>CM024654.1:15838797-17038797 GCA_014182695.1 Eucalyptus albens | reverse complement strand
TCCTCCTGAATTGCTAGATCCGCCCGTCTCGCTCCGGCCGAAGGTAGAGCCTCGCCCCACTTATGGTTGGTGCGCCTCCGTCGGTCCGCAAGTTGCTTTGATTCCCCGGCTGTGATGTATATGGGTTTATCCCATGGATCCATGGATATGGCATCCACTGGTAAGGATGGCCCGAATAGGGCTGCCCCAGGTTGAACTGAGCCGGAAAATTCTGCCATTGCATGTGTGGAGGCTGGATCTGGCCTTGGCTGAGCTGTTGCCCTGCCACAGTCGTCACAACGGTTGAATCTGGATTGTGCGTACTCTGTGGCGTTGCATCCCTCGCTGGTTGGTCGTTTGGTTCAAAGGTGAGAGCTTCCGATGTATTCATTATCAGAGAAAAATTCTTCAAGAGAGATTGATTCCTTTTGGCAACTGTTTTGCAGGATACAGTTCCTCAAGGCAATCAAGAAAGATAGATGCGGAAGCTATACCAGAATCACAGGAAGCTCTGATACCATGTCAGAAGACCAAGAAAAGGAATCGAGAAACAGTAGAAGGAATGCGAGGGAAGAATTTGTTGTATTGATTGTATTTTTCTGTTGTGTACAAAGGCTGTATTTAATTACAAAGAAAGAGATTAATAAAGGAAAAGAAATATTCTTCTATCTTTCTAATCCTAAAATAAATAAGATTCTTTGTCTATCAAAGATTTATACACGATTTGAATCATATCTTCCAACATACTCTTCATGAGGATAGGCATTAGATATAGAGATTCTCCCCACTTCTGATCTTCATCATAGATCTCTACCTCTAACTAGCCAATCAAGCACTTCCATCCCTGTAGGTGGGTTGGTGGGGGGGATTCCAGCAGCAAATGAATTGGGAATCCCCTTGGCATGTGGCCCAATAATGACAACCACTTAACCACCAACCAGAGTGAAATCACATTACCTGATCATCTTTGTCCTCCATCACCACCACAGAACAGTTTAATAATCGAGTCAGGAAGGAACCAGGTTCTTATCCTCTCCGTTTGTCTATTAATGCGCTGATTCATGTCGCCTTTTTGGATTAGTTTAAAAATGGCAAGTCCTGGAAACAATCTCCATGAGACGGACCACACCACTCACTAATCATGCACTCGAGAAAACAATTTTGGTTAGGCCCGCCATCATTGGTTTCTGTCGCTATAGGGAGGATTTTTAGGCCCTAGCTTCTAGGACCCTAGGGGAAGACGATGGAAGGTTTCACTCTTGGGTCCTAATTGCCATCCCGAAAGGAAATACCTGAGATTTTTTCCTTTCAGCAAGGACCAGGAGTCTGAGCTCAATCCCAAACCCGAGGGATCTGAGATATGCTATTGGAATTGAGAAAATTCTGTCCTTATTAGTAGATAAAATGTTTTCTTTCACTTCTGAATCCCAAACAATTCGATTTACTGAAAAAGAAAATTATTAAAAAAAAAAAAAAGAAGCCTCTTGGTCTGTCATTATACCTCAAGAAGTAGAAAGAATTACAATCCCCATCCCACCTAAAATTCTAGAAATTCGTTGATAGCAACTTCTTTCTGTCGAGGAGTTTTTTTATTGGATACATTTTATTCTTCGTTTATATTTTTCGCCTATATAAAGCATATTTTCTATCATAAACTCATAAGTTTATTAGACCATGTTTCAGGAGGAAGCACAACGACATACCCAAAGCCCTAAAGGTTGGAATCAGAAGGATCAGTTATCCAACTTTCAATTAACAACAGAATTTCCTTTTTAAATTGTCCAAAATAGACTGAAGCCCAAGCCATTCAACTAGAGGTAAGGTGCGGACCTGTGTTCCTGCTTTTAATTGAAGTTTAATGTATATAAAGCATTGGGAGGTACCGATTCCATTGCTTTTATCCCTCATAAATCTCAAAGCCGAAAGATTCTTGCACATAAAACTTGGCTCCGTAGCATTAGAGCAGTATATAAAACTCTCCATCATGTGGTCAAGCCCTCCACTCGTTTCCTTTACTTGATTCACAAAAAGGAAAAGGTCTAACAAACAAAAGGGTCGTGCTCATCTACAAATACAAGATTTTGCTAGGGAGACTAATTTAATCATGACCCCCTTTGAAAGTCCAAGAGATGTGTTTGTGGATCTACCATGTGGGCATGTCTCAAGATCATGTGCAACGGTGGTCCTTTCCTTAGGATTTGTTTAACCTTAGATTTTTTTTTAAATAATTACTCTAGGTGAGTGGTGGTGGTGGCATACCATTTTTGATCGATGTGTTGCGGCCTCTTTAATAGACATTCTCACCTTTGAAGCATCGTGACTTCAAGACCTTTCTAGGGTTTGGATTGTTGGAAAGACCTCTATCTAATTAAAGGAAATTGCATTGTTTTGTTGAAGAAAATCACTTTGATTACAATGTACTTAAAGCCCTAGGCAAAGCCAAGACATGGGAAATTATTAACTATTCCCATTCACACAAAATTCATATTATCTTTCATTTATAGACGAAATAAAATAGAATGATGTCATCGAACTCTTCAATAAAATTCTAATGCAAAAGTACGGTAGGGTTCTTTCAAGTCTAAGCATGATTAGATCTCACGGTCATGAATCATATGGAGACAAGCGAATTGGAATATCCAAATGGAAATATAAAAGTGGACTTAAGGTTTTGATTTATGCAATGATATATTTTGTGCGATTTTTCAATTCCGCTCCGAGTCAAAAGGGGAGATGGGATTGGTCTTGACAGTAGCACTAGAAGCATACAAATTTCATTTAAATATCAATGATACTCTATTAAATTATTAAAAGATGAAGTATAGTCAAAGGCAGGTGCATGTGTTTCTTTAACCAAGCAGAAGGGAATACAATGAAACAGGTTATTCTTATATTAGTAATTTTGATACTTTTTTTCCAATTTTGTTTAATTTTTTTAGTAAATTTCGAATTTATTATTTGGAGGTGGGAACATGCTGTTTATATGAGTAGGCTAAGGTTAAGCATCGTGTCGACCGTGTATTAGGATTATCAAGCAGTAACATGTTACTTGGAGGGTGCGCCGGGGTACTTGGCACATAATTTACTCCTAGAAAATGTCAAAACATTTTTTAATTTTCCCAGGAAAAGGGCCCTGTTCGAATTCTTTGAATACAAAAAAGAAAGATGTACAGGTCGTGTTATCCTATTAGCTAGACACGTGGATTCTCATTTACAGTGGCCATGTGAAATAAAACTAAAAAAAACATTACTAGCATATAAAAATGTTTGTGAGATTTTAATCATATCTAGCATGAATATTTTTTTCAGTACGTTGTCCCCTTCGAAAGACTTTTATTTGTTCCCCCTTTTGCAGAAAAATATAATTATATCATTATTGCTTTATGATTTTTCATAAGTACTTTTCAAATTGAATAATTTCATTATTTATTTTCCTTTTGCCATAAACTGAGCATTGGTTCTCAAATTCCTTAACATTCTATTGTTAACTTCTTATAGACATATTGACAGTAAGACGAATGATATTTATGATCACTAATGGATAGTTAAAATGCGGAAGAAGTATAAGTAATAATAAACCAAGTACACATATCATTCATCGAATGAATGATAATATGAAGTTTTTTATACCAATTGTGGAATTGATAAAAGTATCATCAGGTATATGCATTTTTTTTAAAATTTACAATTCTATTAATCAAGTAAGTTCGAAGATGATTTCAATTTTAACATGGTTTCTTGTTTATATTAGTAATTTTTAAGTTTATTTTTGTTTCACAAATTGAGGTATCATTGTTTTATCCTCGACAAATACATGGTTAGATCACTAGTGATAATTTTTCCCCCTTCGTGTTGGGTTATCTTAATTTTGAAACAAAGAAATATATTATAACACGTCATCATCACCATAACCTTTTTTTTTTTAGGATAAATTATACAAATAGTTCATGAGTTTTTGCTTAATGTGCAATGTGATGCATAAACTTCAAATTTATACAATGTGGTCATTGAACTTTACCCTAATATATAATGTGGTCTATGAAGTTTTAATTTATTTAATATGGCTCATGAACTTGTGTTACGTGTTTAATTTGATCTCTAAATTGAATAAAAATGTTCAATTTTACTCAAAGTTCATGAACGACATTACTCCCCGATTTAAAATTTATAAACCACATTACACATTTAATCAAAGTTCTTAAACCATTTACATTATTATTATTATTATTATTATTATTATTATTATTATTATGTAAAACCCCTTTACCATTTTTGGCCTTTATATTACGTTAAAGTGGCCCTTTTATATTACGAATGGCAGCTAAGGAGTGCTGATGCAGTGACATACAAATTGATTTGACGGGTCCTTAGGCCAACGGGGGAAAAGTTGCTCGAGCTTTTTGCACTGTCAACTAGCCATGAATTCTGACCAAAAAAAAAAAAAAACTAGCCATGAACGGTAGGTACTTTTCCCCGTCCGTCGCAAAATCCAAAGATGCACGATTGTCTAGACTAAAATGGGATAACCACCTAATATTTTTTAAATATTGATATTTTCATAAGTCAACCAAACAAAATTTGTATTTGTTATCATCTTTATCTTGCTAATCTTAATAAAGTGATTTAACAATAAATATAACGTCCGTTATTGTTTAAATCATGTTGAACTTATCATTCTCGAAACCCTTTATATATGTAGTGCTGGGGTACAAAAAGTATGTTTGATTTAGGTTATTACATTGTATTTGAAACATATAAATCTAAATAATATTTTTTTATGAAATAATATTTAGCATAAAATACATCAGATGATCATAAAAAATGAAAAAAAAAATATATTGTAAATTGCATCATTGAGCATAATAAGTGATTGAGAGAAAGTTTCCAAAAAAATTATAAAAATTTTATATTTATATCAATTTAATCCTAAATATTTTTTTAAAATCCTAAACATTTCAATTGTATCAATTAAGTCCTAAATATTTTGATAATTTATCAATATATTTTGTATAGTCAATTTTGTACTTAATTTTCAAATTTTGAAAAAACTGTCATCATGAAAATAATCAAAACTTTATAAAATCCTCAAGAGGCAGCATAACCTTTTCGTTATTCAAATCCTATTCATAAAATATATACATTTCCTCTTAATATATAGCAAAACGGTGGCATTAGTTAGGTAAAAAGTACGAATAAAGTCATAGATCAAAAAATAAAAGTTGAGGTCATTGGACATTTCATATAAGAGATCACATCACTCATTCACCATAATCTATTCATAATCCATTGATCTTAATATACATAAAATATATACAGATCATCTAAAAATAAATGATTTGAAAAATATTTTTCTAAAAGTAATCACTTGTAAAAATAAATCAACGAAAATATTTTCATCATTCAAAAAAAAAAAAAAATGTAGGCATAAACTATTATCGATAATAAAAATATTTCATAGGATAATTATTCAAAATATTATAAACAATAATTTTTAGAAAGATATTTTTCAAATCATTTATTTTATGTGTAATAAACAAAGCCTAAATTGACCTTGACACTTGAATTGCTTTTTGAAATGCAAGTAAAGTGATTCTAAATGCTCTCAAAATCATGCAGTGATGACATTATGAAAATTAATGGTTAATAATGTCTATTAAAGTCTATAAAAGCTCGTATTAATCTATCATTAATAGAAATTATGGTATTCTTGTAATTAATAGCATTAGATTCACTCAACTTGCAATTAAACCATGTTAAGAGACAGCTATCTTGTCCACAATAGTAGTAGTAAACATTCACATGCATCATCTTCGTCAAAAACACTAGAACACACATCATACATGTAGCCAAGCTTGACCTATACCACTTTTATCTCATCTCAACGACGGCTCAACATCTGTGGACATTTCTATAATTGTACAACACCAAAATGCAAAGGAATCCCTAGGTAGCACATAGTTCAATGACCAACACAGTGCCCTAGTAGCAATCATATGGATCTTCAATGAATGTAGAGTTATAATTTTTTTTTTCTCTATAATTCAAGATCACGGGTTCACAAATTTGACTATCTAAACACTCACAAAACAAAACAAACTCATGCACTCAGGCAAGATGATTTAACTCGGGGCTTGATCCTAGAACTAGCTCAATACAAGATCCAAACTAATTGATAAAAAACATAAAAGCAAACATTTACAATTGGTTTATTTAGCGATAAATAAATGGCTAGAATATATTTTTCTTTAAAATGATTGGTTAGTACTCAAAAGATAATACTTTTACCATCGATAACAATTTATGCTTTAATGTATTCATTCATTTATCTTTATAAGTAATTATCTTTCAAAATAAATTCTGAAAAGTGATTTAAAATTTTAAAAAGGGGCCTTAAAGTGAATATTCAAATCGCATTCGAATAGTAAGATGGGGATTGGGAAATTTGTAGATGGGTCACGGTCAGGCAGTGTGGTACAACTCGTACCAACGGAGAGGCTCTGAAAAGAGAGGCGACCTCGGAAATAACAAAGTAAAAAGGTTTCGCTGTTCTTTGCTCTGACTTTGAATTTAAGCCCTCTGTTTACCCCTCCTCTGACCGCGTAGCAGTAGACTTCGCGCCCCTCGTGAGAATAAAATATCAAATCCAAACTTTTACACAATTTCAACTCATCGAAAATCGGAAAAAATATTTAAAATAGAAATTTTCGATTAAATTAATATTCCGAAAAACCCTAAACTACAAAATTATTTCTTTAACTTTAAATTAATATATTTATGACAAATTTTTTTTTCGTTAAATTTCATTAAATTATAGGATTAATATCTTGAAAAACTTCAAACCGATACACATATGACAAATTTATCCAAAATTATGTTTTTGACAACTAAAATACTTTTAACAAATTTACTATAAACTAGTACATTTGTGACAAATTTACTCTATGTTAGTTTTTGTGTCAAATTATTAAGTTAAATGACACGTGACATACTAATCTAACTTTTATGTTCTGTTGTCATAGTTTACAATTTTTGTGATTTTGTTGTTGTATTAATTTAATTTAGCGTAAGGTATATTTGTCACGAATTTACCAGTTTAGGATTTTTTTGCGGTCGAATAAATTAGTTTGGAGTAAATTTGTCATAAATGTAATGATTTATGATTTTTTTATAATCAATCGGGATAAATTTATCACAGATATACCAATTTATGATTTTTTTAGTATTAACCATAAATTATATTGCTATAATGAAAAACCACAAACGACATACCTTTGTGGCAAATAGGAGTGATACATCCGTCAATTATTATGAATCATCAAATTTAGAAATTTAATGTTAAAATTTAATATAAATAACGGAAAGTAAATTTGTTATACGTGTATTAATTTTGGATTTTTGATAATAAAAAATTAATTTGGAAGTAAGTATGTCATGGCGGCATTAATTTAGGATTTTTGTGACTCTTACTCTAAATTAATTGAAGACAAACTTTCAAAAAAAAAAAAAGGAAAAAGAAAAAGCACCGCACTGCTGCGACCGGCGACCGGCTAAGCTCCGCGACCAATCCCGAAGCAAGAAAACATAGTCAACCGGGAGAACGTGAAGAAAAGCAAAAGGTAGGGCCCACCCCACGAGGTTAAAAATTCGGAAAACCTGGGGAAGGGGTGGGGGTAAAAATTATTTGACACTTATTACCCCCGTGACATTTCGCGACGAGACCGCCCTCCGTCGGCAGTTCCCGAGGCGGAGATCTGACGGTGAGTTGACCGACGCCGTCCCATCCCCCCGCGGGGGTGGGGGCGGCGCGGCTCCCCAGGCGGCGGACGGCCAGCCGGGGCTAACGGCGTCATGAAATCGACGGGGAGTTGGCATCACGTGACCGTGTGTGAATGATTTGACTTTTTGACCCCGCTATTTATATTAATTTTTGTCAAATCGGCCCCTGTCTAGAGGGAGACTGCGAGCGCCTCTTCTTCGACGACAGTGAAAGGACTGCGATGGTGCAGGTAGGGGTAGCATCAATGTCGGCCTCAGTTTCAGAGATGCATTCCATTTCTTTTTGGCTCTTTATCGTTTCTTGATCAATGGTTCTCATATTTTATAGTGAATTAATAAGACGAAAAATTTCAAATTGATATTTTTATAATAATTTTTTTCTAAATGAATTTTTATCATAAAACCTCTACACATAAATATCTGTGAGAAATTTATCAATTTTACTGTTATATTATTAAATTAGATGATAAATGATAGTTATGGTTTTATCATCCATCTTTCACATTTTTACTATTTATGTGGGAGCATGATTGTAGGGTAGAACTTAAAACTTGAAAACCAAACCAATGGAATTTGGAAACTAGTCCAGTTTCAAATTCCAATGTATGCAAGGTAAATTCCTGATTCCAAAAATCGGAGAATTTGTTTCGATGAATAAGTTCTAAATTCTAGATTGGTGGAATTTGGAAACTAGACTTGTAACCTAGAACCCGGAATAGGTTTTTGTATTTTTGTTGGCTCATAACTTCGAGCAATCCTATGGTACTTCATGGCATTTGATAATGAATGTCTAATTTGTAACCACCGGTTTGAGTTACCATTTTATGATTAAGACTTTTATTTTGTCAATGATTCATATTTTCGTGCATCTAAATATAAATTATGATCAATAAATTGTAGCAACAAGTGGTAGTTATTAAATGTAATAATTCACTACAATCGTTCAATAAATAATAAATGTAGAACTTGGTTTGATTCTGGAATTGACCTTAGGACTTGTAACAAGATAGGTTCCAAGATCTAGAAAATGAGTAACTATTTTAACAAGTTGGTTCTAAGTTCCAATGTAAGATTCCAGTATCTAGAAAATGAAGACCTTGTTCTAATGAGTTGGTTTCAAGTTTCGGGTGAAACTTATACGAAACTTGGAACTGCTTATCCCTAATACTAATTTGTGATTTTTCGTGAGACTAATGCAATTTAATGGAAACTAACGAGAGATAAATTAGTTACATGTGTACTAGTTTAGATTTTTCATGGTATTAACTATTGTATCTTTACAAAAAGGTAAATGAATTATTTTTAAAAAGTAGCTATACTGATGTCCAGTGTAATATTTAATGGCAGGCTCTGGTCTGTAAGGACGACTCTTTTCTACGAACATTCATTTTTTTATGAGTAAAACAACAAGAAGGAGGGGCAATCGGTGTCGACGATTTCTCTGGATGTTATTGTATGATGCTACCACTCAGTTTGAGTGAGCCAGTCACCTTCACCTAGCCACGGTACTAGTGAGAGAAAATTTTCGATTATGCTAGCCATGGCACTATTGAAATGTACGCCACAAACAAATCAAGGTTTATTGAGATCAAAAAGTGATTAGGGGATATGAATTTGTGACCAGGATGCCCATGGATCACTTGAGAGTAAGTGTTACGTTATTGTGGTAGTCATGTAATAATTGGTAATGAGGCGAGCTGAAGCTATGTAATTGGTTAGTCATAGGAAGATAATTGAGATCTAGTTATATAGAAGTAAGCCAAGAAACGAGGCAAGATGTGAACGAAAAATGACACTGTAAGCACGACCGCAGATAAAGGGCAAAATTCAATTTCTACTAGTCAAGATTTTCTTTTGCCTTATAAAAGGAAAAATATTAATGACCAAAAATCTTCGAAGATCCCTTTTTTTTTTTGTCTTGTCTCTACATAAAGATTGAAAATCATGAGAAGGAAACTCGATTGAATTACTGAGGGGCCGCATCTTGTTCTTTTGTCGGAGAGAGAAGTGTTTGAACATGGTTGGGATTTACCTAATTCGTTGCTGGAATGATGGGTTCCCTAAGAGATTTCATCATAAACATGGTATTTGCATAGCCTTTAATTGTTCGTGGATAGATAGATAATGACCATAATTTATCGTCTACGTAAATCCTTAGAAAACATTTTTCTAAAAATGATCTTCTATTACTTACAAAATTGAATGAATATAAAATATATTTTTCATTTAGGTAACTATTTGGACATAAATTATTATTAATAATATTAATATTTTTCATTAGTTGATTAGTTCAAATGATACAAGTGATTTTTTAGGAAAATATTTTTCAAATCATTCACTTTTTTTTTTTGCTAAACAAATGGAGTGAAATTAACACCCCATTGAACATGTAGATAGTCTCATTCACGTGCATTGCTTAAGAAATAACTCATGTACATTGACCCACATTTCAAACTTTTAAAATGTCTTTTGAGACCCCCACCCCACACAAAGTTTTTTTTTTCAATAATCATAAACAGATTGTGCTGTACCCAGGATCAAAAGGATGCTTGGCTACAGTAACTATATTCCTATATGTCGTATGATGCATTTAATATATATATTACCAAACACATAAGCCGCAATGCATGTACATTGTACATCGTACAATTATAGCAATTTACAATAGTATTGATCGAATTCCTTTTCTAAGTCGTATTTTTTATTACAATACTTCTCTTTTCTAAAAATAAAGCAAAGAAAAATAATTGCACATGCCCATAGACATACACGCTGATAACATAGATTCATTATGCACATAACAATAATGTAAATTATTGCATGATGGCGTATTATTCTACAATATGTTAGCGTAATGAGTATGTCCGTTATCTCTGTTAACTTTCAAACCCAAGAAATTATTATTCTTGCATTCCCTAATTAATTATATGGTGATCTCCATAATTTATTGTTTTTTTCTCAAATGAAGATGAATAACTTGAAAATATATCTAACTTGCTATTGAATCGAGAAGCGGAGAAAGAAAAACAAATTGGTTTGAGCCAGCTCAGCTATAAAGGTACAAGTTCATATTAGGTAGAGAAATTCCAAAAGGGCTACACTGAAAAATTTACTTAAAGGTTGGATATCGTACCTAACCTAAAATTCTAGGTCTCCCATTGGTCATATTCAAAGGGTTTGAACTCTCTTAATCAAGGGTCGATCGATATCATGAATTCCTAATGCCGTCGCCGGAAATAAGATTTAATAAAATAAAGAAAATTTGGTGGATTTACTTGTTTTTGTTCTTGGGGCCTCACGGTTTTATCATCTCTACCACTCTTTTAAAATTCTTACGCAAACATTGAGAACAAATGAGGTTTGTTTCCTCTTTCGAACAATTGCTTTCAATTGACTTTATGAAGCATACACTCATGAGAAATTGCACGACAAAAATAGACAGATTCCTAATTAGTTCATTCCAAAATGCACGGGTTCATTACGTTATTCCCTTGACAGGAAATAATGCCAAGAATCAAAGTGAGGGTTTGGTTGGATTTGAATTGGATTTGGATCGGGTCATGTCGGACACGTCTCGCCAAATTCGTATCACATAAAAATGGTTAATAAAGGTCAATTTAGGTTTAAATTATTTTTAGACCCTTCCAAATTTGATCCGACCTACTTGTTCTTTTTTATTTATTAATTTATTAACATCCTACTTGTTTGATAGGTTTAGTTGTAGCACATATGCATGAATGTTAGATCGTTTCATATATTAAAAATGGTCTCCTAAAAACTTTTCTCTTTTTGGTTTGTAATTCTGAGTTGTTAAGCACTACCTTTTGTTAAAAGCGCACTTTGTCAAATAATGAACCCGTTTGTGGGGCAATAACACTCGCCCCGGAAAATAATTATTGATAATATAACTTCTTTTTGCGGTTTCTTTGTTAATCATTATTATGTCCCCAAATTGGGTAACCTAATCATCTAATTGAACTTCTATGCAAAAATCAATTTCCTCACATTCCCACTAGAAGATGGGACAAAAACACTCAATACATGCATAATCAAAATCCTAGAAAATTATATAATGACCGATGAAAATTAGACAATTACGTCACCGATTGCTAGTAAAAATTGATCAAGAGGACTATATTAAACTTCGTATAAAGCAAGAAATCCATTTCCTCAAATTCCCACTAGAAAGATGGAACAAAAGACACTCGATACATTTATAATCGAAAACCCTAGAAAATTGGGTAATGGCTGGTGATAACCGGATAGTCACGCTATCGATTTCCGGTGAGAATTAATTGAAAGGATTACATGGGATTTTACATAAAGTTTTATAATTGAATTACTAAATTTATAATTAAAATGACATGTAGATTTAGAATTGATTTGTACATTGAATTTCACATGAAAATTTAGAACTAAATTAGTAAATTTATAACTGAAATGACACTCGTATAATAGGTTTAAAAGTGACGAGGTAATTTTGTCAATAAAAGATCTACCTCGTGGTGATAAATTTTTCTACTACTCGATTTCATATTAACTACACCACGTGGCCCACTTAGATGAATTAATGAAGACGGCACAATCATGTCGATAAAAGAAAGGATTTGGCATTGATTTTCATGTGTCAAGTGAGTAACTACAGCCGAATGCCATTATGCGACCCTTTTCGTTGGCCCACTACGTGTGGGGGGCAATAATTGCCCCCGACCTATCGAGTTTCGAGATAGGTGCGGTACATTGTATCGTCGAATTGGGCATCATGAGGATCTAAAAGAGGACGAGAAAAGAAAAAAGGAAAATGGAACGCCCGTTGCAAATTGCGACCATGTTCCGAGTGTTGAAAGATAGATGAATGGTCATTTTCGCCCGTGAAGTTAGGGTTTCTAAGAAAATGCCGATAGGGATTTCGGGAAAAAAAATATCATAGAAGTTTTTAAATTTATTACATTCATGTCAATCTAATTTTTAAACTTTTCAATTATATTAAATGACTCCTAAATCTTTTGATGATTTGTTAATGTAATGCATTTGACCAATTTTAATGATTGTATTAATTGACTCATAAGCTTTTTGACGATTTGCCAAGATAATTCATCAGTGAATTTTAACTAAAAATCCTTGATATAGACGACGCTGTTTTCTATGACATGATCAATGCTAACGGGGAAAAAATTTATTTTTTTTTTACATATATTGGAACGATTTTTATTTTTATTTTTCTTCAACCTTTTCTTTTTATGTTCTTTCTATTCATTATCGCCGGCGACCCCCACCCAGGCAAGCCCTCGCTAGATCTAGGGAGGGTGACGCTTGTGTCACGGGCCGAAAGATGGACGACCCGAGAGGTTCCCAGTCGACCTCAACTCGCCCGTGGACCTCCTGCTCTCACTCGGATTCCCACCAAACCTTCTCGCCACATTGCAAGAGCGGGCGAACCTGTCATTTAGCTAGATTACGGTATTCCGTTCCGTTTATTTATGTTGGTAGACGGTAGTTGGCACTTATGCCGCAGTTGGGGCGGTACGATCTCGTCCGCCGGTGGAATACTAGATCAATGGATGTAATCCGAGGCCCTCAACTATAAAAAGGGGTGTCCTCCTTCACTTGTAATCATCCACTACTTCCGCAATACAAAGCAAGTCTTCTTTCCAGAGCTCCTCTCTCTAGATTCTATCTCTCTCTACGATCCGGGTAAGGCGAGCGAGTGAGCGTTCGACTGTGAAAGGCTTGGCTTAGGTGCTTCGGCGATCCATCCCGATCCTAAAGTGCCCGAGTCGCCGCGCGGTCACGATCCCAATCGATCGGCCCGTGACAAGTGGTATCAGAGCTAAAGAGAGATTCGTTTCCAAGAGATTGAAGAGCACCAACCGTTTGAAAGAATGTCGAGCCACGATGCCTGTGGTTGGAGAGAATGCGCCCGGCATAGACACGCGCAGCAAAGCAAAGAAGAGAGATCGGTCGGTGGACGCCGCGGCTACGTTCGATGAGAAGATCGCGAAGGTCCGGACTGCTGTGTTCGAGCTCATGGAAGGTCTTGACGATGTTCGAGACCGGATCATGGAGGTTGAAGGCTCAATCCGTGAAGACTTCACGACCGGCATCAACCAAGCCACGGCTCCATTGTTTGACAAGGACGAAGCTCTCGAAGCATCGATCGATGGTTTGAACGAGCGCGTCCAAATAATCGAGGAGGTAAGCCCGTGTAGGGACGAGGTCGAAGCCATGAAGGCCGAGATCCAGGAGCTCAAGACCGAGCTCGCCCTATGCAAATTAAGCATCACGAATGGTGCGGCGCCTGCTCAAACGGTGACCAAGATCGAGGTCCCGAAGCCAAAGGAGTTCAAAGGCAACCGATCCGCCCAAGAGGTGGACAACTTCGTGTGGAGCATGGAGCAATACTTCGGCGCTGTCAACATACAAGACGAGTCGATCAAGGTACGAACCGCTTCCATGTTCCTGTCTGATACGGCGATGCTGTGGTGGCGAAATAGGTGTGACGAGAGTAGACGCGGTGCTGATCCCGTGAACACGTGGGACGACTTCGTGAGGGAATTCCGCGACTACTTCTTCCCCGAGTTCGCTCAACAAGAAGCTCGTAGCATGCTCCATCGCCTCGAGCAAAGAGGCACGATCCGAGAGTACGTGAAGGAGTTCACGGAGCTCAAACTCCAGATTCGCAACCTGAGCGAAGAGGAGGCTTTCGGAGCGTTCATGGATGGATTGAAGCCATGGGCACAACTTGAGCTGAAGCGACGGGATGTGAGTAGTTTGGCGCGTGCGCTGAGCATGGCCGAGTCACTCGTCGACCTCACCAGGGTTGAACCGAGAAACAACCGAGCAAGAGACTGGAGGTCGGATCGACCCGACGACGAAGGAAGAAACACTCCCCGAGGCGTGCCCGATCAAGGCGGCCGAGCCAAGACGTGGGGAGAAGGGTCTTCCAAACCGGCTTTCCAAAGAGGTCGACCACCGATCGACTACACGAGTAAGTACGATCAACCTCCACCCTCTCCTTGCTTTCTCTCGCAAAGGTCCGCACCGGACCCAAAAGTGCCCGAAGAGGAACCGTCTCAACGCTCTCCTTGCCATTGAGGAAGAGAAAGAGGCACACAAAGAAGACAAACGGCAAATCCGGATTGGGGCTGTGAAGATGATCAACTCGGCCCGAGCCCGATCGCCGACCAAAGGAGAAGGGATCACTCCAAACACCGACATGTTCTTCGTGGAGGTCGAAGTTGGCGGCCTAACGCTTACGCTTTGGTCGACACCGGCGCATCCAACATGTTCATGTCGACCGAGGTTGCGAAGACCTTGAGACTACCCGTCGAGCCATCCGAGAAGTCGTACAAGCCGATCAATTCGGGCGACTTCCATGGCGTAGGAGCAACACCCGACGTGGACGTCAAGATTGGCGGATGGAAGGGTCGAATGGCGTTCGAGGTAATCCCTCTTGACGATTATGATCTCATACTTGGAATGCAATTCTTCGATAGTGTGGGAGCCATGATCGACATGAGGACCAAGTGTTTGATGCTCCTCGATCAAAAATGCCCGTCCATGATCCCCATGATCAAAGGAGTGGTCGACACCAAGACCATCGCGTCGATCCGTCGCCTCGACAAGAGCTTGAAGGCCGTCATGCGCATCAACAAGCTGTCCGAGGTGAAGCCGAAGGTTGAGTTGGATCCTACTCCAACGAACGCTATGCCCATCCAAGCGCTCTTCCCCGAGGTTGAGTGCGCACCGCGTGTTCCGTCCAAGCCGAAGACCGAACCGCGTGCGTCCGACTTCATCATCGAAGGTTGTGGTCCTTCGTCCATGACCGTCCGAGCGAAGCGCAACAAGAACAAGAAGGCTCGTGCCAAAGCCCGCAAGGCTGCCCGACGAGCTGAGAGCAACGAGGACGTCGCTCGAATGAGTGGGGGAGAATGTCACGGGCCGAAAGATGGACGACCCGAGAGGTTCCCCAGAGTCGACCTCAACTCACCCGTGGACCTCCTGCTCTCACTCGGATTCCCACCAAACCTTCTCGCCACATTGCAAGAGCGGGCGAACCTGTCATTTAGCTAGATTACGGTATTCCGTTCCGTTTATTTATGTTGGTAGACGGTAGTTGGCACTTATGCCAGTAGTTGGGGCGGTACGATCTCGTCCGCCGGTGGAATACTAGATCAATGGATGTAATCCGAGGCCCTCAACTATAAAAAGGGGTGTCCTCCTTCACTTGTAATCATCCACTACTTCCGCAATACAAAGCAAGTCTTCTTTCCGCAGCTCTTCTCTCTAGATTCTTTCTCTCTCTACGATCCGGGTAAGGCGAGCGAGTGAGCGTTCGACTGTGAAAGGCTTGGCTTAGGTGCTTCGGCGATCCATCCCGATCCTAAAGTGCCCGAGTCGCCGCACGGTCACGATCCCAATCGATCGGCCCGTGACACTTGCGGCTTAGATGTTGCCTATAGGAGTGTCAACACTAGGTGTGGATGTAGAAGATAATTTCTATTTGGCAGTTCGCGGAGGACAATACAAGTGTTCCAATCAGAAGTCAAAGGTCAAGAATCTTTTAATGACACAAGTGAGATTAGAGCCACGACATTTTCTGTAATTAAGGTTTGGCTCGAGGAGAGTAGGTGTGGGAATGACAATTAACAACTCGAAAAGAGTGGACTTTGGTCGTGCTTATTTCCCTTTTTCTTTTTGGTAAGGTTTCGATTTGGTGGTTGCGTTTTGGTTTCTGTTTCACTTCGTGCGTGTCCTTTGCCTTGGATTATGCTAGAAAATCAGGCCACGGGATGCACAGGGCATTAAGATTATATCGAACTTATTATTATTTTTTATTTTCCGTCCTTCAAAATGAAATTTCATCACGTCAAAGTTGAACTAGGCGACGATTTGTTCTGAACGATTATACCGTACGGAGTTGTTATGCAATAATAAGAAAAGAACTCTTCTTTTGAAGGTTAATTGGAGTGGTTATATTTTGCGTTTAATATCATTCTTTGTATTGTTAGGCCCAGAGAAGCAAATAAAAGAGGCTGAATATGTTGTTCCAAGAGGATAGAAGCTAATTCTGCAGAACCAATCCCTGTACAAATTTCGCTTTCACTAGTAAAGTAAACTTGTAATGTAAATGATGAAGACTAAAGAGTCCAGGGAAAGAGAATGTGAAAACGAGAATTATAGTGGTCCGACTCGAGTGTCCTAGCTCCTCTCTTTTGTCTCTATCCGCTTATATAGGTCGCATTCCACTAATAACGCCAAAAGTACAAATTGTCGACTATCGCCAGTCTCGCTCTGAAGTAAGGAACTATTGGACCATTCGATGGTTGTTCTCAGACGTTGCACATATAGCACGAGAGATCCTCTGTCCAAACCAAAAATCACGCCTCTCTTATGTAGATAGATGCATTCGTTCCAAGTACAATCACTTCTCTCATGTGTCAACATAATGGGTGCGTCACTCGCATTAACTCGCTTTTGTTCTCTCTCGTCGCTCTCGTGGCGCTAGTAGCCAATCCCTGCCGCCACAGTTCAACCCTCTTACGTTTCTCTCGCCGGAATCATGCGACCGGAGCTCTGACCCGAATTCGAACGGAGTCAACGTCGGGGGCACGTCGGTACGGATTTCGGAACCCATGTAATTCGAAGATGCTCGAGCTTACCAAGTAAAATCCTAGCTCTTTTTGGTAGGGGGATCCGATGCAACCCAAAAGAAACCATTCACGGCGGCCGTCATTCTCCGCCATACAATCTTTCTTCAACTCCGCACATTTTACATCTATTTCCACACAAGACTCGCTAAAAACGGGAGGATGTCGCTTCAATCCGTCGACGTCCCACTCCAAAAGAGGTCGGCCCTACCCTCCCAGCGTCGCAAGGAGCCAATCCTCGAAGATCCCCCCCACGACCCCCACTTCATTAAATTCGCTACCCAACGAGCCTGTGGGTCCCACCCCCTTACCCTACTCCCGATCGACCGAAAACACTTCTTCACATGGAGAGAGAGAGAGAGAGAGAGGGAGAGTGAGAGAGACCGCATTCCTTTCCTCAGTTTTTTATTTTTATTTATTTTATTTTTTATTTTCTAGCAGGTACACTTAATATTACAATTAGTTCAAAATAATTTTCGTTTAAAAAAATCTCAAATTAATAAATGTTATATTTGTCCCTAAACTAATTTATCATGTGGCAGAAATGGCAAACTGATACATGGATACTGTATTTATTCAAAATTAATTTTCCCATTGCAGAAAAATATATAAATTCCTCAAAATCTTTGATAAGGAAAATTTGCTAAAACTCGATTGATTTTGCATTGAAAGCTTTTTGGAATTTCGAAAAATCTGCTAAATTTCATAATCTTTCCCAACTCAAAAATTGTTTCGGGGGTAAATGCGACATTGGTATTATCGGTTTGGGGTTTTCGCGACACAAAAATGAGTCGTGACATGGGTTTATTGGCTCTTTTGAGGCTTTGTAATATCAACCCTTTTTTTTTTTTTTTCTAGAAAAATACTTTCATTTTTATTTTTCTTTATTTTACTGTGTTTGGCGGTCGACAAGGCAGTTCCCTTCAACGCACCGCATTTAAGGCGTTCCCAAAATTCCATGTCAGAGAGAGAGAGAGAGAAAGAGAGAGATAACATTATGAAGGAGGAGTGCATGCCATACCACACATGATAGGCATTGGAAACATTCTGCACGCGATAGGGTGTTCCTCTCCGCTGCCACCGCTCCCCATTTAAGGCCTTATCATCCCCCCAACTTTGTGTCCGGATAAAGGTGTACCTTATCGAGGCCGATCCACCGGATTCGGGATATTCATAATCTTAGCTGCCGATCTTACGCGGAAACATCAAGAAATACAGTAAATATGGATTAGAATTATATCGAAAACGTAGCGGGTAAAGAGGCGGCGGCCATAGTTCACTCCCCTCTTGAATTGGTCAATAATGCCGGCTTGGTGCACCATTCTGAATGGACTTTGGACCACTAAAAGTCATCAAGCCAAAGTCAAGATGCGAGTTTCATGTATGGAATTCGGCTTTCACACTCTGTAAAGAGATAGAATAAAAGTTCTGTAAAGAGATAGAATAAAAATTTGAGAGTGAGTTGAGATTTATAATAAACAAATAAGAAAATAAGTCGTGATGTTTTCAAAGTCTCTTAGCCCTTTGCCTAAGCGACCCCAGCGACTAAGCTTCACCTTTTTTTTTTTGTCTAAATATAACTAAAGCCCTTTACAATTTTAGTTTTTTCTCCTCATAACATTTAAATTTAAATTGTTTCTCAATAAACTTTTCATTTGCACTTCCCTAAAGAATTTCTCAAGTGCCCTCACAAATGCAACCCAAGCATGACTGTAGAAACAATTGATACTCTCTTTTCTTCTACTGTCTGTAACAATGTTCCCATCACTATTATTATATAGAGTAATGGCATCTTTTTCTTGCTGAAAAGAAAAAGAAGAAGAAGGCATTTTTACCGACATAGCCGAAAAGATCTTTTCCACTGATACACATACAATCGAAAAGTTCCAAAAAAACCCAAAATTCAAGCGACGGTCAATACGACTCCCATGTGACGAGTCACCCTTTCAGATCGGTCAACGGTCGACCGCGCCGCGAGAGAAGGCAGGCTCGAGTTTTCCAAAGCAGAACCGACCCGTTGACCGTCACGGCAGCCTGGGCTGGCAGGCTCAAACCAAAGAAAAAAGAAAAAAGGAAAAAAAAGAAAAAGAAAAACCGAAATATAAAAATGGGAAAAAAGCAAAAAAAACCGCCACTTGCCAGTTCCCAGTCACCATGTTTAAAATCCCAATACCGAAAACCCCACTACTAAAAACATCTTCCAATCCTCCCTTTCGCATTTAAATAAATTAAAAATAAACAAGCAAGCAAATAAATAAGTAAATAAATAAATAAATGCGTTCGGATTATTTTCCTCCTGTGGAGCTTTTATATCGTAATCCTCTCTCACCTTAAACCACCGGAGAAAAAGCTCAGAGCTAGAGATAGAGAGAGAAACAGAGTGTGGGGTTTTCAAATATATTCGGCAAGGCGAGAGCGAAAGCGAGAGACCTTTCTCAATTTTCTGCATCGATCTTCTTCCTTCCTCCCTTCCTTCCTCCTCGGCATCTCCCCCATGTTCAGACCCTCTTGAATCCAAGAGAAAACGAAGCCGACCCACCCGCCACGACAAATACAGCGACGCTAAAACGATGGTCCTCGGCTGGAGACGAGCGTTCTGCACCTCCATCCCCAAAGACGACGACGCCGCCGCAGCCGCCGGTGCCGGAGCCGGAGCCGGAGCCGGCTCCGTCGCCAAGACGTTCTCCTGCAAGCTCCCCCGGCTCAGCAGCAACAATGGCGGCGACGGTAGCAGCACCGGGAATAGCCCCAGGATCTCCTCCAAATTCGGGTTCTTCTCCAATCCCTCCACCCCGCGGTCGCAGTCGCGGCAGCGGCCGGAGCCGGCGCCGGCGCCGGCGCCGAGCCCCAACCTCCGCTGCCGCACCGCCGCGGCGGCCACGCCGGCCTCGTCCGCGGCGAGCAGCCTGAGGCTCCAGTGCAAGACGGCGGCGCCGAAGAGGGGCGGCGGCGGAGGCGGCGAGCGCCACCAGAGCCTGTTCAATAACCTGTCCAATCCTTCCTCCCCGAGATCGCCGTCCGGCTTCTCTCTCCTCAAGGCGAGCCTCCGTCTATCCAGAGTAAGCGAACCGCGAATTGCTTTCTTGCTTTTTTCCCCTTTTTCCCCTTTCGTCGCATTTTTCGTGACGCTCGTCGCTTTCTTGCCAGACGAGATGCGGAATCTGCTTGCAGAGCGTGAAAACAGGGCAAGGGACCGCCATTTTCACGGCGGAGTGCGCTCACACCTTTCACTTCCCTTGCGTCGCGGCTCACGTCAAGAAGCACCGGGTCCTCGCCTGCCCGGTCTGCAGCGCCTGCTGGAAGGAGATTCCCTTGCTCGACGCGCACAATATCGGCGGGGACGACGACGCGGGGTCGAAGATCGCGAGTGCCAAGCCCAAGCCACTGCGAGCCTACGACGACGACGAGTCGCTGCTGTCTCCGAGCTCCGTCTCCCGATTCAATCCGATTCCCGAATCGGACGAGAGCAACGAGGATGATCAGCAACGGGAGGAGGATGTGGAGTTCCAAGGTTTCTGCGTCGGCTCATCGGCGTCGCCGTTGAGCAGAATGAGATTGTCGGACGAGGAGAACAGCGGGAGGAACGTGGAGGTGAGCTTGCTGCCTGAAGCGGCGGTCATTTCCGCGAACAAGAGCTACGGGACGTGCGCAGTGGTTCTGAAGGTGGCGCCGCCGGCGGCGACGAGGGCGGCGTCCGCCAGAGCTCCGATCGATCTGGTGACGGTCCTGGATGTGAGCGCGAGCATGAGCGGCGAGAAGCTCCTCATGATGAAGCGCGCGATGCGGCTGGTGATCTCCTCGCTCGGCGAGACCGACCGCCTCTCCATCGTCGCCTTCTCCACCACATCCAAGCGGCTACTGCCGTTGAAGAGGATGACGATGACCGGCCGCCGGTCCGCGCGGCGGATTGTCGACGCGATCGGCTGCACCGGCCAGGCCGGGCTCGTGAACGACGCGCTGAGGAAGGCGGCGAAGGTCCTCGAGGACCGGCGCGAGCGGAACCCCGCCGCGACGATCGTGCTCCTGTCCGACGGCCAGGACCAGCGCGTGCACGCCAACGCCGCGAAGCAGAGGCGGAACTCCTCCATCGTGTCGTCCACGCGCTTCGGCGACATCCCCGTGCACGCCGTCGGCTTCTGCGACCCTGCGGCGGCGCGTCGGGCCACGCGGCGGCGCAGGACGAGTCCTTCGCCCGGTGCCTGAGCGGCCTGACGTGCGTCGTCGTGCAGGACCTGAAGCTCCAGCTCGGGTTCATCTCCGGGTCCGACCGGGTCGAGATAACGGCGGTCTACTCCCTGATGGGCCGGCCCACGTCGCTCGGGTCGGGCCTGATCCGGGTCGGCGACCTCTTCGCCGAGGAGGAGAGGGAACTGCTCGTGGAGCTGCGGCTCAGCGGGTCCCACCACGTGATGTCGGTGGGCTCGTCGTACCGGGACCCACTCACGCGCGAGCTCGTGTACTCGCGGGAGCAGCCGATCCCCGTCCCGCGCCCCCAGGCCGTCCGATCGTCGTCCCCACACGGCATCCAACGCCTCAAGAACCTCCACGTCACCGCGCGGGCGATCGCCGAGTCCCGCCGGCTGGCCGACCGCGGCGACGCGTCGGGGGCCTACCACCTCCTCTCGTCCGCCCGGGCGCTGCTGGTGCAGTCCGGCCTGACATCCGCCGACGAGTTCCTGCGCTGCCTGGAGGCCGAGCTGGCGGAGCTCCAGCGGCTCAGGCAGCAGTCCCAGAGGGCCAGAGCAGCAGCCGGCGCCGCCGACGAGAGGCGGGACCCCCCGCCGGCGCCGCCCGTGGTGGGGCGGACGAGAAGCCGGAGCCACTGACGCCGACGTCGGCGTGGAGGGCGGCGGAGAGGCTGGCCAAGGTGGCCATCATGAGGAAGTCGATGAACCGGGTTAGCGACTTGCACGGCTTCGAAAACGCCAGATTTTAGGCCCCACTTTTTCCTTTCTTTTTCCCATTTTCACTTGTCCTTTTTCTTCCCCGAGGAAATATAAATATATATAAATATCTCACCTTGCAAGGCAGTATTTAGCGAGTAAGAATATAGTAAGCAATTCGAAAGAACAGTGTATATTGTAAGGAGGTTCTTCTGCAATAAATTTTTCAAAGAAGGAGATGCTTCAAATGATTGAAATGGCAGCACAGGGAGGGAAGGAGAGAGTGGGCCTGAGCCCATGAGAGTGAGGACGAGCAGTACCCGACGCGGAGGCCCTTTTCTGCAGGAGGCGGGGCCGGAGGGAGGGGCGGAGCGGCCCCCACACGGCGGAGATGGGATGGCTCCGCCATTCTCTCTGGTTTGTCTCCATTATCGCCTCCTCACTGTTTGTTTTTCAATTATTATCGTCGTGGGGATGGTGGTAGTGGTGGGGAGGAGAAGAGAAACAGAAAGATCAGAGAGAGATCCAAAATGGAGGGGGGGGTACTGACTGACTGAGCATTTTGTCTTCTTCTCCTTCCTCCCCACATCGTCCTCCGGTTTGTCCTATTGCGTCAAATCCGTCGGTTAGGAGCGCAACGTGATCGAATGCGATGTTCTTTAGACATGTACTCATCGATGCTCCTCCTCATCCTGAATTTTTTTTTTGTCGTTCGAGAATGCGGGGGATGGTGATGGGGATGGAGCTTTTTCTTCGTCCTTTTCGTCCACGCCCTCTAATCGGCGCTAATCATGATCGTAAACAAAGATTTGTTCTTTTGTTCGTTGCTCGTGGTATTGGGTTCAATGTATGTCGTGATTGATTCGCTTGCATCTTCTCTCTCGTGCTCTCTTTCCATCTTTCATGTGCCGCGCATTAGGAGCACAGAGAGGGCGAGACGCGGGGCCGCGCCGAACAGGACGCATCAACATCGTCCAGTTAGCGAGAGAGAGAGAGAGAGAGAGAGAGAGAGAGAGGGGTACTAGAAATAAAAGGAGTGGGGGGAGGTGTGATGGGTGACCACCACTCGGTTCGGTCCCTAGAAAAACATTTCGAAACGGCCTTTGTGTTTTCTTAATTCCCATTCTCCTTTTCCATAGGATTAAGACGTTTAGAGAGAGAGAGAGAGAGAGAGAGAGAGAGAGACTCCATCCAAGGATGAGTATTGATAGTAACGGGCTGGTGGTATTGGGACACATTAGAAAAGATTCATTTCATGGTACCCACCTGGACTAAGTTCTCCTTTTCCAAGGAGAGCAATCAATGTTTCGCAACGGCCCTTTGCGGTCCTTTCGATCACGATGAATTGACTGGAGATCTTTTCTGTAGAGTGGCGTCATCTGTGGATAGGTAGAAAAAAGATCTAACCCGCTCAAGCCTCAGGATAAAACGGTGGAGTGCTCGATTTATTTTGCCCATTGGAATTAGGTTTAGGCGGTTCGGTAGTAGTCAATATTGATGGATATTTGAAGAAAATTGGGGGCTGATCACATGATTAGAGGGAGGGACCATGCAATGATAATTAAAACCCAAGATGCTTCCCATTAGCAAATTTGCCTCTCCTTTTTCCACCAACGTTTTGTGAAGGATAAGGTTCTAATTTTTTTTTTTTTAAAATTTCCCTTAAAAAGGGGTGAGGGGTGAATAAAGAAAATGAAAAGGAAGGTGGATTAGAGGCTTTTTGGGAAGCCTAAATCTACGTGAAAGGCGATGGAAAGCGATCATCTTTCTTTTTGATTTCGAAGCAACTTTTGGCTGCTTTCAGGAGAGGGGTGGGGAGAGGATGGGGATCTCATTTCCCTTCGATTGCGCTCACTTTTATGGGGGAGCTTTCTCAGTGCTGTCAATGAGTACCCTGTGGCTTTAATGTCCTAGGGGGAGGCATTGCCCTAGGTGCCAAGTAGCTCCCCAACTGCTCTAGAAATAGACATCTCTCTCTCTTTCTCTCTCTCTCTCTCGATTGCAGGAAACAGAAGAGTTTGATCTTGGGAAATCGAAGAGATTTCCTTTGACTTCGGTGTCGTATTTCTTTTTGTTGTTTTTCTATGTTAGGTATGTTTAGGATTACTACTTGGGGTCGTTATCTGTAATAGTGGAAATCGTAGAACATCTTGAGAGAGAGACATAATTTGATCTTCTTTTCAAATATTTTACTTGGTCTTTGAGTTTGGCTCCCTGTAAATAGATATGTTGTCTTTGATTGTAATAGAAACATTCGGATCAATAAAATTTGAGTTTATTTAGATTCTTTGATGCGTCGGATTTTTCTATTCCTTAGGATTTTATTTCTTTTTGTAAAATTAATTGTAATCCATCTCGCTTATGTCAAGTGGTGTAAGAGCGGTTTTATCCATTATGACTGTAATAGTTTGGGATGATTAGTTTTAGGATAGGTTTGTTTCTAACTGGGAATAGGTCAGTTTTGTTATATGCTTCGGGAACCGGTTAATTCTTGGTTTTAGGATATGATAGAAGTGCAGCCCTCCAAAACTTTAACTATCGAATTTCATTGAACTTGTATGACGATAATCTTTTCTTTTTTCCTTTTTCATTAATCTAGAAGTACAAGCAATGGTGAATATGTTTAGGGATAAAAGTTACACAAAACACATTATGCAAGTACTTAAAAGATGACAAAATCAGACTTTAGGTGTGAAAATGAAAATTTCCATTTATTAATGGGTTAATACTACAAAAAAATGCGCTGCTCGAATCCTCTTGTTGCTGAAGTGTCTGAAGTTGGGGTCCTGGTGTTGGCCTCCTAAGCTAGTCTCCCCCGACGTTTAAGGTTTGCGGCGAGGCCCGATGGTGCCGCCTGGTACTGGAGGGTCGTTTGATCCCCGAAGGGTGATCTTTGGCAGTTTCTCGATCAACAAAAAGAAATACTACAAAAAAATTTCAAATTATGCCCATTGTGATAGAAATATCTTGATTTTTTTTTTTACTTGTCCATTGTGATAGAAATATCCCAAACTTTCTTTTGTCATGAAAAATCTTAAATTTATACTAGTGTGACCAATATACCCTAGATGGAACTTAAGTATACGGTATATTTGTTACATATGCATAAGTTTGGATTATTTCATGATACAAAAAGAAGTTAAGAGTATTTGTGTCACAATGAGCAAGTTTAAGATTTTTGGTAACACAATTCTTTTTTAGGGTTTTGTGTTATAGTGAGTATATTTTGGGATTTTTTTTTTAAATTTGCCCTTTACTAATCAAAATAGATTTTTGGTCATTCAATGACCAACATACAGTGATTAAAAGTGTACTTTGGCTAGAACAATATCGCAATGTGGATAGAGACAGGCAAAAACGGCTATATCAAGTGCAAATTCCTTTTAAAAGGTGACTATTGTGCTGCGAAAAGATGTAAATGATATGTTTGGTAATACATGTTTTAAAGTTGTCGCACCTCAATATTTCATGAGATGATATCTTAAAAGTCAAGGTAGCAGGTAAGGTGCTTGCCAAAACATATCTAAAGGCTGTAGTACCCCCTTTTCACAATTGGAGCTGCTGGGGAAAACTATACCCTACAGCTTCTATATCTTGCTTCAAATTTTGCAAATTTTTAGTTTCATCGGCAAGCATTGGAATGATCCTAACATGGCTCTTTGCAAATTTATGCTGTTGTTTGAATATACTTTTACTAGGTTCAGGGGCACACATTACGCGAATGTGTATAGTGAGGTGGTGCCATCTAGTACCACTACGGGGATAACCTCTTAGGCGATGAACCAAGCCGCAAGATTTGCCTATAACCTTTTGATGTAGAAGAAGCTGTAAGAATAGAGCTTCACAAGCTTTAATGTATTAGTTAACTTTTTGATACATTTTGTTTCTGACCCTAAAAGTCAAATGACATTTAAACAATATGGCATTAAATAAGGAATTCCGCGTGCTCTAAATATAAAGAGAAATCTTATTTATGCAAAAGCTAAATTATTCAAAGTCTTTTCTAACTTTTCAATTTATTTATTTATTTTTATTTTTTTCGTTTTTGTTTTATTTTCTTTGTCTGTCGTTCATCTTCTATATTGGAAAGGATCTCTGAGCTCTAGTTTCACCTTCTCGTGGTGCCTTGTCTTCATTAGATGTTTACCGCCATCGAGGAGTGTCTCCGTGTCGCCATCCTCGTCAACTAGATCCTTGCTACCCTGTCATTAGAGGGCCGTGTTGACAATTTCCAAAGGAAGAACAAGTGCGTGTGTAGTGAAATCATTCGCATGTGTTGCGAATGGTATTCGAGCTAAAGAGAAATTTCATGTAATTGGACAGTGAAAGTGGAAGTCTTGTGATCGTTTTGTTTTGGCAGAACACTCAACAGAGAGGCACAGGCAGATATCTTGGCGAGTTCGACAGCCATGGCCGAGTCTCTATATCTCCGCAAACTCGAAGCACCGCTCCTGCTGCTTCTTTTGTTTGGCTGCCATTGAAGTTGCTTCGAGCTCGGTTGCCATGGTTATGAAGATTAGGGAAAACCGTGAGGACACGTGGCCCTTCAAATTGAATTTGAGCTTGAACAACAAACAGTGACTCTTGAGATGGAAAAAAGGAAATTTGGATCGTGTAATGAAACTCACAAATCTCTGAGATGGAAAACCTGGTGCTGAGAACCTTTACGGTGGAGAAGATGAACAAACCGAAGAACTTAAAAAGAAAGAAAAGAAAACAGAAAATGAAAAAAAGGAAATTGAGAAAAATAAGCAAAATGTGTTGATTTTCATGCCTTGTAGGACAGCTGACAATAGCTGGATTTTATGTTATCAATTTTTAGTGACACTATATTGACATTCACACAAAGATTTAAGTAAATTGACATATTTAAAAAAATTAGGACAGAAATGGCATCTGTATGATACATTCGTTAGTGATTTGATAATTTTACCTCATTTGAGCTAACTTTTGAGTTTAAACTTTGAGGCCGTATTTATATGTCCATCTTGGCATTCTTTTTAATTGGTATTTCTCATTATTCAACCAATTACAACCTCAAACAATATATACAAAAAGCCTATTGCAAAAAGGAGAAATGCACGTAAAGTACTTCTATCAATATATGCCTGCGTTAGTTCTACATCTACAATCCTTTTAATCTTATCTCACATCCATTTGCTAGACGTTGCTATCTTCCCAATTTCCTAAACACTTAACTTTGAAATTTAATTTAAGGCTCTATTTATTTTGCAAAAAACATTTTATCAGAAGATCTTTTCTTCATTTTTTAGCTTTTAGGTCACTTGAGTCAATGGCCTATTCAATGTAAAATCTATGCTCAAATTCAGTAAAACAATCTCCTCTTTTAAACATTAGAAATCATTTTGCATAAAAATGAATAAACATCAGCGCTTGAGCCAGAGAGCTCGACGCTTTGGACAAGGGATCCCCAACACTCTTGCTTGAGTCCTCAGTGGCTAGTCTCATGACCCTAATGCCTGTGCCTCAATGTGGTGCCTTAGACCTTGGGTCCCTCGCGACCATACCCAACTATGCAGCTCATGGGCTTGAGTCCATTGAGGTTGGCATTGGTATCTTGGCGGTTGAGTCGAAGGCCTCAACTCCCATGCTCGAGTACTGGCTCGTGGGCCTAAGTTATTGAGGCCTAGGCTCAAGTCCATTGAGGCTCAGCCCATGTCCATGGAGGTTGGGCCAAACCCTGACGCTTATTCCTGGGTCTCTGGCAACTATACTTATGTCCTCCGCTCTTGCACTTGAGTCATTTGCATTTGAGCCTAAGTTCACAGTGGCTGGGCTTGAAACCCCATTTTGGCGCCTAGGCTCAGGACCTTGGTTTGACACTTGAGTTTGGGTGTATCGAGGTTGAGCACAGGTCCATGGAGGTTGGGCTTAGGAATTCAATGCTTGTGCTTAGGTCCTGGTGGCCATGTTGGGGTACCTCATTCTTGTGCCCAAGTCTATGGCACTCGAGCCCAAGTCTACATAGGCCGAGCCTAAGTTCAATGAGGCGAGGCTTGAATCCATAGAGGTTGGGCTATGGAACTAGGTGCTCGTACCAAAGTCCTTGATGACCATACCTAGCTCCTATTCCCAAGTCACCTATACCTAGGCTTAAGTCCACAAAGGCCAAAACTGAGAACTTGGTGCTCATGCTTGGGTCCCTAATGACCATGCTTAGGCACCTAGCTCTAGCGCCTAAGTTAAGGTGCACCCGAGCCCAAGTCCACAATGCAAAGGCCCGATATCGTGGTCCAATGCTTAGCTCGAGCTTAGATCCACAAAGGTCCGATTAATGCTTGTGCTTGGTTCTCAATGGCCATGCTTGAGCACTCAACTTTTGCCCCTTAATCATTGACGCTTGGGCTTAGGTTGATCGAGATTAGGCTTGGCTCCACAAGGTTGGGCTGAAACCCTAGTGTTAGTTCCCAAGTCCCCAAAAGACATGCCCTAGTATTTGGCTCTCGTGCTCAAGTCATTAGCTCCCGAGCCTAGGTCCATGGAGGTTACGCTCAAGACCTTGATTTGATGCTCGAGCTTAGGTCCATTGAGGTTGGACCTAGATCCATATAGGTTGAGCTTAAGACCCTATTGTTTGTGCCTAGATCCTTGATGGCCATTCCCGAGTAACCAGCCTTCTCGCCTAAGTCACTCTCACTTAGGCCTAATTCCTCGGTAGTGAGGTTTAGGTCTATTGAGGCCATGCTTAAGACCTTGGTGCCTATGCCCAAGTCCTTGGTGGTTGTGCTAAAGTCATTGGTGAATTTCCTTGGGTCCATCAAGGTTGGGCTAGATCCTTTGACGACTCGGTATGTCTTATATCGCACAAATAGTGTGTCTCTATAGGAAAATTATTTTCAAATTTCCAAACGAGGGAAAGTATTTTCAAGTTTATTTTCATATTTCAATCAAATATCAGAAAATATTCCATTTATCTGGAAATGACTTCTTAGGATGTTGACACCCGAATTTTTGTTGATATTTTAAGTATTTGCTTAATTTACAAAATGTAAAAAAATAAATAATATATATGCGAAGATAAAAAGAAAAAAAAAAAAAAAAATAAAAAAGACTAGGAAAATAAAAATATATATATAGTTGATGGCCCATCTACATATAGTCGGATAGCCCATCTACACCAAGCCCATTTATTTCAGCTAGAATTTCCATCCCACTAATCTCATTTCTTTTATGACCCAACTTCCCATGTTTTGAGCCCAAGAAGACAAGAAAGGAGCCCAGCCCTTGTCTCACATTCCTTGGCACATGCTCACGTTGTGAACAAGAAGGGGGTGACATGAGGATGAAAGCAACGAATGGGAAATAGGAAGAGAAAGCATTCGTGAGCGAAGGAGATGACAAGCAGTGACTCAAGCATGCCTGAGTCTTCTAAAACCAAGGTGAACTATGCATGGGAAAAGATTCCTCCTGAGAAAATATTAGGTAGGTTGGCCACACCAAGTCACCATGCAGTGGCTCAATTAAGAATTGACACGTGGCTGATGGGCCCCACATTTCCCTTCTTCAAACTTTTGCATCCTCTCTCTCTTCATTAATTGCTGGTCTTCTACTCCCTTGCATGAAACCCCCCCACTCTTCAATTAGAGGACACGCTCTCTCCTCTCTTTTGCATCTTCCAAGAAAAAGAAGTTTGCTTTGTCTCTTTTTTTTTCAAAATACTCTCTCTCCTCCCCCCCAAACAAAAAGCCCGTTGGTCGTGTCTCAAGTTGAGACCTGCCTCTTTCAACACGTCGCCTTTGCCTCCACTATCTCCTTCAAGAACCATTCCCTTTTTGTCGCTCCCAAGAGCCCCTGTTGAATAGCATCCCGAGCTTAGATCTAACGCCTTCGCCATGTTGCCTCAACCGTCATCTCCAAAACCACTCCCCTCTCTCTCACCCCTAAGAGCCCCCGCTAGTCACATCCCGAGCTCATATCTGCCTTTTCCAACCTAAGAAGCATTCCTCTTCTTGTGTTTTCATTCTCTTTTTAAAGGAAGATGAGACGAAGTCCAGATGAATCGGAAACGCGTGGACTTTGAATGCGACATCCTGAATTTTCGGTCCTATTTTCAATTGAATAAATCAGGCCTTTTATCGATGCGCCTATAGTGCTATTCTTAGAGCCGATCACTCGTGAGATAACTAGATTATCTAGGGAAGTTATTAAGAGATTTTAATGTAATTGAGGATTCAACCAGTAATTGACTACTTGACCGTGCTCATCTGCAGAGATCATTTCGGCACAGTAAGATCGATTAAAAATTAGAGGTAGGTCGGTTCGACTAAGATGCGTGGTTAAATGTGGGTGATTTCACTAAATTGCAAAATTCTCGTTGATCGGTATTAGATTGATTTTTCTATCGTTTTGGTACCATGTGCTTGTATTTGAAACCCCGAGATGTTCACGATCACTGAGAGTAGCCAATGTGTTGAAGAGGTTCATTGTGGTTCGAAGAAAATTGACCACGGGTCATTTGTACTAAAAATTTCTGAAAGCTACCTAATTGCTTAGGTCACGCTAAAATCGCTACTGGATTGAAATTAACCACAAATTTGAATCCGATTTTAGAAATCGAAAGTTCTATCATGTTACAAGTCATTTTAGGAAATGTCGACTCGCCTTCCGAAGATTTTTTACAAACCGAGACTTTTGAGAAAAAGTTGAGGTAGGGTTGTTTTTGTTTAGAAAATGCAAATGACCGCTTTTGATTGTGAAATTGGGATGCAAGTGGGATTATTTAGTGAGGAAAAATGCCAATTTGATCAAGGACTCGATATTGGAAATTTTAGGAGCCGAATTGAGTTGATTCATGAAGGATTGAAGTCCAATTAAAGGGAAATGTGTGCAAATTCGTGTGCCCCCATGGCCATGACTTGTGGACCATTTCAAAGGCTTATAGAAGGGATTTTGTGTTGGAAAAGTTGTTGTGGAGGACAACTTGCAAGTGGGACACACCAAGGGGACCAAGAGGATGAGAAGGAAGACCATGGTGGCCCCCTCCAAGCCAATTTGTCCTCCCCTCTCTCCTTCCTCCTAGCTACTGTCGAGTAGCCCCCTTCCCAGCCTCTTCAAGGTTCAAATATTTCCAGAGGACAGAGCCAACAGCCAGTCGAAGCCGCCGCCAGCCTGTTTGTCCTCTGTCAGCTCGCCGAGTCACCATCGCTGCCCATGTGTGTCTCCGCCATCCTTGGCCACCGTCCCGCTTTAGCTGTGAGCCTAGGTGACCCCTCGAGCTAGTCGTAATAGCCTCGCCGTCGCCGGAGCTGCTGGGTCACCCACCTACTGCCGTGAAGCCCCGCCAAAGCTCCGCCCGCCCGCCATCGATCCTTGCTCGCTCAACCGACCACCAACCAACCCTTCTCGGCCCTAGATCAGCACCAGGTAGTGTGGGTGTCACTAGCATTGTTTGGCCCATTTTCAAGGCTTTCCGATCCCGTTTGGCGGTCTCGCTTTGGAGTTTCTCGCTCCTCGCCCGTCCCTGTCGTTTTGATCTGAGCACATCATTAATCAAGTGAGTTTAAATTACTAATCCTTTCTTAGTAAGTTAATGACTTTTAAGGGTTGATTAGTTTAAACTAAGTGTGGATTAGGTGGATAGTTAGATTAGATTAACAATTTAATTAACCGTTATTGCATGTTAGGTGGTTAGAGTAATGTAATTAGAGCCTAGACAAGCTCTAGTATTTATCTAGAGTGGTTTGAAAATTTTCCGGGCCTGTCTCGTCTTTCAATTAGGCTTTACGAGCCTAAGTTCTATTTATTGGCATTTATTAATTATTTTTCGAAATTAATTAGTTAATTATTTATTTATTTTCTGGAAATTAGACCGGGATAATTGATGACCAAAATTTTATACCGATTGCGGTAGTGTGATTTGTTTGTTTAATTGACCATTATTTTGTGCTGATTGAATGTGATTTGCAATTTTAGGTATTTATCCCAAAATTTATTTAATTTCAGTAATTAATTAGAGAATTACTGGGTATCGGCTTATAGCGCCAAAAATGTTTTTATCGATTATATGATTAGTGAGAATTTATAAGGTGAAAATATTGTATTTTGGCTAAGGCCGACCGTGTATCCACACATGAGTATTTTTTTTTTATCGGGTATGATAAAAATGGTGAAAGTGTTAGATGATTAGCTTCTGGTGAGCAATAATTTATTAGCTTCGGGTAAGTAATATATTCTATTATCAACTTTGGGTAAGCAGTATACTCTGTGGTCAGCTTCTGGTGAGTTATTAGCTTCGGGTGAGCAATATACTCTATTATCAGCTTTGGGCAAGCTATACTATCTATTTTCAGCTTAGGGTGAGCAATCCTGATTTGATAGAGCCTTATAGATAGTATTGAATGGACCTACCATGGGAAGGTCGTGATGATATGTAATAAGCTGAGTCGATTGATTGATGGTTCGATATGTTTTGAGGAATTGAAATGTTGTGATGATTGATTGAGTTTATGAATTAAACTAATTTGCAGGAAGATATTGGGGCCAAGGTAAGTCCTACGACTCATGTTTGTGCTTAGGTAGCCCTCAAGGCGTATTTTCTTCCTAATCAGGTCTTAGGGGTTGAACTTGCTAAGATGTCGTCTCACCCTGTTGTGGGATAACATTTCAGGTCCTTAGATGGCAGTTTTTCCTGAGCATTTTGGTCGACCAAAGAAGGTTACATAACAGACATCTTACATTTCGTTGCATGGAAGCCCTAGGGATTGAACCTATGAGCTGATAAGGTTCATAGTCTGGGTCGATATGGGTCTACCCAAAAAGGTACCCCACTAATACCGATCATGGTATCGCCAGGCTCAGGATGGCTAGAGAGAGAGAGTCCTATATCGGAATCTGAGATACCTTTGTATGCATTGGAGGTTGTTTTTTGGAAAGGACACGACAGATCCTCCAGGGGGTTCAGTGATAAACACAGATCCGGATCTGTCAGATCCAGGGTCCCCGGTGTATTCTACTGAGGGCTCTAGTTGGAATGTGGATGAAGATAGAGAGGAGGACGAGGATCCTTAGTTTTGTGAAACCCCCACCCCTGTCTTGTAGACCATATATATATACATATCAATTTGTATTGTATATGACTTGTTGGGATATGTATATATAAGTGTGATGTTGGTTTCAAAAAATTATGGCCCTACTTTCTTATCCCATGTTGTTGTTGTCTAAGGATTATTTATTTGCTTCCGCATGCGTATTAAAATGAATGGGTCGGCAATGCATCCTAGGACGTCACTATTTAATCAACTGCAGAGAGATGGACACATGCTCGGAGGATCGGGGCGTGACATTGAACTTTCATTTGTGTTTGCTGTTTGGTCTCGTTTTGTTTTATCTGTGTTTATGAGGGTGGTGTTTGTAACCTCTTTATGTTGGGTTTGGTTGGGTGTGCCGATGTCACGGCGTGTAACTAGTTTTCCTTCTTTTTTTTTTTTTTAGGTCAAAGTTCTCTAGTTTAGGTAGGCTTTACATTGTTTTTTTTTCCCCATAATTAGGCATTATCACTGTTATTCTTGTGTTTGTCTTGTTTTGCTTCATGCTCTCTTCATGTCTTGAATAAGTAGAACCTCTCACTTGGATCTGGTTCATTACATTGGCTATGGACCTCATGATATGCGCGAATCTCCCAAGATTTATCAAATTGGATGGCCCAAATCACTTAACTCACCATGAATTTAAACCTATGAATCTCAAGACAAGATTTAGCTATAGACATTTGTACAAGTAGTTTGAAGCAAATCAAAGCAAATTCCTTCAAGTTCAAACTGTACTTTCAATTCAAGAAATCCACTTGTAGAAATACAATATCGGTATTCAACATTATACCCCCTGCGAAAAAGGGAAAATTGTCGTGAATTCTCAAGACAAGATTTAGCTATGAACATTTGTACAAGTAGAAAGCAGAAAAGTCTCGGCTAAAGCAACATTATGGTTCTGCAGTGCAGTGCTTCTGCAAAGGATGGATAGACACGGGCCTTCCCGAACACCTGAGACAGAGAAACAACATCCCTTCCTCCACTCATTATCCTCTCCTCCTCACCATCGCCTAAGACCACAACCATCTTCTCCTTTTTTATCTCCTTGTAAAGCCTTTGCATCACGTATGGTTTCGCAATGCTCACACTTGGCTAATAAACCCCGCAATCAAAATTTTCCTTCCTTCCGAACTCGAAGAGTTCTTTCCTGAGGATTGCAATGGGTCGTGATGAGAAGTGTAGGGGATGTGCAATTGTGTGGGGGCATGTGGATGTAGGGTTGCCATATACAGAGAGAGGGAAAGAGATAGGGGGTTGGTCAAAAGGCGACTCCACTTGTCGGCGCTCTACTTGTTTTGGACTTTTTCCTTTTGCGCTTCGCCTCCAAACTTGGGTAGCAAGGCAAAAAGGATGCTAAGAAAGAGGGTGAAGGTAGAGGTGACTTGTTGGAGGTGGATATGAGCTCAATGTGACCGATGAGGGCTCTTAGGGGCAAGAGAGAGGTTCCTAGAGGTGATGGTAGAGGCGACATGGTGAAGGTGTCAAATCTGAGCTCGTATACCTTTGGTAGGGGCTATTGAGAGCGATAGAGAGGGAGTAGCTCCCGGCGACAGTGGAGGGGGAGGCGATGTGCTGGAAACAATAGGAATGAGCTTGAGAAGCGACCGGCTGGGCTCTTGAGAGCAAGAGGGAGGGAGAGTATTTTGAAAAAAAAAAAAAAAAAAAAAGACCGGGTTTCTTCTTTTTCTCAAAAGATGCACAAGATAGAGAAGAGAGAGTGACCTCTAATTGAAGAGAGGGGGCTTCATGCGAAGGTTGGGAGAAGACTAGCGATTATTGAGGAGGGAGAGAATGCAAAAATTTTGAGGGAAAGATAGGGTCCATCAATCATGTGAAGTCATGTGTCTCTTTTTTCATTTGGCTAGTGCACGGTGGTGATTTGGCGTAGTTGGCCAACCTAATATTTTCTCATTCCTCCTTACTAGTAAGGAACGCTTGAGGCGTGCTCGCTCAACAAAGGGGAGGATGCTAGATGCTTACAAGAAGAGAGTAGTGTTTAGCCATTGAGAGGAGGCTTTGCTGAAAAAGGATACAACCATTGAAGAGCTCAGCTGAAGGGAATTGGGGAGGGAGCTTGGACAAGAAACCGAAAAAGAGAGAGAGGCTGGTTCTTGGAGAGGGAGAGAAGCGACTGAGTTCTCAAGATCTTCAGTGGTGGTGGTCCGATGCGATGAGATCTACATGTCCGGTGTCCTCATCGGTAGAAGATGAAACACATATGGTTCCTTTGGAAGCGCATGAACACTAAGCCCTCTCACAACCTCATTCACATCCAATGCCTTTGACTCGTGATTTCCTTTTCCACTGGGTCTAATTTCCCAGGTGCCAATCTAGTATTTGTTGAGGGGAGCTTCGTCGATCGGAAAAGGCCATAGCCATGGGGTTAGTGTTGAAGAGACTTAGGACTGTATTGATCCAAGCATATATCGATAGCAATGGTGTTATTGGTTTTGAAGAATTTCAGCAACAAATCTAGAAGCCCTCTTGGTCTAAGCAAAGGACTAAAAGAAAGGGGGACTTTCAAAATGAAAAAGGTGTCAAGAGCAAACAATCGGTTTCAGTGTGAAAAATGCAGTTTTGTTCCCACTTGAAGTGGAGAAGGGAAGACTCCAACGCAAAAACGAGATATTGTCTCCAACACTGGAAGAGAGAAAAGAAAGAAGGAGTTCCCCAGAAGCCCGGCCATATTTTGATGCTCTCGAGCTTGCAAGTTCCTTCTTCCACCGCGCTAAATTTTCCAACAGTGAATTCAGGCATTGAGGAAATTCATATCCTCCTTCGAACCGGTGCCTACCATGAGTTTGATAAAATGACTCTAAGATACGATCATGAGAATGTTGTCCGCTTCAGCCAGAGCTGAAGACACTAGTGGAGTTTGCATATTAGCTAAAGCTTCCTTGGCCATTAGAAACAGTGGGATCTTTTCTCATTGATAAAGACATTATTGTTCAGCTTGTGAGTGTTAGCAGCCATTGTTCTTAATGTTGTTCTTGGTGTTCTCGGACCTTCTCGATGAAGGCATTGGTTCGGAGAAGATGATGCCGGTGTGAGGAGACGACCTAAAGTGATTATAGTAGAAGGCTTGATTAGGTTTGATTAGGGTAGGCTTAAGTTGGTTTAGCGCGTTTAGGCATGTATCCTTTTTCATGGGTTTAGATGAGTCTAGTGGTTTTGGGCTCAACTAGGATAGACAAGGTTGGGCTTATTTCTAGTCATAATTAGAATAATAATGGGCTTGGTTTGCTTGCTTGGGTTAGAGATATGGGTCGGAGACTAGGCAAAGCGATTGGAGTGAATGCTGTGGGCTTAGAAGTTTTATGGGCTAACAATATAAATTGGGTTGGATATTCATGGACTGAATTTGATATTTGTATGAGGCCCTAAGGCTGGTTCGAATTTGGACCGAACTCAAACTTTTAGGGTTCGGGTCACACTCACCTATTCTTAGGGTTTTTCGATCCGATCTGAAGTTCATTGTTCACAATTTTTTAAAGAAAATTCAGAAATTCATTAGAACATTTAGAAAATTCAGAAATTCATAAAAATCTAGAAAACTCCAAAATAATTAGAAAATCACAAATATATCTATATATATATATATATATATATATATATATATATTTAAAATTACATGTTCTTGAAAAAGTTTACAAATTGACTTTTTGGGTTGTTTTCTTCAAAAGGGTGGAAGCCTCTTGATAAAATTGTGCTAAAAATTGAATAAGCCCTTAAGGCTACCTTAGGTTTCGCTTGTCCTTGAAGATAATTGCCTTTGGTTACATGATACCGATACATCAATTTTGGCTTTCCTTTAGACTGGTTAGGGTTGGCATTTATCTTTTCCATAATATTAAGTCTTTGCTATTTCATGTAATTTATGTAATGTTTTTCTTGATTATTGATTATTATATTAATGACTACGCGCCTACATGATCATCTGACATGTTGGTGGATAGGTATAAAATCAATCTGGACTACCAGACAAAAGTCATTTTATTTTCTTAAATGAATGAGATTAGGTACTAAAAGGACATTGGTTAGTTAATTAATGTAGTCAAGTTCCCAACCCTTTCGATTTTTTAGTTGTGTAGGAAGTGAAGTACACTCTCACGCTTCACTCGGTTCCTAATTGACCATAATAGACTAGTGGTGACTCATTTTTTTCAGAAAATTCTCACAACTTCAATTTGCATACTCAATGTCGTGAGAGGTATAGGTTTGGGAGAGCCAACGTTTAAATCTTGGGCTGTGGGCCAATCTTTTAGGTAACACCCCTAAACCTGCTTTCCTCCATATTGAAGGGTAGGTCACGATATAGGAAAATGTCAAATTTTTCACAAAACAAACGAAACCTACAATAATAAAAATTTATCCATATGGGGTTCCTCACGTTCTACCCTATGTTTGAGTTCAATTTACATTGCTCTTCCTAATTTTGATGCATTTTGTGTAGGTTTCGAACTTTAAAAAATGGCACATCTTTCATTTGGGCGTGATAATTTAAGGGAAAAGCCACGTTATCACTATGCCATTTAGGAAAAAGTATTAGAAAAGTCCTAAACATATTGTATTGATGCAAATTTAGTCTTAAGCATTTTCAATAAGTACCAATTTAGTCATTCCAGCTAATTTTTGTTAGATATCGTTGAAATAGACACCGCTCAGTTAATGTGGCACGATCAACACTAATGTAGATAAATTTTAATATTATTTTTAGTTTTTTCAAATTATTTATTTACTTATTTTTCTCTTTTTTCTTTCCTCTTCTTCTAGTTGGTGACTGGCCAAAGGTGAGGGACCTTGCTAGAGGTCACATGGGTGGCCTCGTATTGGGTTAGGAAGGGTTGAGCCTCACCGACCATGGGCGAGGCACATCCTTGTTGAATTCGACAATGTTGAGCCTTGCCCAACCATGACAAGGCTTGAGTGCTCATTACATGCCGCGAGGCCACCCTTGTGGCCTCAAGTGAGGTTGGCGTAGTCCCTTGCCGGCCCTCACCTCTAAGCTATTGCAGACCTTGGCGATCCGTTGGAGTAAAGAGAAAGGAAAAAAAAAGGGAAAGAGAAAGAAACGAAAAAAAAAAAGAATAAAGAAAAGAATAAAAATAAGTAAATAATTCACAAAAGTATTAAAATAATAATAAAAGTTGTCGACATGGGCATTGGTAGTGTCATGTTAGTTGGCTGGTATCCACATTAGCATTATTAGGCCAAAATTGGCCAGAATGATTGAATTCGCATTAGGTTAAAAGATTTATGATTCAATTGGCACTAGATTAAAATGTTTAATACTAAATTGGTGTTAGTAAAATATTTATAACTAAATTGACACTAATGAAATATGTTTGACTTTTTTGACACTTTTCCTTGCAATTTACACTAACCACTAAGTAGTCAATAGATCAGGATTTTTTAATGGCCAAGAGAAAAGGAAAGGAAAACAAACTACAAACCTAGTTTAAAATTTAGTTAATTAAATGTTGTGACTGTTAGAGTATTTAAATATTAAATAAACGCCTTCTCTTAAGGGATCAAGCTTTTAGACTAGTTGGGATTGATTCAACAAAATTTTATGTGGTATCATAGTTTAAAGCATTAGAATATTTGACAGTGATCTCACACCACGCCTTAATCTTAAGCCATACCACCTTAATCTTAAGCCATAACATAGTTGATGGTGATCTCATAGGATTTTTCAATAACGACAAAAGGTATCTCAAAATGTGGCAACGTTTCCGATAAACATTTGCCCTGTGACTCAACGAACTGATATTATATTAATCAAGACTAATCTTATATGAAATATAACATGACTGTCTATATTCGTCATGAGAAAAGCAATTGCAACATATATTGCTAGTGTAATTTTTTGTAGACAAGTGATCTTATAGAGATTAAATAGTTATAATTCTTAAATTACGAGTGGATTAAATCACTTCTGTTGCTTTTTTTTTTTTTTTTTAATATATTGACAATGAATGCTTTATTTTTCCTGAAAAACAAACCGTCATACTGAATGTTAACTGCCTAAAAGACAAGGCTCCCCATCAATGCGCAAGCTAGGGGAACTGTGAGATTGTCGTCAATCTGAGAGCTGAGAGGATGTGATTCCACCAGTGCAGAAGCAAAAGAGACCATCAAGAAACCCCCAACCATCTCCCAACTTCCTTGGATATAGCCAAATGAAGAAAAATAGGACAAAAACCTGGTAAACATAAGCAAATTGTAACCAGTCAGGCAGGCCACTACTCATGCAGATTTATAAAGAATCCTAAAAGACCCAAACCGAAGATTACCCGAGAGACGCTAAAAACCCAGCCGAGACCATCGCGATGCTGCCTGCAACTGATTTGTTAGGGTTGTAAGGAATTTTATGTTGGCCAAACTGCCTTCCGATAATGTCTGCAAAGCCTGAAAACAAGCAAAAGCAAGTGTCTAAGCTAAAGCACACCTTTTTAAAATTTTTGGATGTTCGGGTGAATTATGTGAATATTCGAACTGATGACCACATCTCTTGTCACGCTGTTTGATATCTAGGTATCAATCTCAGCCATGACCAAAGATAACGTCATCTATTCTATTGAAGAAGTTCTCAGAACGTCCTCCCCTTATTTTTGTAGTTACGCCATTGAACCTATGCGGTAAAACAAGCGAGGAATAATGGGAGTTCAAATTACTGCACCATCTCCGGCACAGAGGTTGCATATTGCTGCAATTGCCACTGGCGAAGTCCTCCAGTAATATGCGCAGGCGAATGTAATCATGAGAACATAGTATAGTGGCCCTTCAAGGAGTTCCCTGAAAGAGAACAAGATGATTCCAAGGTTTTGGAAGTTAAGCAAGGCTTCATGGAAGCAGATATAGAAAAGACGACCCACAAATGAGCAAGAAAGAAGATCTAAGCTAGACCGAATTGCTTGATAAAGCAGATCACTAAGCAAATAACTAATTCAGAAAATCAGTATTGCGATTATGGTAATATCTGCAACATGACCCTATCAAACCAAGTTCACATCTGTCATCAATGCAATGCAGATGCTAAGTAACTCTGAGTTACAAACCTGCGGTCCCCGAATCTGCTCATAGACTTTACCGTCGCCTCATCTTTCCAAATGCCAGATCCCACAAGAAGCATGCGTACGATGTTAAACCCTGGAATTGTTGCAGCTAATAGTGCACCTCGATGCCCAGAACTGCAATTTATTAGCAATAGCCACTTCACCAAACAAATAGTCGGATTTTGAAAAAGAATTGTGTAGTCTTGAGAGTACCTGAATAGTGGCCAGCAAAGCATGAAAGCTAATCCTACGCTCACATGCACGAGCTTCCTGTTAAGTTTCTGTATGAGGAAAAAGAAAACAGACATTTAGATGTAACGATCAGCTTGAAAACAACAATCAACTCTAGAACTACTTTGTTTATAGGGACTGCCTAGAGATGCGATTTTTTTAAATAATCAAGGGAGTTGTGATAGATATTCAGCTATCTTTAGGCCCAAGGAAACATCGACTAAGTTTTCAGATGTGCGGATGGGCTTGACCCAATATGCAAGTAGTTAACAGGATTTAAAAGGGGACTTCCAATTACTCAGCTGAAAATCCTGACGCCCCCAATCTAGTGGGTCAACTTGGTTTAATTGAGGTACGAATAAAACTTGGTCTGCTGAGTAAAACGAAACATGCGACCATCTGGAGACAGCATCGAAGATGGAAAGGAGGGAGTAATCCTATCCGAACCTGGACTAAGGGCCTCACTTAGCTGTTTCTTCGAACAACTGCAGAATTGCCGCCGGACACGGCTGTAGCTAGTGCATCGGACATGACCAAATTAAGTGCGCCCTGCCATTCTTGACCCAACCTTCCTATGCTTACCCAAACAAGATAAAATCCTAATTCTTCGCCCGGTTCTTCTCCATCTTCCATTTCCCTACCAATTCTGTCCTTTCCAAACAAATGGTGAGACTCTTGACTTCTTTCTTTCTTTAATTACGACCCTTCCAAAACGTAATGAATGTTAACGAATGTGATGCCTCCTACGGTAATTCGCATGTAAAAAATAAAAAAACAAATGGAAAGAAATCTACCATGCAATAAATTTCATCAAGCAAACTATTCAAAACCATTCTGATGAGACCTTCGACGGGCAAGTGGGTGGAGTGTAAAATGTACATGCAATAATTCAAGCAATTTTGATAATTACTTGAACTCGTAGAAAATCTATCTATAGCGTTTTAGAAAATTGTATTCTAATACATAAAGTACGAATAGAGGTGCACCCATATTGCGTGTATCAAAAAAGTTAGCATTAAAAAGATTTTAGAAAATCACCTCGTTAACCATTACAAAAGGTTTAAATTACTAATTAATTGAAAAATATCTTTGGCACATTTCAACTCTTTTTGGAAAAGTTGTTTGTTAGATAAAATAAATTCAAATACTAAAATTAAAAAACATATCCAATTAAATTTAAATTTTAACTCTCTTTGAAAAAGTTGTGTTGAATTATTGATCAATTTTCTAGAATAGCCTAGACGACTCTAGGATTTATGTTTTAGAAGTCTCTAGTTTAGGAGGTAGTTAAAGTTTGTGGCCATAAATATGTCCGAGGAGGAATACCTCCGACAAATGCAACTATAAATTTGCTTAATAAGTCGGTGTATTAAGCCTATGAATAGGCTTGAGATGATCGATCATGTACACAAGAGAGACCATCGAGCAGCACCAAAGTTATACGCACATTCCCACTTGCAATACCTCAAGTATTTTAATAAAAAATTAATGTAACTTGTCCCATTGTTGTTGCATGAGCCGAGAATCCCCCATAAATTTTTACATCCTTACAAATTCCAACACCAAAATCTAGAACGATCTAACCCAGAGCCTCGTTCGATGGTATTGAGCGCTCATCCTATCCACTCGCTACTAAAACCATTCAGCTAACTACTTGACATCAAAATTATTGCCGACACTAGCTCCTATTCACTACCCATTCTTACTTTTGAAGGAAATAACTTTGACCATCGAAATATCAAAATGATTGCTTTCTTGATGTACAAAGATTTATGGGATATAATGACGAAAGTTTATGCGGTTCTGTAAAAAGGTGCAAGTTTGCTGGTAGTGCAACTGCAAAAGGATGCTTGGGTTTTATGTGTCATCTAGCAAGTACTGTTGAAAACGATACTTTAAAGAATAATTGACGTGAAGACCGCAAAAAGGACATGAGATCTACTACGAGAAGACTTCCAAAGGCACAATAAAGGTACAAACCATTAGACTGCAATATCTTAGAAGTGAATTTGGAAATGATAAATTAAATATTATAAGACCGTCCAACAATATTATGGTAAATTAGAAGAACTATTATTGACCAAAGGGTAGTAGAAAACATATTGATGATATTACAAAAAAATATAATTTAATTGTCACCTCCATCGAAGAATCTAAGGATTTTAGATCCTGTCAATGAGTAAACTAATTGGAGCTTTAGAGGCTTATGGAAAAAGATTGATGACACAAGATGAAATTTCAGTTGAAAGTGCATTTCAGTCTAAAATAAAACATATGTCATAAATTTAAAAATTAACATTCATCTCCTAAAGCTAAAAAAATGGCGGAATGAGTTCTTATATAATAAACAAAGGACATATTGTTAAATAATATCCACCTTGCAGTATTTGCAAGAAAATAAATCACTTTAAGAAAGATTGCTGGTTTCGTGATAAATCATAATGTAGCTTTTGCAAAAAAATATGGCCACGTAGAAGAAAATTCTTGCTCAAAAGCAAATCACTCTATATATTGACAGTGGGTGGAGTAATCACTTGATGGGATGAACCATTTAAACAAAGACAATATTAATTCAAGCTTTCTGTTAAGTTTCTAAATGATGAAAAAACAATTTAAATAAAGACATTCAGATGTAATGAACAGCTTGAAATTAGCAACCAACTCTAGAACTACTTTTTTCTGGGAACTGCTTCAAGAAGGGAATGCTTTTATGATAATCTAAAGGTATAGGCATGGAGATCTGGCCATCTAGAGGTTCAACTAATTTGCGTGTAATTGGTGAAATTTGAATGAATAATTTCCATTTTTTCAATTGAGAATTCTCTGCTGTTTCTAATCAATTACGTCAACCCAGTTATATGATATTGGAATAAAAGTTTGACCTCATGAGTAAAACGAAACATCCGATCATCATGAGACAGCATATTCTGCAGGAAAATCATCGAACTAACAAAGAAAGATGGGAGCAATTCTATCCGAACCTGGTCAAAGAGGCCTCGCTTAGCTGTTTCTTCAAACAATAGGCAAACCAATAGAATGATGCCGCCAGTCACGGCCGTAGCGAGTGCATCAGACACGACCGAATTCTGGTGGAGCATAATGACCTTGGCCGAAGTCGCCGAACTGAGGTTGGATGAGAAGGAAGAGTAGGAGAAATTGGGGAATCTTGAGAAATTAGGGGAGAAGATACCAGTCACGTCGCAGAGCCCGATAGCTGGTAGTGAATTCAACTGAAGCAGCCGCATTTTAATTTACAGGGACCGCACCTTGAAGACTTGAATGGAGCTCAAATTTCGTAGGTGTCTCTATAGATTTCTAATTGTGCTGCACAATGTCGAAGAACTTAGGCAGTAGCTATGGTCGATTCGATAGAAAAAGAGAGAGCACGTGTATATTTCGTTGAAGGGTTTTTTGCAAAAAATCTTGGCAGGATATGTAATTAAATAGGATTAAAAAAGTAGTTAGGTACACTGTGTCTGCCACTGGAATTAGAAACCCCAATTGTGAAAGAGGTAAAAAAGTAATCCTTAAATAGAACTCATGACAAGCCCGTAGCCCTCAGAAATCTAATAGCTCAAGAGAAATTGGTAAGGAAGAAGAAGAAGCAGAAGCAGCTACACCTAATCTAAAAGGAAACCAGATTGTTTGATGATAATGAATGGTGATACACTTAGTCAATAGCCTAACGCGGTCACCTTAATGGTGAAATTTCCTATACCGAAACCATTAGTAATTGGCTAAAGTTTAGTCGAGAAGAAAAAAGAAAAAAGTTCCTTTGTTTTTTAGTTTTTCAAGTTAGCATTCATTTTAATAAGTTCTCTTTGGTTGACAAAACTTTTAATAAGTTTTCTTTGGTGTGCAAAAATTTTTCTTTAAAAGAAAAAGGTTTTATCTTTGTATTTTTTGCTTAAAACTAAACAAATTCACCATAGCAACATATTCGTCACAGTATTCTAAGCATTAAAAAATAACAATCAACATTGTCGAGTGGCAAAAATCTATCGCACGTCGAGGCAATCTTCATTTATGAATGAAGAAAAAAAGTGAAAGAAATGACAAATTCATCATCCAAAAACCATTACAAACATTTTTGAAATTGCAGTTTTAGGTCATAGGCAAAGGTAAAGATGTGATTTGGCTTAATTTCCGACTTATTTCCCCAAATTTGCGGAGAATCAAACTAGGCGCGCCCCAAGAAACAAAATCTCTAACCATTCTTCACTCAACTTTCCTATGCGTTCCCAAAGAAGAGAAAATCGCGATTCTTCACCCATTTCTTCCCCATCTTTTATTTTCCTAACCATTACTATCCTTTCCAAACAAAGGTAAGAGTCTCGACATCTTTCATTTTTGTTTCCCTAATTATTACCCTTCCAAAAAAGTAATGAATAGTTATCAAAGGGAAAAATTGTCCAAAAAATTATAAACCGAGTCGTAAAGCGATCAATTCAGTCTTAAACTTTTTATTTATGCCAATTCGGTACCAAACCTTTTGACAATTGACCAATTCAGTTATAAATCTTTTGATCTAGCAATTTAAAGAATTATTGATATAATTATTTTGGCTAATTTTTGCTGAAAATCATTAACGTTAAGTTTCCAGTTAGCTCTAGCACTAACTTGAACAATTTTTATTTTTTATTTTTTTCTTAACTTTTCATTTTATTTACTTTTATTTGTTCATTATTTCTTCATCAGGCCGGCAAGATCTTTGGCCATTTGTTGAGGGTTGGCAACCTCCATTTGCCATGAGGCAAGGACTGGCAAGGTCACTGGTCATTTGGGTGAGGGCTACAATGCCCACACTAGATCTGGCGAGGCAAGGGTATCACGGCCTACAAGTGCTTGCACGCCTTCGCCAAGATTCAACGGGGGTTGCCATCCTCGCCTAGTGGCCCTTGGCCTCGTTAAGAAATAAAGAAAAATAAAAAATCAATACAAAGTTCGAAATTTTGAAAAATCATTATAAAATTATCCAAGTTAGTGCCGACTACCCCATATAAGATGGCCGGTGCTAATTGGATTGTTATGTCGACGATTTTCGGTCAAAATAACAAAAAGGATCACATTGATAATTCATTAAAAAATTAAGACTAGATTAGCAAATTCTCAAAATTTTTAGGACTGAATTAATTGTCAATAAGTTAGGACTAAAATGGCATAATTAAAAGATTTAGGACCAATTGGTTGTAGTATAATATGTTTAGAGTTTTTTGGACAATTTTCCTATTACAAAAGTGAGGCTTTTTAGAGTAACTTACATATGAAAGTAAAAAAAAAGTTAGAAAGCAATCTACCATGCAACAAATAGTTCATGGAAGAAAAAAATTGTGGGAAAATAACATATTTTATAGTGAAACGATGCAACTTTCATACTTTAAAATAAGGGAAATTTTCAAATAAGGACCTATAGTGCCATCATTTTCTCAAAAGAGGACCTGAAGTGAACTTTGTCTCAAATAAGGACCCAAAATGCCTTCATTTTCTCAAAGAGGGACTGGAGTAGAGTTTGTGTTAAATAAGGACCCAAAGTGATCATTTAGTCTCAAAGAAGAACCTCATCTGTCGGTCGGTGAATAAATGCATCTCCGATGCATGTTTCGATAGCCTAATTACGGATATTTTTGTCCAATTTTTTTTTTTTTTTTAATTTTCAGTTGTCTTGTTCTTTACTATTATTATTTTTTTGGGTCAATAGTGGCACTGTTCATCATCTTCTTCATCCTTTGTTCATCTTCTTCTCAAGAACATCGGACAAGGGAAGGGCCAGTGAGCGTTGGCCGTTGGTGAGGGTTGGTGAGGGTTGGATGCCCATCATCGGTAGTAGGCGAGGGCCACCAAGCCCTCGCCGGCCGTGGGCGAGGGCTTATAGGATGATCCTCACCAGATCTAGTGAGGGTGGCCTCAGTTGCGGCTAGCTGCAAGTGAGGGCTTGTAAGCCCTCGTTGGCCTTTATTAGTGACTAGTGAGATGGGCCAGCCCTCGCCCAAGGCCGGCGAGGGGTGACCTTGCGATGGCCGTGAGGAGCGACCTCCCCCACCTCCACTCGGCTACTCCACCAACAACCTTGTCTTCTGCTAGGACTACAATTGGGATGCCCACGTTGCTTTCTTCATCCCTTCCTCCCACCACCGCTCCTAGATCGACGAATTTTTTGGCTACCCCTTTTACCCTCAAGGACCTTCTTGTAGGGCCTCGATTTTGATGGCCCCCCTCCCCTATGGCCAGTGAGGGCTCGATGCCCCTTGCCCACTGTTAGCAATAGGCATGGAGCCTTCGCTCGCTGCCAGTGATAGGCGTCGAGCCCTCGCCGGCCCTTACCAACGGCTGGCGCTCGCTAGCCTTTCCCCAAGTTCGGTATTCTTGATCTAGGCAAGAAGAAATGAACAAGGGACGAAGAAGACGATGAATAGGGCAACCAAAAATGAGAAAAAAAAAAGAGGATGAAAATACCATAATCAAGCCACCGGAATATACATTAAAGATGCATCTATTCACCGGCCGGCGAGTGAGGTCTTTTTTTGAGATTAAATGACTACTTTTGGTCATTCTTTGAGACAAACTTCACTTCAGATCCTCTTTTGAGAAAATAATGATACTTTGGGTCCTTATTTGAGACAAACTTTACTTTAGGTCCTCTTTTGAGAAAATGATGGCACTCTGGGTCCTTATTTGAAATTTTCCCTTAAAATAATAATAAGGTTTATTACACTGGAAATGGCCTAGTTCTCTATGTGATTGTAACCAGCCAGTTGGATTCCTAGTCCCAATCTTTTGCAATCGGGAATCATAAAATTAGTTTTGGGTTTTAGACTCCTGAAATCAATCACCTCTAACACAAACCGTTGGAAAATAATTTGGTGGCATAAGTGCAGATACATGCATAATTGATTTTGAGTTCAAGTGGGGGATTTTTGCTAATATGTATCCTCAAAATCATGTATCAATCTCTTTAAAAATGAATAATTTTTTATTCAATTATCACATAAATTTCTCGCATATTATCTCAGGGGTAGTTTGTTTCTCTGCTGTGTTTTTGTACTAGCAGAAGTCCATTGACACCGTATAGGAAATCATGTCATTCACAGGCCAATAGACAAGGAGTTATAGTGGATGAATGTTGTAGACCGGCGGGATAATTGGATTACTTTTATTGGGATGACGTAACTCATTTGTCGGTAGTAAGATATATGCACTGGATTTGTTGTACAATCAAATTAGTCTTAAACTTTGTCAATTTAGCTATAAAATTTTGCACAAGATTACTAGGTAGTCCTTAGCGGGACAATTGGGTTACATTTATTGTGATGACATAACTCCTTCATTGGTAGTAAGACATTCACCCGTTAGGATTATAGTACAAGTAAATTAGGCTTAAAAATTTTCAGTTTTATAATTTAGTCCTAAAATTTTACACAAGATCACTATATAGTCCTTAGCAGGACAATCGGGACAATTGGGTTACATTTATTGTGATGATGTAACTCATTTGTTGGTAGTACGACCTTCGCCCGGTGGGGCTATAGTGTAATTAGTCCTAAACTTATTATACGAATGTCAATTTAATTCTAAAATTTTCAATTTTGTCGATTTAATTCAAAAATTTTGCACAAAATGCTATTTAGTTATTCTTGTCAATTTTAGTCGATAATCCCGACGCGGTAGTATGCCAAGTAGGATGGCGATGGTGACTCGAATTGCCATGTTAGTGATTTCGGCAAAAAAAAACGACCATAAGGACTATACTAGCATTTCGTACAAAAGTTTATGACTAATTGACAAGATTAAAAAGTTTATAACTGACTAGATATTTTCCCTTGTCAGGCTCGTGGGTGGAGTGTAAAATGTACACGCACTAATTCAAGCAATTTACACTCTAGGGCTAAGAGAAAAATATAGGCGTGTAGTTTTCTTAGAAAATTGTATTCTAACATATTATGCGTTCTAGCAAAAGTGCACAAATATTGTGCCGTATTAAAAAAAAATCTGACATATGGAAGATTTTAGAAATTTGCCTCTTTAGTCATTACAAAACATTTACGTTATTACCTAATTTGGATAAATTATTGACACATTTAACCCCTTTTCAAAAATTTAATTACAAGAAATTAAAAAATTTATATCTTGAAATTGAATTACTTAATTGTAAATTGAAATATGCGACGGATTACATAGAATTTAAATTTACACAAATCTCTGGTGATATAATATTTATAATATAATTAATTGAGAATATTCTTATGGTGACAAATGGGATTGTAATCTCTAGGAGATCCTCTTTACTTTATATAATAGTAAAGATCTTTACGAAGAGTCGATAAGTAAATACAAAACCTACTTCAATATTTTGCGATAACAAATCCGCTATGGCTATGTCTCAAAATCTCGTTTTTCAGGAAAAAAACAGAAAATATTGCCATAAAATATCACTTAATATAAGAAGTGGAAAATATTGGAGAGATAAAGTATTGGAAAACTCTGAAAAAGTCGAGGACATATTTATTAAAGCACTACCCCAAATCAAGTTTGAGATATTTTGAAGTATGATCAGAGTATCACAAAAATGGATTGAAAAGGAGGGCTAAAGGTTTAATCTACTATTCTGGAAAAGCCTAGACTCTACAAGTCTAGTCTTAGTGGTAGTTGAAGTTTGTGGTCAAGGTTAAAAATAAGAAGAAAATCTCAGACAAATGCAGAGGTGATTTGCTGTATAAGTCGGTTATTGGAGCCTAGGAATAGGCTTGGTTGCATGGTCATAAATACAGAAAAGAAAACAACTATCAAAACTAAACCAATCACTATCAGCCTTGTAATCATTTTTTCATTAAAATAACTATTGTTTTCTTCCACCCTTTGCTGTGTTGTCCCACAAACACACATCCACTCGCATTCATATCAAAATCCACACCAAATACTAACATAAAATTACTAACATAAACTTGTAACATCTCTACACCGAAGATTGTGCTTTCCTTTCCCTTGGAGAGAAACGATCATAATGAACGTTAAGCACCTAGAAAACAAGGCTCCCCATCAATGCACAAGTTAAGGGAACTGTGAGATTGTCGTCGAGCCGAGAGCTCAGAGGATGCGATTCCACCAGAGCAGAAGCAAGAGAGACCACCAAGAAACCCGAAGCCATCTCCCAGCTTCCTCGGATATAACCAAATGAAGAAAAATAGGACATCAACCTTGTAAACATAAGCAAATTGTAACCAATAAGGCCACCACTCAATCAGATTTATACAGAATCCTCAAACACCCAACTGAGAATTACCCGAGAGATGCTAAAAACCCGGCACAGCCCATTGCCATGCTACCAGCTAGGGATTTGTTACGGTTGTAGGGAATTTTATGTTGGCCAAGCCGCCTTCCGATGATGTCCGCAAAACCTGAAAACAGGCAAAACCAGGTGCTTAAGCCCGCCCTCTTTAATTTTCAGATATTTGGGAAAATTATGTGATTCCTTTGAACTGATGACCACATCTCTCGTCACACGGCTTGATATCTATGTATCATTCTAAGCCTTGACTGAAGATAACATCATTTATTCTATTGAATTGAGGAAATAACTTCACCCCATTATCATTTGTGGCATTAAGCACTGTAATATTATTTCTCAACATTTAGGCCCATGACACTGAAGAAGTCCTTAGTATGTCCCTTTATTTTTGCAGTTACTAGTCATTGAACCTATGCCAGTATAACAAGCAAGAAATAATGGGGATTTAGACTAGTGCACCATCTCCAGCGCAGAGGTTGCATATTGCTGCAATTGCGATTGGCGAAGTCCTCCAATAGTACGCGCAAGCAAATGTGATTGTGAGAACATAGAATAGCGGCCCTTCAAGAAGTTCCCTGAAAATCTTAACTAAATCAAATTGCTTGATAGAGTAGATCACCAATCGAATAACGAGTTTAGGAGATCAGTACCACGATTATTTAAATACAAGCGATGTAATCCTATCAAACCTGATTCACCTCAGTCGTCAATGCAATGCGGATACAAAATAACTCGAGCTACGAACCTGCGGTCCCCAAATCTGGTCATGGACTTCACCGTCGCCTCATCTTTGCAAATGCCAGATCCCAGAAGAAGCATGCGGATGATATTAACCCCTGGAATCAAAGCAGCTAAAAGCGCACCTCGATGCCCAAAACTGCAATTGATCAGCAATAGCCACCTCACCGAACTAATAATCCATTAGGAATTTAGAAAAAAGAAAAAAAATGGTGTAGTCTTAAGATTACCTGAACAGTGGCCAGCAAAGCATGAAAACTAATCCAAAGCTTACATGCACAAGCTTCCTGTTAAGTTTCTGAACGAGGGACAAAAACAAAGACATTTAAATATAACAAACGGCTTGAAAACAGCAATCAGGTCTAGAACTACTCTGTTTACAAGGACTGCCTTGAGATGCAAATTTTTTTCTATAATTTAGGGGCACAAGTTTGGACAGCCAGCAATATTTCAGGCCCATACACTCCGCAAGCCCGGGGGACTGGTCAAGTTCAGGTCGCCCTGATCGAGTTTGCGATTGGTCGATATGATTTGGATGGGTAATCTCCACTGCCCCAAATCAACTGGTCAACACGAGTTATTTGAGATGCGAATAAAATTTGGTCTAATGAGTAAAACGAAACAGCCGAGCATCCCGAGACGGCATCGCCAGCAGGAAATTTATGGAACAAGCAAAGGAAGTAGGGAGTAATCCTATCCGAACCTGGTCAAAGACGCCTCTCTTAGCTGTTTCTTCAAACAACCGGAGAACCGTGAGAGCGACGCCGCCAGACACGGCTGTAGCGAGTACATCGGACACGACCGGATTCTGATGGAGCATAATCACTGCCGGTTCGGTCGCCCTACTGAGATTGGATGAGGAGGAGGAGGAGGAGGAGAGAAAACCACATTAGTCGCGCCCTACCATTCTTCACCCAACTCTCAATTGCTTTTCCGAACAAGATAAAATCCCCAATTCTTCTCCCAGTTCTTCTGCATCTTTTCTTTTCTTACCCATCCGTCGCATCCAAACAAAAGGTAAGACTGTTAACTTCTTTCGTTTTTGTTTCCCTAATAACTACCCTTCCAAGGGTACGGAAGTGATGCCTCCTACAGTAACTCACTTATTGGAAAATAATGAAAGGTCAGAAAAAATCTACCATTCTACAAGGAGTTCATCACGCAAACCGTTGAAAAACAATTTCTTAAGATGTGTGAAGTGCACATGCACTATATATTATGTACTAGTTAGATGTGCACGTATATATAACTTGTATATAAAAAGTTGATGAGGTCATAACAATTCAAGTTTTGAAGCAACGGCCATTAGGAACAAAGCAACTGCAAAGGGATAAATATTAGAGGGGTTTAAGACTGTTCTACCCTTCCACGTGTGATGTGATCTCTTTTCTTTCGTCTGCGCCGCTGTAAACGAATAAAACCCCAATTCTTCTCCATCTTTTCTGTCCTTACCCATCTGTCGCATCCAAACAAAAGGTAAGACTGTTGACTTCTTTCGTTTTTGTTTCCGTGATAGCTACCCTTTCGAAGGTACGAAAGTGATGCCTCCTACAGTAACTCAGGTGTTGGAAAAAAATGAAAGGTCAGAAAAAAAAATCTACCATTCTACAAGGAGTTCATCACGTAGACCGTTGAAAAACAATTTCTTTAAGAGGTGTGAAGTGCACATGCACTATATATTATGCAAAAGTTAGATGTGCACGTATATACATTAGAGGGGTTTAAGGCTGTTCTGCCCTTCCACGTTTGGTGTGATCTCTTTTCTTTCGTCTGCGCCGCTGTAAACGAATAAAACGAGCTCATTTGTGATTTGCTATTGATTCCATCTTTTTTTTCTTGACGAAAATGTCAGTGAATGTCAAAATGCAGGTGCTGTCTTCAACTATTATTGTTATGCTATGGGTCAGTTTATTAATCTAAATAAGTTGGGAATTTTCTTCAGTTCGGGATGGCATGAGAGATTAAGATGAAAACATGGCCAATGAATTGCGTGATCCGGATTGACAACACAAAGAAAAAGTCAGGAATAACCTCAGATTAAGGAGCATTAAAGAAACAAATTTGCGTGAATCCTTGTTAGGGTGAATATTAAATTGGAAGGGTGGAAATAGGCAAGAAACAAGTCTGACTAAAGGTGATTCAAATTTTACCTTACTATGTAATGTCAATCTTTAATTCCCTTATCTGTATGTCGTGCTATAGAGTAAAAAATTGCCACTTTTTAGTGGAAAAACAGGGAGTCAAAAGTTGGAAACATTGGAGGCAAAGGGATTTATTCAAAACAAGGAAGGACAAAGGAGGCTTGGGTTTCATGGGCTTAATCACCTTTAATAGAGCTATGTTGGGCAAGCAAGTTCGGAGAATTACTTAGTCTTCATGGGCTATGGAGCAAACTTAGGCTACATTTGTTTTGCGAAAAACTATTTTCCTCATTTTTTGGCATTTGGATTGCGTTAGAAAATAAGTCAACAGAAAATGTATGAATAATTTCCTTTTTAATGAATCAAAAATTATTTTTTAAAATATCAATAGGTATTGGTGCTTTGACTAGAAACTTTGCGCCTAGGCACGAGAACTCTAATGCTCATTCTTAGGTCACAATATCCAGGATCTGTCTTGGTGCCCGTGCCTGGGTCCATTGAGGCCAAGCCCAAGGCCCTAGTGCCCTCATTTGATCCCTCGACACCTTGGCTTGGATTCACAAAGGCCAAGTGAAGGGCCTTGATAATTGTGCTTGGATCCCCTATGCCTAGGCCCAAGTGTACAAAGTCTGTGCTTGAGTTCCTAGTGCTCATGCTCGAATCCTCTGCACTTGAGCCGGGTTCACTGAGGACAAGGCTCAAGACCTGGTGCTCATGCTGGGTCCATCGAGGTAGGCCCTAAACTTCAATGTCCATGCTTGGATTTCCCATGCTCGAACCTAGGTCCATTAAAGCTAGGTTGGGACCCACATGCCCATGCCTAGTCCTTAACGCTCAAACTTGGGTCTCCAAAGGCCAGGATTAGGACCGTTGTGCCTCCAAATATCTTGTTTAGTACACTTAATCTAGAATAATTCAAATTTCAAAATATTAGCTGTGCATAACATGAAAATAAGGTCTTTAAAAATAACAGAGACCCAAATTTCTAAGAAGAATAACACCCTATGTCACACCTCGATCCTCCGAGCGCATGCCCATCTCTCTGCGGTCGATTAAATAGCGACGACGCATTGCCAACCCATTATTATTATTATTATTATTATTATTATTATTTTTGGTACCGAGGGAACTTCCGTGCTCCGCTTTGTGGCAAAGTAAACCCTGGAAGAGCAGGAGAGTCACCACCACCTTTTCTATCCCGGCAATTCGTGGGTTCCTTTCCAACAAGGCAGACGATGTAGAGATTCGAACTCCAGACCTCTCCCGAAAGGAACTGAAGCACAACCACTACGCTACCATCACGGGCGGTATTGTTGACCCATTCTTTTTAATGCACATGCGGAAGCAATTAAATAATCCCCAAACAACAACAATATGGGATAGGAAAGTAGGGCCATAATTTTGAAAACCAACATCACACTTATATATACATATCACAACCAGTTATATACAATACAAACTGATATATATATATATATATATATATATCTATATAAGTTCTACAAAAGAGGGAGGGATTTCACAAAACTACGGATCATTGTCCTCCTCTTCGTCATCATCCATGCTCCAACTGAAGCCTTCAGCAGAATACACTGGAGACTCTAGTTCTTCAAGATCCGGGTCTACCGTGTCTACTACCGAGCCTCCGGGGGGATTTGTAGTACCCTTCTCAAAAGCCACCTCTAGTACATATAGAGGCATCTCAGATTCCGATATGGGACCCTCTCTTTGGCCATCTTGAGCCTGTCGGTACCATGATCTATATTGGTGGGGCACCTTGTGGGTGAGACATGCATTGACCAAGACTATGGGCCTTACCAGCTCATAGGTCCAGCCCCTAGGGCACTCATGCAATGGAATTTAAGATGTTTATTCTGTAACTTTCTTCGATCGACCAAAAAACTCAGGAAAAGCTGCCATCTAAGGACCTGAAATGTTATTCCACATGGGGTGAGATGACATCTCAGCGAGTTCAACCCCTGAAGACTTGACTAGGAAGAAAATACGCCCTGAAAGCTGCCTAAGCACAAACACGAGTCAAAGGATTTATTTTGGCATCGGTCTCTTCCTGCAAGTCAATACAATTTGAATAATCATCCAATCATTTTACTCAAATAATTCAATCAATCATATCAAGTTTTTGGTCAATCAACTCAGTTGATTTCATGTCATCACGACCTTCCCTTGGTTGGCCAAATCAATACTATCTATGAGATCCGATCATATCAGGACTGTTCCATCTAAGCTGATAAATAGATAGTACAGCTCGCACTAAGCTGATAAATAGTATATTGCTCTCTATCTACATTGACACATCAAGCCCGTAAGCTAATATAGTATACTAATAATGCTCATTCTAAACTGATAGTAATATTGTTTACTCTAAGTTGATAAGGTATACTTTTCTCTATCTAAACTAACATATCAGAGCATGTAGGTTGATATAGTATATCATCCCGATTATCTAACAGATTCACTATTTTTATCATATTTGATAAAAATACTCGTGTGTGGGTACACGGTCGGCCTTAGCCAAAATACAATATTTTCACATTTGAAAATCTCACTAATTTCAACAGTCCACAAATCCATTTGTGGCGCTGTGAACTGATGCTTGGTGATTTTTCAATTCATTACCGAAATTAATGATTTTGAGATAAATACGCAAAATCATAAATCACCCTCAATTTGCACAAAATAATAGTTAATTAAAAAAACATATCACACCACCGTAATCAGCATGAAATTTTGGTCACCGGCTCTCCCGGTCTAGTTTTAGAAAAATAAATAAATAAATAAATAAATAAATAAATAAATAAATAAATAAATAAATACGGAAATTAATTATTAAATACAAAAATAGCAACTTAGGCTGGAAAAACCTAATTAAAAGTCGAAACGGGCCCATAAAATTTCCGAACCACTCTATATAAATACTAGAGCTTGTCTAGGCTCTAATTACACTACTCTAACCATCTAACATGCAATAACGATTAATTAAATTGCTAATATAATCTAACTATAAACTTAATCTATACTTAGTTTAAACTAATCAACCCTTAAACGCCATTAATTTACTAAGTAAGGATTAGTGAGTTAAACTCACCTGTTAAGCCATCCGCTCGGATCAAAACGATGGGGACGCGGTGAGGCTCGGTAATCTCCAAAGCGGGACTGCCAAATGGGATCGGGAACGGCCCGAAAACGGCCCAAATAGTGGACTAGAGACCCACTGGTTTCGGCTTTTTTGGTTGGACTAATCTTTGTTGAGAGAGGAGGGTTGGTCGGCTAGTTGAGGCGGAAATCGGCGAAGGCGAGGCGAACGGCTTGGCGAGGACAAGCGGCGGGTGAATGGTGGTCCACGGCGGCTCAGGCGGTGGGGGCAACTTGTGATTGGCTCCAGGGATGTCTTGGGCTCATGATTGAGGTGAAACAATGGCCTGGGAGGCATTGGTCTGGCGCGTAAGCAGTCGGGCAACGAACGACTTTGGGGCGTGACAGTGGTGCGAGTGGCATCCAACTGGTGGTTGTGATGGCGAGGGGGCTTGCTTGTTCGATCCTCTGGCTTTGCTTGGAGGTTTTGGTGGCTGGAATGGAGGGAGAAGGGGGCTTCGACGGCTGAAGGAGGGAGAGGGGGACCGGTTTGCATGGAGGGGGCCACCAATGGCCTCTTCCTCATCTTCTTGCCCTCTTGCTTGGCCCACCTCCACAGCTGGTGTCCACAGCAATTTTCCAGACCTTATTGCCCTTTCTAGAAGACTTTAAGATGGTCTACAAGTCATGGCCATGGGGGCACACGAATTTTGGTGCAATTCCTTCAATTTCTCCTCAAATCCTCCTTGAACCAACTTAACTCGGCTCCTAAAAATTCAATCGTCGAGTCCTTGATCAAATTGGCATTTTTCCTTCACTTGCATCCTAATTTCGCAATAAAAAAACGGTCATCTGATTTTTCCGATCGAAAACGGCCCTATGACGACTTTTTTTCGCCAAAAACTCGGTTTGCAGAAAAATTTTCGGAGACGAGTTAACGTTCCTAAAATGACTCGTGACATGTCAAAACTTTCAATTTTTGAAATCGGATTGAAATTCGGAGTTAATTTCAATCTGGTGCAATTTTAACGTGACCTAGGCGACCGAGTGGCTTTTACCATGAATGGACCTAGACTTAGGACCAGGGAAAGAGAGTAAATTTCCTGCAGGTATGCATCCCACATTGGGCGAACAACTCCCGTTCAAGCCTTTCAGGGACAACCTTTTAGCAAAAAACCACTCAGCCCTTTAGTCTAGAGCCTAGAGACACTCAGAAGATGCCAGGATGGAAACGTTTCTAATCTACCCAAGCTGCATTTCTCGGAGGATCCTACCAGGCTGGAGAAGAAGAGGAATTTAAAAAGCCATAGAGAGGTTTTTCACAAAGCACACTCTTTACTTCAGGGGACTCTGCCCAAAACGATACATCAGCAATGCCTTATATAGGCAAATAAAAGGAAACAAGGACACACACAGGGACCAACTCACGGGTCCAGATACAAACAGAGACACCGGAAACTTCCGGGAGGGAATTATTCGCACACTATGAACAGTAATAGTACTGTGAACAGTACTTTCCCTAGCCTAGTGCTACAGTAAAAGTGAACAATGATTTTGCTACAGTGAAATTGTACGGATTCAACGGTCTCGTCCGTCACGGGCATTGTAGCTACACACTGAGTCATCATCTGAGCTGTCTTCTAAGAGATGTGCCTCATATTTTTGCTGGAGGGCTTCAAGGTCTTGAGGGGAAAGGATCTGGTTCAATCTTTGAGATGAGGATGCTTCATGAGCCCAATGGGATGCTTATTCTTCTGCCTAGTTTGTATTTTCACTTGTAGTGTTGGCAGGGATGTTTGGCATGCTTGGCTGAGGCCAATTGGATGGCTGTGCATAGAAGGATGTGTCCATGTTTTGGAATGAGGATGAAGATCCTTGTTCGTAGGGATTCTGGGACAGATGACCTCCAAAGCGTGCATAGGGGTCTTGAGTAGACTGGACAATGTCATCTTCGCTTGTCATTTCATGTTCCTGGGATGATGCGGCTTGTCTGTATTGCCGAAGTGCTTCCTTAACATCTGGTGCTAGGTCATAATGATCCCACGTAGTGGGTGCATTATTCTAGACATCTTCGGGAATGGTCTTGTTTTCCTGGCAGAGGATTCTCTGGAGTTCTTGGTATTCATGTTCACAAAATCTAACAGATCTTGGATAAGATTTGTGAATCCGAGCTTCTTGAATGTTCAAGTGAGGTTTATAGGTTGTGGTTCCCATTTCAAGTGGTGCATCGAGAATACTACCATTATTTCTACAAAAATTCCATGGACGTTTGAAAAACAGGATGGTGTGAACCTCAGGATTCGGTGTCATAGTTCTCAGTTCTCTTTCCAAGTCTTGTTTCCAACATGTAGGATGATAGAACCAATTTAGAAAGTCTAAGAGATTCTTATCACTTTCTTTTTCGATGTTTCTCCCGAGCGTGAATATCCTGGTGAGATTGGCAATGAATTTTCTAGTGGGAATTTCAATTGCTATCAAGTACTTATTGGTTAAGTACCATAACAGCGTTTTGAGCTGATCAGGGAAATCATCTTCTTTCCATATAAGAGGATGAATAAAAGGATAATTCAAATTTAACCCGAAAGGATAAAGAATCGAACCTCCATTGAATTGGAATAGGTCTGTGTGGCATTGTCACATGAGGTTCTCCAGGTTCTCTGTGAGACTGTCGTTCTGGATTTGCTGAATAATTTCCTGGGGATATTTCCAGCTTGGCAAATCTTTAATCTTCTCAATCTTGTATTTCACACCATGATTGAGCATATGAAAAGCAGGTATTTTGATGTACATGTTGATTTCGGCTGGTGCTTTGGGTCTTGACAAAAAGTCAGCAAGGACATTCTTTTTCCCAGGAATATGTTTGGTTTCAAAAGAGTATCTTGAGAACCATTCAGCCCATCGAAGCAGTTGAGAATTTGGAATCTGTTTCTATTTAAACTTGGTCATTTGAGGGAAAGATGCTATGTCTAATTCTACCAAAAAGTGATGGCCGATGAGATGAAACTCAAATTTTTTATTCCATTTTTACTACTAGGATTTCCTTGAAAGTGGAATGGTAATGCATTTCAGCACTGTGAAAATTTTCCACTTTTGTGAGCACAAAGGTGCTTCTTACCATCAATTTCTTCGAACAGGACGGTTGCCCAGTATTCGTCACTGGCGTCAATTTGAAGAATTCTTTTACCGGTTGATGGTATTTGCAATGGTGGGAGATTCTGAATAATCTCCTTAAGTTCAGCAACTGCTTTGGTCTGGATCTTTCTCCAAGGCGGGGAATTCTTTTTTCAGCATAGATTGCAAAGGAATCAGAAGCTTTGCAATGTTTGGGATGAAAACCCTGAGATAATTAATTATCCCAAGAAATTGCTGAACTTGTTTTGTCGTGAAGTTATCTTCAGGAAACTTCAGTAGTTCTTGAGCGATATGTGGCCCTGGATAGTATGTACCTTTGTTGAGGTGCATACCAAGAAATTCAATTTCTGTTTGAGCAATGTTTATCTTTCTTTGGGAAAGCATAATGCCATACTTTTTCACGATTTCTGCAAATTTCTCAAGGAGTTGGTAGTGGCTCTGTTCATCAGGGCTGTAGAGCAGAATATCGTCGATGTATACTGCCGCACTTGCCAAGATTGGCTGGAAAATACGACACATGGCCTTTTGAAAAAGGGATGGTGCTACCTTTAGACCAAAAGGAAGAACTTTCCACTGGAAGTGCTGGTTTGGGATACAGAATCCTGTTTTGGTTCTGTCTTCAGGATGAATGCCCAATTGCCAAAATCCGGCTTTGAGGTCGAATTTGGAATAGATATGGGCCTTGGTTAAACCACTAAAGAGAGAATCTCTGGATGGTAAAGGGAACTTATCATCTTGGAGAAAAAGATTGAGAGGTTGGTAGTTAATTACCAATCTCATTTTTCCTCTATTCTGCTCTGCTCGCTTATTGACATAAAAGGCTTCACAAGCCCATTGAGAATTAGAAACTTCAATAAGGCATTGTTGTAATAATTCTGAGCATTCCCTTTGAGCTAAAGCCAAGTGTTCTGGCTTCATTCCCACATGACTCGCCTTTGTTGGGTTGATGTCTTCATTTTTCTTGAAGGGGAGGCGAACAAAGAATTCTGGATTTTCCCAAAAAGGATGAGAACATTTTTGAGTGAATTCTAAGTGGGATTCCGAACAAGATTCTAGCAACTTTTGCATGATTGGATCTAATAAACTCATCTGAATGGAAAAGAGTCTTTGAATATTAACGAACTCAGAGAAATGATCTTTATATCTAAGACATTTTCCAGGAATGATACGAAGTTGAGAGATTTGAGTCATGATGTCCCACCCAATTATCAAATCTTTATTGGGGAGGTTTGATCCAAAGATCTTTGCCTTTGTGGAACACTGGGGGAAGAACTGAACAGTAACTGGAGAGGTTCTGACATTTGTGGAGAAAGTATCTCCACAGGCAGAGTTGAAATATCAGATATGAGGAGTCCAATATTCTTCAAAGAACCTTAGTGTCTAAAATGGAGCAACTTGCTCCGGTATCAATGAGGGCAATGACATTGATAGGCTTGGCGAATTTTGAAGTGAAGATTTTTACAGGGAAATGGGGACAGTGAGTTTGACTTGATAATATGTCAGGATTTGGTTCTGAAGATGTGGGGGATATGTGAAAAATGTCTTTAGATTCTGATTCGTCAGACTCAGTTTCACTGGTGGTTTGATAGAAGGGAATAACGCAAAGAGTTTGTTCCGTTGGTTCTTCGTCAGCAGAAAATAAGGATTCAATATCATCATTTTCAAGAGAAATACTGTTTCATTTTCAATCGATGATTCGACCTTTTTTTCGCCCGAGGACAATTTTTGGCAAAGTGTCCTTTTTTGTTGCAAATATAGTAACGGCTTGATTTCTTATGGCCTGTGTGATCCTTCCTCTTGCGTAGGTATCGCCATTTCTTCTTTTTTCGGAAGTGTTTGGAGCCATGTCTGGATTTCTTTATTGAATACTTCTTGTAGTGCTTTTTCTTCCGGGAATACTGGCCACAAGTACCATCACAATCCTGCTTAGAGCATTTGATCTTTAACTTCGGTGGGAACAAGCCGATTCAAGACGCTTGTCATCCGTGATGTATGTTCGGACCATTCAGCGCTTTAAGGCTCCGCATGATAACCTTCCCAGCCCAAGAAATTTCTATTCTTCTCTTCCCTAGGAACAAAAAGGAATAGAAACTAGCATGATAACGGCAAGTCAATTTTTTGTTCCCGGGAACAAAAAGTTAGCCCGGGAATGGTTTTGGAACAGAAACGAGAAGTAAAAAAAAGTTACTTCTCGTTCCCGGGAACAAGTTTAAGAAATAAGTGAATTTTTTTTTTCTTTTATTCTTCTCTCCATTGACCGCTGGTGACCGCCACCCGCCGCCGGCGGTGACCGCCACCCGCCGCCGCCGCCGGCCGACCGCCGACCGCCGCCGCCGCCGGCCGACCGCGACCGCCGCCGCCGGGTCGCCGCCGCCGCCGCCGCCGCCCGGCCGCCGGCGCCGCCGGGTCACCGGCCGCCGCGGTCGCCGCCGGCCGACCGCCGACCGCCGGCCGCCGGGAGGCCGACCGACCGTCGCCGCCGCCACGGATCGCCGCCGGATGCCGCCGCCACCGCCGATCGCCGCCGGTCGCCGCCCGTCGCCGCCGGCCGCCGCCGGCTGGAGGCCGACCGACCGCCACGCCACCGCCGCCGCCGCCGGCCCGCCGCCCGCGCCGTCGGTCGTCGGAGGCCGACCGATCGCCGCCGCCGCCCGGCCGCCGGAGGCCGATCGACCACCGCCGGAGGCCGCCGCCGCCGCACGTTGCCGCCGGTCGACCGCCGCCCGCCGACTACCGCCGCCGATTGCCGCCGCACGGCCCATCGGCCGCCACCTCCCGCGCCGCCGGCGGTGGCGGTGGTCTACCGGCAAAAATAAAAATAAATAAATATAAAGAAGAAACTATTTTTTACCAAACGGATTTCTATTCTTTTTCTATTTCTAGAGTAAAGTTACCAAACGGGTTTTTTACGGAGAAATTGTTCCCAGAATAGAAATAGAAAAGAACTATTTCTGAAAAGAAATTGTTCCCCAGCCAAGAAATGTTCTCATGCGGAGCCTAAGCATAATTCTTCAAGGCATAGATGGACTTCTTGCTGTATTTCTCCCAAAGGAACGTCTTGTATTCTTCTTTGCTTTCCAAAGAAAGATCTTTCAACCATCTGTGATAGCTCTTTAGGGATAGAAGTGAGGAAGACATGCTTTAGATTTGGATCTACGCCAATTTGGTAAAAGAGCTGAAGCATTAGTCGATAATGCTTATCAAGGTGCTTTTTCTGAAGGGAGCATCATCTTCTTTCGAAAAATTCTCTTCTTTTTAGCTCTTTGAGATCTCCGGGTGTTCCCACAAAAACATGATATAGATAAGTAAGGTCATGGCTGAAATTGGGTGACATCAGAAACATGATCTGGTCCTGTTCTGTGAGTGATTGCCACCAGAATTTAAGGCTCCCTGTGAACCTTGTAACAAAATTGTAAATGACATCATTCATATCATGGTTGGTAATGGACTGTGTGCTCAACCAAGTATGAAACTCTTCAAGTCTTTCTGGCCATTTTGGATAAGGAATATCGTCAATGGAGAAGAATTGTTTTGATGCCATGGATACATGTCTGGTGGAATTGTTTCTGGTGGGATTATTTGTCTGTCCAAATTCTGGATCAGAATAGTTTGATTCCATTTCGTAGTTTGGAGGAGTGTCAGCCATGAATATTTGTGAAGTTGGTGGAACAACGGGGGAGAATCGATTGTTTGATCTGAGAAGGATGAAGAAGAAGAAAGAGATACTGAATCTGATGTAGTAGGGGAAGTTTGTTTAGCAAACAGAATCTGTTTTTCCGGGATGACAGGATTAGGCTCAGGCTGTTGGGTAATAAGATCAATTTCTTGATTACCCAAATCCTTCAAAAAGGATTCTAATGGATTTGATAGCATCATCTGGTCTGGCCTTTCTCTTATAACAATTAAACTTGATTATGTAGGTGAGCTTTTTTCTTTTCCTTTTTCCTTCTGCAGGGCTTTGAGACGATTTCGTATTTCTGCCATATCTAGTTCTCTTCTGGAGGGATCTTCTGGAATATTGGCAAAAACAGACGTCTTTGGGTGTGGGGGTAAATACCCAGTTCTAACAGGAGGTGCCAGTGGATCGAAAGGTCTGAACCTCCCTTCTTCAAGAAGTTGAATTTGCTTCTTGAGTTTGTCTATTTTCGGCTTTGGACTTTCAAGATAGTGGTACCCAAGATGTTGTCCCGATTCCAAGGCATGAAGCCTTTTTCGGAACTCGAAAGTATCTTCTTGGTACTCTCATCATATTTTCGGAGATCTTGTTGCACATTTCCAATCTTGGAGTCAATTGCCTTGAAGGCATTGTTACGTGCCAACAGAGTCTCCGATTGCCAATTTAGGACAGCTTTAGCAGCAGGGGTTTTCTTCTGTCTTCCATGTTCATCTACGTCAGTGGGGGTAGGAATTTTGGGGACATGGCGGTACCTGCCATGTGGATCAATAAACTCTTCTGTAGCAGGAAACGAGAGTTTAGAACTTTCCTTAACAAGAGGAGGAAAGTCAATATCTTGGAACATGGCAATAGAAGAAGTGGGTGGTGTTTCTGCTGGAACTTCGAGGGGGTAAGAGTGTTTCTTAGCCCATTTGAGGATTGGCTTATAAAACGGAGAGAGAGCCTGTTTTTTCTGAGGAGGAGAAGGTGGGGGTGATTTTGGTGGATCTGGTAAGACTTGGGATGTAGTACTGGATTCTGGTGGTGGCGATGGTGCATAAGAAACCATGAACTGGTATTTATCACACTCACCAAGAGTATCTACTGAGGAATCTCCGTCTAAGTACCTTTGGTACATCTTATCCTTGGACTTTTTCCGTCGAGGAGGAGATCTTGCAAGAGGGTCTACCTCGTCGGGAGAATTTATACAGTAGGAACATTGGCAAAAAAGATCCCAAAAACAATGACCATACTTGTCTTTATAGTAATGAACAAGATGTCCATCATCGTCGAAGTGTCGAACATGCTTTTTTGGATCTGGTTCGGAAATGGATTCAGGAATACATGGTTCAATCATGAGGATGGTCTGGAAGATAGAAGGATATTCTTCCTTTTCTTTGCCAAATTTGATGGAAACAGTTCCATCTTTTTTCCATACGAATTCTGAGTCCGTTGACTGGAAAGGCTTGTTATGCTGGTGTAGCTTTTCATAGTTGGTGATCCAAGTCTCTGGAAGGAGCTTGGCCAACGTATCCTTTGGGATTTGTCTGGGAACATGGATGCAGGACGCCTGGTCATTCTACATAGAGATGAACAACGCATCTTCATTACCATTGTTGAAATTGAGGTCAAGAGCATGGTTCTGCACTTGATAAACCATCTGGTAATGTAGGGTTGCAGCTACAGAATTAGCAGTTTGGGGTGCTCCAGTGAGCTGGACTTGTACTTTCAAAAAAGAAAGTAGTTGAGGGTCTGAAAGAGCGATGTTGAAGTTTGGATATAAAGTCACAAAGACTGTTCCGGCATTCAGAGTGGTTTGGATAGTACCGATGCAAGCATGCTGGTATTGTAAAAACCTGGTATCTAACAACGCAATTCTTGCCACAACTGGCAAACCTTTTCGACCATGAAAAGTGAGAGCAAGACGAATAGCTCCGTAGTGAACATGAGAATATCCATGTTGTACCCATTGTCTGCGAAATTCTGGAGGGATCTGGAGAGTAACAAAGTACTCCTTTTCAGTAGCAGGAATAGGATGCTGGTCAAACTTGGAGGATTGAACATACTCTTTTACTTGCTTTGGGGTCTGGTGAATAAGTTGACGAATGGAGCGGGTAGGTGAGAATGATGAGGTGGGTTTAGCAAAAGCTGAATAGGGGTTCATAAGAGGAAGCTGAGTTTCTGAGATCTTGGTTTCATCGCTAAGAGAGACTTCATAAAGATAATCTATCTTAGAAGCATTGGAAACACGAAATTCTGAAAGAGCTGAGGATGAAGAAGAAGAAGGAGTAAGAGAAATGGGTGCTTCGAGGATTTCTGGATCTGTCATGATGTAGAAAGATCTTCTCGGCACTGGATTCACCTATCAAGCACATGGAATGGATAATATCAAAAACGAAACCATGGCTCTGATTTTTTTTTCGAGCTACAATGAATCTCTTTGACACATTGGTGACTCTTGGTGGTTGTGAAAATCTCGATGGTTCAAATACGGACACAGGGTACCAAAACCACAGAAAAATCAATCTAGTGCCAATTGACGAGAATTTTGCAATTTAGTAGAATCACCCACGTTTAGCCACACATTTAGTCGAACTGACTCATCTCTAATTTCAAAGCGATTTTTAACTATGCCGTAATGATATCTACAAATGAGCACGGTCGAGTAGCCGATTCCGAGTCGAATTCTCAAGTCTATTGCATTAAAATCTCTTAATGACTTTCCCAGATCATTTAATTATCTCAAGAGTGATCCGCTCTGAGAACAACAATATAGGTACGTTGATGGAAAGCATGATTTATTCAATTGAAAGTAGAATGAAATTTTAAGATGTCACACCCTAAGTGCCAAAACTTGACACGGGTAAATGCATAAGTGTCAAAACTTTTAAACGGTACATTTGAGTGTCCAAATCGGAGAAGAGAAGAACACTCAAGTGCTAACAGTGAGTTACATCGAATTTCCGGCAACCACGTAGACTGGTTTTATTATTAAAAATAATGCTACGTCGGATTTTCGACAAGCCTTATTGAAATTGGCACTTAAATGTCCATTTTTTATTATTATTTATAAATGTGACATTTAAGCATACTTTTTGTAAGTTTTGGTACTTATATGTCCACCACTCGGGATGTCATTCTTTCCCAATTTCCATATGGCTCCGTCACACAAATATGTGATGTTAATTGCATAAGAAAAATGCAAGACCTGATGTTGCATCCGACCCTCACTAGTGTAATTACCCTCACTTTATTTCCTATTTAGCTTTTTGCATAAATATCTAAAGAACATCCTATTCATATAGAATCATTATTGTTATAAACTTATAGCCTTTAGTTTTTAAGAGAGTGATTTTTATCCCTAACGTGTCTCTAAATTGTATCCATAGCAATTGAGAAGAGAATCAATAATAGGAACAATTAATCGCAACGTAATTTGATGCTGCTTTTTCCCGATTGAGTGACATGACAAGCCTTCGAGCCATTGCCATCCGCAAAAGGGCACATCATGTTGCATTCTTCAATTGTGGGCTTGCCAAGAGGCCCAGGGGCCTTCAGCCCACACAAGAAGTCCATAGGCCTTGTGCAGGTAACGATAGTGGAAATATGGATATGTCGAAAATCAGAGGGGTAATAGCATGTATAATATCCGAACTTTATCTTGATGTTTAATGTCATCTCGGAACTTTTCTATTTTAATTTAATCCCTAAAAAATTTCAAAACTTTACCTAATGTAGTCTTGCATTTTCTTAACATGGATCATTAAGGTGATGCTTTTTCCACTTCTCCTTTGACGCTTTTTCCACTTCTCATGTGATTCCCAAAGACTCAATACACAAATCCGAGTACTTATTTTACGAAGAGAGTTGACCTTAGAGAATCCATTATCGACTTAAGAGTCTCATATTGTGACAATCGCTCAATTTCTCATGTGATTTCAAAGACTCAATACACAAATCCTCACAAGCCTTGTTTCTTTCGCCAAGTCTCACTAGAAAGCCCTAAGTAAAGATCTCACAAAACTGAGTTCGTATTATTCTCAAAACGGTTATGAGAATCTGATTTGAAAACACCCAGTTGAGAGGATTGAATCGACAGTTCGGCTCCCTCTCAAGTTGGGCCAGGCATTTTGGACATGTATAGTGAAAATTGTACAATTTGGACAGGTGGGTAGGTGCTCCGAGGGCCAGGCCTAGAGCCCAACCATGACTGACTGCCATCCCGGCCAATGCCAAGTAGCATTTTAGTTGCTGGGTCATTTGGCTGGAAGGCAGGGCATTGCTCCTGAATGACACCTCCTAACCTGCCTCCAACTTTATCTTAATCTTTGGGATTTGATACAACTCCGAGTTGGGTAGAATTAGAGCCACAAGCTAAATGATTCTCCATGTAGGCGTAACTTCCGCAGTTAAGGGATAGTGCTTGTCATTTATGCGGGCTCTTCCAATGCTTATGATGGGCAATCATACTTCCTAAGTGCAAGAGCTCTAGCACAGCTTGAGCTTTGTCAAAGGAATAGGTTTCGTCATTATAATTGATGGGTTCTCTACTGTCAAGATCTTCCTCACAACAACCTTACCCTTTGCCATAACGGTCCGGATGAAATGATACTTGATGTCAATATATTTAATCTCATGATAAATAGGATTAAAGATAGATCTATCGCATATTGGTTATTATAGTGTATAATAACACATTTTGCTCCAACCCAAAGTCTAAGAGCAAACTTGTCAACCATATTGCCTCCTTCGCTATAAAGGTTTGTGTAATGTAATCTACCTCATTCAAAGATAAGGTGACATCGTCTTTCAGAGGCACCTTCTGATGCAAGCCTAGGTTAGGCTTTCTCAAACAATAGGATCGGGAGAGTGACTCGCGCACAAGAAACATGACGAACAGTAATTTCAGTACTGCGCAAGCTCAGGAGAACAGTCGTACTTTGTCGATACATATCGGATCGACCTGATTCCAAAGCCAAATGAACAAAGACTTCTGGATCTACAATTTTACTGTTTTGAGTTTTCTGAAATAAGCACTGTAGGATAGTCGAAATTGGGTTGGAAGTAACGAATAGAACAGGAAAAGATAGGAACTTCGCTGGTTGCTCTTCTAGGCCTCCAAGGAAATTGAAAGAGACACCGATTCTTCTAGATCGATGACTGCAACTCTTCAAGGATGCATATTTCGAAAGCTCCGACTCTTCAAGGACGGAGTGAAAACTCTTCTAGGTTTTCAAGGTATGAACTCTACAAGGTTCACGATACTTGCTTCAAGCAAAGTTTTTCATTTATCAAAAGTTATCTGTCTTCTACAAGAAATTGAGCTTATATCATCAAAGAAATAAAGATAGAGCATTGAAAACTAGGAGAAATAAAGGAGCATTGAAACTAGGAGATATAGTAAAGGGCATGGAAACTATAAACTAGTAAAAGCGTCACGCGAGCTTCCAAGGTGTCTTTCAAGCTTCCGGGATGGACTCAAGATGTCGTTATGGCTTCTCGGTTTCGTCAAGCTTTAATGTGGGCCGATCTTCTTGGTCGAGAGAGCCGGTCTTCAATGTGGGCTGCATCATCCTCCCCATCTTTAAAAGAATTCGTCCTTGAATTCTTGCCATCAACATCAGAAGAATCTCCCACCCTACTAGGTGCCAACGTAATCTTCTTGCCTCCAAATTCAAAAGAATATGTATTTCAATAACCATCATGCATAGTCCTCTTATCGAATTGCCATGGTTGACCAAGAATAATGTGACTAGCATCCATCGGCAGAACATCACACCATATTTTGTCACTATAAACAGAACCAATGGGCAAATTAACAAGGCATCGTTTTGAAATAGTTACCTCAGCACCTATCTTCAACCACAACATTTTATAAGGCATAGGGTGCGCTTTTAATTCCAACTTCAGCTTGTTTGCCGCTACTTCAGAAATTATATTCTCACAACAACCAGAGTCAATAATTAATTGACACACCTTTCCCATGATTGTACAAGTAGAATGGAAAATATTGGTACGTAGCCACCTATCTCCAGTGTCATCTCGAGGAGTATGAAAGATTTTCCTCACCATAAGAAGTTCGCCGGTGTCAGCATGCACTATTTGTTCATCATCCGCAACTTCTTCATCATTGTTCAACTCCTCTTCAAGTGGATCCTTAGCATTCTCGTCAGAATCATTATCCACCAAGAAGGCTTTACCGGCTGGTTGATTCTTATTGATTCGACAATTGCTAGCACGATGACCCAACTCCCCACAAGAATAGCAACGTATTTCGGATGTAGTAGGTTGATTTGAAACATGGGGTTGAGTAGAAGGCTTACTAGCAGATTGCTGTCTCCGAGAATGAGAGCGCTCCATTTTGAGTGCCCGTTGGTGTGCATCTCCTAAGTCCCAAATGTTGAGGACTTCCAAGGCATCTTGAATGTAAAATTGAAGACCGTTCAAGTATTTGTTCACAAGCACATCCTCCGGGTCCTGGATATTGTTACGAATCACCAACTCATTGAATTCATTGGTGTATTGGTCCACCGTTCGCGTACCTTGTTTTAGATTTTGGTACCATTGGTAGAGCTCTCTCTTATATCCTTTGGGAAGAAAATATTTTTGAATCTTGCCCTCCATCTTTCTCCACGAAGTGACTGGTGCTTTGCCAACGGCTTGGCGAGTTTGTTTTTCACGTCTCCACCAAGCAATTGCCTTGCCTCGGAATCGCATAGCAATGATCCCAACGCGACGATTCTCCGGAACATTTCGATGCTCAAACACCTCATTCACAAGTGTTAGCCAATCAACAATTTCATCAGGAGACTCAGTACCTGTAAATTTTGGAACATCTTTCTTGACTTCCTTTTCCCAATCGGGCTGACGAATATGTTGTAAACGATGTCGAACATGCCTCCGACCGTGAATAGATTGAACACTCTCCGAAGAGGAAGAGTCACAATGGGAATCTTCAGTCCTGGAACAGGGTGGAGAATTATTTGCTTCAGCCCTCAATCGCTGAACTTCTTGCGTCAATTCGTCAATTTGTTGTTGAATATTCTCAGCGAGTGTGTGCAATTCATTGAGGGGAAGGGTTTTGCTGCCACGACGCCTAGCTTGTCTTGGAGGCATTTTCCTCTCCTCCAAAGCTCTGATACCAAATGATGCAAGCCTAGGTTAGGCTTTCTCAAACAATAGGATCGGGAGAGTGACTCTCGCACAAGAAACAGGATGAACAGTAATTTCAGCACTGCGCAAGCTCAGGAGAATAGTTTTATCTTTGTCGATACATATCGGATCGACTTGATTCCAAAGCCAAATGAACAAAGACTTCTGGATCTACAATTTTACTGTTTTGGGTTTTCTGAAATAAGCACTGTAGGATAGTCGAAATTGGATTGGAAGTAACGAACAGAACAGGAAAAGATAGGAACTTCGCTGGTTGCTCTTCTAGGCCTCCAAGGAAGTTGAAAGGGACACCGATTCTTCTAGATCGATGACTGCAACTCTTCAAGGATGCAGATTTCGAAAGCTCCGACTCTTCAAGGACGGAGTGAAAACTCTTCTAGATTTTCAAGGTATGAACTCTACAAGGTTCACGATACTTGCTTCAAGCAAAGTTTTTCATTTATCAAAAGTCATCTGTCTTCTACAAGAAATTGGGCTTATATCATCAAAGAAATAAATATAGAGCATTGAAAACTAGGAGAAATAAAGGAGCATTGAAACTAGGAGATATAGTAAAGGGCATGGAAACTATAAACTAGTAAAAGCGTCACGCGAGCTTCCAAGGTGTCTTTCAAGCTTCCGGGATGGACTCAAGATGTCATTATGGCTTCTCGGTTTCGTCGAGCTTTAATGCGGGCCGATCTTCTTGGTCGAGAGAGCCGGTCTTCAATGTGGGCTGCATCACCTTCCAACTCATTGCATCCCATGTCAATGAAACACATACCCTAAATGCTCATCCAAGTTTTGCCATGATCTAAAATCCACATAGCCAGTGGTCTTACTATCATAATTGTCCATTAATACACATTACCAATGTCTATTATCTCTAAGGATTCATTTCACAATCTCCTAATAGTCCTACCAGGATGCTTAATGTAATAGTTAATAGCTCTCACAGTTTGTGAAATGTTAAGTCTAGTGCAAACCATGGCCGGCATAATGTGGTCCATTACAGTATAATAAGGAACGCCGAACATAAACACCTTCTTCACCTCAGTATATGGTGGTAATATATTGAAAACTTTGAAGTGTTCGGCCAAAGTTGACAAGCAATCTTCTCAATACATCTACCAAGAACAACATATTATGGCATTTGGTATTGGTCAAATGCAACTATAGAGCTACTTAGTTACACGATAGTTACTGGCAGACTCAATGGTAGGAGTACTACTAGCTTGGCATTTACACTAGGTATTAAAATAATCTGATGGGCATCCAAAAAGCAAGATTTAGTGGAAAAATTTTCCACAGAAGTTGAGCACATCATAGCTGCTATTGCCACCAGTTAGGCATTATGACTTTGTAGAATATTAAAGGACATTGAAGCGGTACAGACAAAACCTACTTCAATATTTTGCGATAACAAGTCCGCTATTGCTATGTCTTATCTCGTTTTTCATGAAAAAACAGAAAATATTGCCATAAGACATCACTTAATATAAGAAGTGGAAAGTATTGGACAGATAAAGCACGGGAAAACTCTGATAAAGTTGAGGACATATTTACTAAAGCACTATCCCAAATGAAGTTTGAGATATTTTGAAGTATGATCGGAGTATCACAAAAATGGATTGAAAAGGAGTGTTAAAGTTTTAATCTACTGTTCTGGAAAAAGCGTAGACTCTACAAGTCTCTAGTCTTAGTGGTAGTTGAAGTTTGTGGTCAAGGTTAAAAATAAGAAGAAAATCTCGGACAAATGCAGAGGTGATTTGCTGTATGAGTCGGTTATTGGAGCCTAGAAATAGGCCTGGTTGTATGGTCATAAATACAGAAAAGAAAACAACTATCAAAACTAAACCAATCACTATCAGCCTTGTAATCCTTTTTTTCATTAAAAAAAACTATTGTTTTCTTCCACCCTTTGCTGTGTTGTCCCACAAACACACATCCACTCGCATTCATATAAAAAATCCACACCAAATACTAACATAAAATTATAATATCTCTACACCGACGATTGTGCTTTCCTTTCCCTTGGAGAGAAACGGTCATAATGAATGTTAACCACCTAGAAAACAAGGCTCCCCACCAATGCACAAGTTAAGGGAACTGTGAGATTGTCGTCGAGCCGAGAGCTCAGAGGATGTGATTCCACCAGAGCGGAAGCAAGAGAGACCACCAAGAAACCCGAAGCCATCTCCCAACTTCCTCGGATATAACCAAATGAAGAAAAATAGGACATAAACCTTGTAAACATGAGCAAATTGTAACCAATAAGGCCACCACTCAATCAGATTTATACAGAATCCTCAAACACACGACTGAGAATTACCCGAGAGATGCTAAAAACCCGGCACAGCCCATTGCAATGCTACCCGCTAAGGATTTGTTACGGTTGTAGGGAATTTTATGTTGGCCAAGCCGCCTTCCGATGATGTCCGCAAAACCTGAAATCAGGCAAAGCCAGGTGTCTAGGCTTAAGCCCGCCCTCTTTAATTTTCGGATATTTGGGAAAATTATGTGATTCCTTTGAACTGATGACAACACCTCTCGTCACGCGGTGTGATATCTATGTATCATGCTAAGCCTTGACTGAAGATAACATCATTTATTCTATTAAATTAAGGAAATAACTTCACCCCATTATCATTTGTGGCATTAAGCACTGTAATATTATTTCTCAACATTTAGGCCCATGACACTGAAGAAGTCCTTAGTATGTCCCTTTACTTCTGCAGTTACCAGTCATTGAACCTATGCCAGTATAACAAGCAAGAATTAATGGGGAGTTAGATTAGTGCACCGTCTCCAGCGCAGAGGTTGCATATTGCTGCAATTGCGATTGGCGAAGTCCTCCAATAGTACGCGCAAGCAAATGTGATTGTGAGAACATAGAATAGCGGCCCTTCAAGAAGTTCCCTGAAAATCTTGACTAAATCAAATTGCTTGATCGAGTAGATCACCAATCGAATAACCAGTTTAGAGATCAGTACTGCGATTATTTAGATACAAGCGATGTAATCCTATCAAACCTGATTCACCTCTGTCGTCAATGCAATGCGGATACCAAATAACTCGAGTTACGAACCTGCGGTCCCCAAATCTGGTCATGGACTTCACCGTCGCCTCATCTTTCCAAATGCCAGATCCCAGAAGAAGCATGCGGATGATATTAACCCCTGGAATCAAAGCAGCTAAAAGCGCACCTCGATGCCCAGAACTGCAATTTATCAGCAATAGCCACCTCACCAAACTAATAATCCATTAGGAATTTAGAAAAAGAAAAAAAGTGGTGTAGTCTTAAGATTACCTGAACAGTGGCCAGCAAAGCATGAAAACTAATCCAAAGCTTACATGCACAAGCTTCCTGTTAAGTTTCTGAACGGGGGACAAAAACAAAGACATTTAAATATAACAGACGGCTTGAAAACAGCAATCAGGTCTAGAACTATGTTTACAAGGACTGCTTTGAGATGCAATTTTTTTCTATAATTTAGGGGCACGAGTTTGGACAGCCAGCAATATTTCAGGCGCATACACTCTGTAAGCCCGGGGGACTGGTCAAGTTCAGGTCGCCCTGCTCGAGTTTGCGATTGGTCGATATGATTTGGATGGGTAATCTCCACCGCCCCAAATCAACTGGTCAACACGAGTTATTTGAGATGCGAATAAAATTTGGTCTAATGAGTAAAACGAAACAGCCGAGCATCCCGAGACAGCATCGCCAGCAGGAAATTTATGGAACAAGCAAAGGAAGTAGGGAGTAATCCTGTTCGAACCTGGTCAAAGACGCCTCGCTTAGCTGTTTCTTCAAAAACCGGAGAACCGTGAGAGCTACGCCGCCAGAGACGGCTGTTGCGAGTACATCGGACACGACCGGATTCTGATGGAGCATAATCACTGCCGGTTCGGTCGCCCTACTGAGATTGGATGAGGAGGAGGAGGAGGAGGAGGAGAGAAAACCAAATTAGTCGCGCCCTACCATTCTTCACCCAACTCTCAATTGCTTTCCCTAACACGATAAACTCCCCAATTCTTCTCCCAGTTCTTCTCCATCTTTCTTTTCTTACCCATCTGTCTCCATCTTTTATTTTCTTACCCATCTGTCGCATCCAAACAAAAGGTTAGACTGTTGACTTCTTTCGTTTTCGTTTCCCTAGTAACTATCCCTTCGAAGGTGCGGAAGTGATGCCTCCTCCGGTAACTCACGGGTTGGAAAAAAAATAAAATGAAAGGTCAGAAGAACATCTACCATTCTACACGGAGTTCATCACGTAGACCGTTGAAAAACAATTTCTTAAGAAGTGTGAAGTGTACATGCACTATATATTATGCAAAAGTTAGATGTGCACGAATATATAACGTGTATATAAAAAGTTGATTAGGCCATAACAATTCACGTTTAGAAGCAACGGCCGTTAGGAACAAAGCAACTGCAAAGGAATAAAGATTAGAAGGGTTTAAGGTTGTTCTGCCCTTCGACGTGTGATGTGATCTCTTTTCTTTCGTCTGCTCTGCTGTAAACGAATAAAACGAGCTCATTTGTGGTTTGCTATTGATTCCATCTTCTTCTTTTTTCTTGACGAAAAAGTCAGTGAATGTCAAAAAGCAGGTGCTGTCTTGAACTATTATTGTTATGCTATGGGTCAGTTTATTAATCTAAATAAGTTGGGAATTTTCCTCAGTTCGGGATGGCATGAGAAATTAAGATGAAAACATGGCCAATGAATTGCGTGCTCTGGATTGACAACACAAAAAACTAGTTGGGAATACCCTCATATTAAGGAGCATTAAAGAGACAAAATTGCGGGAATCCTTGTTAGGGTGAATATAAAATTGTAAGGTGGAAATAAAATCTGATGTCAAAGGCAAGGAAACAAGTCCGACTAAAGGTGGTTATTCAAATTTTGCCTTACTGTGCAATGTCAATCTTTAATCCCCTTATATGTATGTCGTGCTATGGAGCAAAAAATTGCCGCTTTTTAGTGAAAAAACGGGGAGTCAAAAGTTGGAAAAATTAGAGGCAAAGGGATTTATTCAAAACAAGGAAGGACAAAGGAGGCTTGGGTTTCTTGGGCTTAATCACCTTTAATAGAGCTGCGTTGGGTAAGCAAGTTTGGAGAATTACTTAGCTTCATGGGCTATGGAGCAAACTTAGGGTACATTTGTTTTCTGAAAAACATTTTCCTTATTTTTTGGCATTTGGATTGCATTAGAAAATAAGCCAATGGAAAATGTATGAATAATTTCCTTTTTAATAAATCAAAAGTTATTTTTTAAAATATTAATAGGTATTTGTGCTTTGACTAGAAACTTTGCGCTTGGGCACGAGAACTCTAATGCTCATTCTTAGGTCACAATATCTAGGATCCATCATGGTGCCCCTGCCCGGGCCCATCAAGGCCAAGCCCAAGGCCCTAATGCCCTTGTTTGATCCCTAGACACCTTGGCTTGGGTCCACAAAGACGAAGTGTAGGGCCTCGGTAATTGTGATTGGAGCCCTTGCGCCCAGGTGTGCAAAGTCTGTGCTTGAGTTCCTAGTGATCATGCTTGGATCTTTTGCACTTGAGCTGGGTTCATTGAGGACAAGGCTGGAGACCTAGTGCTCATGCTGGGTCCATCGAGGTAGACCCCGAACTCCGATGCCCATGCTTGAGCCCAAGTTCATCAAGGCTAGGCCGGGACCCACATGCCCTGCCTAGTCCCTGACATTCAAACTTGGGTCTACAAAGGCTAGGACTAGGATCCTTGTGCCTCCAAAAATCTTGTTTAGTACACTTAATCTAGAATAATTCAAATTTCAAAATATTGGTTGTGCATAACATGAGAATAGTCAATGTACTGAAAACTGCAAAATCTCTTTAATTGGTTAATTAACAAAGTCTTCTAAGGCACTCGTTAATAAGGTCTTTTTTCTGAGAAGAATAACACCTTAAGTACCAAACTTGGCATGGGTGGATGCACAAGTATCAAAATTTCTAAAAAGTACATTTGAGTGTCCAAATCAGAGAAGAAAAGAACACTCAAGTGCCAACAATGAGCTACATCGGATTTCTGGAAACCACATAGATTGGTTTTATTATTAAAAATAAATATGTGTCGGATTTTTGGCAAACTTCGCTGAAATTGACACTTAAATGTCCAATTTTTTCTTTTTTTAAAATGTGACATTTAAGCGTACCTTTTGGAAGTTGGTACTTACATGTCCACCACTTGGGATGTTCTTCTTCCCCAATTTCCATATGGTTCCATCACATAAATATGTGATGTTAATTGCACAAGAAAAATGCAAGGCCCGTGTTGCATCCGACCCTTAGTAGTGTAATTACCTGCACTTTATTTCCTATTTAGCTTTTTGCATAAATATCTAAAGAACATCCTATTCATATAGAATCATTATTGTTATAAACTTATAACCTTTAGTTTTTAAGAGAGTGATTTTTATCCCTAGCGGGTCTCTAAATTATATCGATAGCAACTGAGACGAGAATCAGTAATAGGAACAATTAATTGCGACGTAATTTGATGCTGCTTTTTCCCGATTAAGTGACATGACAAACCTTCGAGCCATTGCCATCCGTTAAAGGGCACATCAAGTTGCATTTTTAAATTGTAGTCTTGCCAAGAGGCCCAGGGGCCTTCAGCCCACACAAGAAGTCCATAGGCCTTGTGCAGGTAACAATAGTGGAAATATGGACATGCCAAAAATGAGAGGGGTAATAACATGTATAATATCCGAACTTTATTTTGATGTTTAATGTCATCTCGGAAATTTTCTTTTTTTAATTTAATCCCTAAATTTTTAAAACTTTGCTTAATGTAGTCTTGCATTTTCTTAACATGGATCATCAAGGTGATGTTTTTCACTTCTCCTTTGATTTAGACAGTCCATTTTTTGGTGTTTTGATCATATCATCTCTTGTGGGGCATACCATTTCTAGTACAACTCAATAGAAGTGATGTTTTTCTTCAATTATTTGGTCAATGCTTTTTATTTTGTTTCTTCTTTCCATAGGGGTCCCATTTTCCTTCTTCTTCTTTCTTTTCACGCCTTTGATGTATTAGTCCTCCATTTTTGTGAATCATCGCTCTCTATCTTTTCTCTTGAAGATCATTCTATTCTTTCTATGTCTCCCACTCCTTATTCTTGGGGGGGGGGGGGAGAGAGAGAGAGAGAGAGAGAAGCAATGCTTCTCAATATTACCTTCCATGGTGCAAGAAGAGCTTGCGTGAGAAAAAAGACTTGCTAAGGAGGTCACCAGTGAGCCCAATGCTGGTGCTAGTGAAAGTGTGCAGGACAATAGGATTGGCATCATAGATAGAAAACAATGTACGATGGGGTTTGTGGAAGAAGGAGGAGGAGTGGAGGGTGTAGAAAGAAGAGAATGACCTTCAAGAGAGAAGATAAGGAAGGACAATTTACAAAAGCAAAGACTAAGATATTAAAGGTGTGGAAAAAAATATTAAAAAAAAAAGAAAGTTGGACCCACAAGGAAAAAAAAAGAAAAAACAAAATAAAAAGCATTGACCAAATAATAAAAAAAGACCACTTTTAGAGAGTTGTACCAAAAGTGATACATGTCTCAAGAGATGATATGATAAAAACACAAAAAAATGAAGTGTCTAAATCAAAGGAGGAGTGGAAAGAGCGTAAGATGACTCAAATTGTCACATTAGCGTTTATCGAGCCAAAATAATAGTGGAATCTTCTGTTGCTTTTTCAAGTAAACTTCTTTTTTCTCAATTAATTTTGGGCTAAAAAAATGAGAGAGAGAGAGAGAGAGAGAGCCACATATAAATCACGGGGACCGCTAATATGACAAATCAAACATCAAGTTGATAGAAATTATAGCCACGTCATCTAATGTTGCTAGAATTTTTTCCGGAACGAGTACGTTGATTGGATTTTTTTTTTTTCTTTTTAAGTTCAAGAACTATAAATAATAAGAAAAGAATTTAGAGATCATATTGAATATTATAAAAAAAAAATTAAGGAATCTGACGTGGTTATCTAATATGAAACACGGTAATATCTATCTTTTGTAATGAAGAAAACTTACTCATGTCATTATATTCCTTTCTTTGCCCGTCCATTTACCCTCTTGCATTGTTTTAAGCGGTAGTCACTTCCTTTTTGAATTCTTTTTGAACAAGTGACACCAAGCAGGTATCGCCACTTCTCCCACTACTTCCCTCCTATTTTCTTCTCTGAGTTATGATCTCATCTGCCTTCACCCATTTTCCTAGTTCTTTTCTGCATAAATGCATACGCTACGACCTTTCTTCCTTGTTTTAGAACACATGTCGTCTGTGTGCTCAATGGAACCTTTCACTCTCAGGACTACAACTAAAATATCCCTGAAGGCCCTTGGGACAACAGAGGGATATCAAATATTGTTTACTTTAAAATGAATAAGAACATAATTTTTAAATGGTCAGGATTCCTTCTTTATGATTCCATAATCATAACTATGTTTTTCCTATTTGTAATCCAATTTAGTAAAGCAGTACAAGAAGTGGGGAGTAAGATTTGCTTAGACTCATCGTAAGATCAGTTTAACCCAATATTTCACTTATACAGAGCTCAAGTTGTTAACTATAAGAATATATTTTATCAAGACTATTAATCTTACTTATACTATGTTTTACATAAAAAACCATAACATAAAAATGACGTAGTATAAGTGGGGAATAACGAGCATTGCAGTGGAGAGAATACGAGGCTGAGCGGTGTGGCTGTGGCTGTCTTCGTGGCAGCTGGGCTTTTCACGGTGGTTGGGACGACGGCAAGCAACGACTATGGCGGCACAGCGCGGTGGGGGTGGCTCAGAGGGAGAGGAGAGAGAAATTGGGAGCAATTGTTTTACGTAATGGGTGTGTGATTTTTAGAGAATGTGGGGGGCATTTTGGTAAAGGTGAGCATTTTTGGGGGGATGCAGACTGATCTAAGCCCTCGATTTTGCCGAGATGTAAAGTTATTCTTAAATTTGGATGAACTGAATCTGAAAGTTTAATCGGACAAGGACATCTCGAGTATTCACCGTTTACTTTGACAACAATTAGCTAAGCCAAGCCTCTACATCGCTACATTACTAATTGCCTTACTTCCCCGACTTCCCCCACTTCCCCGGAGGAGGTTGAAAAAGCTGTGATTGCTTTAATTTCATAAGTTCATTTGACTTGGTTTATTTTAGGAATTGATGGAGATTCTCGACGGTATTTTTTTATTTGTTGTGGGGAAGGCTACTCTATACTAGTACTGGAATGATAATGATCGATCCTAAACCTCAAAAATCTTGTATTAAAAATAAGAAAATTGTCCAAAATCTCCTACACTTATTACACTTTTGTCAAATAAGTCTTAAACCTTATAATTTTGTCAATTGAATCTTAAACATTTTCATATTTTGTTAGTTGAATCTATTTGGTTAATTTTGACCGGAAATAGTTGATGTAGATGCTATTCATCTTATGTGGTACGGTCGGCGCCAACATTGATATTTTTAATAATATTTTATTTTTGAATCTTTTTATTAATTATTTTATTTATCTACTTTTTTTTTTTTTTTAACAACTGAGGTCGATGAGCGCTGTCTAGCCCTTGCTTGTGACCAGCTAGGCATGGCCCTCGCCCATATTATCGTGGGCAAGGCTGCCCTGCCCAAATCTAGGCAAGGTTGCCTCACTTGTGGCCACTATGGCTTCGCCCAATGGGTGAGGCCAGGCGAAGACATCTCAGCCTTCATTTGTTATCGATGAGGATGTCTTGACCCTCATCCTCTATTGGTAAGGTGACCTTTGTTCAATGCCATGTTAGACAACCAACGTTCATTCATTGATTTTTTTTAATCAAAATTGGCCGAATGAACTTAATTGGCAAAAATATGAAGATGTTTAAGACTCAATTGGCAAAATTAAAAGATTTAAGACTAAATTGACAAAAGTGCAATAATTTTAGAATTTTTTGGATAATTTTTCATTAAAAATAAACAACATTTCAATAGTTTTTTTTTTTTTTTTTAAATAACCAGTGATTTGAATAGCATCAAATATCTAACAAGTACGCTTGATGTCTACAATTAGTACATTCACCTACTCGCTATTATAATGGATGTGATAAGTATACTAGAAGTGCCATAACTTTTACACGGTGCTTACTTGAGTGTCAAAACTTTTTTTTTTTTTCACTCACTTAAGTGGCACAAATTTAAAAAATCAATCACTTAAGTGACATTGGTGATTTGCCTCGTCAGAAAATCCGACATGGACGTTGGTTGTCCTACGTAGTATTGTTGGTGCTGACATAGACAATTAATAAAAGATTCAAAAAAAAAATTCAACTCGAAATTGAAAATTAATAAAAAAAAATCCTTATTGGACAATTTGCCAGGAATGACACTCAAATGATAAATTTTACTTCTATGTGGCACTCAAGTAAGTTCTATATGAAAGTAATGACACTCCTACTCTCCTTATCCAAAGCACTTTTATTTATAATTGAAAAGGTTGGGGAGGGGGCCAATCAATGCAACCGTCCCTCTAAACTTTACCATAAGGGTCTCATGTAGACAAATACGTTGCATTAATTATTTATTTATAAGACATGTTAATAGAAATGGGTATCATATATATATAACTAGGTATTTCTCATAAATGAGGCCCATTGCATATAAAATCCAAAATATTTTGAATTAATATTCGACAAAAATCGAAATCAAAATATCTTCAAAACAATTATTATGTACTAATACATAGAGTATTGATTATAAATTACCTTCCTCACCTCTCCTTTTTCACAACCATCGTACGACCCTTGACTCAAGAAAATCATCATATTCTCGCCTTATTATATTCGCATAAACTCAAACATAAATAAGTAGGTTAGGTTGAACATTTAGATTAGCAATTATGTGAAAAATGATAAATGCATAAAGACTCACGATTTTTCCATCCATTTTTTGACTTCCAACGCCCCTATTACCTTATATTGACCACAATATCTCTTGCATCTCCCAAATTTAAGATTATTTCTTACCTTTTTTCTTCTCTTTCTTTAGAAATTCTGATACATTTTAGAATTGACAAAAAAATATGTATTTGCTTATGGTTTGATTGGATTTTCTTATGATACAATTACATTTGTCATTATTTTCTTGTCAACAACTAATTATTCCACTTAATCAACCATACTTTTCAGTTTTGTCAATATAATCTTAAATTTTTGGGTGATATTTCAAAGTTTTCTCACCAGTTACCATTGAAAATCGCAACGTGACGTCTAGTCATCTCTAGCCATCTTAAGTGATCTGCTAATGTGGGCAATTTGTTGATTCTACATTGCAATTTGCAACGGTATTTGGTAAGAAAAACTACATTTAAATGTCGTGCAAATGTGTGGGATTGTATTGACAAATTTGAAAATATAAACTAAATTGACATTTGTATAATAAGTTTAAGAGTAAATAATAATTTTCCCAAAAATTTAAATAATTACTCCTTAATGGACACATGTATAAGTATTTTTGGGATAAGTATACTAGGAGTGTCATAACTTTTATACGGTGTTTACTTGAGTGCCACAAATTTGAAACATCAATCACTTAAGTACCATCGGCAATTTGCCTTTTTGGAAAATTTGACATGGACATCGGTCGTTGTACGTGACATCACCGGTCTTGACATGGACCACTAATAAAAATTCATAAATAATTAAAAAAATTCACATTGAAATGGGAAATTAATAAAAATCCACATGTGATGATTTGCTGAAAATGATACTCATTTGAGTATCATACGAAAGTTAAGACACTTCTGATGTAATTATCCCCATGGAGCTAAGTCTCACAACACTCCAAGTCTCCTTCACAAAGTCAACTACCGCCATGGCCTCTCCACGTGCTTTGTTCTCAGCGTCGCACCACAATAAGGCCGGTAGGAACAGCCACAACGCCGTCGTGAGGATGAAACTGACCGCCATCGGTCCCGAAACTGCCCTCGGCAGATGGAATTTATTGGCGAACACTTTCTTGGCGGCGATCTCGATGGCCACGCAGAGGCCATGCAAGAGGAAGAAGGAGGTGACCACCCACCTTGGCTCCTTACGTCCAATGCAGTAGAAAATCAGCTCATGCATGAGGCCCGAGACCAGGAAGCACGCGAATGATGCCGGCAGTGGGGCCCACATCCTTCCAATCACACGGCTGGAAATGGACCTGGTATAAGACAAGGAAGAAAAGAATGTATCATATTTTGAATTCTTTTTAAAATAAGCATATTGGAAATTCTAAAATTTATCATAAAAGTACAATTGCGTTCTAAAACTTTCGAAAAATGCAATTAAATAATAAGATTTGACACACAAGTACAATTGAGTCCTATGACTTTCAAAAGTGTAATTACGGTTCCAAAACTTGTCAAATTAGTCTAATGAAATCCTTTCCTTGATCGAACATTTTGAAAAATTTAGAACTTGATTATACTTTTATAATAAGTTTTAGGACTTGATTAAGCTTTTGGAAAGTTGTAGGACTTGATTATATTTTTGTAATAAGTTTTAGGACTTTATTACATTTTTGAATATTTTAGGACTTAATTGTACTTTCATAACAAGTTTTATGACTTTTAATACACTCATCTTTCTTTTTATAATAAGAAGGGCAATGGATTCGACAAATTGCAAGTGTATAATTTAAGTGAATGGAAAATCTAATGAGAATTGCTACCTTGCGAGCTATTTTTTTGGTGTGAAGCCTTAGTATGTCTACCATCTATAGAATTTTTTTTTTTTTTTCTAATAGTCCATTAGATAGTATACAATTGTATAATTCAGTTAATCGTCAATGTTTCATACGTAAGACTTGGGTTTTGTTTTTTTGTCGATTGGTAAGACTTGACCTACACGTAAAAAGATATTACGTAGATTCGTTTTGTAATCATATATGAGAGACATAATGGAACCACGTACTTTTTCCCCTATGTTTGACTCAAACCTAGTCAACGATTACTCAAGAATAAGCATATACATAGACATTTAATCAAAACCGTTTTATGAGTGTCGGATATTCACATATACTACCAGTAAAAGCTAATCGATCCATATCAAAATGATCCAAAATTCAATTCAGCACAATAGTCAACGATGAAAATATTTGGATCTTACCAAAAAAGAAAAAGAAAAATTAGCATCTGACCTGACAGGTAAATATACGGTAGGCCGAAGTATATTTGTGACCATGAGGTTCCATCTCCTCCCCCAAAAGTCTTGTAGTGAGGTCGAGAGATACGGCTCTTCGAATTGTGGCTCAAGCCTGACGCCGACAAGTGCTCGGACCATGGCTCCGACCACAGCCAGGGACACCTCCAATCCGACGTACACATGCACACAATACATCAAGTTGATCATCACCGGATGAACACGATCCTTCCTCTCATAGGCGGCCAAAAAGGCAACTGTCACCAAGCACTTAATGGCATAATTCATCGGCGACTTGAGGCCTCGCTCGTTGATCTCCGAACATGGGTGTTCTTCATTTTTGGTCTCAATCGGGTTGTGAATCTTAATGGGAAGGCAAGCGATGGGAATGAAATATGCCAACAAGCAAGATTGACTTGACGACAATGGGCCTTTGCCATAGGCAAAGAGGATGAGCTTGAAGTTGGAAAGCCAAGCGATGAAGAATGAAGTGAGGCCTCCAAGAGAGATGGTGGTGAGGCTTAGAGGGAGCATGAAGAAGAGGCCAATGACCGGTGAAATGGCCAAGAGCCTCTTGGTTCCAGTAGGGACGGTTTGACCGATGGTGTGGCAATAGGTGAGTGATATCACCACCAAGGTCCACACCATGATGAAGTTGCTGATCTCTCCCTCCATGTTTGCTCACTAGAGGCACACACTTGCAGAAGCGAAGCTTGTGTAGATACTTGGTGTTGTCCAAGTGAAGTTGTGTCATATGATTGAACTCTAGCTCTCTCTTTGCTCGAGAGACTGGTCTTAAATTTTCATTTATAAGGAGTTGTTGGGAGGGTTGATGCGGGGCTTGTTTTGAAGAATCGGGAATTAAATTTAATGAGAATTATTACCAGAAATAAATTAATGACTTCACATGTTGGCAGTCCAGCTATTCTATTTCTTACTCAATGTCGCTCGTGATGAGAAGTAAGAAATACGCGGTACTGCAAGATTGACCGTTTCTCATTGCTGAAGTGGTGTACGGTGAAAGCGAGTCATCAATTTTGAATAGTCGCCATTTTTAACTCGGTTAATTGCATAATACCAAGTATTATTATAGTTGTTAGTACAAAATATGTTGTTTTGTTATCATATATGCCTACAATCGAATTTTACTAGTTTATGAAAGGTCCATGTAGATTATAAATATCAAGGATAAAGACACAAATGAATTCTGAACTTTGGTTCAATATGCAATATCATTCATATGTAATATCGTTAATTAACTTTTAATTTACTTAATGTGGTCCATAAACTTACAATATATGTTCAATCTAGTCACTGAATTATATGAAAATGTTTAATATTGTCAATGAACTTGAATTAATGAAAAGATAACATTAAATATTTTTATATAGTTTAGAAATTATATATTTCATGTATGGCATTATATATTGGACTAAAATTCAAGGATCATATTTAACAAATTAAAAATTCAAAAATCACATTGCATATTGAGTCAAAATTAAGTAATCATTTGTGTTATTTTCCCTAAATATTAACATCCTCTCTATAAATGATTATTTGTTGTTTATTTCTTGGGGGACTGAAGTAGTCCGCAATTTGCGGGGCCTTCATTGTCAACCTGCGGGAGGTATCATATTCGACGTTGTCAAGTAGTCTGTCGTATTCGACCGGAAAAAAAAAAAAGAAAAAAGAATGTAGACTATCGTCAGCAGCTCAATATTTAAGTCTTCGTAAATAACTTAAGCGGATTCAGAGCCGCTAAAATCCAAGAGCAAAAGCGGGATCAAGAGATTACAGTCAAATTTGGGGGCAGACTTAGACCCCACACCCATTTGAAGTCATCCTAAGAAAAAAGTCATTGAGGCATATTCATGATCCAACAATTGGAGTAACTACTAGAAGAATTGCTCACAATGCGTTTAACCATAATTTCTTGGGGAAAATAAGCATGGACAGTTTCAAGCATTCCATACAAGTGCCTTTGTAAACATGTCAACCATTCACTAAAGGAATAATAATATAAATGGTTTATAAATTTTGGCCCAATATTTAATACGGTCCACGAACCTATAATTTATTCAATGTGGTCCTTGAATTTTTTTTTTTTTTTTTTTTTAGACAGGAGGAACCGGCTTGCGCCGACAGCCCGTCGTAAACCCCATGCGCGACACGTGCTAGCCACCACACGTGCCACCAGGTAAGTCACCTAGTGACTCCGCCAGCCTCCCCGCTTCGCAGAGGCTTCGAACGCTCGACTTCTCACCGGGAGAAGGAGCGCCTACCCAACAGAGCCATCCCAACGGGTGGTGTGGTCCTTGAATTGATCTATAGACTTTTGATACATATTCAATTTAGTTGTTGAATTATATGAAAATATCCAATGTTATTCTCTCATCAATTTAGTTTTAGGGACAATATTGAACATTTTCGTATAGTTCAAGAACTAAATTAAATATGTAACAAATGTTAAGAGACCACATTGTACATTAGGCTATAATTCAATAATCATATTGAACAAATTAAAAGTTCATGAATCACATTGTACATTTGGTCAATGTTCAAGACCCATTTGTGTCATTTTCCCTTTACTAAATATTAAAACGGGAGATGTTGTCCAGGCAAAAAATTTTAGCGAACTCCTACTTCTTTCACAGTTTCAAGGCATTGAAACCTACATATCTTACCATTTCTTTTATACTGTGAAGATACACCATGTGTAATAATGTCCGGCCTAATTCCTTAGAAACCCTTCAACTTTAAATTCAATCTCAATTCTATCATGAACTTTTTTTCGTAAAAAAAAATATATTCATCAACTTTCCAATGTGGTTCCAAATTTGCTCCGTTAACTCATCATCCACAAATTGCCTTTGATTTTTTTTAAAATTATCACCACCAAAAGGCTATTGTTATTCTATACAAATGCAAGGGTGTTGATGAAAACACGGATAATGAACATTTATGTCGTGACATCCCAGATTTTCAATCATGTTTTCAATTGAATAAATTGGACATTTCATTAATGCGTCCATAGGGTTGTTCTCAGAACTGATCATTCTAGAGATAACTAGACTATCTGGGGAAACTATTAAGAATTTTAAGACAAATAAACTTGAGAATTCGACCAAGAATCGGCTTCTCGACCGTGCTCATCTGTCGAGATCATTACGGCACAGATATAAATTGATTTGACATCAGATATAGGTTGGTTCGATGGAGAGGTGTGGCTAATTGTGGGTGACACCACTAAATTGGAAAATTCTCGCCGACCAACACTAGACTGATTTTCTTATTCTTTTGGTACCCTGTGTTCATATTTGAATCATCGAGATTTTCACGACAATCGAGAGTCATCATTGAGTCGAGTGGGTTCATTGTGGCTCGAAGAAAATCGACCACGGATCATTTGCACTGAAAAGTTCTGAAAGTTATTCGGTAGTCTAGGTCACGCTAAAAATGCGTCGAATGAAAATTAACCGTGAATTCGAACCCGATTTTAGAAATTGAAAGTTTTGTGGTGTCACTAGCTATTTTAGGAACGTTGACTCAGTCTCAGAAGATTTTTCAGAGATTCCGAGATGTTTACGGAAAATCGGTTTGGACGTCGCGAAAAATTAATGGAAATTCGGATAGCCAAATGAAGGAAATTTGACTTTCAAACCAAGTCTTTAGGTGTTGGGCACTTGCTAAAAATTGTACGGGATTTTTCTTCAACGAAATTGGATGTCGGTTTGGACAATTCGTGATGAAATTGAAACCCATTTTTAGTGAAATTCGGATTTAGCAAGGGGCTGAGAATTTTGGTATAAAATTGGACAATATTGTGGATTAAATTGCAAGAAAGCAAGTGGGGACAAAGAGGATATGTTTGTAGGTTTTTGTGGGACCAAGTCATTCAATGTTTTGGCTAAGATTTGCTGAATTTTCTTGATATACCTGCAGCTTCCACGGCAAGATTTGCCAGCTGCCTTGCGTCGCTTTCTTCACTTCCTTGAAGCCAAGTTCCCCACGACCAAACCTGCCACTCCACCGCTTGACCCCATCTCCACTAGCGAGCTCATCCCTTCTCCATTTCCATTTCTTTTTCATTTTTCTCTCATCCACTTCCTTTCATTTCGTTGCTTCAAGCCCTCACCCAAAGTTGACTCCTCCAGCACATCTTCCACTCACGAGCATCCTCCAGCAACTTTGACTGCAGCTACTCCACACGGCCCCGAATTCCCCTGCAAGCTACCACGATTCCACGCCTGCTCTCCACCAAGATTCGGCTGCCACCGAATCAAGTCAACCACCATCCGAGTGAAGCTCCATCGATGACCCTGCCCTCCATCGAAGACACCTCAGCGAAGCAAAGCTCTACCGATTTGCCAGCAGCGCCGCTCCAGAAGCCCATGCCTCCACCGAATTCTTCATTTCCGCTGCCACGTCCACGCCCGCAGATTCTTCGGTCAATTTTCACCGACGAAGACCGAGCAGCTTCCCACCGAATTGAAGATCGAAGCTGCTCTCTTCATCCACGCGGCCAGCTCCACCTTCTCGCGTCTTCAAACCCCACGCGTCCTGCAGCACCGAAGTCCCTTGGTTGACCTGCAGCTCCTTCTTCGCCCAGCAAAGCCCGTCTTTGGCCCAGTCTTCAGCAACAGTCCACGCAAGTTTTTGTGGCCCAATAGCTGGGTTTGTCTTCAGCCCATCAAGCCCAGCAGCTTCATTCAGAGTCTTGGCCTAAAGTCTGCAGTACAGCCCACACAAATTCGGTCCAGCCCACTTGAAGCCAGTCCAACTTTGAAACCCAGCAAGTTGTTATTTGCTCAGTGCAGCCCATCTTCATTTGCATTTCAGCGAAGCCCATTAAGTTCGGCCCAACCTGCAGCAAGCCCATTTGCAGCCCAAGCCTACGAAGCAAGTCAGCCCAAGTTGAGGCCCAAGTTCAGTCTAAGCCCAGAAATTTCTGTGGGCCTGTGAGGCTTGTAGGCCCGGCCCGAGTGTCCATCGACGCCGCCGAAAGTTCGGGTTTCGGCCGCCTTCGCGTCGCCATCACGGTGATCTGGTCCCCGCTTTTAATCAAGTGAGTAATCTCACTAATCCTTACTTAGTAGACTAATGATACTTAAGGGTTGATTAGATTTAATTAAGTGCAATTATGTGGTTATATTAGAATGGATTAGTGATTATTAGTTAATTGCATTGCATATTAGTTAGGTGATTAGTGTACTTAGCTAGAGAACTGCCTATTCTATTTATTGAATGCATATCGGGATTTTTCCCAACCCTTATCGGGCTCCAATCAGCAATACGGGCATAAATTGGATTTTTAATATTTATTTATTTATTTTTCGAAATTAATTATTTAATTAATTCTTTTTTTTGGAAATTAGGCAATGATAGCCGACGACCGAAATTTCGTGCTGATTGTCGTGGTGCAATCCATTTATTTATTTGAGCTCTACGTTGTGCTGAATTGAATTAATTGTGTAATTTGTGGAATTATTCCTAAATTGATTCAAATTGAGTGAAATTGAATGATTGATCGGTAGATAGCCAAGTATGGTTATTTAGCATTTATAATGCTTTGATGAGTTGTAAATCGGAAGGAATTGGGAGGTTGAACTAAGAATACTCTTGGCTGAGACCGATCAGGTACGAGGTATAGACATACGTGGTTTAGTGATAAGGAAATTACTGGTGAAAACAGCGTCTTAAAGAACGCACGAGTGCTGTCTATTACCTGCATCAGTATAGACATACGTGGTTCGGTGATAAGGAAATCACTGGTGAAAACGGCGCCTTAAAGAATGCATGACTGTTGTCTACTGCATGCCTCATTACGGACATATGTGGTTCAGTGATTAAGAATATCACTGGTGAAAATGGTGCCTTAAAGAACGCATGAGTGCTGTCTAGTCATACATCACCTTGGTGAAAACAACGCTCGAGAGCATTATTGTAGCTCTGTGATTGAGAATGCAAATGGGAAGTTTTATAATGAGAAGTGATTTGACCTGGAAATGGTTTGACTGACATGTAATCGACTAGGTCGATTGATCGAGATATCGATCTGTGATGTAATTGCCAGGGTGCCTATTGAATTGTGCTAATATGCAGGTGGAATCTGCGGCCAAGGTAAGTCCTCTGACCCGTGCGTGTATAGGCAGCCCGGTTAACGTATTGGTTTCTTAATCGAGTCTTAGTGGGGTAGAACTTGCTGAGACGTAGTCTCATCTCGACTGTGGGACAACATTTCAGGACCCTGATGAGGAGCCTAAGGAGAAAGAAATCGAAGAGGAGTACCTGGAGGAAAACCTTGATGATGATCCGAGTACGACCCAGATGAGAACTATGATCCCATCCTCTTTGTGAACCCTGTTTGTATATGGTTGAGTGTGAGACTAAACCTTTGTAAATAGTATGGTAAATTACTTTGAGGTGTGGTTGTATAAAGGTTTGGTTGTGGATTTCAATATGAAAATTATGGCATCACTTTTCTATCCCATTGGTTTATTGTTTGGGGATTTATAATTGCTTCCGCATGTGCTTAATAAATGAAATGGTCGGCGATACGTAATCTTGGGATATCGCATTATAAAATCGACCAAAGGTAAGGGATGTGTGCATGCCCGAGGATTGGGGCATGACATATGTGGTGCTAATGTTATAATTTTGAAAGAATCAATGGCCAATTTTTTTATTTTATTTTTATTTTTTTATTTTATTTTTTTTTTATGCATGGGCATTGCTATGAATTGAATGAAATTTGGTGATATTTATTTGGACAAAAAAAAAAAGTTTACGTTAGAATTGGGAATGAATTTAAAGTTGAGGGTTTTTTTTAAGGGTATTGAGTTAATAATGCCCATTAAGGTGCAGCATAATTCCTCAATAAATTAAAACCCTCACATAAACAGGTCCACTGCTTGCGGATTAATATTTCGAGCTATGCATACCAAAACTTGCCATTAAACTACTTTGGAGCAGTTACCTTTAAATGATTAACATTTTATTGGAAGAAGACACCTTATATAACACTGAGATAACTAACAATTAATAATGTTGCGAAACAACAAATCACACGTAATAGGTGAATTTTATTGTGTCACCCATCAATTAAAGGTAAGCAAGGATGCGAGTATGGTTCACATGAATAACACTGATCTTCACATGTAATAAGTTCGTTTTGGCATTCCTTTGTACGGGGACGCCGCTGTTAAGGAAAAGGCACTGGGGCTCATCCTTATAAAATATGTGGAACCATGGAAGAGTGTATGATGCCTATGGTCTCACTTTAATTACCTCCACAAATATTCTACACGTCTTCCTTAATATATTGCCTTCTAGTGTTAAAAAGTGATCTTAATGTGGGGAAAATTACCAACTTAGTATAAAATTTATTGTACGGGTGTCAGTTCAGTTCTAAACTTTTCAATTTTATCAATGTAGTCTTAAACTTGCGTGCGACATTTAGATGTAATTCTTCCGGGTAATTATTGATGCTATGGTTCACATAAGATGTCATTTCAAGGAAAGTTGTAGGATGATTGGTAACAATTAGATGTGACGTTAGCAATTTTTTGCAGCAATTGGTGGGAAAGATTATATTGGAATTTCGTACAAAGGTTTAAAGTTATATTAGCAAAATTAAAAAAAAAAAAATAGTACTGAATTAATATATGTATAATAAATGTAGTAATCATTTGATAATTATCTCTCCTAACGTAGGTGGATTTGGTTTGGTGCTATAGGAATAGTACTTTAAGATCAATTCCATGTCCTAGGCAATTTTTTTTCCTCAGCAACTATTATTTTGCCACAAATATATTTTGTCCTCGACAATAAACAATTTGAGAAGATTCAATTATCTAAAATGAAACACCGGAGGGCCACGAACCATACATGCGGCTTAAAGGCACTCTCAGGTCGCTTGGAAGACTTGAAAGTCTTCGAGCTTCCTTTCCTCGCACAGCGGCCGACAAACGCTTCTTTGAGGGTTAGTTTTTCCGTGTGCAGAGCAGAGGAGGCCACGATCTTCTTCGCAAACCCAGCGATCAACGTTCCCCGGTCGTCCCGAGCGACTCCAGCAATGAACCCCTCCGACGAATCGGCTAGCCAGGACCAGGAGCCACCGATATTCATCTTCACGAAGCCCTTTCTCGGCAGCAGTGACCACGAACACGGTACGATTCTCTTCTGACTTGTTCTGATTTGCCTTGAAGAGTTCGGTTTCATGAAAACCTTGCCCAGAATGAGTGCGGTGTCCACGATCGAGGACGGATCTGGTCGTCGCGATTGAAATACTCATTTGTGTTTTTGTTGCGTTCCTTCCTCTGTAATTGGACCAGAAGTCTTCCCAATCAGCTTCTTAACAAGAGTAGACAAGTGGATTTATGAAAAGACTGCGGACTAATCTCAAACCGTTCCAAAAATTTAAGGTTTTTTTTTTTTCTTAAAGAAGAATCCGTGATTTAGTATTTTCTTTCATAATACTAATTTTTGTACATGTTTATTTATATATGTTTGAATTGACTTTTATCTTTTACTTTTTGAATTTTTGTTTTTCTTAAGTCTTGCGGATCGAGTTTGTTAATTGTTGGTTTTTTTTCCAGTTTCCTAGATTGACATATAAATGCGTCACAATCTTTTGAAAAAAATTGAATAGTGTCATTTGATATTGGCAAGATTAAAAGGGGTACATTCTTTGCTTAGGAAATGCATATGACCTAGCCGTCAAATAATCTCTCCAAGTATACAACCTTTTATTTTTCTCAAAAAGTCTTCCTAGAATTTCATAAGTGGAAAAAAGTATTTGGCAAAAGCAATGTTATGTAAGCGTTTCATAGCGTTGACTTATAAATGATATGGATCATTGAGAGTTTGAATATAATACGGTCATCTAAATACTTGCCTTTTGTTTTATTGTTATTCTGTAACTTAATTTATATATTGGTAATCTCACTCCTGATATATCCATGCCATATGTTCTTGGTTGAAACCTTCGGTCAGCCAAGGGCAAAGACCTCTCTTGTTCACACATGAGGGAGAGAGCTACTAAGGCTAAAGTTAAAATGGAGAGCTCAGAGGCAGGAACATCATCAGGAACCGAGTATCAAGTGTTCCTAAGCTTCAAAGGGCCCGACACTCGTAGTGATTTTACCGATTGCCTCTACCATAGCTTGACCGATGCCAGCATCTGCATCTTTCGAGACGATGAAGAGCTCCGTGTTGGTGAAAGAATTGATGGAGCGCTCTAGAGAGCAATCGACAACTCTATGATTTACATCCCCGTCTTCTCTCCAACCTATGCTTCAAGCAAATGGTGTCTCCATGAGCTCACATAGATTATGGGGAGCACCTCCAAGACAAACGAGAATAAAGAGATCCTACCTATTTTCTTCAATGTGGAACCTAAAGATCTTAAGATGGAAGATGGGTTGTATCACAAAGCCATTCTCATTTTGCAGGACAAGAATAACTTGAGCATCGAAGAAGTAAATTCCTGGAGAAAGGCTTTGACAGAGGTTGATGAAATAAAGGGATGGAAAGTCAAGATAGGCGATAGCTGAGCTTGCTGCATTCCAAGATCCTTATTTTTCCCTAATAATTTTTCCTGTTTGCAAAAAGTGAGTAAATAATTCATAGATAGAAGGAACATATTAGATGTGGGTAGGAGGAGAGAATTAAAAAACATAAAAAGTCATGCTAGTGCTACCAAAATTATTGGTGTTCTTGATTTCACTAGAGGCACTATCATATGTCTATTTTTAATGAAGAAATGAAAATAGAAACGAAAGCTCATTTTTTTCCTTTCGTTGATGGTCTATGTAAATTTTGTTTCATTTTTCACCTCTATCATTTAGTAAGAAACTCTTAGTAAAATTCTAATGCTTCTAGAACTACTACTCAAAACTTAATAACGTAGATATATCACCACAATTGAGGTGGAACTTCCACTAGTGATACTAAATGGTACATGTGTAAAAGAAAAATGTCAAAGTGCTGGAGAAAAGGCATTTTATATAATGGATGATGAAGTGGAATAATTGATTACCATGCATGTTCTGTCTAATAATTTGACCTTTCAATTAATACATAAGATATTTCTCCTCCTGAACATATAGTGTCCCACTTCTAAGGTTGTCCCATGAATATTACTAATAAAATGTTAACTTGCGGTGTATACATATTTGCACATTTATCTTGCACAAACAAGATTAACATAATTCAAAGATTGCTAATCACATGTTGGGATCAAGTCAATTTTCGGGTGTCATGACACAATGCAACACGTGACACTCAGCAATGTGAATGAAAAGCGCAATTGAAAGTTATGTAGATTTGACCCAAAAAAAAGTGATGCAAATTCATATTTTTTTATGGTTACATAGAATTAGTTAGAAAAATCAAATTCGAAATCCTGCGGGGTTGATTCCATCGTTCTCGTCATAATGTTTGTTTTGTGCATGCTTAGTGTTATTTTGGAACTTTACAATATCAAGTACACATAAGGTTTGCACAACAAATTAAATGACAAATGTTAAAAGTTATCAAAAGCGACAACTAAGAAAACCTTGCATTCACTATGAAATTTGAGAAGACACGTCTTGATTTCTGATGTCCCATTGGTTGTTGAATTATTGCACAATTAAGTAGATGCAATTGAATAACATCAATTGCTAGGAGAGAAGAAGAAAAAAAAGAGAGATTCCGTTGAATTCTGATGGAATTGTATCATGAACGATATTTAATTACTAGAATTTTTTTCCCGCAATTTTCCCCTATTGAAATGGTTTGCCTTCATGACAGCCAAGGCGAACTAATCAAGTTGGTCACTGTGGAGGTTTTGAAGAGGCTGAAGATAAAGGAAAAGCCCGTGACTGAATGTTTAATTGGAATTGATGATCAAGTGGTAGCAGTAAAAGAATTGCTAGACATAGACTCTGGAGGTGTGCGTCTCATTCAAATTCATGGCATGGGGGTATCGGTAAAACGACTTCGCCAAGGTCGCGTTCAATCAACTTCATACCCACTTTGGAAAGTGTTGCAGCTTTCTTGAAGATGTTCGAGAAAAGTCATCAAGAACTGATGGCTTGGTTGAATTGCAAAAGAAGTTATTATCTGAAATAGGAAATGTTGCAGGAACAAAAAGTGTCGATGAAATTAACTATGGAATGACTAGGATTGAAGGAACACTTCGCAAGAAGAAGGTCTTCATTGTACTGGATGATGTTGATAGACGCGAACAAGTGGAGAAACTAGTTGTAAAAGGTGCTTTGTGTTCAGGGTCTAGAGTACTGATTACTAATAGAAACATTGATGTTTTGCCAATCCCTGAACAAAAATATGAAATGAAGTTGATGAATAGTAATCATGCGCTTGAGCTCTTCAGCAAACATGCATTTAACAAGGACTCTCCTTTAGATGATCGCTATGATATTGCAAACGAAATTGTAAATGCCACCGGAAGACTTCCTTTGACTATTGAAGTAATTGGTTCATTTATGTACAATAAAACACAAGAACTATGGAATGAAACATTGGAGAAGTTAGGGAAAGCACCTTGGGAGTGTGTGTCCAAAAAGTTGAGGATTAGCTATGATGCATTGACTTTAGATCAACAACAAATTTTTCTAGATATTGCATGCTTTTTCATTGGTAAGGAAAAGGCAAACGCAATTCATATGTGGGAAGATTTTGACTTTTCCCCAAGTAGGGAAATTGAGGTCCTTAGAAGCATGTCCTTGATAAAGATTGTAAAGGACAATGAATTTTGGATGCACAATCAACTCAGAGATCTTGGAAGGGAAATTGTTCGTCAAGAAAATCTGATGAATCTTGAAGAGCGTAGTAGGTTATGGAGTAAGGAGGAAGTCCTCGATGCAGTAAGGACAAAGAAGGTGGAAAACTTCATGAGAGAACTCATAAATTCTCTTTTTCTTCTTGGTTTTAATACTTTTCCTTGATAAAATAGAATGCTGAACACTACTTGTTTTGCTCTCATTTGCAGATGAAGAAGGTTCAAGCAATGAAACTAGAATTGTTTCCTACAAAAGTATCTATCAAAAGTGAAGAGATTAGAAGGTTTGGAAATCTGAGGTTCCTTAGACTTGACGAGGGGACTTTTGTTGGCAACCTAATGGATTGTTTTCCCAATTTAAGATGGATTTATTGGAATGCTTCTAGTTTAAAGTGTAAGCTAACCAATATGTGCTTAAAGAATGTGGTTGTCATTGAATTTTACTTCATTGACGGTATAGACGATCTGAAGTTATGGAGCTTAATAAAGGTGCATCATATGCTTATTTCTATTATTTGTCCTTGAAAGCAACATTTGAACTGTTCCTCCATTTGATAATGCTTTCACTTTTTACAGGAGGCAAGAAAATTGAAAGTTCTTACTCTTTGTGAGTGCAATCGCATAACCAAAACACCAGACTTATCAGGATGCTCAACTTTAGAGAAGCTAACTTTTATGACTTGCCGTGGTTTAAGGAAGATTGACAGCTCTATTGGGAAGTTAAAGTGTCTGATAAAGTTAAAGTTTGGTGAATGCTATCAACTTGAAGGCTTGCCTGAAGAAATCGGGGACTTACAGAATCTAGAGCACTTCTCTTTAAAGAATTGTTATGGAATAAAGGGACTACCAGATTCCATATATAAGTGGAAATCACTACGGGAGTTGCATCTTTCAATTCAAGGTCCAGTGGAGTTATCGGCTGCTATTAGGAAGCTTGGGAATCTGGAAGTGCTTTGGATTGTAGCTGATTTGAAAGGTCAACTTCCTTTTGACATTGGCTTGCTTCCGCAGCTGCAATGACTGATGTTAAGAGGGTGTAATGAAATCTGAGAGTTGCCAGCAGTCCCAATAAGTCTAACCCATCTGGCAGTATCATCTACATCATTGCAGGTTATTTCGGGCCTCTCAAACTTGACTAATTTGGTTGAGTTGGACCTAAGCATCAAGTTTGACATTGATGAACAAGGTAAAATTCATACCGGTGACTTAAGGTGGATCAGGAGGTTATCCAAAGTGGAAGAGTTGCATTTGCATCTCCTCCATGTCCCTGCTCCCTCTGAGTTGGCTTTCCTTTCTCGGCATAACCAACTCGAATTGTCTGTATTCAACCTGCAACCCTTCACACAACTTCCCTCTTCTCTATCAGATCTAACCCTTGAGAGTTTCAAATCAATCACCTTACTCTCTTCCAACCTGAAGAATTTGTTTAATTTACAGCTTATTCGCTCTCAAATGCAAGAGATTAAACTTGATGGGCTTCAGCTTCCAAATTTAACGGTGCTTTGTCTTGATTATTGTGGACCCCTCGAGAGATTCATGCTGTCCAGCATGACAAAGCTAAAAAAGGTCTCCGTGGAAGATTGCCCAAAACTAAATGTGATACACATCGCTGGGGTGTTGCAGTCGTTGGAGAAATTGCATATCAATGGGTGCGAGTCCTTCACAAGGTTAGTGTACGTCAACATACAATTGGAACCTTCTCATGAATCTTCACTAATCCTTGCATCGGGAGTCTTCAATGAGTTGTGGAGTCTCTTGCTACAGGATTGCCCTAAAATACTCGGTATTCAAGTTGTTGGTGTTGAAGAAATCTTCTTGAAGTGTTTTGAAGTTGACAAAACGTTTCTTTCAGTCTAGTCTGAAGGTTTTGCAGACTCTTCTATTTAAAGTCTGAAGACCTCCGGACAACCAGACTCAAGACTCAAAGTCTATCCTCATTGACAGCCTCTAATCCGTTGAAGAATGGTTATCCAGATCTGGATGATTCGTTAAGAGGATGACCTTATCAACTGGAGAAGACCCCGTGGCTGGAGAAGACATAACGGAATCCTTGATTGATCGAGATTGACTTGATGATTGAAGATCCGATGAGTGTCTGGATATTCTTGGAAGGTTTTACTTATGGAAACCAAGATCCTGATTGTATGGGCGAGCAGAATTGATGGGCTATCGACACGTTCCTTTAATAGCTTAATTAATCTTCTTGATTGATTCCGTCCAACGGATATATTGGAGGAATTCCTTTGGTAAGTGCCAACGGGTATGATGGCATGAAGGAGTATATAAAGAAGACGTATTAGTTGTTGAAGATGTGCACGATAGAAAAATTCCAAAGTCTAAAAAGCTTCCTGTTGTTTAGACAAACTCTTTGAGCGAATCATTGTTTTCAAAAGAGAGTCTATATTCGTAAGAGACCTTGAGGAAGTGTAGTAGATCAACTACGTTGTGGAATCAAGGAAGAGCTGTGGTGTAACTCCTCTTTTGTTCATAGTGGAATCTAGCCAATTGGCTGTCGGTGCGGAAGAGTGGACATAGGCTTAGAATAAGCCGAACCACTATAAACCTTGTGTTTAATCTTCTCTTCCCTTATCTCAGTCTTACTTTAATCGCTGCATGTCTCAATTCTATTAACTGTTCAATATTGTGTGATTAACGAGAAAAACAAGTATACTCCTATTCACCCCCCTCTAGGTGCTTATACTAGCTATATTAGTTGGTGCATTGGAATCATTAAAAAAGTTGGTACTTTTTTCTTGTCAGCATTTGCAAAGTCTTGGTTTGTCAAATTTCAAGAACCTCAAGTCTTTGTGCATAATTCTCTGCCATGAGCTACGGATTGTCGAGGGCCTCGACAAGTTGGAGTTTTTGAACAAGTTATCTCTTGCTTACTGCCTATTATTGGAAAGATTGATTGATATATCGACCACCCAATTGCCAAATGAATGCCGCTTATATATCGGTTGTTGCCCGAAATTACGTGGGCTAAAGCAAGGATTCACAGGCTGCGTCGAGTGTTTCAAGCGTTATAAGGTGAGTCAGAACCATCCACGAAAACTTTAGGCAGATTTTAAAAGTTGTGGAAATTCAAAATAAACAATCATACAAACGTGAATCAAACTTGGACTCACTTACTTTAAAAGGCAGCTGACGCACGTGATGTTTTCTCTTCTTTTTTCCTTTTTTCCTTTTTTCCTTCCTTTTTTTGTATATGAGAAAGTTCCATAGTAAGAGAAGTTAAGTTTTAATCTCCGATGTTTTGAAAAACTTCATATCGTCGATATATATATAGATAAGCTAAGAGCCTATTATTTAAAATTTTCTCATTTTATATGAAACGAATGATTTTATTTAGCATTTTTCTACGTAATATACTCCATTATTTTTTTCCATTTCTTACTAAATACCAATTATTATAACAAGGACTTTCTCAATTTACGATGTTTACAGTGAAGATAAAACATTAAAGTCATAAATACATCAAAAGTCTTAAAACTTATAAAAATTGCAATTGAGTTATAAAACTTGATAATTTGATATAATTGAGTCCGTTCGTTAATCCATCCAATTTGACCAACGGAAAATGCTGACCATGTATTTTTTTATTCAGGCAATGAAACAAAAACCTGGATAAAATGCGATTGTTTCTTAGTCTTAAAATTGGTCTAGTCAGTTCTTTGTCAAATTGAACTTGAGTAGGACCAACGTGTGGTGATCAGGTGTCCTTCCTCTGGTGAGGTCACGAACAATGCCCGAGGTTTGTTAATGTCTCCCATTTTTGCAGGAGGAAGAGAGTGTGCCGGCTGCATCAACAGACCCATTGATAATTTGGCACCCACCGATGGTTTCACGAGCAGAAAGCAGCGCACAAGCACACATGCGTGTACCGGGAAAGATAGAGGAACTCCTGGCTCCATTTGAGGTAAATTCCCGTCGGTAGACTAGTCATATGCCTGAAGTTTGAACACTTGGTTTGGTTGCATTCGGTGGGGATTGTACTGAAGTTAAAATACTTGGTTTATTGCATTCGGCGCATTTTTTGGTTCATTTCACTCTCCTACGCGGTGTAGAGCTTAAAAGAAAAGTTTTGTGTGCAAAAAGGTCTCCGCGATCCCTTGAGGGTGAGCTAACTCCAAAAATCCATGGTTTGCTCCAAATTTCCAGGTCCTAACTGAGTTTTCTTCTCCAGTTTTCTTCACTTCTCCTAATTCGTGGAGTTTTCTTCTCAAGTTCTCCACACCTCTTCATCGGTCTTTTTGGTCCATGCCTCCATGGTTTAATTCTTGTTTGTCGAGTCTGCTTCTTGTTCATCAATCCTCCTATTCTTCATCTAAGCATCCTTCTTCTTCGCCGAGTCCCCAAATTTCCTCTTTGTACGAGCGCGATGACGTCGAGTCCTCGTGCAAGTGCTCAATGATGTTGACAGCAACGTCGGGTCCACTTCGTCCTAGCCCAACGGCGTGAACAAAGGTGTTACAAGCCACTACATCAGGCTTAATCCCCTTTTCTTGTATTTTGCTTTCCTCCCGATGTGAACTTATTAGAGGTGTTTTCTCTTGCGGATTGAACTGGTCTGAAGTTTGGGAGTGATGTCAATGAGTGTTGACACCTAAATTTTGGACAACCCATTTTAGTCATTTATTGCATAAAAATTAGGGATTAATTTTTAACCCCTAAAAAATATTATAATTCAATCGCATAGCATATAATTTTTAGGTGCATTTATTTTTAATTTACATGTTTTGCATTTTTATTTTTAGGACCGGTGGTGGATGAGCCCAAATTTTATGTTTTTAAGCTTTAGTTCGGTAGGCCGGGCTAGGCCCATGAAAGGATAAAATTAACCCAAGCCCGTCGTTATTTTTAATTGATTATTTGCGAAAAATTAAGATTTGATGCGATATTATGGTTTTTGAAAAATTAAAAAAATCGCATTGTAATCTTATTTTTATCAATAGGTGATGAAATCGGGGAGAATATTTTGAGATAAGGGTTTTTACTATCAAGAGGTTATAAGCAATATTCGGGAGATGAAAATATTTAAAAAAAAAGATCCCGTTTTGCGTCGCTTATAAAAAGGATATGTACGGATCAATCGTGGTGGGGGAGCTTCTTTGAAAAATTCAGAAAAAAAAGATCAAGAAAGAAGAGCAGGAAAAAGCCTCTGCAAAGAGAGAAAGGGTACGAAGGAAAAGTCAGAACGTGGGGGGAGAGAGAGGAGAAAAGTAAAAAGGGGTGATTTGACCCCTACTGTTCACGATCTCCCCAAACTCGCTGCTCACCCTCTGTCCCGCTCTGCGAAGCCCGACGTCCTCCTTTGCTTGCCATCGGTAATCGATCCGCACCTTGCCACCTCGCTGTTCCGTTCGCCACCGCCACCGTTGCGCCGCCGGTCTCGCCGCTCCGACCACTCCTCGACGCCTGCGCTTGAGATCTGTTTGCAACCCAGCACTCGGCGTTCCCTGCTCCAGTCGTGACCGGCGCTTGCTGCGCCTGCCGGCCTCGAGACCTCCGCCCACGACGCCCGAGTTCAGCGCCAAGGCCCGTCCGCCACGCTCACCGAGCCTCTGCCGCGCCTACGCCCCTGTTCAGAGCCCGATCCGCTGCACCGGAACGCTAGTCTCGCCCCCGACTCGTCTGCAACCCACCGGTTCGCGACCCAGCCGGTCATCGCCACGACTCGCCTCTGCCGCGCCGACCCGCAATCCACCTGTTGCTTGCGGCCCCGCCATCCGAGTCCCCACTCGCCCGACGATCTGCCGTCACAACGCCTCTGCCCTCGCCGGAGCTCCGACCACTGCGATCAACACCCACAGAGGTCCCTTGCAACACTGCTGCCCCTCGCCGGACCTTCGCCGGAGCCCCGACCGCGACGCCCTTACCGGAGCCGGTGACCAGCCGCACGGGCGTGAAGTTTGAAAGTAAAAAAAAAAAGGGGAAATCGTTTAGGTAGTTCTTTTTTTTATTTGCTTTATTTGCTTAATTTATTTATTTAATGTTATTCTCACTCATTTGCTTTTTGTCTTTAGTAGGATTATTCCTAAATATATGATTGATGTTCCGTATGAAGTGCCCCTCAAGCTAGGGATTGATAGTCCGATTTTCGAGCCCGAAATCCGACTCGCAATCCCTTATAAAAATCGACAATCCGATCTGGCCCAGATTTGATTCGCGATTTAATTTAAAATGGCCAACCCGATCTCACGCGCGAGATATGGTTCACCAATTTTTAGATATCAATCTTATCCTTGTTTGATTTCTTTGTTGGTTGAATCAATCTTATTTTCGTAAAAGAAAATTCCAAAAAATATTTGAGTTAGGATTAGATTTGCTGTTTAGGGTTAAAATTTGCAATCTTATTTCGAGTTTTAAATAAGAAAATCAAAAAGAAAAATCCGAATAAGGATTATGTTTGTTTTTGTTATCTTGCATGTTAGGATTGCAATCTTGTTATGAATTTTTAAATAAAAAAATCTAAATAAAAAACGCATTCATTTAGGTTGTTAGTTTATCATTTGGATTGCATGTTTAATCTTGTACTGATTTTAATTTCGAAATTTCGTAAAAAATCACAAAAAGAATTATTGAGCATATTAGGTTAGAATGGCATGTTTCATTTTTAGATCATCTTTTAAATAAATTGCATGCTTCATTTTTAGATCATCTTTTAGATAAATGGCATGTTAGATTAGAATAATATCTTAGTTTAAATTAGGATTTAATGTGACTTGATCCTTAGTTTAAATTAGATAGCATTTTAATCTAGCTAGATCATTTTTGCATTTAAAAAAATAGAAATATCAATTGCACGTCATTTAGTTTTTATTAAATTCATTTAATGAGAACTTCCTCGTCATTAGACTAAGTCATTAAATAAATGTCGCATGACATATAACTTGCATACTAGATCATATGCTGCACGTCATTTTAGTTTAAATAATTTTATACGTCATTGCATCGCATTGCATGTCATTAGAATTAGATCATTTAGATTGAATTTAATTATTGCATTTCTTCATTGTCATATAGTTTAGGTCATGCTACCATGTCATGTTAGATTATTAGCATGCATTGCATGATTTTCATTAAGAAAAGTGAAAACAAAAATTGAAATTGCGTGTTAATTAGAAACCATATCTAGGATTGTTGATATGGATTTTAATTTAACAATGCAGATGCTTTCGTTGCTTTGAGGTAAGTTATGTATAATTTAATTGCTTTATTGGATGTTAAATTGGTGGTTTGCGCACCTGCATGATCACCTCACATGTTAGGAAAATAGATTTAAAATCAATCCAAATTGCTTGCCAAACATTTTTCAAAATAAAAAAGAAAGGTACCGAAAGGGCGTTAGAGAATTCTAGCGTAACCAAGTCCCCGTACCCATAGTCTCTGGTTCGTAGGAGTAAAGTAATTCTCCGTTATTTTACTTGGGTTTCTAATCGACCCACCAAAAAATAGATTAGTGGCGACTCTTAGTTAAAAAATCAATTGCATGTTAAGAACTTGAACCTAAGTTGCGAATTGGTATGGGCTTGGGAGAGCCCGAGTTAAGTCTAGGCTTAACAATCCATTAGCCAAACCCTAGGTGGTTCACACCCGAAAAATTGGTCGCAACAATGAGTATATGCACAAACGCAGGAAGTTCTTGCAATCTTACTAGTCTTAGCAAAAGAAGAGATAGGGTCATCCAAAACAAAACCGAAAAAGGACACAAATTGTTCACATGATTTTGTTTGGGTTAATTAAGGCGGGAGCAACTATATTTAATGCTAAATTTTGCGGTTATCTGCTTTGGAAACATGCTAGAAAAAAAAATGGGGATTTGGCCTGATTATCACACATGCTGCCCCTTTGAAATTTTCTGAAAAGTCAATTTCAAATTATTATGAATCCGTCTTTTGGACTGGGGCGTCAAAATAAAGGTGTCGTCTTTACTTACAAGTGCTATTTGTGCACTTAGAATCTCCAGAATATCCAATGAATGTGCGATTCCTTTAATATTGTATTTGGGATATTTTCAATTTAGAGCTTGAACTGGCCTACATAATTTGACGATCCAAAGTGCTATCTATTTTTGGAGTGTCGATTTTCTAGGACAATCTGTTCTGAGGTGCGGAAGCTTTTACTGGCACAGCACCATTCATGCTATGGGCTAAGAAAAGCATGTTTTCAGTGTTACAATCATCAGCATTAGATGGCAACCTAAGGAAGACGGTATTCGTTTTTCTTCTTTCATGTTGCCAAATTTGTTGTTTGGTGCCCTTCGGGCAATGAAACAAAAACCTGGATAAAATGCGTTTGTTTGTGTATCTTAAAATTGGTATAGTCATTTCTTTGTCAAATCGAATTTGAGCAGGCCAACGTGTGGTAAATAGGCGTCCTTCCTCTGGTGAGGCCAAAAAATGGTGATATACAATGCCCTGGGTTTATTGATGTCTCCTGTTTTTGCTGGAGGAAGAGTGTGCCGGCTGCATTAACAGACCTATCGATGTTTGGGCACCCATCGTTGGTTTCGCATGCAGAGAGCAACGCACAAGAACAAATGCCCAGAAATGACTAATAAGGGCAATCGCTGTATACTTCAAAATGAACAAAAAGGATCAGGCATAATGCAAGAGAAGTAAACCCACAACATGATTTAGTCACAGCTAAAAGGAAAAAGACATAGTAACAATACTAAATTTGTATTCCACTTCCAAGCTCCATCAAAGCGATCCTGATACCATACTCATGTTTCAATTCTATCCACCTATATTCCCTTTAAAACCACCTTGCTGTCCAATATCCAGGTCACTCGGTGTTTAGTAAATGAAACACCTTTCACTAATTTAACATTCAATGACATTAGTCACACCTCATGGCTCATGACATACTTACCTTGTCCAGATCTTGTGAGACCACTTCAAGTCCACTGCATGCAAACAATTCTATATAATAGTAACAGCTTTTTGAGCCTGTAACTCTTGTACATCTCCATTTGTCTTTTGTAATTTCTCTTTTGTTGCTTTCAGTATCTCCTTCACCTTGTGAATCTCTTCATCTTTCTCATCCTCTGACCTTATGTTCTCGGTTGGAAGACAACTATATTCCTTCAACTTGTGAATCTCTTCATTCTTCGCTTTCTTTGACCTTAAGTTCTTGGTTGGATGACAACTTGATTTGAAGGCCCCAAATCATTCGGGCATGAGTTACGCTCTAGCATCAGACCATCCAGGTTTCTCTTTTCCCAACACTAGAAAAACACTATTTTGAGGGGGTTTTGTTCCTTCCAAGTTCCAAGTATACCTCCATGAGATCATTCATACATCTGTGCAATTTAGTAGCATAAAAAACTTATAAACTAATGATGTTACTATTTATTGGCAAGCAATTTTAAGCTGAAGTCATAAGTACGTACGATTGCTTTTGATTCTTGACTCTGCTTCCTATCATGTGCCAGAACTTGGTTTAATCAAAATAACTGAATGAACCATATCAAGAAGACATTCAATATTTCACACTTTCCTGTGAAACAGGAAAAGATGTCCCGAGATATCAAATTGAGAAAGTAATCACATTCCTCCTAACTATAGTTGTTCGTTGTTGATTTGTTATGTGACTTCATCCACTGAAACCATATGAAAACACACACTAGGAAGTTAGACTTTAGGTTTTAATTTTAGACTATTTATTCCAGCTTGCCCTCTTTTCTTGATCCATTCATGTTCTGCATAGATTGCTGTATAAATTCCTTATACATTGTAGCAGCAATGTTGTCATTGCCAAGACTGCATAACATTTGCTGACACTAGATGAACTATATTGAATAACTTTTCAACAGTTGTGGGGATGTGTGCGATGGCATAGCTAGTACTTGAGTACTCCAGGGCTGCAGTACTTTTCTGTTTTTTGATCTCTCTCATCAAACCAAGCTACAGTTAGGTTAGCAAATTAATAGAAAATTGTACAGGTTTCATCATCTCAAATTTACTTACAGCTCTACCTGGTGTACAACTCTTTTGTTAATGATGGTGGACTGTGTGTGCTAGATAAACCTAAACCAAGTTATGGATTATTGTGTTGTCACTAGCAAACCCAAATCAGAGAGCCATGGGAATATTAAGTTATCAATGCAGGTGCTGAGAACATAGACAATCTTAAGGAGGAAATTCTATAACACATTCTATGTTTTCTTCTTATGAAAGCTGCTACTCAAAACACATGTATTGTTACAGATCAAAAAAAAAAAACACATGTATTGTTGGAAAAGTCACAAATATCTCTAGACATCTTTACCTTAGGTCCAAAAATATATCACTTAGGCAGAATATTTTCTAAAGTGAGATTATTGATTTACACAATGGAAATATCACTTATAAGGGATCGCAAAAATTTAAGTAAAGAAGAGAGTACCTTTTCTGTTGTTATTCTAGCTGAACTTTTGTTCTCTAAGGTGTGTCGTATCTTTTGTTTTGCTCCGTTAGCCTTATCTGTGTCGGTCAACTTCTACAATAAAAAAATATGAAAAATAGAAAAGTTATCACAAAGTAGTCATGAACAAGTAATGAAAGTCCATTTAATGTTGACAGGTCAATTAAAACAATCCTAGAACAAGATTCGTACGTTCCTTGTTCCTTTCCTTTGAACTCCAAAAAGTGACGAGATTTGTGCATTGATCTCTTCTCACTCTCTCCAACAGATTCTTTAAATGATACAAGAATGATTGAGAGCTACCATAGCAAGCGGCTTTTAAAATACTTTTCCAATATCTACATTTAGGATTGTAAAATCCATTTTTTTGGAGTTGGTACGAAGATAATCATGCTTAGACAGCAATGAAACACTAATAATGATGTTAAATTTATTTAAAACATGAATGGAATTTCATGCCAGAACAAGCTAACTACCTCTATAATCCTAATCATAGTGTTTCTCATATCCTTGGTAATTTGCTTTCAAGTTGTAAACAATGGTGCCAACTCGCAAGCGATGGTTCCGAGAAACTCCCCAAACCTCCAATAGGCTGCATTTTCTTCCCTAACATGACAATGATGCATTTTGCAGGAGAAAGACTGTATACGCCCAGTAGACATGTAAAGCTGTGCTTCCCTTTTCTAGTGGCAGCTACTAGACAGGAAATTCTAAATATTGCAAGATGGATCTAATATTATCAAACCAGATCAATACTCGAACCATTTTAGTATAGTATGATGAAAATTACACATTATATATGATGAAAAATTACACATTATCTATGTAAGTAGGTCATACCTGATGCATTCACATTTGTAGTCTCTTCTTGAGGCTACTCAGTTTCAGTCTCTGAATTAGAACGTAGCTCATCACCATTGCGTAATTTTTCAACCTTCCCTTCTAATTCACAGCTTATATGCACTATTTGTGAACCTGCACGAATGACCATGCGTCTTGTGTTTTCCATGGATATAAATCACCAAGATAGGAAGTATTAACAATTCTTAGTAAGAGATCGCAACTCGATTAAAATGCTCATCTATTATCTTCATTTGCTGTAGGCGAATGGTCGCAAGAATATCCAATAAGATCGTAAATGTAACAGAAAATGGCCACAATAAGAGAGGCAAAGCCACGAATAAACAGACTTAAACTCCTTCAAGCGAAACCCAACACGGAATCCTAAAGAAAAAGCTCTCAAAAGTTCAAACCCTCACTCAGACCGAGTCTTGTTATTCGAGACCAGAAATGACAGAAGAGCAGCAGCCGCTTGCCACTAGAATGAACAAAGAAGGAAAGGAGATATAGGCAGGTCGGAAAAGCTTGCTACTTCTGCTTACACCAAGTCTCAAACACAGAATTGAGCACGCTTTTTGTGCTCTACCCTTCTTTTGCTTCTGCTTTGGCAGTTGAGCCACAAAACAACTGCCTTCCATTTAGTATTTGACAATTAGAATAAACCATGAGAATATGTCTGAACACAATTCGCGGTATTTCAAATAGATACAGCCACCTGCTGTAACATTGACTTCACTCTCAAACTTCAGACCTATTTAATCCACAAGAGAAAACACCTCAAATGAGTTTCCCTACCTCCATCAGAACGAAAGCAGAATACAAGAAAGGGGATTAAGCTCAATGTAGTGGCTTATAACACTGTCATTCCCACCGTCGGGTTTGGACGAAGAGGACTCGACGTCGTTGTTGGCTCATCAAGCTCCTGTGCGAGGACTCGACCTCGTCGCGTTCGATTGAAGAGGAATCATGGGGACTCGATGAAGAAGAAGAAGGATACTTGGACGAAGAACAGGAGGATCGACAAATAAGAAGCGAACTCCACGAATAATATGGACACTCTGGACGAAAGACGGATGAAGAAGTGAACAAAACTTGAGAAGGAAAACTCAATGATGGCTTGGAAATTTGGGCTGAATCTTAGACAACGACGTTTTTGCACACGGACTTTTTCTTTTCAGCTCTATGGCAGTAAGAGAGAGAAATGAATAAAAAAATGCCACATCAACATTTTTTATAGGCTAAATTGGACAAAATTAATGGAAAAACTCAATTGCACCAAATTGACAAATTTTAGGATTTCATTGCAATTTTTGTAAATTTTAAAATTTGATTGCATTTTCACAATAAATTTTAGGATTTTTAGTATACTTTTTTCAATATTAAAAGAACCAAATACTCATTACACAACTCAATATATATATATAAGGGAGGTGTTTCAAGAACACAACTACAAATCAAGTGGCTTATGTCCTTGATGAGATTGAGCGTTCCTTGAATTTTGCGTGTGGTTGGGGTCGACCAAGTAGGATGTGTGCTCCAGAAGCACCTAAAGTACTTATTTAATTGGTGGATGATGTATTCCTGTGTCCTCCCCTACCTTTTACGGTTTGATTTATAGCCACTTCAAATAGGAATTAAATTAGTCGATCCTCCAGGCATTCATTCCTTTAGTCGTGAAGGTTTCATTTCCAGTAGAGTATAGAGTCAATTTCCGCTACTTATTTAACTTTTGATGTCGAGGTTGAGTCTTGATTTTAATTTCTTCTATAGTTTAGTTGATTGTGTCCATGAAAATTCTTAATTTAGCTAGATTGGGAACAAACCAGTTTTCATCAAAGTTGTGATATACCTAAAAACACAAAATGTATTTACGCGTACGCGGATTCACATAGACGAATTTTCATCAACCTGCTTCCATAACTATGCTAGATAGAAAGGGGGAAAAGGAGGAGGGAAGGCTTTATCTACTTTTTTTTTTCTTTGTTCGAAAGGCTTTATCTACTTGATTAACCAATCTTTTCATTTTCTGGTAATAAGATATTTCTCTCACCTAGAAGCTTATATCTTAGGCAGCTAGAGGGTCAAGCCCATGACATATATTACTAATCTCATGGACGAGGTAGGGTATAAAATTGCCTACATTTGTTGGTGTGGAAAATTGAACCCCCGTGATGTGCTCAATTCACACACACAATTCCTTTCTTTAATCACTACACGAATCCCACAAGATTTAAAATATATTTTCACATGATATGTTTCATCTTAGGTATAGATCCTTTCTCGTATTTTAATATCAATGAATGCAGTTAACCTACATATTTGACTTTCGTCAATATCTATTTTAGGAATTTAGAACATCTTAATCTAATCTCTTGTATATAGAGTACATTGGCAAATAAATTAACATGGTAAACATTAATTGATATGCATTACTAATTGATTCGACTGCATAATTTGATCATGCTATTCATTTTCTAAAACATTTTCGATAAATTGATTGTATTTTATTTTTCAGGAATTAAGCTCTCATTGGACTTGTCCATGTTTTAAACTCTAGGGTTGCATTTGATAGATCGGATAAAACTCCAGTTATAATAACTTTTATCCTATCCGGTGTTTAGAGTAACGTGAAATCTAGATATTACCAGATATACCCTAGATATAGTCCGGATAAAAAAAATCCCACCTAGGGGGTGGGATAGACCCAAATAGAATATGTGAAATTTAAAAAATAAAATTTATCTTTCTTCCTCCCCTCTTCCTTCGTTGCTACAGTTCATATGTGGCCAAAGTTGTGGCAACCTTGGGAAGACAGAGCCGACCAGATCTGGTCGGTGATGCCGCTGGTTTGTGATCAATGAGGTGAGATCAGGAGCCAGGGTCCATGGTCGAGCCACCATATTAGTCATGGCAGGTCGCGGTCATTGGCCGTCCATGGCCGAGCCACCTCTTCATGGTCGCTCGCATAGATATAGAATGAGAAAAGCAGGGATGAATAGAAAGGGACAGGCAAAAAGCTCAAGCGTTGCCCAAGATTGTTTCAATAATCTCTAAAAAAAAACTTCTCCCATCCCTTTCATTTCTCCAAATCGCATCCCGTGCTCTCTCCTCTGTTCAACACATGCTAAAGACCCAAATTTGACAGTATCATCCTTAAATGATCAACCCAATAAATTGACATCTCCGGCAAAGTGCAAAGCTGGGTTTTTTTCTCGAGTTCATTTATTCATTGAAGATCCACATGATTGTGTATCTCCGATAAAAGAGATTTTCAGTTTGCCTCACTTTCCGGCAATTTTTCTATCCTTTCTTAGAGTACTATTTTCTTTGTGGAAAGTTGAATTGAGCGCTTGCGGCCTCCTCCTTTGCTTCATGAGGAAGAGAGGTTGTTTTATTTCCCTGGTTTATGTTTAATTTTAATTCTGCAAAATAAATATTTATTTGGATAATATTTATTTGAATTCATATTATATCCGAATGTCAACCAACATTGGATTGGATATTTAATCATATTCTACCCTTATCCTATCCGACATTATCCTATTCGGCAAAATGTCCAGACGACCAAACACAGCCTAGAGGCCTTTGAAGATTTGAAGACCACTAGCGTCACTCTTGTTGCATTGCGAGTAATGAAGTAGCATATTATTTAGTGGATCAATGCACTAAAAGTGCCTAAAATAAGGTACTTCATCATAAAAAAATAAAGAAAGAAAAATGCTATAAAGGCGCAATCAAGCTATAAATTCATTTGAAGTAGTTTGTTGATGCAAAGTTTATCTTGATGTTGATGGTTTGATATTAGGTTGTGAGTATGACAAAACTCAATTTCTCAATCCCATGCTCTAGCTGAATTCTATATAGCATATGCGTTCAAGATTAAACTCAATTAAACTCGATTATTGATAACTTGAAAACTAAATTACAATGTGAAGCTTGAACTCTATCTCTTGCCCTCATAAAAAAAATTGAAAAATAAAGTAATATTTTCCTTTCATTTTAATAACACCCTTCAAATTATTAACACAGTTTGCAAGACGCATGAATGTAGTATTACAAAATCTGACACCTATAACATGGCATCAAAATTAGTGAGATAACCACAAGCAATCAGTGCATTATAAGGGTTGACTAATAAATGTAAATGAAAACTCTTTTAGCTCTATTGCGTTTTATTTCTATGTATATAGATCTAATTGCTTTTATCTCCAGGGGGGTGGTGTTTATGCTACAAATGATTCCCAAGAATTTGTTAGGGAAGACATGGGACTAGTCGGAACAAACTAATTCGAATTAAGGTTGCGAGTGCTGCAGTGTCTTTGGACAAGTAAATGGGGCCGATTGGGCCGGTTCCGGGCCTAAGACTCTTGCCCGTGCCCGGCCCAAATATCTATTGGGCTCAAACAAATAGCAAGGCTTGCCTATGCAAGCTAATTTTCTTGGGCAAGTCCGCCCATTCGGGATGGGCCCTAAGTGGCGAGATCCATGATCAGATCTATTAATTACTTAATATGCACTCTACTATGTGTTGCGACAAGCAAAAAATCTAAAAAAGACAGTTTATAAAGGTAAATTAACGTAATGCGTGCGCAAGAAAATGCAATAAAAGTTCAAATTACTTTTCTAATGCCTAGGAAACCTTGTACATGAAAGGTGAAGAGATGCTCACGCTCAACCATTTCCTCAAGTAAAAGATGAGAAAGCGGTTTTTCTGATCCAGCCTCCTCAAATTTTATTTTAATATAGTCCAGGTTGACAACATTCGGAGTGGAAAGATCGTAAGCCTCTCTCTCTATATGATGATGATGATGATGATGATGATGATGATGATGATGTTGATTTTGCACGCTACGAAGGATTCCCAAGTTCATATCGAAGAAGTTCAAGGAAGCGGGGGTATTACTGCTTCATGCTTGGTATACAACCAATTTCAGACGGTGGAACTCTTATTGAACTTCCTAATAATCATGGTTTCCTTTATAAAAGCAACCGAGCCAAAACATGCCCAGAAAGTATTCTCCATGGCCGATGTCAATTCTCCGAAGGGGTTCGAGAGCTGAGGAACTTGCTCAGCCTAGACAGCGGCGAATACCTCCAGTTGGCAGGATTTCACAAAGAGGAATTCCCGGCGAGTCTCAGATGTCCGCACCTCCGAGCTCATCAAGAAAACGGAGGACGTCATGGAGCTGCACAGTCTCCATCTTCCGGAATGGGTCATTCTCGCTCCGTTATTCAAGATTTGGTATGGACTTTCTATTTGCCATGCACCAAAATACCTTCAAGATGATTCTATTTGACCGCCTTCAAAAAGGAAGTACGTAAGTCTCCATATGGTGAATTTTCCAAGGATTTTGACAGAAAAACCTCACAACATCTAGAAAGTCACCCCACCCGGCTTTTCTTACCTTTCCTTTCATCTACTATCTGTCACTCTTTATTCTTCCATCAAAATTTTACAAACGATAAGAAAAGTTTGCAGATTTCACGAAAACATTACATAGGATTGGTTATATGGTGTCTCGCCTTAACTAAATATTAAGCTATCAGAATCATAAGAATTGAAAACGAACAAAAAGAACCCCAAAAAAAAAAAAAAAAAAAAAAAAAAAAGTGAAGGTACTTGGGAGTTATGAAGTTCCTCTTAGAAATTAAGCTGTCGCACAACAAATACGACTCTGTATTTTTTTTTCTTTTACCAATATAATGATAGCAAAGGCCGCAAAAAGAAAAAAGAAAACATAAATAAATCAAATGCATTGATAATTTTATAAAGATTATGGAAACCCCATTTAATCACATAACACAAATCACAACGAAAAGGCAAATGCTTCTCGCTGATGGACTTTTGCTCTCTTCCCATGATCCTGAAAAAATTGTCTAGAAATATTGGAGGACGACAGTCGATTTTTCATTGGGGTCCATAATTTATTAGACTCTCTAGATTGTTCTATGTACAGTACCTATGCAAGAAAGGTATAATCAAACGAGGTAGGTTCAGAGAGGGAGAGAGATACCCTTTATCCGAGAGAGAATCACTGCAACAAAAACACTATATTGCCATGTTTTCCTTTTACGCATTTTAAAGCAATTTTAGCTACAGCTAGGGCATACAGCAACAGATAGCTAACATAAGGTTCGATGCACATGAAAGAGGTCCTGTCATCGCCATAAAATCTTTTCTAGCCTCATATCTTGAAATTCCAAGAATTATACTGGTTCCAATAAGCTTTCTTCAACAATGGGCACAAGTAGCTGTTCTGTTCTATTTTTGCTCAACCTAAGACACTTATGAGAAAAACAAATAGTGATCTACAATGATCACTGCACCTTTGGAGATAACACTAACCTTGTTCCTTAGGGTGTGGCTCATGACTCGGTGATGGAGAGCGCAGAATGATGTTTGAGATCTCTATTATGTGTTATGATGGTCATCATCCGACAAATCAAATGAGTGCAGGAAAGACGACTAAGCATTACAGGCACAAAACCAGCACAAGAAATCTAGGGCATCACTTAAACATCACACAACTAAATATTCAATAATTTTGGGATAGAGAAGGCTTTAGAAGGAGCTTACATCACAGAAAGTAATAAAATTAATGAACAGAGTGGCTCATAATTAATCTGTAAAGCATATCAAAGCATAGAGAAGATATTACTTGATCGCACTAAAAAATTATTTCTTAAAAACAGAACGAGGAAGACATGATCAGCCACATTTTCCATCACTTGAAAAAAAAATTCAGAGATGTGAACAGAGGAACTCCATTCACTTCATCGCAAAGCACATAGTTGTAAACCTAGAGGCAGAGTTCACAAATCACAACCATTGCTGCAAACCAGTAAACTTGAGAAGTTCAATTATGAAATATAAGCCTAACCTTAAGAGCAAGAAGAAGAAGAAATGCATCGGGGGCCAAAAGTAGAGCAGTGTAAGGCAATCAGCATATGATATTAGGTAAAATCTAGAAAACCCATTAATCAACAGACACCATGTCTAAGCATTTGATTGTCCCTCGACCACTCTCAAGTGCTAAAACGGGCAACATTTCAACTTCTCTTCAATATAAAAGATACTATAACACTCACAAGATCTATACAGAGAAGGAAAAGAGAGCTCAACAGTGACTATCTGGAAACATGGAAAGAAAGAGTAACACCCAGCAGTGATCATAAGGGTAATCATTTATACACTTCAAACTGAACAAGGACAAGGCATAATGCAAGAGAAGTAAACCCACAGCATGATTAGACATGGCAAAAGAAAAAATATGGTTACACCATGCTAAATTTGTATTCCACTTTCAAGCTCCATTGAACCAATCCTTATAAACTCATGTTTCAAGTCTATCCATCGATATTCCCTTTAAAACCACCTTAGTGTCCAATATCCCGGTCACTCAGTATTTAGTAAGTAAAACAGCTTTCACTATTTTAACATTCAATGAAAATAGTCACACCTCAAGGCTCGTGACATACTTACCTCGTCCAGATCCTGGGGAGACCATTTCAAGGCTGCTTTATGCTGGCAATACTGTTTAATAGTAGACATCTCTTTGAGCCTCTAACTTTTGTACACCTCCATTTGTCTTGTTTAATTGCTCTTTCGTTCCTTTCAGTATTTCCTTCAACTTGTGAATCTCTTCATCTTTCTCGTTCTCTGACCTTAAGTTCTCGGATGGAAGACAACTAGATTTCTTCAACTTGTAAATCTCTTCATTTTTCTCTTTCTTTGACCTTAAGTTCTCAGTTGGAAGACAACTAGATTTCGAGGCCCCAAATCATTCAAGCATGTACTATGCCCTAGCATCGGACGCATCCAGGTTTCTTTTTTCCCAACCCTAGAAAAACAGTATTTCAAGGGGGGCTCTTTCTTTTCAAGTTTCAAATATACCTCCATGAGATCATTCATGCTTCCCTACAGTTTAGTAACATAAAAAACTTATTAAAATAATGATTGTACTATTTACTGTCGAGCAATTTTAAGCTGAATTCATAGATATGTGCAATGGCCTTTGATTCCTAACTCTTCTTCAAATCATGTGCCAGAACTTGGTTAGTCAGCATAAATGAATGAACCATATCAAGTAGACATTCAATATTTCACACTTTCCTGTGATACAGGAAATATGTCCAGAGATATCAAATTGAAAAAGTAATCACACTCTTCCTTTCTATAGTTGTTCCTTGCTGATTGTTATATGACCTGTCATCCACCGAATCATATGAGAACACACGCTAAGAATTTAGACTTTTGATTTTAATTTTAGACTATTTATTCCAGCTTGCCCTCTTTTCTTGATCCTTTCTCTTCTGCTCAGATAACTACATAAATTCCTAATACATTACAGCAGCAATATTGTCATTGCCAAGACTGAATAACATTTGTTGACACTGGATGAACTATATTGAATGGCTTTTCAACAATTGCGGGGATGTGTGCATGCATGTGAAATGGCACAGCTAGCAATTGGGTATTCTAGGGCTGTAGTACTTTTCTGTTTTTCGATCTCTCATTAAACCAAACTGCAGTCACGTTAGCAAATGAATAGAAAATTGTACAGGTTTCATCATTTATAATTTACTTTACAGCTCTAGCTGCTGCATAGCTCTTTTATTAATGATGGCGGACCATAAGTTCTAGATAAACCTGAACCAAGTTGTGGATTATTGTGCTGTCACTAGCAAATCCAAATCACAGAGATAAGGAAATAATAACAAGATATCAATGCAGGTGCTAAGAACGTAGACAATCTTAAGGAGGCATTTCTAGAGCACATCCTATGTTTTCTTCCTATGACAACTGTTATCTAAACACACATATTGTCGGAAAAGTGGCAAATATCTCTGGACATCTTTACCTGAAGTCCAGAGATATATCACCTCAGTAGAATATTTTCTAAAGCGAAATTATTGATTACACAATGGAAATATCACTTATAGGGAAACACAAAAATTTAAGGGGAAACATGACAATACCTACCTTTTCTGTTTTTATTCTAGCAAAACTTTTGGTTCCTAAGGTGTGTCATATTTTTTTGTTTTGCTCCATTAGCCTTATTTGTTTCACTTAGCTTCTCCAATTAAAAAAACAAGGTTATCAGAAAATAGTCAGTCAGAGGTAGTGAAAGTCTATTTAATGTCGACAGGTCATATATTAAAAAAATGCGTCCCTGGAACTCCAAAAAGTCACTAGATTTTTCCATTTATCTCTCCTCACTCTTTCTGACAGATTCTTCAAATGATACCAGAATGATCGAAAGCTATCATATTGAGCAGTTTTTAGATCACTTTTTCAGTATTAAGGAATGTAGAATCCATTTTTCCATGGCTGGTATGAAGATAATCAAACTTAGACCACAACAAAGAAATATTACTAATGATGATAAATTTATTTACAAAATGAATAAAATTTCTTACAAGTACAAGCTAACTACCTCTACAATCCTAATCAAGGCGTTCTCATATCCTTGGTAATTTGCTTCAAAGTTGCGAACGATGGTGCCAACACGCTAGCAATGGTTCCAAGAAACTCCTTAAACCTCCAATAGGTTGCACTTTCTTCCCTAACTTGATAATGATGCATTTCCCAGGAAAAAGGCACCATACGCCCCATAGACACATAAAGCTGTGCTTCCTTTTTCTAGTGCCAGCTACTAGACAAGAAATTCTAAATATCGAAAGAAGGATCTAATCTTATCAAACTAGATCAATACTCGGACCATTTCGGTATAGTATGATGAAAAATTGTACACTATATATGTAGGTAAATCTTACCTGATGCTTTCACATTTCTCTTCTTGAGGCTGATCAGTTCAACCTCCGAATTAGAACATAACTTGTCACCATTGTGTACTTTTGCAGGCTCTCTTCTAACTCACAGCTTATTTGCACCGTGTGTGAACCCACAAATGTGATCATACGTCTTGTTTTTTTCCCATGGATATAAATCACCTAGACAAAAAGTATTAACAATTCTTAGTAAGAGATCAGCAACTCCATTAAAATGTTAATCTAATTGTTTATATTATCTTCATTCCCCACAAGACAAAGCTCTTAAAAGTTTGTCGCGACCTAACCCCTCTTTCGGGGTGGGTACTTGTTAAGTCTAGGGGTATTGCCAGCTTCAGGCCAATGGCCATCCATTGACTAGGACTCTCTCAAGCCCATATCTAGGGGTGAGCATAGTTCCAGGATAGAACCTAGAACCTGAGAACCGGACCGATGGGAACCTGTAAATTCTAGATTTCAAGGTCTGCAAAGTAAGCTCCAGGTTCCAAAAAATGAGAAACCTGTTTCGGCGGATAGGTTTCAAGTTCTTAATTGGAAGAACTTGGAACCTTAAATTGTAACAATTTATAATGATTTTTTTTGTTCATGTCTTTGCTCAATCTTGTAATATTCCATGTCGTTTGATAATTAGTGTATAATCTAGAATTACTAGTCTGAAGTTCCATTTTATGACTAACTTTTACTTTATTAATATTTATATTTTCCATATGTCATTATAGTTAATGAATTGTAACAGGAAGTGCAGTCATTAAAGGTCTTAATTCACTACAATCTTTCAATCAATAATATAGATAAAACCTGACTAGACCTTGGAACCTGTGATAAGATAGCTTCTAAATTCTAGGGTATGGAGGGTAGGTTGTAGATTCAAAAAAATGAAGAACCTGTTCCAATGGGTAGGTCCAGGTGGAACCTATACAGAAGTTGGAACCACTCACCCCTACTCATATCTCTTGCGAAATCAAGTGTTCAAAATTTTAATTGTTTAATCAATTAAGCCTATGAACATTTTAATAAAGAAGTTGCCACTAGCCTTTTTGGTTAAGCTAGAAATCCAATAAGATACGGGAGAATATTATTATTCACAAAACCAGAGATTTTAGGTTCGATCCCAGCAAAGTCGCCAAGCTATTACAACCTAACCCTCTCATGGGAAGGGAGCCTATTAGGTTTAAGGGTATTGACGACCTCGGGTTGACGGCCATCCATTAACTTGGACTCTCTGAAGCCCATATCTCGTGCCTTCACAATTTTAATCAATTAAGCCTATGAAAATTTTAATAAATAAGTCGCCACTAACCTTTTCGATAGGCTAGAAAGCAATAAGATATGGGAGAATATTAACGCCATAACACCTATCCAAAAAAAGTCTAAATTTGTCCTAACCATTCTAAAACAAGGAATTAACATCCAAATATTGAAAAGCGTGGTTAATTATAATCATAATAGGAAGTATGCAAGCATCCTTAAATTGTCCCTAAAAAAAAAAAAAAAAAAAAAAAAAAGAAACCCTATTGTAAGGCCCTAAAGGCTTATCCAATTAGGTTTTAACATTTTGAAGGTTTTCCAATTTTTCTAAAATTTTCTTATTGTTTTAAAATTTTCTGAATTTATAATGGCTTTTCTATTTTTTTGTTATTTTCTGGATTTTCTATTTTTTTAATAATTTTCTGAATTCTAATTTTTTATTATTTTTGAATTTTCTAAATTTTATGAATTTTCTGATTTTAACAAAATTTTTAACGTTTTTCCGAATTTTCTAACATTTTTTATTATTTCCTAAATTTTTATCATTTTCTCACTTTTTATTTTTTTCGATTTTTTTAACTTTTAATTTCCATTTTGTTATTATTATTATATTTGGGGAACGGATTCGGACAGAATTCAGCCGATCCGGCACATTGACCCGACCCGTCTACTCGGATCTGACCCGTTCGGATTAAAGCGAATTATCTTTAATATTTTTCTGTTTTTTATTTTTTATTTTTAAGGGGTTTTTTATTCTTTCCTTTTTTTTTTTGGGGGCTTTTTCTCTGTTTTGTCTTTTCTGCCCATCTCCGTCACCTCGCATCATCTTCAACCTCAGGACGTCTTCTTCACCGAACGTCTTCTTCCCTGCAACTTACCGAACTGGGACTGCCAGCTCTCAACGCCACAATGATCCGCCCCCCTTGCCACGTCATTGCCGCCACCGGGCCACCACCTGCCGCCTACTCAGGCCGGCGTCCGTCGTCTCCCGCCAGGCAAACACAAAATCTAACGAAATAAAAACCTACCGATCCGGAATTTCTAAAACCAGCAATCCAACAATCAATCAAGCATGAATACATTTAGAATGAAGAGAAAAACTGACTCAGACGGCCTTGAACCGTAGGGCTCGCCGGCGAAGGGAGGTTAAGCTCCGGCGAGGGGAAGATCCATGAACGACCAACTCGGACAGGAATTTTTTCACCAACTCGCGTGAAAAATGCAAAGAAAATATGAATACCAGACATTGTTCAATAAGTGTAGATTCAAACATGGATCAATCTTGAGTTTAAACATAAATTGCTCTTCGGTTTTCTCTTAGACATTCCATCAAACAGGTGATGTGCAGTACCAAGAACAAGCTTCTGATCCGATTATCGTCTGATTTTCGGTCTAAATGCGGCATACAGGCATTCGATGAGATCATCAAGCAACAAATCAGTGTCATTCTACACGAAATTCCTCGCGACTTCATCGTGCACGGTTCAAGTTCCAATATGGTAAGAACACGTCACATACAAAGGAGGAAGGCACTTGCCTGGATCGAGAATCGGTTATGGCGGACGGTGGACGGCGAGCTGGCCTCCGGTGAAGCCTCAGACGACTCTGAAGAGACCTTCGGCCGGCGTTTCTCCTCCAGCCAAAAACCTTCTCTCCTCCCGACTTCCCTCCGCGGCCGAACGTCCTCTCCTCAAAAACGCGAGTCCTCTCTCTTCTCTCTGGTATCTTCCTTAACAGAACAGCACCCGTGACTCTGGCGGCGGCTTTTCGTCACAGAATCGACAGCATCTCGCACTCCTCGAACTCTCAAGCTCGCTCTCGCCGCCGGACAACTACGATCAGCGACGTCGCCACGCGCCGATGGAAAGAAGGGAGACTCTACACGACTAGGAGAAGTCGGAACTTCGAGAGCGCCGTCGCAGCTGAGTAGGCGACGAGAGAACGTCCGAGAAGAAGGAAAGAAGCTCTGGAAGTCGAGACGGAGATGGTGATCAGGTGGAGGTCCCGCTCATGGCCGCTTCCTTTGCTGCGTTCGTCTCCTTCTGTCACCCGCATGTCGGTCGTGCGAAGGGAAAAGAGAGAGAGAGCATGTGGGCTGGGCCTCTTTTCTTAAATAAACAAAAAATGGATGGGCTGAATAAGAAATAAAGGAATGGGCTGCGAAAGCATAAAAAAGAATGGGCTTAACTTCGCCGGCCCACTTGACTCTTTTTTTTTTTAAAATACTTTTTATTCATTTTATATCACCTATTTTACTCATCTTTTTATATTATATATATATATATATATATATATATATATATATATATATATTATAAATGGATATTTAAAATGAAGACAAAAATTCGGATGTCAACAAGGTTCAAATCCTCACTCAAAATGAATTCTTAGGACATTAAAAATGTGACCGAGGCATAACATGAACGATAATTGGAACTCAAATAATGTGGACTGCACGAACTGGAATGAAGAAAAAGTAGGGTAAAACCCCATAATTCAAATAGGAAATTGTGCTTTATTAGGAAACTAACAGAGGTTAAAACTTGCAAAGCAAGAAAAAGAAAAGAAACCAAGGCAAAAAAAAAAAAAAAAAAATGCAGGAATCAATGGAAAGCAAGTCAGAACATACCTATTCACATCACAATCAACAATCAACAAATACATTTTGAGGATGTCGAGTTCATTCACGAGTCAAAAAACCTGAATCACTCCAATTCCTAGCTATAAAAAAAGCCGAACCCAAGAGACCAAAAGAACATAGGAAAAACCACAGCAAATGACACCACCGATTAACAGAGACGAACCAAAGCCAACGAGTCACTCACTAGGCATAGGCATCGGTGAAATTTTTTTTAAAAAAGTTGTCTTTAATGGTATTTGTCCATTTAAACAAGCCAAATATTTGACAACCTTGGTAAAGAAAAATTCCGGTAATATCAATCTCCACCGAGTATATCGTTGAGGACAACGGACTATGACCGCTCAGGCCTAGTCTAGACAACACGAACTCAGCCGTTGGGCATGGCTGTTGGTATGTAACCATTGATAGTTATGCTAGTTGTTGTATTATAATATGCTATTTAAGAAAAAAAGTGCCAAAAAAAGTCCTCACCTATGACATTGCTATCAATTTAGTCATAAACTTTTCAATTGAGCTAATTTAGTAATTAATTTTTTCACATCGGTACAAATTCTGTTCATTTGACAAATTTAGGTTGGAAATTACTGACATTGACATCATTCGTATTATATGGCACGACTGACGCTAATGTAGATTTTTTTTAATAAATTTTTAATAGTTTTCTTCTTTTTTTGTATTTCCATGTTCTCTTCGCAATTTTTGGTGACTCAAGCCATGGTCAATGAGGGATGGCCTCTCCCAAGTGAGAGTTGGCCTCGTTAGGTCGCACTTAGGTGAGGTGAACACCAACGAGGCCTCCCTCGCCAGATCTAACATTGGAAAACCAAACAAGAAAAATTGCGTTGAGTAGAAAAAATGGAAATCCTATCATTAAGTAAAAACGGATATCAAAATCAAGTAGAAACCTAAGCAAGATTTGATTAAACCAAGTTTATTTGTAAATAAAACAATTTCGACAGGCCAATGGAAAGCTTACTCAAAGTGGTAATAAACGAAGAGGTGATGGCCTCGTTTGGTTCGGCTTTAGGCAAATGTCATTGGGAAAATGCGAATACCTGTGGGCTAAAGGGATTTTTAGAAATACAAATAAAGTTTGATAAATTGCAATTTTAAAGTACATTACGAAAAAACTTTGGCTTAATACATTTTGCAAATGACTCTTGCTAAATTTTTCATTAAAAAAAGTTTTAATTTTATTTTAATCTAGCCACTAGCGACCAGATCTGCTTGCCAAACAGCCTCGCCTAAGGTCATGTGATCTCAGGCGGCTAGCCTCACCTAAGGTCGCGTGACCTCGGGCGACGCCTGGGGTTGTGACCTAAGCGATTGTCCGGGATGCGTGACTCAAGCGATGACCGCCTGGGTCACGAACCCCAAGAGTTGCTTGAGGTCTAGCGACTGTCGCCTGGGTTTGGTTGCTTAGGTCGCACGAACCCAAGCGACAATCACTTGGGTCACAAACCCTAGGTGTCGGACCTCAGGCTGCCTCACCTAAGATCACACGACCTCAGACGACGGTCTTTGGGTGGCCGCAATCCCTGGGGTTAGGCGATGCCTCAGGTAGCAGTCGTCGGCGTGGGCAACTCCTTGGCTAGCGATCATCAGCCTCCATTTGTTTCTTTGGAGAAGATGAACAGTACCCGTGGAACTTGCGTTCCACGAATGCAACTTTCCAAAGTATCTCCAAAGCTGCTTTGGACTAAAGGTCCTTAGAGTCATTTGGAGATACAATTACATCTTGCCAACATCGTCCTAAAAATTGAACCAAACACATTTGTATTTGGCCAAATCCCTTTAGGGCCCAAAAGCTCCTTCCAAATGCCGAACCAAACGGGGCTAATAATTTTGCCAAGAAAATCCAGAAATCAAAATAATCAGGGCTCTTATGACACCTGTGGTAATAGAACGCTTGTCTGTATGAGGGCATACTTACTATGTAGGAAAATTGGACATGTAGCACGTGATTGTTCTATATTAACGGATGCTCCAACTGACAGTAGATCATGCTTTTTATGCGGGTAATTTAGATATATAGCACATAATTTTTCTGTGCAGAGAAATGCCCCTATCGTTGGTAGGCCAACGGGAAAAGTTTTTGTCATGCTAAAGCATTCATCTTTTTTCTATTGAATTACCATCCTTTATTTGCCTTGCCAACCTTCTTTCTATGATTGTATTACCGACGAACTTTGTGTTATTAACTCTTTATTTGAGTTAGTTACCCACACATATATATTTTTTTTATAAAAGTTACCAATTTCTCTAATTGCTGACAAAAATAATTCTCTTATTATTTCCAACTTTTATTCAACTTTCTTACCAACACCATAAACAAGTAGTGATTGAAGTCACATCAACAAATAAGTTTAGTTTAGAAATAGCCTATTGTAAATAAGTTTTTTTTTGTTTTTTCTTTTGTTCACTGTTGATACAATTCTTTGTTCGCTGGGCGTATCTTCAGCTTCCATCATTAGGCAATGGATCGTCCAAACCAAGAAGTACAATGGGATTGAAGAGAAATATGCCGAGTTCATACAGCATTGAAAGTGGTTATACGACTCTGTCGAGTTTTGGAAGCTCTCATCTCTCGATTTAGATCTAGATTTAAAAGCTCTTCTCTTTTGATCTATATTTATATTTGGGAGTTCCTTAAAGGCTTTGTTGTGCTCCTTCAACATCTCCCAATCTAGATCTAGATTTGGGAGCCTGTTTAACCTGTTTTTGGTGTCTCTATATGGTGATGGCGTTGAGAACATTGAACCTAAGCATGTATCAACTATCCGTAAAGCTGTAGCTATTGGAGAAGAAGATTATAGCACGTGCTTATTACTTATTATGATGTGAGATTGGTGATTGGCCACTATTCATTTTATTTTGATGCTGAGACAAATATATTCCTGTGGGATGAAAGTGTGCTTACTTTATTATTCTACTTTGCTATTATGTATCTGCTTTGTTTTGAACCTCTCGTGCATCATCTTGAGAATTGAATGAAGTTTTTACTTTAAATCAATAAAAAAAAACTCTCTCAAAGCAATGCCTTGTTGTCAGGGATGTTTCAGTTATTGGGTTGAAATACACTTACGGACTTTAGTCTCATAATATGATATGTGATTTGTTGAGCTTCTATGTTGGTTGGGTGATTGATCTGGAGTGAGACAATTTCACGTCACATTTATATTTGTGTTCACGGCTTATTATGTTAAATCGCAAGGTTTCATTTAAGAATGCACTTGATGTCCTATTCTAAGTCTTGAGAGTTCATTTGCTGAGGTAGTGATTGCTTATTCCTTTACCTCTTTTTTCTCAGATTGATCAGGGCTAGGATCGACGGATATTGTCTTTTTGGAGACTTCTACAGATAAGATTTTCAAAAGTCTCAGTGCTCATAATAATTGGTTTTGTTGATGTATAGTAGGGGCTTGTATGGTGTTGTTTAATCACCGTACATGTTCCTATATGTATGGAATGACTTTTATTTTTTAATTTTTATCTTTTGCTTCTCTTAAATCTTGTGCTCAAGTTTGTTGACCTTTTTCGAGTTTCGAAGATTCAAATGTAATATTTCAATTTTTTTTTTCAATTGAATGGTATGTTTAACATTAGCAAGGTTGAAAAAAAGGTACATTCTTTTCCTTAAAAAATGCATAAAAAGAAAATATGCTTTTGCGTGATTGAGATGATAACGGAAGACTCATGTGTTCAAATTGAGTTCAATGCTAGGGCAATTTTGGAAATGTCACTAAAAAATGGAATATTTTTTGGGAATGCTCAGTCGGAAGGGACATCCTTTTCAGTTTTAAGAATAGGAAAATCTGCAGTTTCGTCTTAAATTCATTTAATTAGTTAAGCACAAACTGTAATAAAAGAAATATATTCATGTCCTTCAAATGGGGCAATCAAACATAAGAGATGTATCCACACCATTTTCATTTCCATTGTACTAAACTCAGCCTTAGAGCAATCCTTGAACACATTCTGGGGGAGGGGAGGGATAAGTGGTCTCTTATCATCATGTTCTTTCAACGCAAAGCTAGGCATCAAGTGAGAAGGAATTGTGATCCACTTTTCTTTCTCTCCTCACTTTTGTCGGTCATTTAGCCTGAGTTATTTATTCGTAATTATTTATTTATTTATTTATTGCCTTCTTATCTAGGAGGGGCGGGCATTGGGTGAGTGTCACAAATATCAAACTGCATCGAAACGGCAAGATTTGGTAATCCTCGTGGATCTCATGACCACAGATGATTCAATTACAATTTAGTATATATATAATACACCCATCAAATAATCTATCGATATATATACGACATTTGATTTTTTTCAAGAAACTTCCCTAAATATATGTAAGTAGTGTTGACATATGAATTTTCCTAACTGGTATCTCAAAAAACTTTGTTTAATTATGAAAGATTTTGTTAATTATGAAAGACTATAAAGACTTTGGTTAACCCAATTTAACCGAGATGGGGCCGACTTATTAGGCCCAGTCAGATAGAGCTCGGATAGAGCTGGACCTAATTCGACCTCATATCACACCTTTCTTTCTATAGCTTGAAATTCTCACGCGACATGGCACCTTCTCATTGGCCCAAATCCCTACCATTGTGAGCTTGCCATTAGTCACACAAGGATAATACCTACTTTTATACTTTCACCCGTGAGATAGTGACACTTGTCACCATATCACAAAAAACATAAATGGTAAAGAGTTTATTACGTAAAACCTCAAATTGATATTTATAACAAATTTATTATAATTTTTTTTTTACTATCAAAAACTCCGAACTTATATACTTATTTGAAGGCAATTTAATGTAAAAGAGCATATAAAATTCCAAGCTCCTTCTAATTAGTCAAAAGGTGGATGAAAGGTTGGAATTGACAATGTTTAGGATAAGGAGGATTTTAATGTTATAAGAAACTTTCTTTTAATCATTGCCAACTCTTTTGATAGCGAGGTGTATGGAGGTCAATGAGTGATAAGGTTAAGCTTGTCCCTGATGAATAAAGGAAGTGCACACCTTGTTTGAAAATGCTGATATAGGGCAATTTTCAGCAAAAATTGATCGAAACAACTATGGGAATTTTGAACAAAAGTTTAACACTAATTGACAAAATTGAAAAGTTTACGACTAAATTATAATTTATATGACAAGTTTACAACTAATTGGATAATTTTCCCAAAAGTAAAACAAGTCACAAATTCCGATGACTGACGTATCGATGAGGGCGATGTTTATTCCGAAGTAATGGGACGGGATAAAAATCATTTTTTTCAGGGATTATTGTTGGGTCCAACTTGAACCTTGTTGAGATTTTTTTTTTTTTTTTTTTTTTTTTTTGGTCATGAATTCCAAGTGACCTTGTAAATTCAAATTTCCGATGGCTGTATTCCAAGTAAAATAGTTTCTTTGCTTTTGACATTCACCGTTGCCTTCCATACTTACCTTGAAAAAGGCAAAAGCCAATCGATTTCTCTCTGGCCTGCTTTCAATGGATTTAAAGCCTTGATCCTACTTTCCATGGATTATAAAGCTTCAACTTCATTTTATTTTGAAGCCGAGTCTTCTCACCAAGTCTATAGATGCTCTTCTGCAATAGAGCCATCCATTATGTCTGGTAGATTGTTCACTTTCTGGCCCTTGCCCCATGATCTATTCACTATTTGCAATTAGGTCCTTCAAATTGCAGTAAATACAGAACGCTCAAAGGAGCTGATGGCCCTCGCCAACCCCACTTGGTGTTTGCTCCTTCATGATTTACGATTATAGATTAATCGACCCCGAATGTTTTACATCTTTTCACAGTACCAAAAAAAAAATCTCGAAATCAATAAGATGTACATATCATCCACACTTAGTATGAAAACAATACACTCATTTTTATTTTAATACATGTGTAACCCTGCTGAGTAAGGTCCCGACATGAGGCCATGCTTGGTAGGATGCCTCTAACTATATCGTCCCTTCTATTCGTCTGACATACGCTCCACCTATGGATGGTGTCTCAAATTTTGAACACGCTAAATTGAAGATCAACGTGATCTCCATGGGCTGAAAAAGGAAGAAATCACGTATGTTTGGTGCAGTCCAAATAACGGCTCAAACCTAACAAAGTCCAGAGCTTCCGGGTAAGGATTATTGGCCCAGTTTACATTTTGGTCATCAATAAGCAAAGAGCTTCCGGGCTCATACTCGAACCCAGGCGTGATTGTAGAATTACGGGAGATTTTGAGGATTTTCTCACCAAGAAGTGTATATACAGTCGTTTGTCTATGTTATAATTACTATAACAAAACGTGATAATCATTATCAAGATTTTTCACTTGATTTATGTTCCCTTCAAAAAGGACATTTTCTCTAGTTAGTCTTTTGATTAATAGGTTACCAACATAAATATCACCAACATTTAATTTTTGTTAAGTTTGCATGTCAATGACGGCATAACATGTAACTCACCAAGCAAAAATTATGGTTGATGGATAAGAGTTTCATATCTTTGGTCTAGTTACTTTTATCTAAACCTAGTTCATCACTTGGGTTTATACATAATTCATCTTATCTTTATTTGCACTTAGACTAAGTTGCAATCCGGTGCTATGGGCGACCATTAACGAGTGTCCATTTTAACCATGTCATGTATGAATTTGACCAAACTAGGTTGAATGAATTTATCAAACATGAAGACATAAGAAGTTACCGAACATGTGAAGTGCGGGAGCTAGAGAAAAATAAGATGGACTCGACTAATCTTGGACACTCACAAACAACATGAAGACTCGCACCGAGTTTGTGCTTTCAATTTCCTTCTATTTTCGTTTTCATGCACTTTGATCTCTGTGCAATGTCCTTTTAGTGATGTCAATTTCCAATTCCGTGTATTTCCTTTCAATATAATATCACTCTCAATGCAATTTACATTTTCTCCCGGGACACTTCTTGAAATTAAGATCTAATCCATCTTCTCTAACCCACCTATTTTCCATATATTCCGTTGCCTTGATCCTACTACAAATTACCAATTTGAATTCAAATCAAATTTTTAAGACGAGTTTTTTCATCAAGCATGTAGACACTCAAAATCTAGTTATAGAAATCCTTGTAGATTGTCCACTTTCTGCCTATAGTTTCGCTTAGATAACTTGACAATATTTGGTGCCGTTGTGTATTCACTACTTGTACCAAGGTCCTTACAAATCTACATTCAAAACTCTTTGGCCGCGATACAATGTCATGTAATTTGTTTACCTTCTCCAATTTTGAGGTTTGTCAAAACATTTGATGTTTCACCAACGTGCCACTCCAAATGTACATATTGTTAGCCTTCTAATTATTTGTCATCATTAAAATAGTCGCAAGGAAATTCATAATACAATCATGTTGAATAATTTTTAAAGAGTGATACTAGAGAATTGACTCAAGTCCCTTTTGAGGCTCTAGGACAAGTGGAACCAACTAGAAAATTGAAAAACATTGCTAGAGATGTGAAACATTCACATATAATGACTCTTACGGAAAATATAGATGGGCCACATACTATCTATTATTGTAGGTATGACTGATGCCTTTTCATAATGTGGAGATAGATACATAATTACGGCAATAAATTGCTGTACACTATTATTAAAGCCGTGTTTTTCATGTGTCCATAGTTGGAGGAAATCATACCTCTGATTGGTGAGTGAAAAATATAGACATCACCCGCATTCCTATTTAGTTTAGTTTCCATATGAGGGATATCCATGACTTATAACCTAATAATAAGAGGCGTAGCTGGAGAAAATTTCCTCCATTCATGAAGGAAAATATAACTCTTATCTTGTCATATTTTGAATCTTCTGTCAGGATATATGAATAGATGTTACTAGATCAAGTGAAATCTAGCTTCCGGCAATTAAATACTTTAAAGTTTGTCTTGCAAATATAGAAAACCAAATAGAGTGGACTTAGGTCATGGTTGGTTACAAAAGAGAACACAAAATCATTGTGTTTACTTGCCCCTACAATTTCCTCTCATTTACTGCTTAACATCCTTGCAACTAAGAAGCCTCAAAAAGTTTCGACCCCATTGCAAGAGTCTCCTGCCCTCTTCGTGTCTCTTTCCTTGCTTATTTTATATGTAACTTCATCCCTTGCTCGCAATTGAGTTGAATTGTCAAAAAGAAAGGCTGTGGAAAAACACGAAAGATAACGTCAGAAACGTGCCTCCCCTTTTTCTTCTTCCAACATATAATGGAATCGAGCCACCCATCTCACTTTCTCTGCATTTACGTGGGGCTTTCATGAGGAGTTGAGCGAAAGCTTCGTGTGTTTATTACTTGGACATGGCTTGACTAAAGTGGCCTATTATTACTTTTACAGCCAAAGAAATTGGCATTATTTTATCCCTTGCATTTTATCTCTTACATTTTAATCATGTGTGTAAAAACTGTGCCATCTCTCAGATCGATTCAATTTGATCTTGTTTTGAGGGGGATAAAACTTCGATTTGGACTACTAGGCAGTCCCATTTGGCTGATGCTAGTGTTATTGTCCATCTTGATGGCGGCTTGCTAACCTTGCACAATTTTAAATCGCCTTGTACTAATTTGAGCTTATGGGAGACTTATCTATCAACATAATAGGTTTAAACATGGACAATCATGGACGAGAGACATGTATGATATCCAATATCCTCCAAAGCTAGCTTTGTGATCACAATTAAAACAAGAGACTGATTGAATATTAAATTAATATTGATTTTTGTGTTCTCTCCTATATTTCTATTCTCTTCTATCCATTACCAATCTTGACGTCTTCTCCTTCTTCTTCTCCTTCTAGTTACGTTCTTCATCAATTGGTATTAGAACTATATTCATCCTGCATTATTTAATTTTAGAGCCAAAAGCACAGATTAAATTGTGTTGAAGGTTTTTTCAACCGTAATATGGTTTTAGTGAGTGTTATGATGACAAAAAGTTAAAGAAATGGGTGCGCCATGTTCAAGTTTTGCAAGAGTTTTTTTCTTCTTTCCTTTTTGGTTCGGAAGTTTTGCCAGGGTTAGCGAGTCAAATCAATGAGAAAATTGTCAATCTCGCTTAACCGATGGAACATTACAACCAAGAACACATATTGTACCATATAGATTTTGTGCCAGCCGCTTGTCGGTGTGAAAATTTGTCCTCACAGCCAACGTGCTATTTTAGCTGCTAATCTACAAGTTTATTATTCTAAAGTTGGGGGAGGATAAGCCAAATTCAAGAAAAGAGATGCATTGGGAAACTTGTCAATAGCAGAGTTCTTCTCAGTTGGCGAGACCAATATAAGATGCGAATTAAACTAGAATTTTTATCTTAGTAATTGATACTTATAAGTGAAATTTTCTTATCTTTCTAGATTCTCGTTTTAGGCTTTTGTAATTGAAACACCAAAAGTTCAGAACATTTGATCGAATATGCAATCAAATCCTAAAATTTGAATTTATGCAAATAAATCCTAAACGGTTTTCATTGAGTGCAATATAATCTTGCTGGCAAACTCATGGTCAAATTTGCTAACATAAATGCCAAAATCCGACTTGGCATTTTGTAATTTCTTTTAACATACATGGCTCTGATGTCGTGCTAATGTGGCCCCACGTTAGGAAAATTAAAAAAATTTGAAAATTGGAGAAAAAAAAATACAAAGACTAGATAAAACTGAAAGTAATAGAGAGTGGAACCATTGGTGAGGGCTGTTAGAGGGTTTGGAGACGACAGAACTGCCCCCACTATAATGTCCATGAGCAGAGCCTACACTTCTTTTTCTTTGTCCTCATCATCCTATTCATTTTAGTTGCCACAAGCCTGTAAAATATTAAATCATATAGCTTGATTTTTTAGAATGTTATGTCGATTCAAAGAGCTTATGAAAAATAAAATATTTTACCTCGAATCAGGGATGTAGACCGATTGAAGGGAGTAATCACAAGTTAGGCTTATTCCTCCTAAAGATGTAGTTTTTGTCTTCTCTCTCTCTCTAATTCTAAAATATTTATACGTATATAGTCGGCATTTTATCCCCTTTCAAATAAATCAACTTATGCCAAAAAATGGATAGAGCTAAAGTTGAACCAAATTATATGCAGGCATGGAGATATATTAAAAAAAAAGTTTTATGTTGTTTGATATGGAGTATCTGATTTTTTTGAGAGCATCAATCAATTTCACAAATCATTTCTTTCTCTTCTTTGTTGTCAATTGTTGATCTTGGCATCCCCTTTCCGCTTCTGATTCACTTCTTCTCCTTATTGTCTCGAATTATTTGGTATTAGAGCTGAAATAACTGATTATATCGCATAGAATTTTTCCACCAAATTGGTTTACGCGCGAGTCCTATTTTTAAACGGATGATCAATTTGTCGAACCTAGGCATTTTAATTTCCTTTATTGTGAGGCTCAACTATATTATATTGTAAGTTATATATTTCATTAATAATTTATGATTCGTTGGCTTAGCTTATACTGAAAAATGGAGAGAGCTAAACATGAAACAAATTATGCGCACGCACGGAGATATACAAAAAGAGGTTTTGTTTTTGTTTTTTTTTTCTTATTGAATATTTGATGCTTTGTACACGCAACCAATTCAAGGAGTCGTGCTATAGTCCAAATACCTTAGATCACTTTTGTGGCACTTCTCGACGATTATGTTTGTGTTTTCAAGATGCCTTTTGCATAATTGAAGTTGAAGAATGGGACAACCCACCAGAGAAATTTATGTGCTTGACTCAAAAGATACTTTAATTTTTTTCCTTTACGGCAGGCACAGATACCTTCTGACTCAGTTTCTCTCATTTTCAACTTAACATCCCATCAACTCAGAAGCCTCATAAAGTTTCGACTCCGTTGCAAAAGTCTCATGTCCTCTTCGTGTCTCTTTCCTCTCTTTTTCTTTTTATGTATCCTTCATCGACTTACATTTGAGTTGAACTGTCAAAAAGACAAATAAAAAGTTGTGGAAAAACACTAAAGAGATAAAAGTCATGCACGAGTTTGTCCCCTTTTGCTTTTGCCAACGTATAATAGAGTCGCGCCACGCGTTTTCAATTTTTTCTTGCGTTTACATGGGGGATTTCACAAGGAGATAGAGTTGAACTTTCACGTGTTCATTACACACGCATGGCTGGAATAGCGACCCGACTCCACGCGATTTCCCTCTCCTTGCGCTTGTTGGCGTGAAAATTTCTCCTCACAACCAATATGCTATTTTTGCTGCTAATCTACAATTTTATTCTACAGCTGTGGAAGGACATGCCAAATCAAGATAAGAGATGCATGGGAAAACCAGTCAATAGTAGAGCTTTTCTCGGTGGGAGAGATTAATGTAGGATGGGAATCAAACTATGAATTTTTATTTGAGTAACCCTCATTTGTTATTATCTTATAAAAATATTTACTATCCACTATGCTGATTCTCATTTTAGGTTCTTATCAATGAAAATCACACCAAAAAGTCCATAATGTTTGGCTAAATATGCAGTCAAGTCCCAAATTTTGAATTTGTGCAATCAAGTCCTAAACGTTTTTTGTTGGGTTCAATTTAATCTTTATGACAGACTCATAACCAAATTTGCTAACATAGATTCCAAAATTGGATGTGGCACTTTGTAATTTCTTTCTACATTGGTGCTAATGAGGTGAAGAAAGACCAAAGAAATTATTTAAAAAATCAGAGAAAACCTAAATAAAAGGAGACAAAAACTGAAGACAAAAAGAAATTCGTAGGGTGTGGAACCGTCGATGAGGGTTGCTTGAGAGTTTGAAAACAGCGGAACTGCCCCCACTTACAATCGTCATGACATCAGCACAGCCTGCACTTCAATACACTTATGGAAAATGAGAGATTTTACCTCCAATCAAAGATGTAGATCGACTAAAGGGAATAATCACGAGCTGACCTTGTTCCTTCTTAAGATATATCCCTTGACTATATTCTTTCTTCCACTCTTTTGAAGATTCTAAAGTGTTTGCACATATATAGTCATCATTTTAATCCCTTTCAAAGAGATCAACTTGTGCTAGAAAATGTAGGGAGCTAAACTTGAATCAAAATTCTTAATACACTTTGAGATATATAGAAAATAGGTTGTATGTTGTTTCCTATTGATATCGAGTATTGAGTAATTAAGAATATCCAATTAATTTCATGATTCGTGATATAATCCCATTGCATAAATCATATGCACGCTTGGAGATATATGCAAAATATAAGCCACCTCCTTGAATTATGTTTGTGTTTTCCGGATGCCCTTTCTAATGGTTAGAATTGAAAAATGGAACAAGCCTCCATAGAGAATTTTATGTGCTTGCCTCAAAAGGCAGGTTGGTTTTTATTTTTATGTATTTATTTTAGGAAAAGCAAGGGCACCTTTCAACCCAGTTTCTATAAAGTTGTTTGGCATTTTTTAGAAACTTCATGCCTCCCTTCAACTTTCTGTCGACTATTGCTTTGCTTCACTTCCATAAAGTATGCACATGTGAGGGTTTCCTTGGTGTTTCTTTTTACCCTTTTTGAGTGCATTATTGTCCTTCGTAGGTTCGCATTGAAGTATTGTGCCTGATAACGGTTGACACATCAAGCAAGCTACTCTGCATAGAAATTTTACAGATAATTTCTAAATTATGTGTCATAGGGTGATACATTTATCTCAAATCTTTTTTTATGGCATAAAAAACTTTAAATTTTTATGCGACACCATATTTTTGGGATAAATCTGTTATATATATACAAGTTTGAAATTTTTAGTGTAACAAGAAGAAGTTTGGGATAAATATAATGTGTGAAATAAATATAAATTTGGAATTTTTGATGTCATAAAAAATTTAAGATAAATATCGTAGTAGGCATTGTTTAGAATTTTTTGTACTAAGGTTTAAAGTTATATTAGCAAAAAAAAAAATAGTACTGAATTAATATATGTACAATAAAATTTATTACTCATTTGATAATTATTTCCCCTAACGTAGGTGGATTTGGTTAGGTGCTGTAGGAATAGTACTTTAAGATCAATTCCGTGTCCTAGACATTTTTTTTTTTTTTCCTTAGCAATTATTATTTTGCCGCAAACACTTTTTGTTCTCGACAAGAAACAATTTGAGAAAATTCAATTGTCTAAAATGAAACACCGGAGGGCCCATGCACCGTACATACAGCTGGAAGGCACTCTCAGATCGCTTGGAAGACTTAAAAGTCTTCGAGCTTCCTTTCCTTGCACAGCCACCGACAAACACTTGCTTGAGGGCTAGGGTTTCCGTGCAGAGCAGAGGACGGAACGACCTTCTTAATTTTGGAGAGAGGGGGAAGTGACGGTGTGTCAGGTGGTGGGGAGGGAAATAAAAGAGAAATAAATTTGGGGGTTGGGGGTGAGGGACAACGTGTCAGGTGGAGTTGGGGGCGGGGGAAATAAATTTGGGGTTAGAGGTGGGGGAGGGAAATAAAAGAGAAATAAATTTGGGGGTTGGGGGTGGGGACAGTGTGTCAGGTGGGGTTGGGGGAAGGGGGCGGGGGAAATAAAAGAGAAATAAATTTGGGAGTTGGAGGTTGGGTGTAGGGGACAGCGTGTGAGGTGGGGTTGGGGGTAGGGGCCGAGGGAAATAAAAGAGAAATAAATTTGGGGTAGGGGAGGAAAATAAAAGAGAAATAAATAAAGTTTCGTTTGCTTTGCGAAAAATAATTTTAAAAAAATAATTTTTGAATTTTTCGGCATTCATTTCATGGAAAATAAATTCATTCAAAAAAATATTTTCTATGAAAGGAAAAAAAATCTTCGAATTAAGGGAAAATGTTTTCCACTTTTAAAAAGTGAAAAACATTTTCTTCACTTAATTTCTCTTATCTCACATCTCTATAAATCCTCACTTTCTTCTCATTTTTTTTTCTTCTTTTTTTTTTTTGTTCGAATTATTTTTTAATTTTCTTTTTCTTTTTTAATTTGAATTATTTTAATTTTTTTCTTTTCTATTTCTTTTTTTTTTTCTTTGTTTCCCATCTTCTTCTTTTTTCCCTTTTTGGTAGTCGTCGGTTCTTGCAGTAAACCTCAAGCTTGTCGATCTCAAGTTCGTTCTGCACTCTTGTTTATCATTTTTTTTATTCTATCCCACAGTTGTACATTACTCAAGCAAATATCTTTATATGCTTTACTTTTTTTTCTTTTGTTTATTAGAACACAAAAGACGCAGGGGAGAGAACGGGCCACAAGAAAAGATATTGGAGAAGATTATGCAAGCTCCGATATGAAAAAAACGTAGAAAGAACTCAATTGGAAGATTTTCATGAGGGCTGTACATGCTTTGCTTCTTTTTAAAATTTATACGAACATTTTTTAGAGTAGATGAGCATTTTACGACAATGATGGAACATAGATATGAAATAAGTTTGTCAAATAAAGGTAAGTTCATACTTGATAGATTTATAGGTCAGTAAGTGATACGTATAAAGTAGTGAAGTTTTATAAAATATTTTCCTTACCGAACATCGAAAAATATTTTCCGTAACATTTTCAGGTTTTAGCCAAATACCAAAAAATATTATCATTTTTTTGGAAAATGACTTACAGGAAAATATTTTTCGAAATAGCCATTTTAGTGAAATGAATGAACCCTAAATTTGAGGTTAGGGGTGGGGGAGGGAAATAAAAGAGAAATTAATTTGGGGGTGGGGGTGAGAAGAGACGAGGGAAAGAAGGGAGTTAGGGCGGGGGTTGGGGGTGGACCTCATGATGAGACTTTTTTTAATTGAAAAAAAAAATATTAAAAAGTAATTTCAAAAAATAAAAATATTGAATTTGAATGATGATAAATTTTGGTTATTATAGAAGATTATGGATTTATTTAAATAAGTTGATTCTAATTTCTTAGTTTCATTAATAACTTTTGTCAATTTATTAATTTATTAGTGTAAATTCATTATAGGCTCTTTAATTACCTCCACAAATATTCTACGCCTCTTCCCTAATATATTGCCTTCTAGTGTTGAAAAGTGATATTAATGTGGGGAAAATTACCAACTTAGTATAAAAACTATCACACGGATGCCAATTTAATTCTAAACGTTTCAATTTTATCAATATAGTCTTAAACTTGTGTGCAACATTTAGATGTAATTCTTCTGATTAATTATTGATGATGTGGTCCACATAAGATGTCAATTCGAGGAAAGTTGTAGGATGATTGGTAACAATTAGATGTGACATTAACAATTGACCGAAAAGATTATATTGAAATTTCACATAAAGGTTTAAAGTTATATTAATAAAATTAAAAAAATTAGTACTAAATTTATATATGTACAATAAAATTTATTACTCATTTGATAATTATTTCTCGTAACGTAGGTGGATTTGGTTAGGTGCTGTAGGAATAGTACTTTAATTCCGTGTCCTAGGCATTTTTTTTCCTTAGCAACTATTATTTTGCCGCAAATACTTTTTGTTCTCGACAAGAAACAATTTGAGAAAATTCAATTTTCTAAAATGAAACACCGGAGGGCCCATGCACCGTACATACAGCTTGAAGGCACTCTCAGATCGCTTGGAAGACTTAAAAGTCTTCGAGCTTCCTTTCCTCGCACAGCTACCGACAAACTCTTCTTTGAGGGCTAGTTTTTCCGTGTGCAGAGCAGAGGAGGCCACGATCTTCTTCTCAAACCCAGCGATCAACGTCCCCCGGTCGTCCCGAGCGACTCCGGCAACGAGCCCCTCCGACGAATCGGCTAGCCAGGACCAGGAGCCATCGATATTCATCTTCACGAAGCCCTTTCCCGGCAGCGGTGACCACGAACACGGTACGATTCTCTTCTGACTTGTTCTGGATTTGCCTTGAAGAGTTCGGTTTCATGAAAACCTTGCTCAGAATGCGTGCGTTGTCCACGATCGAGGACGGATCTGGTCGTCGGGACTGATATACCCATTTGTATTTTTGTTGCGTTCCTTCCTGTGTAATTGGACGAAAAGTCTCCCCGATCAGCTTCTTAGCAAGAATAGGCAAGTGGATTTATGGGGAGATTGCAGGCTAATCTCAACCTTTCCAAAAATTTGACTTACAAATGATATGGATCATTGGGAGATTGAATATAATGCGGTCATTTACATACTTGCGTCTTTTTTGTTATTCTGGAACTGAATTTATATTGTAGTCTGCGATAGTATTTTTGATGCTTTTCTCTAATCATTGGTAACCTCACTCGTCGATATGTTTGTGGTTGAGACCTTCAATCAGCCAAGGGCGAAGGCCTATCTTGTTCACCCACGAGGGAGAGAGGAAGAGAGCTGCTAAAGCTAAAGTTCAAAATGGGGAGCTCAGAGGCAGGAGCATTATCGGGAAGCGTGTATCAAGTGTTCTTAAGTTTCAGAGGACCTGACACTCGTCATGGATTTACTGACTGCCTCTATCATTACTTGGCCGATGCTGGCATCTGTGTCTTTTGAGATGATGAAGAGCTCCGTGTCGGTGAAAGAATCGATGGAGCACTCCAGAGAGCGATTGACAACTCTAGGATCTACATCCCCATCTTCTCTCAAACCTATGCTTCGAGCTACTGGTGCCTCCGTGAGCTTGCGCAGATTGTGGATAACACCTCTAAGTCGAATGGGAATAAAGAGATCCTACCTATTTTCTTTGACGTGAAACCTGACGATGTTAAGCTGAAAACCCCATTGTATTGGGATGCTATTCTCAATTTGGAGCGCGAGAAGAAGTTGAGCACTGAACAAGTAGATTCCTGGAGAGAGGCTTAGAAGGAGGTTGATGCAATAAAGGGGTGGGAAGTCAAGAAATACAAAGGGTGAGCTTGCTGCATTCTAAGATCCTTATTTTCCCTAATTTCTTTTTCCTGGTCGCAAAAACTAAGTAAATAATTCATAGAAAGAAGGAACATACTAAATGTCGGAGAAGAGAATCCAAAAACATAAGAATCATGCTAGAGCTACTAAAATTGTTAGTGTTCTTGATTTCACTAGAAGCGCTATCATATGTCTATTTTTAATGAAGAAATAAAAGTAGAAACGAACACTCATTTTTTCCTTTCTTTGATGATCTATATGAATTTTGTTTCCTTTTTCACCTCTATCATTTAGTAAGCAACTCTTAGTAAAATTCTAATGCTTCTAGAACTACTACTCAAAACTTAGTAATATAGATATATCACAACATTTGAGGTGGGACTTCCACTAGTAATACTAAATGGTATGCGTGTAAAATAAAATGTGAAACTATGGGTGACAAAGTGGAATAAATAAATACCATGCACATTCCTGTCTAATAATTTGATCTTTCAATTAATACATCAGACATTTCTCTTCCTAAACATATAATGTCCCACTTCTAAGGTTGTCACATGAATATAACTGATAAAATGCTAATTCGTGATGCATAAATAGTTGTACATTCATCTTGCACAAAGAAGATTAACATAATTTGAGGATTGCTAATCACATGTTGGGATCGTCAATTTTCGTCATGACACAATGCAACTCATGGCACCTAGCAATGTGAATGAAAAGTGCCTTTGAAAGTGATGTAGATTCATATTTTTTATGGTTACATAGAATTAGCTAGAAAAATCAAATCTGAAATCCTTCAAGGTCAATTCCATCATTCTCGTCAAAATGTTTGTTTTATGCATGCTTGGTGTTTTACAAGATCAAGTACACATAAGGTTTGCACAACACATCAAATTACAAATGTTAAATTATCAAAAGCGATAACTAAAAAAACCTTACATTCAATACAAAATTTGAGAAGAAACATCTTGATTGTTGATGTCCCATTAGTTATTGAATTATTGCGCAGATTAAGCAGATGCACTTGAATAACATCAACTGCTAGGAAACGAACAAAATAAAAAGAAGATTTCGTTGAAGTCTGATGGAATTGTATCACGAATGAAATTTAGATTTTTTTTTTTTTTTTTTTTTTTTTTTTTTTTTTTTTTTTTTTTTAATTCCATGCAATTTTCCCCTATTGAAATGGTTTTCCTTCATGACAGCCAAGGGGAACTCATTAAGTTGGTCGTTGAAGAGGTTGTGAAGAAGTTGAAGACAAAGCAAAAGTCTGTGACTGAACATTTAATTGGAATCAATGATCAAGTGGTAGCAGTAAAAAATTTGTTAGATGTAGGCTCTGGAGGTGGACGGCTCATTCAAATTCATGGCATGGGGGGTATCGGTAAAACAACTCTTGCCAAGGTCGTGTTCAATGAACTTTCTACCCACTTTGGAAAGTGTTGCTGCTTTCTTGAAGATGTTCAAGAAAAGTCGTCAAGAATGGATGGCTTGGTTGGATTGCAAAAGAAGTTACTATCTGAAATAAGAAATGCCGCAGGAATAGGAAGCATTGATGCAACTGACAATGGAATGAAGAGGATCGAAGAAACACTTTGCTGTAAGAAGGTCTTAATTATACTGGATGATGTTGATAAAAGTGAACAAGTGGAGAAATTAGTTGGAAAAGGTGCTTTGTTTTCAGGTTCTAGAGTAATGATTACTACTAGAAACGAGAATGTTTTGCAAATCACTGGACCAAAGTACGAAATTTTAAAATATGAACTGAAGGTGATGAGTAGTGATCATGCTTTTCAACTCTTCAGTAGGCATGCATTTAATAGTGACTCTCCTCCAGATGATGACTTTGGTATTTCAAAGAAAATTGTATCTGCTACCGGAAGACTTCCTTTGACTATCGAAGTAATTGGTTCAATGTTGCGCAATGAAAAAAAAGAAGCATGGAAAGAAACATTGGACAAGTTAAGCAAAACACTTCCGAGGATATTTACAATAAGTTGAAGATTAGCTATGATGCATTGACTTTTCCGGAACAACAATTTTTTCTGGATATCGCATGCTTTTTCATTGGTGAGGAAAAGACAAATGCAATTTATATGTGGAGTGATTGTGAACTTTTCCCGATTAGAGGAATTGAGGTCCTCAAAAGGATGTCCTTGATAAAGATTGGAAAGGGCAATGAGTTTTTGATGCATGATCAGCTCAGAGATCTTGGAAGGGGAATTGTTTTTAATGAAAATCCGATGAATCCTGAAGAGCGTAGTAGGTTATGGATTGAGGATGAAGTCCTCGATACAATAAAGACAAAGAAGGTGGAAAACTTATTGAGATAATTGATGGATTCTCTTTTTTCTTCTTGGTTTTTATACTTTCCCTTGATAAAATAGAATGCTGAATGCTACTCGTTTCTTTCTCTCATTTGTAGATGAAGAATGTTCAAGCAATGGTACTCGAACCGTTTCCTGCAAAAGTACATATCAAAAGTGAAGAGATTGGAAGGTTTGAAAAGCTAAGGTTCCTTAAACTTGAGAGAGGAACCTTTGTTGGCGATCTAATGGATTGTTTTCCCAAATTAACATGGTTTGACTGGAGTGCTTTTGATTTAAAGTGTGAGCTGACCAATATGTGCTTAAAGAATGTAGTTGTCCTTCAATTTTCAAGCATTGCCGGTTTAGACGATACGAAATTATGGAGCCTAATAAAGGTGCGTCATATGCTTATTTCTATTCTATCCTTGAAAGCAACATTTGAACTGTTTCTCCATTGGATAATGCATTCACTTTTTTACAGGAGACAAGAAAATTGAAAGTTCTTGAACTTAGGTGGTGTCATCACATAACCACAACACGAGACTTATCAGGATGCTCAACTTTAGAGCGGCTTACTTTTAGGGATTGCCTTGGTTTAAGGACGATTGACAACTCTATTGGGAAGTTAAAGCATCTGATAGAGTTAACGGTTGATGGGTGCTATCTGATTGATTTCCTTGTAGAAATCGGGGAACTACAGAATTTAGAGCGCTTCATTTTAAAGGGGTGTCGTGAAATATTTAAGTGTAAATCATTACGGGAGTTAAGTCTAGAATCGATTTTGGAAGATTTAGTACGTCGGCCTAATGCCAATTTGAAAGGTCAACTTCCTTATGAAATTGGCTTACTTCCGCAGCTGCAAAGACTGGTGTTAAGAGGTTTTTATGGAATTAGAGAGCTGCCGGCACTCTCAATAAGTTTAACGCATCTGGAAGTGTTCTCTATGTCATTGCAAGTTGTCCCAGACCTCTCAAACTTGACTAATTTGGTTGAGTTGGACCTATGTGGCGGCTTTGAATATGGCAAACAAGATATAATTCATACCGGTGACTCAAGGTGGACCAGGATTTTATCCAAACTAGAACAGTTGAGATTGTGTCACCTCCATGTCCCTGCTCCCATAGAGTTGGCTTCCCTTCGTCAGCTTAGCCAACTCCATTTGTTTGGATTGAACTTGCAAGCCTTCACACAAGTTCCCTCTTCTCTATTAAAGTTAAACCTTGGGAAGTTCAATTCAATCGCATTACTCTCCTCCAACCTAAAGAATTTGTCAGATTTAATGCTAACTTTCCCTCAAGTGGAAGAGATTATACTCGATGGGCTTCAGCTTCCAAATTTAACAACACTTTGGGTTAAAGATGATGGTGGACCCCTCCAGAGATTAATTCTATCCGACATGAAGATGCTAAAAGAGGTCTACATATATGAGTGCCCAAAACTAGATGAGATCCACATCACTGGGGTGTTGGAATCGTTGGAGATTTTGTGTATACATGGGTGCAAGTCCTTCGGAAGGTTCATGTACGTTGAGATACATGGGAAATCTTCTCATGAATCTTCATTGATCCTTGAATCAAGAGTCTTCAATAAGTTGCAATGTCTCAGCCTACAGCATAACCGTAAGATGCTCGATATTCAAGTTGTTGGTACATCGGAATCGTTGGAAGAGTTGTTGCTTTGTGGTGATCATTTGCAAACTCTTGGTGGTTTGTCAAACTTAAGGAACCTCAAGTCCTTGACAATACTTTTTGGCCCTGAGCTATGGATTGTTGAGGACCTCGACGATTTAAGGTTTTTGAATGTAGCATTTTTGGAAAGTCTGATTGATGTATCGACCACCGAATTGCCAAATGATTGCGAATTATATATCCACCGTTTCCAGAAATTACTTGGGGTTAAGCAAGAATTCGGAGGCTGCATCCAGAATTTCAAGTGTTATAAGGTGAGTCAGAAAAACTATCCACAAACATGAACAACTATCGGCAGATTTATAATAATTGTGGAAAATCAGAAAACAATCATACAAACATGAATTAAACTCCCTCACTTTAAAAACCAGTAGACGCATGTGGTATATTCTCTTTTTTTTTTTTTTTTTTCTATTTTTGTATATGAGAAAGTTACATAGTTGCAGTAAGAGAAGTTCAGTTTTTATCACAAATATTTGGAAAAACTTCATATTGTAGGAAATATATATGGAATAGCTTAGAGGCTATTATTTAAAATGTTTTCTCATTTTATAAGAAACAAATGGTTTTACTTAGCATCTTTTCTACGTAAAATACCGCAATTTTTTTTTTTTTTCCCATTTCTAACTTAATACCAATCACTATGATAATGACTTTCGTGTGATATTTACAGTGAAGATGGAACATTGAAGGATAAATGCGATAGTCCTAAGACTTATAAAAACCACAATCGAGTCATAAAACTTGTTAATTTAGTGCGATTGAGTCCCTCTATTAATTTCATCCAATTTGATTAATGAAAATGCTGTCTATGCATTTTTTATTCATTTCTCTCCTATGTGGCATAAAACTTAAAAGAAAAATGTTTGCGTACAAAAACATCTGTCCTTTTAAGATTTGCCCCAAATTTTCAAGCCCTAATTGAGTTTTCTTCCCAAGTTCTCCTCACTTCTTCATCTTTCTCGTCCATAGTGTACTTCTTGTTCGCGGAGTCGGCTTCTTATTTGTCGATCCTCCTGTTCTTCGTCTGAGTGTCCTTTTTCTTCTTCGTCGAATCCCCATATTTCCTCTTCGTTCGAGCGCAACGACGTCAAGTCCTCGTGCAAGAGCTCGATGAGGCCGACGGCAACATTGGGTCCTCTTCGTTCGAGCCGGACAGCGTGAACGAAGGTGTTAGAAGCCACTACATCGAGCTTCGTCTCCTTTTTCGTACTTCGCTTTCATTCCGATGGCGGTATAGGAATTCATTTGAGGTGTTTTCTCGTGTGGATTGAATAGGTCTGAAGTTTGGAAGTGACGTCAATGAGTATATGCACAGACGCAGGAAGTTCTTGCGATCTTACTAGTCTTAGCAAAACAAGAGATAGGATCGTCCGAAAAAAACAGAAAAAGGACACAGATTATTCGCATGATTTTGTTTGGGTTAATGAAGGTGGGAGCAACGATATTTAATGCTCAATTTTGCTGTTCTCTGCTTTGGAAACATGCTAAAAAAATTGGGGATTTGGCTTGATTATCATGCATGCCGCCCCTCCAAAATTTTCTGAAAAGTCAATTTCAAATTATTATGAATCCATCTTTTGGACTGGGGAGTCAAAATGGAGGTGTCATCTTTACTTAAAGTGCTATTTGTTCACTTAGAAATCTCCAGAATATCCAATGAATGTATGATTTCTTTAATGTTGTATTTGGTATATTTTCAATTTAGAGCTTGAACTGGCCTCATAATTTGAGATCCAAAGTGTTATCTATTTTTATAGTGCCGAGTTTTGAGGACAATCTGGTCTGAGGTGCTGAAGCTTTTACTGGTACAGCACCATTCATGCTATGGGTAAAAAAAACATGTTTTCAGTGTTACAATCATCAGCATTAGATAGTGACTTAGGGAAGACGGTATTCGATTTTCTTCTTCCATGTTGCCAAATTTGTTGCTTGGAGCCCTTCGAGCAATGAAACAAAAACCTGGATAAAACGTGTTTGTTTATGAGTCTTAAAATTGGTCTACTCAGTTCTTTGTCTAATCGAATTTGAGTAGGACCAACATTTGGTAATTAGGTGTCCTTCCTCTGGTGAGGCCACGAAAATGGTGATATACAATGCCCTGGGTTTGTTAATGTCTCTGGTTTTTGCAGGAGGAAGAGAGTGTGCGGTTCGCATCAACCGACCCATTGATGGTTTGGCACACGAGAATGGATGCATGTACCAGGAATGGAGGAACTCATAGATTCATTTGAGGTAAATTCCCGTCAGTAGACTAGCCATATGCCTGAAGTTTGAACACTTGGTTTGGTTGCATTCAGTGTGGGGAATATACTAAGTTTAAATACTTGGTTTATTAGTATTCCTCCTGATGGCAAAGATGGTGGAATATACTTGGTTTATCAGTGGGGACAGTACTGAAGTTTAAATACTTCGTTTATCAGACGTAACCAGGGTTTCTGTTGGTTGAGGATAAGAGAGAAGTTCAGTTTTTATCACAAATATTTGGAAAAATTTCATATCATAGGAGATATATATATATATATATATATATATAAAGAATAGCTTAGACCCTATTATATAAAATGTTTTCTCATTTTATATTCACACGAATGGTTTTACTTGGCACATTTTCTACGTAATATATTCCACTTTTTTGTCCATTTATTACTTAATACCAATAATTATGAAGATGAGTTCCACGATTTGCCATATTTACAGTGAAAATAGAACGTTAAAGGGATAAGTGCACCATAAATTTTAGAATTGGTTGAGAAAATGCAATCGAGTACTAAAACTTGTCAATTCGGTGCAACTGAGTCCTTTTGTTAACTCCGTTCAATTTGGCTAATGGAAAATGCCGATGATGTAGTCCTTTTATTCATTTCACTCTCCTATGTGGTGTAGAACTTAAAAGAAAAGGTTTGTGTGCAAAAATGTCTCTGTCTAAGGTTTGCCCCAAATTTCCAAGCCCTCACTGGGTTTTCTTCTCCAGTTTTCTTCACTTCTCCTTATTCACGGAGTTTTCTTCTCAAGTTCTCCTCACCTCTTCATCGGTCTTTCTGGTCCATGCCTCCATGGTTTAATTCTTGTTTGTCAAGTCTGCTTCTTGTTCATCAATCCTCCTATTCTTTATCTGAGTGTCCTTCTTCGTCAAGTCCCCCATTTCCTCTTTGTACGAGCGCGACGATGTTGAGTCCTTGCTCAAGTGCTCAATGAGGTTGACGGCGATGTCGGGTCCTCTTCATCCTAGCCCAATGGCGTGAACAAAGGTGTTACCCGCCACTACATCAGGCTTAATCCCCTTTCTTGTGTTTGGCTTTTGTCCCAGTGGAGGTATGTGAACTCATTTGAGGTGTTTGCTCTTGCGGATTGAATTGGTCTGAAGTTTGGGAGTGATGTAAATGAGTATATGCACAAAAATAGGAAGTTCTTGCGATCTTACTAGTCGTAGCAAAAGAAGAGATAGGATCGTCCAAAACAAAACAGAAAAAGGACACAGATCGTTTGCATGATTTTGTTTGGGTTTATTAAGGTGGGAGCAACTTATATTTAATGCTCAATTTTGCGGTTCTTTGCTTTGGAAACAGCTAGAAAAAAATGGGGATTTGGCTTGATTATCATGCATGCCACCCCTCTGAAATTTTCTGAAAAGTCAATTTCAAATTATTATGAATCCATCTTTTAGACTGGGGAGTCAAAAGAAAGGTGTCATCTTAAAGTGCTGTTTGGTCACTTAAAATCTCCAGAATATCCAATGAATATACGATTTCTTTAATATTGTATATGGGATATTTTCAATTTAGAGCTTGAATTGGCCTACATAATTTGACGATCCAAAGTGCTATCGATTTTTTGCCGATTTTCAAGGACAATCTGGTCTGAGTTGCTGAAGCTTTTATTGGTATAGGTCCGTGTGTGCTTTGGGTAAAAAAAGGAAAAAAAAAGAGCATGTTTTCAGTATTACAATCATCAGCATTAAATCGTGACTTCAGGAAGCTGCTATTCCTTTTTCTTCTTTCATGTTGCTAAATTTGTTTCTCGGAGCCCTTCTGGCGATGAAACAAAAACCTGGATGGAGTCTGTTTCTGCTACTCATTTAACTTTTGATGCCTGGGTTGAGTCTTGATTTTAGCTTCTACTATACTTTAGTCAATTGTGTACATGAAAATTTCCTAATTTAGCTAGATTGGGAACAAAACAAGTTTTCATAAAAGTTGTGATAAACCTAACAAGATAGAGTGCATTTTTGCATATGCGAATTCACATAGATGAAATTTCATTAACTTACTTCCATATCTGCACTAGATAGAAAGGGGCTTCCATATCTGCACTAGATTGAAAAGGGGAAAAGAGGAGGGGGCCTCTGTCTATTTGATTTATAAGTAACCTGGTCATTTTCTGGTAATCAGATATTGTTTCTCTTTCGAAGGAACTTATCTTGAGTAGATAAGGCACCACGCCCATATCATATCTTACTAATCTCATGGACCAAGTAAGGTGCAAGCTATGTAGCACCGACACGCGACATGTGACACGCGACACGACACGATACGACACGCGACACGTCATTTCCTAAAAAGTAGAGAATTTCGACGCGTTCCGACGCGTTATATATTAAATAAATATTTTTATTTTTAATTAATTTGATTCAAATTCACAAATAAGTAAATAAATAAATAAGAACTTACAATAAATTTACACTAATAATATTAATAAATCTATTCATAAAAAATTTAAAAAACATATTCATAATTAATACGTGTGCATATTTAAAAGTATATTTTTTAATTTAACAAAAATTATTCCCCTCAAACCCTTTCTCCTCATTTCTCTCTCCTCTTCTCCCATGCCACCACCCCAAAATCCCCTCCCCCATTCGATTTATGCGGATCTCTGCCCACTCTCTCTCCCCCTCCCCTCCCCCTACGCCCCAACTTTCTCCCTGCGCCCCCATCAATCACCCCCAGCCCCCTCGGTTTCTTCCCCTTCTCTCTCTCTCTCTCTCTCCCTACGCCACCACCTGCTCCCTGCGCCCCCATCACCTGCGCCTCCATCAATCGTCCCCATCCCCATCGGTTTCTTCCCCTCTCTCCTCTCTTCTCTCCCGCTCCCCCTCCCTTTCCCCCACGCCACCACTGCTCCCCTGAGGCTACGCCCCCATCGGTACCCTCCATTCCTGTTCTTCCCCTGCTCTCTCTCCCCCCTCCCCTCCCCCATGCCACGGCCCAGCTCCCCCGCCCCTCGTTTCTTCCTCACGATCTTCTCAACTCTTTCGGCCGCCTCATCACTGTCGCCTCAGGCCCTTCCTCCTTCACGGCGGCTACGGCCTCGCCGCCGGCCCTCCATTGCGGCCTCGCCTCGGTTTATGCACTTCCTCTCGCTGTCACGGCCTCATCTCCGCTTCCTCGGCCTCACCTCTACCCATCATCGTCTTCTTCCACAATCTCTCTCTCGGACACGCGTGTCGAGAAAAGTTGATCACGTGTCGAATTTCTCGACACGCGTTGGCCGCGTGTCCAAACGTGTCCAAGCGTGTCCAAGCGTGTCGGACACGTCGACACGTGTTGTGTGTCGGAAGCCTCAGCAACGTGTCCGTGCTTCATAGGGTGCAAGTCAAAGATTGGTGAATGGCTTAGGATAAAATTGTTTTCATTTGATGGTGCAAGAAATTGAACTCGTGATGTATTGAATCCGCACACACAGTCCCGTTCCTTAATCACAGTTTTATTTATCTTTTCACGTGATATTTTTCTGTCATATAAAGATCATTTCTCATATTTCAATCTCAAGGAATGCAGTTAACCTATATATTTGACCTTCATCAGTATCCTTTCGTGGAATTCGTAACATCTTGGTTCTATTCCTTGTATACAGTATACAATGACAAATAGATTGAACACAGTAAACACAAGTTGATAGGCATTACTGGTTAATTCGACAGCATAGTTTAATTATGCTATTCTTATTCTGAAATTTTCTCGAAAGATTGATTGTAATTTTATTTGTCAGGAACCACAGGAACCAAGCTCTCACGGGGCTTGTACATGTTTTGGAGGCTTGTTTTTCTTTTGGTCGAAATTTGGAGGCTTGTTTTGTTTTAAAGACCACTAGCATCATCCTTGTCAGCATGCAGGGAAGTAAGTAGCATATCATTTAGTGGGCCAATGCACTAAAGAGTCTAAGGCTCCGTTCGTTTCGCGGAAAATAACTTCCAGGAAAATATTTTCTGGATTTTCCAGTGTTCGGGTGGGCGGAAAATCACGGTCCTTCTTTGCAGCTTGGAAAATGTTTTCCTCTTTTGAAAAGAGGAAAACATTTTCCAAGCCTCGCCTCTTTCTCTTCCTTCGGTTCTTGTTCTCTCTCTCTTGCTCTCCTTGTTGCGAAATCGGCTTCGACGATGTCCTTCTCCGAGACCCGTCTCCGCCCTCCCTGGCTGCTCCCGCCCGCTTTGCTCCGGTCGGGCGCGCCGCCACCGCCGCGCTCGCTTCCCCGGCGGCTCGAAGCCACTCGGGAGGATCCGGCTCAAGAGGGAGCTCGCGGCGGCGCGGGAGGCTCGCGGGAGATCTGTCACCAGATCCGGCGAGCTCGAGTGAGATCGGCGGAGCCTCGAGCTCGCCGGAGTGGCCACCGGGTCTTGGTCGGCCAGCGGGCAACCCGGCCATCTTCGAGGCGGAAGGAGGCGGCGGTGGCGGAACGAGGAGGAAGAAGGAGGAGGAAGGAGGCGACGCGGACGAAGCTGCTCGGGAGGAATCGGGAGGACGAAGGAGGAGGAAGGAGGAAGGAAAAAAAAAAAATTCTATTTTAAAAATATAAATAACTAAAAAATCATTTTTTAAAAAAATATAAATAAATAAAATAAATTTTTTGGTCAATTAAAAATATTAAAATTCAATTTTTGATTATTTTTTTCAGGAAAATGTTTGAGCTAACAAACAGTGGAAAATATTTTCCACTTAAATTTTAGATTTTGACCGAACAGGAAAATAGAGTCATTTTCCTGGAAAATAACTTCAGGGAAAATGTTTCCGGAAACATGATATTTTCCAGGTAAACGAACGGAGGCTAAGATAAGGTATTTCATTTAAAAAAAAAAAGCCATAAAGGCACAATCAAGCTATAAATTGATTTGAAGTGCTTTGTGGATGCAAAGTTTAACTAGAAATTGATGATTTCTTAACTTGAAATTGATTATTTGACATTGAACTGTTGAGTACGACAAAATTCGGTTTTTCAACCCCGTGCATGAATTCAACTCTATATGGTCTACATGCTTGAGATTAAACTCAATTTGTTTTAATTATTAAAAACTTAAAAATTAAATCACAATGTGAAGCTTGAAAGCCATCTCAGTTCTCATAAAAAAATTTAAAAAAAAAAAAGATTAAACACAGCAAACATCGGTTGATGTGTATCGGTTCATTTGACTGCATAGTTTAATCACGTTATTTTTTTCCTGAAACTTTCTTGAAAGATTGATTGTAATTCTATTTTTCAGGAACCAAGCTCTCATTGGACTTGTCCGTATGTTTTAAGAGGCCGGAGGCTTGTGAACATTTGAAGACCACTAGCGTCACACTTGTTGGCATGCGAGGAATGAAGTGGCATATTATCTAGAGGGTCAATGCAATAAAAGTGTCTAACATAAGGTGTTAAATTGATTTGAAGTAGTTTGTTGATCCAAAGTTTAACTTAAAACTAGATCACAATGTGAAGCTTGAACATGTGCATTTTTTAGATGTTGATGGTTTGATATTCAGCTGTGAGTAGGACAAAACTCAATTTCTCAATATCATGCTTGAGCTCAACTCTATATGGCATATTCGCTCGAGATTAAACTTGATTCAATTCGATTATTGATAACTTAAAAATTAAATCACAATGTGAAACTAGAACTCTATCTCTAACTCCTAAAAATATAAAGAAAAATAAAGTACTATTTTTCTTTCATTTTCCAAACATCCTTTAAATTATTAACATGGTTTGCAAGCGACATGAAGTGAGTGAGCTAATCACAAGCAAATATTATAATATAAAGGTTGACTAATAAATGTATATGAAAATTCTTTCAGCTCTATTGCGTTTTATTTTTACGCACATATATTTAGTTACTTTTATCTTGATTTGTTTTTTCAGTTTTACGCTATTAACAATTACCAAAGAAGTCTTGGGAAGATTTGGGACTAGTCGGACCAACAAAATCCGTATCAAGTTCTCGAGTGGCCCAGTAATTTTTTACTAGTAAACGGGTGGTTTGGGCCAGGCCCAGGCCTAAGAACTATTGCCCATTGCAGGCCCAAAAATCCATTGAGCTCTAGTGAATATCGAGGCTTGTCCATGCAAGTCACTTTTCTTGGCTAAGTCCGCCCATTCACGATGGCCCCCAGGAGCACATCCATGATCAAGTCTATTAGTTATTTAACAAGAGCTTTAGGACACGTTGCTATTAGCAAAAAAAAAAAATTTAAACAAACAAATTACATAAAGGTCAATTAAATGATTGCATTTGCATTAAACAAACAAATTACATAAAGGTCAACTGAATGAATGCGCGCATGCAAATGCAATAAAAGCTCAAATTGCTTTTCCGATGTTTAGGAAAACTTGCATGTGAAGGGCCAAAAAGTGGCTAGTGAAGGGCAGGCAAAGTTCACCCCACCCAGGCGACCTCCACCAAAGGTTGCACGACCTTGGGCAACCGCCGCCCAACTCTAGCGACCGTAGGCGATCCTTGACCCTTGCGACCCAAGTGGTGGTTGCCTATGTTGCGTGCCACCAAGTTGCTCAAGGTTGGGCGACCTCAGCCAATGATTGTCGACGCCAAATTTGGCTCATTGACACCGGCAAAGGGTTTGAGTTCTTTTTCAATAAAAAATAGTGAAAGCCTACGCAAAAATTTTCTGCCAAACACTTCTTAAACCTAAAGTTCATTTACAAAGAGTTTTTACTAAATACAATTTGTATTTTCCCAAAGGGCTTTGACTTTCCGCATTTGCATTACACCAAAAACTCATTTACAAAGTTGAACCAAACTCACCCTTAGAAATTACCTCATCCGGCTTTTCTTTAACTTTCCTTTCATCTTCCATTTTCACTCTTTGTTCTTCCTTTAAATTTTACAAACGATAAGAAATGCTTTCGGATTTTGTGAAAATATTACATATGATCGATTATATGGTGTTTCGCCTTAGCTAAAGATCAGGCTATTAGAATCACGAGAATTGAAAAGAAAAGAAAAATAAAATCAAGAAATGAAGGTACTTGGGAGTTATGAAGCTCGACTTGCTCCGCCTAGAAATTAAGTGTCACACAACAACTAAGACTCTGAATTTTATTTTTCTTTTGTCAAATATTGATGCAAAGGCTGCCAAAAAAAACATAAATGAATCAAATGGATCGATGACTTCATAAAGATTATGGAAAGCCCATTTAATCACAGAACACAAATTACAACAAAAAGGCAAATACTTCTAGCGTTTGGACTTGCGGCTTCTTCGTGTGATCCTGAAAAAATTCTCTAGACAAACTGGAGGACGTCGGTCAATTTTTCACCGGTGTTCATTATGTATTAGACTCTAGGTTGCTCAGAGAGTAGGAGAGGGATACCCTATGTCGCTGTGTTTTCCTTTTTTGCATTCTAAAGCAATTTTAGCTGCAGCCCGAACATACAGCTGCAGGTCGCTAACATAAGGTTCAACTGCACATGAAAGAGGTCCTATCATCGCTATAAAATCTTTTCAATGAGCTTTCTTCAACAACAGCCACAAGTAGACATTTATGACAAACTAATAGGGAGAATGCTTACAATGAATAGTATACCTTTGAAGATAACACTAACCTCATCCCTTCAAGTGTGGCTCATGACTCAACAAGAGTGCAAAATGATGCTTGGAAATCTCTATTGTGTGTTATGATGGTCATCATCTTACAAATCAAAAGGCATAGGAAAGAAGACTGAGCATAATGGGCATGAAACTGGCACAAGAAACCATATTAGTGATCACTCAAACATTGCATAATTAAACCTTCAATAATTCAGACTAGAGAAGGACTTAGAGAAAGTTTAGATCACAAAAAGTAACAAAATTAACGAAGAGAGGGGCTCATAATCAATCTGTAAAGCATATCAAAACATAGAGAAGATGTTACGTGATTGTACTAAAAGCTTATTAATTAAAACAAAATGAACAAGACGTGATCAACCACATTTTCCATCACTTGAAAAAATATGCAGAGACATGACCAGAGGAGCTCCATTCACTTCATTGCAAAAAACAGGGTTATGAGTGGCCAAAGCATCTTATAAATACTACGACCAATATTGAATGGCTGTAAATCAAGAGGTAGAGTTCACAAATCACAATCATTGCTCCAACCCAATAAACATGAGAAGTTCAATTATGAAAATAGAACTCTAACCTTAAGAGCAAGAAGAAAAACCAATGCATTGAGGGCCAAAAGTAGAGCAGTGCAAGATAATTAGCATATGGTATTAGCTAAAATCTAGTAAACCCATGCATCAACATAGACCATTTCCAAGCATTTGACCGTGTCCCTCAACCACTCTCAAGTGCCAAAATGGGCAACATTTCAACATTTCTTCAACATAAAAGATAATGTGACACTCCAAGATCCAAACAGAGATGGACAAGAGGGCTCAATAGTGACTATCTGGAACCCTTGAAAGAAAGAGCAACACCCAGTAGTGACTAACAGGGGCAATCACTTATATATTTCAAACTGAACAAGAAGGACAAGGCATAATACAAGAAAAGTAAGCCCAAAACATGATTAGACACAGCAAAAAGGAAAAACATGGATATGCCATGCTACATTTATATTCCACTTTCAAGCTCCGTTGAAGCGATCCTGATACCAAACTCATGTTTCAAGTCTATCAACCAATATTTCTTTTAAAACCACTTGGTGTCCAATATCCAGGACACTCGATATTTAGTAAATAGAACACCTTTCACTATTTTAACGTTCAATGAAATTAGTCACACCTCATGGCTCATGACATAGTTCCTAGTCCAGATCTTGTGAGACCACTTCAAGTCCGCCACATGCTGACAATTCTGTATAATGGTAGACATCTTTTTGAGCCTGTAACTCTTGTACATCTCTATTTGTCTTTTGTAATTGCTCTTTTGTTGCCTTCAGTATTTCCTTCAACTTGTGAATCTCTTCATCTTTCTCATTCTCTGACCTTAAGTTCTCGATTGGAAGACAACTAGATTCCTTCAACTGAATCTCTTCATCCTTCTCTTTCTTTGGCCTTAAGTTCTTGGTTGACAACAAGATTGCAGGCCCCAAATCACTGGGGCATGGGCTTTGCCCTGGCATTAGACATGTCCAAGTTTCTCTTTTCCCAACATTAGAGAAACAACATTTCAAGTAGGTATTGCTCTTCCCAAGTTCCAAATATATCCCATGAGATCATTCATACTTCCTTGCAGTTAAGTAACATAAAGAATTTATTAAACTAATGATGTTACAATGTATTGGCGAGCATTTAAGCTGAATTCATAAATACACATGATTGCCTTCAATTCCTAAATTTGCTTCCTATCATGTGCCAGAACTTGGTTAGTCAGCATAACTGCACAAGCCATATCAATAAGACATTCAATATTTCACACTTTCCTGTGAAACGGGAAAAGATGTCCAGAGATATCAAATTGAAAAAGTAATCACATTCTTCCTCTCTATAGTTGTTCCTTGCTGATTGCTATATGACTTGTCATCCACCGAAACCTTAAGAAAACACACATTGGGAAGTTAGACTTTTAGTTTTGATTTTAGACTATTTATTCTAGCTTGCCCTCTTTTCTTGATCCATTCATCTTTTGCTCAGATATCTGCATAAATTCCTAATACGTTGTAGCAACAATATTGTCATGGCCAAGAGTGAATAAAATTTGTTAACACTAGATGAACTATATTGAATGGCTTTTCAACAATTGCGGGGACGTGTGCATGCATGTGAAATGCACAACTAGTAATTGGGTAGTCTGGGGCTGTAGTACTTTCCTGTTCGATCTCTCTCATTAAACCAATATGTGGTCACGTTAGCATATTAATAGAAAATTTTACAAGTTTCACCATCTCAATACTTCATAGCTCTAGCTGTTGCATAGCTCTTTTGTTAAAGACGGTGAGCTATGTGCACTAGGCAAGCCTGAAACTAGTTGTGGATTATTGTGCTGTTACTAGCAAATCCAAATCATAGAGCTATGAGAATGACAATATATCAATGCAGGTGCTAAGAACTTAGACATTCTTAGGGAGGCAATTCTAGAACACATCCTATGTTTTTTTCTTATGACAACTGCTATTAATACAAGCCTATTGTTGGAAAAGTGGCAAATATCTTTGGACATCTTTACCTTTGGTCCAAAGATGTATCGCCTTAGTAGCATCTTTACTACAGCAAAATTATCAATTACATTGGAAATATCACTTATAGGGAAACCCAAAATTTAAGGGGAAACATGAGAGTAGCTTTGCTACTGTTGTTCTAGCAATATTTATATTCCCCAAGGTGTGTTATATCTTTTGCTTTGCTCTGTCAACCTTATTTGCGTCACTTGACTTTTGCAATAAAAAAAAAAAAATCAAGGTTATGACAAAATAGTCATTGACAGGTAATGAAAGTCTATTTAATGTCGACAGGTCATATTAAAACGATGCTAGAACAAGATTTGTACCTCCCCTTCCTTTGAACTCCAAAAAGCAATGAGATTTTTCCATTGATCTCTTCTCACTCTCTCTGATAGATTCTTCTAATGATCCAATTATGATTTAGAATTATCATTGTGAGCAACTTTTAGATCACTTTTTCAATATCTCCATTTAGAATTTGAGGAATCTAGAATCCATTTTTCCATTGCTGGTATGGGGATAATCAAACTTAGACTGTAAGGAAGAAAAATCAATAATGATGTTAAATTTATTAACAAAATGAATGGAATTTCATACGAGTACAAGCTAACTACCTCTACAATCCTAATCATAGCGTTTCTCATATCCTTGGTAATTTGCCTCAAAGTTGTGAGCAACAACACCGACTCACTAGCAATGGTTCCAAGAGACTCTCCAAACCTCCAAGGCAGCATTTTCTTCCCCAACCTGAAAACGATGCATTTCTATTGCGACCTAAAATTTCGGGTGTACCACCTAAAACTAGGTTAATGGACTACTAAGTCTTTAAACGTAGGATGAACTCTCCTAAGCTCATACCAATTCGCGACCTAATGTTCAAATATTTAACATGCAAAAGATTATTATCTAGAAGTCATCATTAATCGGTTTACGGTAGGTCGATTAGACACCTAAGTAAAATAATTGGAGAATTATATTATTCCTACGAACCAAAGACTAAGGGTACGGAGACTTAGTTATACTAGATTTCTCTAATACCCTTTTGGTACCATTTCTTTTTAATTTACAAAAATGTTTTTGCAAATAGTTTGGATTTATTTTAACTTAAATCTCTATCATGCAATAAAGTGATCACACATATGCTCAAATATTCAATAAATAAATTACATCACACAAAGCAAACAATTTTTTTTTTTTTTTGGCTTTTCTTGAAAATTAGAATTCTTTTATAAAAATGCATTTTTTTAACTAAATGACTTAATCTTATTAATATCCAAATTCTAATTAAATGGGCCTATTATGCAAACTAGTTATTATGCACTTATGACCTAACTTCACTAATGAACAAATTCTAATTAAATGATCCTATTATGCGAACTAATTAACATGCACCTAGTATTTTTGTATTTTTCTATTGAAATTCAGAATTAATAAAAATCCTAATTAAACTATCTAAAAAGGGATAATTTTCTAATTTATTATAAGGATTAATTTGACTTAAGCGCTATCATATCTTAGAAAACTATTTTTTGAAAAATGAGATAATTAAAATGTGCGATCATTATCTAAAAATTTAATTTAGGTCAAACCCTAACTTATTTTTAAAAATGCAACCTTAAAAATGTAATCCTAAGAAAATTCTAATTTACTAAACCTATATGTTTGATTTACTAAACCTATATGCTCATGCAGAATTTTGATTTTTTTAGTTTTTTTTAAAAGATAAGTAATTATTAAATAAATATTAAATCAAAGTTATCAACAAAATAAATGATTAAAATAATCAGAAAAATAACATGTTGTCTCACGAGATCAAATTAACGATTATTCTAATCCTAATTATCACGATAAAGAGTTCAAAATAATTAAAAATTTGATCCGAAGTTTTATGAACCAAATTAATAATTATAATAATTTAACGATTGAAATTTTATAAAAAATGCCCAAAAATTAACGTAATTAAAAAATAATCAGATGTTTTACGGATCAAATTAATAATTACAATAATTTGAACAAAATTCCTACATATAATGTCAGAATATGCATAAAATGAAAATCACATTCCTATACAATAATATTGAAACTTATAAAAAAGAAGACTAAAATAGCATAAAATAAATAAAAAAATACAAATAACAAATGCCACCTAAAGGGACTTGGAAAGAGGGAGCAACGGCGCCGATCAGTAAGGGGCGGAGCACGGCAGAGGGCAGGCAAGGGCGCGGCACGGGAAGCGCGGCGGCGTCGGGCTCCGGCGGCGGTGAAGCGGACGATTGGAGGTGGCACGACGAGGAGAGCTCGGCTGCTGCGGAGCGGAGCAGGCCTCGGGCTTCGGAGGCGCGGCGTCCGGTGAGCGGAGACGGGCGGCAAAGGCGCCGGGTGCTGGGCTGAGGCGAGCGGTGCGGAGGCGTTAGGCTCCGGCGAAGGGGGAAACCTGCGTTACAGCGGGTTCGGGTTCTGACTCACGGGCGGAGGCGAACGATGGCCGGATCAGTGAGTTGCAGGGAGTGTCGGTGAGCGAGATCGACGCGGCGAGCTTTGCGGTCTGCTGCAAGGGCTTCGGTTCGAAAGGGGCAGCAGTCTGCTGGAGTTCAGATCTGGTGGAGGCACAGCGACGATGACTGGCGAGGACCGGCAGAGGTGATCTGTAGAGGTGGGTCGCGTACCGGCGTGGGTGAGCGTCGGCGCGGTCGTCAGGCGAGCGGTGCTGGGCGATCAGCGGCGACGAGGGGGCTGCTGCTGGTGGAGCGGCGGTGTTGGCGCTCAGGCGGAGGGCAGCGGTGATGCTTCAGGGAGTCGGGCGCTAGATCGCGGGAGGCGAGCGGGCGGGCGCGACCGGCGAAAGGCGGAGGCCGAGGGGGAGCAGAGGCGGCGCGGCTTCTCAGGTGGTGACCAGCTCGGGTTGCTGCTGCAGCGACGGTGGTGCTAGGAGACCGGCGGCGCAGGGGATCGGTCACAGCGGCGAAGGAACTCGCGAGGAAGAAGAAGAACAGTGCATTTTTCCTTTTTTTTTTTCTCTCTCTCTCTCTCTCTCACCTGTCCACTCGCGCGTCTACCTTTTGCTGCTCGCGTACTTTCCTCCTCCTGTTACTGACCTTGACCTTTCCCCTCAGAATCAAACAAAACAAAAAATTGTCTCTTTTCGTATTATTATTATTATTTTTTTTTGCTTTTTCCTCACGAATTCTCTCCTCAAGCTTTTCTTCTCTCTTTTCACGAAATTTCTTTGCGAATTCTTCCCCCTCCTCGCATCCGTACGGAACGACTTTTTTTTTTTTTTTAATAATGATTCCAAACGGCTGTTTTTCCTGGCAACTTTCGAGTTTTCATCTTTTATTATATTAAATCAAGCGCCGCAAATCGAAGCGTGATTTCTTAATCGCTTGATTTTGCTCGATTCCTTCCACTTTATCAAAATCATTGCCCTTAATTCATCTGATATTTTAATTGCTTATATATTTATCAAAATCTAAATATTCATTAAAATTTCAAACTTTCATACATAAACAATCAAATCAATATTCATCAATATAGTATGATGAAAAACAGTATGCTATATGTAGGCAAGCCTTACGAGATGCATTCACATTTGTAGTCTTTGCTTTAGACTACTAAGTTTCAGACTCGAATTAAACATAGCTTGTCACTATTGTGTAATTTTTCAACCTTCTCGTCTAACTCATAGCTTATTTCCTCCGTGCGCAAACCCACAAATTTTGAGCATGCATCTTGTGTTTCCCATGTATATAAATCACCTAAACATAAAGTATTAACATTTCTTAGTAAGAGATCAACAACTCAATTAAGATGTTCATATAATTATATATATATATATATATATATATATATATATATATATATATATATATATTATCTTCATTCGTTGCGAGGCAAAAGGGTTACAAGAATATCGACAAGATCATAAGTGTAGCAGAAAATGGCCACAATAAGAAAGGCAAAGCCATGAATAAACAGACTTAAACTCATCCAAGTGAAACCCAACACGGAATCCTAAAGAGAAAGCTCTTAAAAGTTCAAACCCTCACCCAGAACGAATCCTTAGGACGATAAAATGTGACCGAGGCATACAACAGTTGGAACTCAAATGACATAAACTACACAAATTGGAAAGAAGACAAAGTAGGGTAAAACCCCATAATTCAAGTAGGAAACTGGAATGTATTAGTAAAATAATAGAGGTTAAAACTTGCCAACCAAGAAAAAGAAAAGAAGCCAAGGCAGGAAAAAGAAAAGCAAGAATCAATGGATATCAAATTAGGACAAAGGGGTTCAAATCACAATCGACAATCAGAAAATACATTTTAAGGATATCAAGTTGATTCATGAGTCATGAACCTGCTCACTCCAATTCGAAGTTATCAAAAAAGCCAAACCGAAAAGAAGAAAAGAACATAGAAAAAACCACAGTAAATGACACCACCGATGGACAGAGACGAACCATAGTCAGCGAGTCACTCACTAGGCACCGGCATTGGTGAAATCGAAGATGAATGAAGAGAGAGTGCTTGAGCTTGAGTTTACAGTAAACGCGTTTGAGCTTGAGCTTACCGTGAACGATGTGAGTGATGAAGAGAGAAAAAGTCATAGAGAAGCTGAACGGTTTGTGGTGAAAAAACTTTAAGATTTTTTTTTTTTTTAAAGTTAAGAATAATGATGCGGAAGAGATTAATATGAAACTTTTGTATAATTCGATGTTCTAGAAAAGAGTAATTGAATAATTAAACAGATAAAAAAATCTAATTAAATATAGAAAACCAAAATAAATATAGAAAATCAGAAAAAAATTTAAATATCTCTATTATACCAATCAATAGAATTTTATAATTTGTGATATTTACAGTAAAAATATAATATTCAAAGCATAAGTACATTAAGAATCATAAATTTGTTGGGAAATTCAAAATAAAGAACCTTATTGTAAAGCCCTAAAGGCTTGTTTAATTTTAGATTTTAAATTTTTTAAAGAGTTTTCCAATTTTTCTGAATTTTTTCTGATTTTCTAGAATTTTCTCAATTTTTAATAATTTTTCTGAATTTTTAATATTTTTCATTAATAAAATTTAAATACCGATTTCTAATATTCTTTTGAATTTTTTAATTGATTTGCCTTTTTTATTTTATTTTATTTTTTTGTCTTGTTCTGCCTGCACTTCATCCTTCTCCTCTCAACATCCTCTACCCGAACACCATCTTCAACCTGCAACTCCACCTTTCGCGGCCATTTTTTTTTTTTTATATTCCTTTTTAACGAAACAAATACCATCACCGACGAGTTTATCATGAGAGCTTAGATCACCGCCGACTTATCTCAGACCGCGATTGTCTATTCCAACCGACGTTGACCACATCCGGCTGCCAACTCCATCTATAAGAAAACTTAACAAAAACCATCCTACCGAATCCGCATTTTTAACATCAGCAACCCCAGCAAATTAACAAGCAAACGTACATTAGAATGAATGAGATGGGGTAACTAAGGACGCGCATAACAACCATTCTGTTCCGAAATAATTTAAGAACAAAAATATTTTTCATTTCTATGTTTAGAAGAGTTTACAGCGAAAATAATAGTTTAATAACGACACAAAATTTCTACTCTAAAAATAGAAATTCATTTGATAACGACACAAAAATTTATTCCTTTCGAACGGCGGCGGCGACGGGACGACCTTTAATATAAAAAATAAAAAATAAAAATGATTTAGTAACAAAAAAAGTAATGAATAAAATAAAATAAAATAAAATAAAATAAAATAAACCATTAAAAAATAAAATAAAAATATAATTTTATTTTAAAATAAAAATATCCTTAAAAATAAATTTATTTTATTTATTCTATTTTATTTTATTTTACGAATAAATTTAGTTTAAAATGAATAAAAATAAAAAATAAAAAAATTATTTGGCAAAACACTCAAGGAAAATAAAAACAAATTTATTAAATTGATTTTTAATAAATTTATATTTATTTATCATAAATAAATTATTTTAAATAAATTTATTTTTAATAAATTCATATTTATTTATTATAAATAAATTATTTTAAATAAATTAAATAAATTTATTTTTAATAAAATAAAAATAAAATGATAAATAAAAATAATTTATTTATTTTAATAAATTTAATTTTATTTTTAAATGAATAAAATGAATATATTTATTTTTATTTTTAATAAAATGAGGACAGGCAGAGGAGGAGGAGGAGGAGGTAGAGACGTAGAGGAAATGAGAGAGGACTTACCGAAATTAGGGTTTAGTTAGAGAAATTATTTCGATTTCTCTTCCGAAATCAGTAGAAAATTTTAGCTTCAATTTCTCTTCCAAACCTATTTCGGAAATGAAATCTATTCCGGAAATAGAAAAACTAAATAGATTTATCAAACGGATTTCTCTTCCGAAATAGGTTTGGAGTAAAACTATTTTAACATAAATTTTGGATATAGATTTGGAGCGAAATCGAAGTAGAAATTTTCTATTTCTCTATTTTTGGAACGTAAATCGAAATAACTTCTTCATGAAATTTTCTACTAAGATGAATATGCTTAGAAAAAATATTGCCAATAAGATGGCAATGTATCATAATATGCCGGAAATTTCATGAAATCGTGTTTTCAACTTTTGTAATGTATTTCTATTATTTTGTATTTTGAGATTTTCAAGTTTTGCTTTTGTAATGTGATACTGTATTTGATGATTCCTATCTCGATTCTTGTAATGTGATGTTCTACTTGAGGATTTCCCTTATTTGTAATGGTTCTTTATGACAAGCTCTATTACACTTCGTAAAATTCACTGATTTTGTAAAATTTGCCACAAATTGCCCAATACACTTCTTTGTGTTTCTTTCTAAAACGATTGCTCGATATCGTAAACCGTGGCGGTGATCGACGTGACACACTAGCATAAGGGGACTAGAATATGGTTGCCCACCTTCATTCTACTAGAGTTTTGGGAACCTTCTATCATGATCAAGAGTAATGCATATTGATCTCTTTTTTTCTATTGTATGGAGATTATAAGTATATTGCCTATTTAGGTGGATGCTAAAGAATTTTGTGTGAAAATTTAGAAAATTTGATATAACAACTCTTACTTTGTATTTTTTTTTTTTCAAAAAAGTGAGACTTTACTAAAAAAAAAAAAAAATCTTACTTTGTATTTGGGTCAATGGGTTCATAAGCATATGAAATTTGTAAGAATGGACATCTCATTTGCTCCAAAAAAAGATAAATTTGTTTTAAGAAATATAAATTTTATCTTTTGTTATCAAACGAATTTCTATTTTCGAAACAGAAATTTTGTATTGTTATCAAACAGATTTTTTTTGCTCAGAAACTCATCTAGAAATAGAAATAGAAAAATCTATTTTTGTTTTAGAAACTATTTCTGGAACGCAGAATGGTTGTCATGCGCGCCCTAATATGTCCTCGAAACGCGACTTCGCTGGTGCAATGGAATTCTCCGACGAAAAGCTTTTTGGCATTGGAGATATGCATGCACGTTGGACTCAAGCAAAGATTTTTCATCAAATTGCATAGAAGCACAGAGAAAATTCTAGTTGATGGTTTTATTTATTTGTATGATGATGGGCTTAAGGCCCATCCGCCCATGTTGGGCCTAAAAGCCCGGCCTGCTAGATAAGGGCCCATATATGAAGAGGTGTTATGTTGAGGGGTTATGACTTTTTGGGGAACGTATTACGTTAAAGAGTTACTTCTCTTGGAGGAGAAGTATTTAAGAGGGAAAAGAAAAGAGAGGAACGTACCTTTTCAAGTGAACATACGTCAGTCTCTCTCTCTCCCTCAAAAAAAGAAGAAAAAGAAAGAAACAGTACGCTCTGTTTTTTCTCCCCTTAATAGTAACAACACGCTCCTTGGTAGACCGGGATCAAATTCTTCCTCGAACTTCAACGTTGGTGTTTAATCTGTGAACAATAAGGTACGCTCGATTCCGTGGTATGTCTTTGATCGGTGATACATGTTCTTCATGGGCTCGTCTTCCGCATTTATTTTAGGGGTTCGATTTAGTGTCGAATCCGTTTTAGGGAATCGATAATTCCCAACATTGGTATCAGAGTCGTAGTTAATGTTTTCTGATCCCCTTTTTATGTTAATGAATTACTTTTGTGGTCGAAATTCGAGAAAAGCCACTGCCGGTCGATCAGGGAAGGTAAAACTCGACACCCGCGTACTGTTCGTCCTATTTGGTGATTTTCTACAAGTCGAAATTTGTTTTTGATAGTGCAGGGACGAAGCTCTCGTCGATATGAGAAAAACAAGTCGCGGATCGCCACCGGACGCGTCACCACACGCAGCTAGAACGAACGAGAGTCATCGGTGCGTGCGTTGCATGTGCCGACTCGGTCCCTACGCATGCGCCATTTTGGCCCAAGGCACGTGTGACGCACGCGTCGGCTAATGTCATCGTGACATCAGTCAGGCAAGAGCGTGGCACGTGCCGGTCGGTTTGTCCGACTCGGCTCGACCGGTCTGACCCGACCGCCCGTTGACTCCGACCCGGTTGACCGTTGACCGTTGACCTCGATTGTTGACCGTTGACTTTGGTTGACCACCGACTTTGACCGTTGACAAAAAAAAAAAGAATGTGTTTCTTTTTCCAATTAAGTCTATATGAATTATATATAATCCCTTATTTGTTCTGCATTTGTTGCAGGAACAATGCCTCCCCTTAGGTTACGCACACCTATTTGCGCAATTGCCAATGAACAAAAGGAAATGCTTTCTAAGTTGATAGCTGAGCTGACTGATCATCGATGGGAGAGTGGCGACTTAATTGATCACGTTCTTGAAGTCAATGGGAAAATACAAAAGGTCATATGGAATGGTCGTCCCATGCCACAGTTTGAGATGGTGCGATTTTTCATGAACACTCTTCCACAAAAATGGCAAGGAGTGTTGAATCGCTTATGGGAAGTCAACAGAGCTGCTTCGTATAGGAGAATTGTGATGGCTTTTATATATGATTATTATTGGATTGTTACAAGAGAAAAGATCAAGAAATTGAACAAAAGAGAATATTTCCCAGTTCGTATATTGACTCGGTGTTAGATATTTTGGCCGGTCTTTATTTGGTGTGCTTTGTGGACATCTTATATAATGTTATCTACCTAGTTATTGTTGGTGTGGCAACTGATATGTTAGTTGTATTATGTGAAAGCATTATTATTATATCATTGTTTGATATCAAATACTATTTGTTTTCTGTTATTATTAACTGTTGTGGGTAGTTAGTTGAAATTTTTGTAATTTCAAAGAATTATTTGCATAGAATGTTTTATTAATAATAACTCAAAGTTAGGATTTTGGATGATGATTGGAAACATAGTGACCTCTTGATTCTGAAATCTAATTTGAAATTATTCATTAATATGATGGTTTTATGCAAAATAGATGCATAAATGATAGGCATTAATAATTCGTGCATATGTGTCTGATATGTTCAGATCGATGACTTCAGCTACTAAGAACATAATTGCTGATTTGAACAAAGAAGACAAAATAAACGGCGAGTATTGTGAAATATTGAATATGAAAATTTAATGTGTGCTTGAAAAGCAAGAAGCACTAAAAGCTCTTGACCATGTTATGGAAGATATTGAGGATGATGTGCACCACTTTGAGCTAGCAGAGGACAGCCTCAAGGCATTTGAGAAGGAAACACATATTTGCTATATTGCTTCCAGCTCAGAAGGAGCTTCGAGCTCTAAGCGCAAACGCATTGATTCGTTCAATATGTAGAAATACAAGGGATCAAGTCATTCTTGCAAGAAACCAAGAGCTGACCAACATAAGAGAGGAAAATGTTCTCGAGTTAAGAGTATTTCAAGGGTGAAGTGTTACAACTATGACAAGAAGGGTCACTACGCTCGCGACTGTCGCGAGTCAAAGAAGGTACTCACCCCCTGTACTCTTAAGAGCTTTGCTAATGTGTCAAGTTCTGTATTCTTAACTGAAATCAATTCTTTGTGGATTATAGATTCAGAAGCAACAAACAATGTAGCGAAGGATAGAGAATCCTTCGTAGAACTTCGACGAGTTCCGGCTGGAACTAAGTGGATCTATGTAGGAAATAACTCCAGAACTGAAGTTAAATGGATTGACACCTGCCAATTGAATATGCGTGGTGGACGCATCTTGTTCCTACATAATGTTTTATATGCTTCGGAAATTCATCAAAATTCAATGTCTGTTTTGGTGTTAGTTAAGCTTGGTTTTAGTGTAAACTTCCATAATAGCGGTGTAGATTTGTATTTGAATACAAACTACTATGGTTGTGGTCATTTTTTGGATGATTTTATTGTACTACATGTTGACTGTGGTGATGTCAATGTTTGTTATTCCCTTTTCACGTCTTCTACTTCATATAATAATGATATGAATGTGTGACATGCTAGAATTGGTCATATTGGCCAACAACGTATGAATAGACTAATCAAAGAGGGCTTGTTGGGTAACATTGAAAAAGTCGATTTGCTCATATGTGAGCATTGCTTAGTAGGGAAAACAACAATAAAAAAAATTTGGAAAATGGAAAATAGCTAAATTTCCTTTACATTTAATCAATTTTGACATCTGTGGTCCAATGAATGTTAGAGGAAGGCATGGGGCTGTTTATTTCATCACATTTATAGATGATTATACTCGATTCGGATATATCTATTTGATTTCTCATAAATCTGAAGTATTGAGTTGTTTCAAAAAGTTTATGAACTTGGTAGAAAATCAACTAGACAAGAAAATAAAAGTATTGAGATTCGATTGAGATCGCGAATACTTATCTGATGAGTTCAGAAAGTTATGTGATGGAAAAGGAATAGAAAGATAGTTATCTATTCCTTATACTTTTCAACAAAATGGTGTTGCGAAAAGAAGAAACAGAACCCTTCTAGAAATGGTTAGGTCCATGATGGCTAAGAGTGAGCAGTTCTTGGTTCCTTACGGGTTCTACTTGGAACCTGGAACCTACCTCGAGTACGGGTTCCTCATTTTTGGAACTTGGAACCTATCCGTCGAGAACCAAGAACCCGGAACCTACCCCGTCACGGGTTCCGAGATCGGTTCTAGGTTCTAACGGGTTTTTTTTTTTTTTTTTTTTTCATTTTTAGTTTAAAAAAATGGAAATGAATGCAGCAATAATAAACAAACTTGTCATTCATCAAAGATGGGACAGTAAAAGGAGGAAAATAACAGATGATGAAAGTGCTTTGATGGAATCAAGTTCATCAGATTTGATTGAACAAAGCATAAAAAAATTTCATGAATTTAGATGCCCATAACCTCAAGCTATAGACTAAATGACCAAGCAACGGAAGCAGTATTAGTAGAATGGACAAGAGAGCTTCAATAGCCTGATTTCTATTCAATGAAAAAATGTCACTACCCAACAAAGTACATACAGATGCGCCTCTTACTGAGAACCATCAGTTTCCCATATCTATTCCACAAACTGACTTCCCTACTTTTCAAAAAGGAAGAACAAAGCAACAATCATTCGGGAAGCCGATTGGGCGTATGAACCCTCATCAAGCACCCTTTACGTTGATATTACGGTGGAGATTGGGTAAACTTGAATGTTAGCTCTACAATTGGAAGAAATAGTGTACAGCAGAATGAATTCAAAATAAAAAAAGTTAATTACCTCTGGCATATCATTAGGACAGCCAAACTTATGACATCCGTCCACATACCCTGCAAAGAGGCTGGTATCATTTGTCTCTCAGCTTTGAAGTCAGAAACTGGATATTCAAGAAACTATCAACACTCTTTTCTTGGATTTGATGAACCGGCATGTATGGATATGCCCTCTCCCGGCTTTAGCTCTACTTGACATACAACACACATGAACAGCCTAAACATGTTGCATAGGGGGTATTTTGTATCTAGCCTGCATTTTACAAGCATTTCTCAGTCAAAGAAACATTGATACGTCATGCAATCACAGTTAGGCATACAAGAGTGGTCCACCAAATTACTGTAAAAAAAGATCCATTGTTGTGGTTGAAAGTGGAGGTTAAGATGTAGACCTTTCTGAGAGCATTGCGGATCTGTCCTCATATAACTCCTCCACTACATCTGGCTCAATATATTCTTGATCAATCTAAGAAGATGATTCGGATGACTTTTTACGAAACATTGACTTAAATACTCCTTTTCTTGGCTTCTTCGGTGGTGGCAAAGAAGCCATTGGTTTATCTTGCGGTAATATATCGATAACAATGCATGTTGTATCATCTCGAAGTCCTTTTTCATGTAAAGCTTCCTATAATAAAAGAGGCCGTGAGTTTACATCTAATATAAAGTACAACAAGCTATGTCATGTACCAGATACAATTTTACCACACAATATTTACCACAAACAAATTAAATGTTATCCTATTAAGTAGGGTTAGCCATATGAATTCTTCCAATGCCATTGCACTTTGTGTCAAGACTTCCATAAGATCTAAGTGGTCCACATCTTTTCTTATAATCTCCTTCCTACGTCTTCACTCTTCCCATTTAACTGGAGTCTTCATCTCATACCCACATCTCCTCACTGGAGCATCTGAAGGCTTCCCATTTCAAACATATAAGCCTTGTCTAGGTTGTCTCTTCCTCTCCTCCTGAGCATGAACAAGAGAATGCAAACTACTCTTGTAGTAGGCGTGCCACATATTCCATGTCTTTCAGTGAACATCTCTTTCCACCAATGTTGGTAGGTACTTAAGGTTAAAGCTGCATTCACGAGGGAAGAAATATTCAAGAATGTTTTGCTCTCCTTTAAACAGCTTATGAGAAATGAACCTATTAGGGATAGAACATTGCATAAAGGGGACTATATCCACCAAAATCAAACATTTAAAGCACAATTCATTACAGCAAATAAGTAATCATGACTCCCAAACCAGGGTCCATAAACCCCGATGGAATTACTCCTGTATTGAGCTTACTAAAAGAGCACACCTCAACGACATAAGGACTAAAGACTTTCAGAATTATAAGAAAACATCATATATATTGGCCATCAGGTTAAAGAAACAAAAGAGACAACAAAATGGGGGCTTCTTCTCTGCACTTATCTAGTAAAGTGCAACCAAGTAAGCACATCACTGAAAGACATTTTGTTTTCACATGTTCTACTTAGATTTCCAAAACATCAAGCCCAACTAACTACAAAACAACAACGAGTGTCAGACAAGCACCACGAACAACATAAGACTCTAAGCAATGTATCTATTTCGAAGATTAAAAGAAAAGACAAGGCAGAGTTGCGGCATCGCAGGCTTTGGGGCACGGCTTCGGGCGCGACTTCGAGTCATGGCGAAGGCAGAGCAGCGGCGTTGCGGGCTGCAGGCGGGGGCGGCAAAGGCAGCAGCGGGCCGAGCAGAGCGACGTTGGGGCACGGGCAAGGCACGGCAGAGCAGCGCGTCGTGGGCTGCGGCGCGGCGTGGCGAAGGCAGCAGCGGGCGGAGCGAGAGTGACGTCGGTGCGGGCTGCGGGCGAGGCGCGCGGGGATGCTATTTGGTGGCGTTGAGCGAGGGCGAAGAGAGAACAGACTCGTGGGTGAAGCAAGTAGCCAGCAAGAGGAAGGAAGAAGAAGAAGAAGAAGAAGAAGAAGAAGAAGAAGAATGGGGGGTTTCGGCCGAGAGAGGAGGAAAGAGGAGAGAGAGAAGAAAAGAAAAAAGTATGGGTAGGGGAGCAGGAAGTGACGTGTGAGAAGGAAAAAGAAAGAAAAGAAAAGAAAGAGAAAAAAAAAAAAAAAAGAAAGGGGAAGGAGGGAAAATCGAGGGGGAAATCACGTGGGGGAAGGGGAGAAGGGGAGGTTTAGGGTTTTTTTTTTTTTTTTTTTTAATTTGATTGGTTCCGATTCGGTTCCGATTCTTGTTCAGAACCGGAACCGGAACCGAGAACCGCCGTTCAGGAAAAAGGAACCGGGAACCAAAACCGGTCACTTTAGAACCGGGAACCGAACCGGACCCTCCTTCGGTTCGGTTCCGGTTCCCGGTTCTACTCGGAACCACACTCACCCCTAATGATGGCGCATGCTAACTTACCTATTACTTTTTGGAGTGATGCTTTGTTAACTGTTGCCTATATACTTAACCGTGTGCCTTCCAAATCAATTACTTCCACTCCATATGAGTTATGGATAGGTCGAAAACCGGACTTAAGTTTTCTTAAACCTTAGAGTTGTGCTGCCTATATTTATGAGCTCTTTCACAAGTTTGGGAAAATGGGTCCCAAAGGAAAGAAGAATATTCTCATAAGATACTCTAAACACTCGAAAGAGTATGTGCTTATAGGTGAGCAGGAAAGTGGGAGTATAACTGAATTTGAATCACGGGATGTCACATTCTTAGAGAATGATTTTCCTAAGAAGGGCAAAATAGGTGAGAATTATTCTCTATTTGAAACCTTAAATCAAGATAATGAATTTAATGAAGTTCGTCCAAGTGGAAGTAAAATGAGAAGTGATGAATTTAATTTAACTTACTCTCAATTACAACCACATAATGAGATGATATCGTCAGTATCTAATCCGAGTGGGAGCATGATGGGGAATGATGTGCAAAGTGTACAATCTCCCATACAACGAACAAGTCACAAAAGTATTCCCCGTCGACGTTTTGACATTGAAAGGGAAACTTTCATGGTTACTCTACAAGATGAAAATAAGCCAAGAAATGTTAATGAAATTCTAAATTGCCATAATAAGGAAAAATGGATTCATGCAATGGAAGAAGAGATAGAGTCAATGAAGTCAAACCAAGTTTGGGAACTAGTTGATCTTCCAAAATGACGCAAAGCTATTGGGAACAAGTGGGTTCTCAAAATAAAGTGTAAAGCTGATGGCTCGACAGAAAGGCATAAGGCTCGCCTTGTGGCAAAGGGGTATAATAAACAAAAATGAATTGATTATGAAGAAACATTTTTTCCTGTAGTGAGATTTACCTCGATTCGCATTATTCTAACAATAGTGGCTAGTATAGGTCTTGAGTTACATCAAATGGATGCAAAGACTGCTTTCCTCAATGGAGAATTAGAGGAAGAAATATATATGGAACAACTTGCTGATTTCATTATAGAAAGCCAAGAAGGGGAGGCATGTCGACTTTTAAGATCGATGTACGGCCTTAAACAGTTGTCGAGACAATGGTATATACATTTTCATAATGCCATAATGGCATATGATTTTACAATGATAGATGATGATCATTGTGTATATATCAAAAGATCCAAAGATTAATTTGTGATCATATTATTATATATTGATGATATACCAATTGCCAGAAGTAATATGGAGTTTGTTAATATTGTGAAGAGTTGGTTATCTTCCAGCTTTGAGATGAAAGACATGGGTGATGCTGCATACATTCTTGGAATTAAGATTTCAAGAAATCTTTCAAAAAGATGATTGTCTTTTTTGCAAGAAATATACATAAATAGGGTTCTTGAACGATTTCATATGTAAGATTGTAAACCCATAGATACTCCTATTACAAAAGGTGAATGATTGAGCCATAGATTGTGTTCAAGGACTCCACAAGAGAAGGAATAAATGCAATATATTTCTTATGCTAGCGTTGTTGGGAGCTTGATGTACGCTATGATGTGTACAAGACCTGACATATGTTTTGCAGTTGGAATAGTGAGTAGATACCAATCCAATCCAGGTCAAGCACATTGAAAAGCCGTTAAGAGAATACTGAGGTATCTAAAGGGAACTGCTGATTATACGCTGAGTTATCAATGAAATGATCTCTAACTTGAAGGCTATTCAGATGCTAATTAGGGAGGAGATTTAGATGAAAGGAAATATGCCTCTGGGTTTGTTTTCTTACTGAATAATGGCGCCATATGTCGGAGTAATAAGAAACAAACGTGTATAGCCTTGTCCACGATGGAAGCTGAGTTCGTGGTATTATCAGCAGAAATACAAGAAGGTATTTGGCTTAAGAGATTTTTGGATCATTTATGTGTTATTGGGTATGCTACAAATCAATTATTGGTTAACTGTGATAGCCAAGCAGCTATAGCGTACACCAAAGATCCAAAATATTATGACAAGATCAAACACATAGATACAAAGTATAATTTTGTCAAGGATATGGTTGCACGAAAAGATGTGAACTTACAGTATATGTTATGCATATAATGGTAGCAGATCCTATGACAAAGCCAATACCTAGAGATATGCTTTGTGGCCATGTGAAATCTTTAGAATTGCGTAGAGGTTGATGTACTGAATATTGTAATTTCCCTTAAGTGTTCACATTTGATAAATTTGTGTTTTCATCATTAATGCATATGAATTTTTGTTTGACATTTATGCATCTTAATGCTCAGTGCATTATATTAAGTTAAAAAAGTATGTCGGACAGATAAAATATTAGCCCATTCACACAGGTAATCGCCTCTATTTACTGTGTGATAAATAGAGATGAAACGGTTTTTAAGTTTATTATCTAGGTGATAATCGAAAGTTCAAATTTAAAATATATATGTCGCCTTAACTAAGTGTTAAGATGATGACATAATATTTACTATGTCCGAAAGTAAAATAACCCACATATTTTACTTTATCTGTCTATGATGCCAGATGTAAGTTCTGATGAATTCTGTGAATGAGTAGATACGTGAACTTAAGTTAAACATTAAGTATGTCTGAACTATCATCTATATGGTATTAAAAGTGTAGACATACGCTCCATGAAAAATGAGTTAAATACCGTAATACGTAATTCATACTACGTATGCATGAGACAACCAATAAGAGTGACAAAAGTTTGATCTCAACTTTTATGCCGTGTGAGATTCTTGAGAAAAAGAGTTCCTCAATTTTAGTACCCTTATGACTTTTACTTATTCTCAAGATCTCTATTTAGTATTTGCTATCTTAGGATGTTGCCAATGGTCATGAGTTGATTTGATCTAATGGGACATTTCTAGAAAAGCAAGCTGAACTAAAATTGAGAGTTTGAAGGAAAGAGGAAGATCGAATTTGGAGAATTACATTGTAATTTTGTATTCACTGGTCGACCAATTATGACTGTCTTTGGGATAATCATAACTGTGAATACAATATATATATATATATATATATATATATATATATATATATTGTTTAAAATAGATCAAGAGAGATATAAATGTGATCGATCGATCTAGGGTACTGCATACTAAATCTACTCAAAGTGTGATGCTCATTATGAGCTGTTATATATTCCTAATAGATGTATGACAACGAGCTCTCAAAGTATTCTAGTCACACGGATTATTCACCGGTATGAATGTTGAAAAGAGGTAAAGAGGATCCTGTTTGCCCCACCATGTATGAGTGGGAGATGATGGTTTTATTTATTTGTATGATGATGGGCTTAAGGCCCGTCCGCCCATGTTGGGCCTAAAAGCCCGGCCTACTAGATAAGGGCCCATATATGAAGATGTGTTATGTTGAGGAGTTATGACTTTTGGGAGAACGTATTATGTTGAAGAGTTACGTCTCTTGGATGAGATGTATTTAAGAGAGAAAAGAAAAGAGAGGAACGTACATTTTCAAGTGAACGTACGTCAGTCTCTCTCTCTCCCTCAAAAAAGAAGAAAAAGAAAGAAACAATACGCTATGTTTTTTCTCCCCCTTATAGCAACAGCACGCTCCTTGGTAAACCGGAATCAGATTCTTCCTCAAACTTCAACGTTGGTGTTTAATCTGTGGACAATAAGGTACGCTCGATTCCGTGGTGTGTCTTTGATCGATGATACATGTTCTTCCTAGGCTCGTCTTCCGCATTCGTTTTAGGAGTTCGATTTAGTGTCGAATCTGTTTTAGGGAATCAGTAATTCCCAACACTAGTATTAGACATGATTCAACAAATAACCCAGCAAGTACAAATCTATCTTGAGTTTAAATGTGATTGAACTTTCAGCCCTCTGTTAGGCATTTCATCACACATGCAATATGTAGATCTTTCAATGGTTTTCTGATTTGATTTTAACGAGATTCTCAGCCTCACACGTTACGTACAGACTTAAAACACCATTTTTAGCAACCAAAAAAACTTAGTTTTATCAAGATTTCTTCAAGAAAATCCATTGAACCAAGCAAGTCTTTCTCGGCCAAAACAGAGACACAGTAGAGCGTTTGGAGCGAGATTGCACCTGGTTTGTTTGGCGGATCGAGTTCTCGATTGATGACGATGAAGAGCATTTGGTTAGAGCTTTTCCTTTGCTTGCAGAAGAAATCTCAGTATTCTTCTGATCTTCGACACCGAATCTGTGAAGAACAACTCGCAAATTAGCCTTCGACCGGAGCTCTGAAAATCGACTGCGAGCTCCGGCGATGTGGTTTTCCGTCGCTTCGAAATGGGATGCACTCTCTCGTTCTCCTTTCTCCTTGGCTGCTTCCAGCGAGCTCTCCTCCATCGAGCCCCTCCTCCGTCGATTGAGCACACGTCTCTAGTGAACTCTCCCTTGGCTGCCCTTCCTTCCCTCTGGTTCTCACTTTTTTGCAGAGCCTTCCTTGCTCTCTCCTCCCTCAAAAACCAGGAAGCCCCCTATAATGGCTGAACGCTCCCGTCTTTCCGCCGTGTCACAGTCACGTCTCACCTTTTCTTTTCCCCAAGCATGCGGGTCCTTAACGAAGCAAGGCTAGAGGGGAGGCAAGGCTAGGCTGGGCTGGGCATTTTGTTTCTTTTTAGTTCTGATGGGCCTATGTGAATAAAGAAAGAAAAATGGGCCAAGGAAAGTGAGTTTGACGCATGGGCCAAAAGAAATGAACGAAAGAAGAGAAATGGGCTGGCTACGCGGGCTCGGCAGGTTCGAAATTTGCTAAGAAATGTGGGCTCCGAATTTTATGACAATTTTTTTTTTATCTCCTCCTGTTTATATTTTTTTATATTTTTGTAAAATGAACGAATACTTAAAACGTCAACAAAAATTTGAGTGTCAACATAAACCTTTGTGCAAAATTTCAAAGTAATCATTCTAGCCAATTATTGACATTATGGTCCACATCTAACAAACACCGATACTCTCCGAGAGGTTTCGAGTCGTATCGGATACTCGACATATGCTTGACACTCTCGGACACTCTCGAACACTCTCCGACACTTGATCAATTTTTCTGACACTCTCTCGATACTTGAGTTGGAATTCTAACATACAAGTTTCCGACATGTGATTCATATACGTGAGGTCAATTTCAAAAAAATTCAATAAATAAGAGGTCAAAATGTATATATGTGAAAAATAATAAATAGTAATAAAAATAATAAAAGGGGAAAAAAAGAAAAATCTTGTTTTTTTCTTCTATTTTGATTCTTACTTCCTGTGATACACAATTCACCTTCCAAGTTTTTTTTTTTCTCTTTTCTTTCGACACGTTTGACACGTGAGTCCATAATGTGAATTGTTTTTTACCTCCAAGTTTTATGGATTATTGGCATTGAGATATTAATAAATTGTGGATTGATATTTTTAGTGTAAATTCATTCTATGATTTTTTATTATTTATTTATTTGTGAATTTGAATTAAATTAAGTTGATTGAAGTAATCATAAAAATGAGAATTTAATATGTATATATAAAATTGTATATTTAATATACAACGTGTTCCAACCTGTCAAAATTCTTTGTTTTTGAGAAACGATATGTTAATGTGTGGCATTGCGTGTCGTGTGTCGGTGTCAATGCTACTTAAGTCCACATAAGATGTCATTTTGAGTAAAGCTATTCTTGTCATTTATTATGTAGGATGATTGACGATGACTAGACATGACGTCAACAGTTTTCGGCGGCAATTGATTGGAAGAACTATTTCGAAATTTCACACACAGGCTTAAAATTACATAAAATTTAAAACTTTAGAACTTAATTAGTATTTATACAATATATTTAGCATTGATTTGATAATCATCTCTCCTACCGTGAGGTAGTACTTTAAGATCAACTATGTGTTCTAGGCATTTTCTTTTTCTTAGCATATAATATTTTGGCACAAATACCTTTTGTTCTCAACAAGAGATTGAGATAGCTAGTATAAGCACCTAGAGGGGGGGTGAATAGGTGTAAAAATAGTTTCTCGTGATAAGTGAGCAATATTAAATAGACAATAGAAAGGAAGTTCGCATTTTGTTAACAAAACGAATTATGATCAAAGTAAAAGAGAGTAAGGAAGAGAAAATGAACACATAAATTATAGTAGTTCGGCTTATTCTAAGCCTACGTTCACTCTTCCGCACTGACAGCCCATCGGCTGGATTTCACTATGAACAAAAGAGTTGTTACAGCAAAGCTCTCCCTTGATTCCACAGTGTAGATACTCTACCACACTTCCTCAAGATTTCTCAAAGATATAAACTCTCTTTTGCGTACAAGATTTCGCTCAACAAATGAATTGACTAAGAACAAAGAGCTTCAGACTTTGGAATGCTTTTATCGCGCACATACTCAAAACAACTGGAACGTCTTCCTTATATACTCCTTTATGCCATCATACCCGTTAGCACTTACCAAAGGAATTCCTCCAATCTACTCGTTGGACATAATCAATTATGAAGATTTTCGAGCTATTTAAGGAACATAACGATAGCCCATCAATCTTGCTCGCCCATACAATCAGGATCTTGGTTTCCATAAGTAGAACCTTCCAAGTATACTTCGCCAATTAACGGATTCACAATCCCTAAATCAATCTTGATTTGAATAATGGATTCCGACATACTATATCCAGCCAAGAGATCTTCTCCAGTCCATAAAGTCAAATCCTTAACGAAACATCCAGTTCTGGATAAGTCTTATTCGACGGACTAAAAACTGTCAATGAGAATAGACTTTGAATCTTGAATATAGCAGTTCAGAGGTCTTCAGATTTTAATGAAAGAGTCTACAAGTCTTCAGACTAGACATGGAAATGTTTTGTCAGCTTCAAAACACCCAAGGAAGATTTCTCCAACAATCTTCCTCTTTTTGATGGTGACAAAACTTTCCTACAGATTTGGATATCTTTGACCTGCAAAACATTATTCAAGCAAATATGGATATCTCACATAGATAAATGGCTTAATAACACTAGAATCTGCATCCACAGAAGGTAGATTAGTTCTTTAAATAAGCAAAGCCATGAGATAACAACAGTGCTTAAGATAAACAAACATTCAAACAGTCAAACCCAAATCCAGTTCAAATCCAAACAGCCAAACACAAAAGTTAAGTCAAAACATCATAAAAGTCAAGATTTCAAAAATTCTAATCAAATTTGCACCACATCTCTCCCCCTTTTTGTCATCATTAAAAAGGTAGAGATGAAAATAAAATGGAATTTAAGATTGCTTGGGAACACGAACAAGCTGGAAATCTCCCATTGACTGGACAATGCCTTCTAGCTTTTTCAAGTCCTCTTTTAGTTGCGCCACATCTTCACCCTTAGCATTTGCTTGAATTTGAAGAGTAAGGGTTTGAATTTGATCATTCAAAGAAAATGAAGAAGCTTGACCTACAGTCTGCAAGTTCTGTACTTCGCATCCTAGAGCATATATTTGACCCTGCATCTCTAAGAGAACATCAAGAATTCTACGAAAATCTGCTGAATTATCAGTCTTAGTACTAACTTCTGCACGATTAGACGGTGTAAAGGCAGATGATGGTAAATCGGCATAGTCACGCAGATTAGGCGATGAAACATTATGTCCCTCCTCAGGAAATTGAGATACATAGATGTCCTTTGGATCTACTGGAGAGCGGCTTACTCCTTCACTGGTAGCAGGGTATGAGGACATTCCTCTTTTCTCAAGATCTTCCCCTGTTTCCATGCCTTCAGGTGGAGAAGAGTGTTCCTCATGCGCTGCGTCCGCTTGATCTCCTCTCTCCTCTTCTTCTTCTTCAATTCTTTCCTCCTCTTCATCTCCTTCTTCTGCTTCTTTCTCCTCTGCTTGTCTTTCCTCTGCCTCCAAATTTTCTCTTTCTCCAGTCCTCTGTTCTGTCTCATCCATGTCTTTTTCTTGTCTCATCATTGATTCTGGAACAAAACGACTCAAGTTCTTCAATGCCATTGCAGAAATGGTGATATCATCCTCATCCTCTTCATCCTCAATGATGAGAGCCCTTCTTTTCTTAGATGAAGCAACCATGGGCTCCTTCCCTTTTCTCTTTGCAGCCGAAGAGATTTGATGAGTCTTGATAGGGGTTTTCTCATTGAATTTCTCCAACGCCTTGTTGAGTTCCTTCAAACGCATTTTGGAGACCATTTTTAGTCCCACCACCATTTGATTGCACGTTCGAACACAAAGAATTCGGGGAGGCTGAACGTTCAAATGTCTAAATAACTTGGTCACAAGAGCTGAATAAGGAAGTTGACCCTTGTCCTTCACCACTACCCTGTACATGTGGAATATAATAGTGTGTGGAAGAGAGAATTTTTTCCTAGCATTGATGGCATACATCAGCTTTGCCTCTGAGTTTGAAACGTCGGTCTTTGAAGTAGATTTTGGTTTGAGGCAATTAATCACAATCTTGTAAAGCAGAACGTTGGTCGCATTCATTATCATATAGGAAATCTTTCCCTCTGTCCTTCTATCCTGAACAAGCTCCAACGTTGCATGAGCTTGTAAAAATAGCTTCTCGTTATAAGTGAGCAATACTAAATAGACAATAGAAAGGAAGTTCGCCTTTTGTTAACAAAACAAATTATGATCAAAGTAAAAGAGAGTAAGGAAGAGAAAATGAGCACATAAATTATAGTGGTTCGGCTTATTCCAAGCTTACGTCCACTCTTCCGCACTGACAGCCCACCGGCTGGATTTCACTATGAACAAAAGAGTTGTTACAGCAAAGCTCTCCCTTGATTCCACAGTGTAAATACTCTACCATACTTCCTCAAGGTTTCTCAAAGATATAAACTCTCTTTTGCGTACAAGATTTCGCTCAACAAATGAATTGACTAAGAACAAAGAGCTTCAGACTTTGGAATTCTTCTATCGCGCACACACTCAAAGCAACTAGAACGTCTTTCTTATATACTCCTTTATGCCATCATACCCGTTGGCACTTACCAAATGAATTCCTCTAATTTACCCATTGGACAGAGCCAATTAGGAAGATCTTCGAGCTATTTAAGGAACATGACGATACCCCATCAATCTCGCTCGCCCATACAATCAGGATCTTGGTTTCCATAAGTAGAATCTTCCAAGTATACTTCGCCAATCAACGGATCCACAATCCCTAAATCGATCTTGATTTGAATAATGGATTCCGACATGCTATATCTAGCCAAGAGATCTTCTCCAGTCGATAAAGTCAAATCCTTAACGAAACATCCAGTTCTGGATAAGTCTTCTTCGACAGATTAAAAATTGTCAACAAGGATAGACTTTGAATCTTGAATCTAGCAGTCCGGAGGTCTTCAGACTTTGATGAAAGAGTCTACAAGTCTTCAGACTAGACTGATGGAAACGTTTTGTCAGCTTCAAAACACCCAAGGAAGATTTCTCCAACAGAGACAACTTGAGAAAGTTCAATTGTCCGAAATGAATTTCTAGGTTTGCAAATTTCCAATATTAATTTAGTAAAAAGAATCGATTTATTGTTTTGACGATTCAATTATGTTATATATGATAAATAATTATGAAAAGCTTCTTGCTTGTATTCTATTCCAGATATCAATGTCGGAAATAACATGTCTCGCATTAGTCATAGTATGTGTATTTTGAATAATATTATTTGACTTTATCCATTTCTTTTTCAAGCCAAATTCGAGTGGCATCACTATGTCCCTCTTGTGAGATTGAAATGTCATGTAATGGATCAATAGTTTTATATTATAATCATGAATAACATCTAACTGATACTAAATGTAAGATAAGTAAGTGGAAACTTAGAAAGCAATGGATTGGTTATTCCTTATCTTCTTCTCAGTCTTTTCCTTCGCACAAGAAAGGGTTTCTCCTCATTTCTTTCTTGTGTTGACATAAAAGTGCTTTTCTTATCCTGTTCATTAAAGATGACTACCGGTAGTACTATTCTTCCAGGTTTATGAAAACCTATTTTTTATATTTATTACGTGTGTATACATATACATACATACATATATACATGTGTGTGTGTGTGTTTATAGAGTAGAATAAGAGTCTATTCTCGTGAACTTATGAAAAGAAAACAACTATGATGAGCTACTAAATAGAGTAGACTTGCTGAGCAAATCCTTAAAAGGCTTAAAGGGAAGAAATAAGTGGGAGATCTACCAATTTTATTAATATAGTCATTTCGGTCAATTTAAATCGAAAATTATTGACATGGATGCTATGATGTTGACAATTTTTATAATTTTTTAATTTTTTTATAATTTTTCTTTCTTTCTTTTCCTTTTTTTTACCAAGTTCGATGAGGGCCAACCAACCCTTGTCAACCACAAGAGAGGGCCGGTGACCCTTGCTCGCTATCGGTGGGGGCTTTGTACCCATCACTAGATCTTTGGCAAGTGAGGGTCGACGGCCCTCGTCAGACTTAGAAGAAAAAAAGGAGGAAAGGTAAAAAAGAAAAAAAATATATAAAATACAAAACTTCAAAAAGTCTAAGAAAATTATAAAAATTGTCTATATTAGCGATGGTCATTGTCAGAGCTCTTGCGCGAGGACTCACCATGGTCACGTTGAACAAAGAGGAAATTTGGGGACTCGACGAAGAAGAACAAGGACACTCAGACAACAGGAGGATCGAAAATAAGAAGCGGACTCCACTTATAAGAAGGACACTTTGGACAAAAGACAGGATGAAGAAGTGAAGAAAACTCAATTATGACTCCGAAATTTGGGGCAAATCTTGAAAGCCGTTTTTGCGCAAAGGCTTTTTCTTTCAAGCTCTATACAAAAAATGCCACATTAGCATTTTCCAATAATCAAATTAGACAGAGTTAATGGAGAGATTCGATTGCATCAAGTTGATACATTTTATAACTCAATTACATTTTTTGTAAATTTTAGGATTCGATTGCATTTTTACAACAAGTTTTAAAACTTTCAGTGCACTTTTTGCAACATTAAAAGATTCAAACACTCATTCACAGCTCAAAAAAATATTACATGGTCCACCTATCCACTAATCAAGTCACTTATGTCTTGATGAAATTGATTGTTACTTGAATTTGCCAGTGGTTGGGGTCGGCTGAGCAGGATTTGCAGCAACAAAATCACCTAAAATAATCGTTTAATTGGTGGATTATGTATTTCTGCGTTCTCCCCTACTTTTTATGGTTCGATTGAAAGCCACTTCACATCGGAATTAAAGCAATCAATCTTCCAGGCATTCATTCTTTTAGTCATGAAGGTTTTATTTCGGATACAGTGTAGAGTCTATTTCTGCTGCTCATTTAACTGTTGATACTTACTTTGAGTCTTGGTTTTAATTTCTTCTATAGTTTAGTCGATAGTGTACATGAAAACTTATTCATTTATCTAGGTTGGGAATGAAACCAGTTTTCATCAAAGTTGTGACATATCTAAAAAGGAGGAGTAAAGGCTTTATCTACTTTTTTTTTTTCTTTGGTTGAAAGATTTTATCTACTTGATTTGTAACTAACCTTTTTCATTTTCTGGTAATAAGATATTGCTTTCTCCTAGATATCTTAAGCAGCTAAGACGTCAAGCGCATTGACGTATGTTACTATTCTCATCGACCACGTAGGGTATGAGTCAAAGATTAAGTTAACAGCTTTGGTATAAAATTGTTTCCATTTGGTGGATTTACTATATTTTTCACATGATATTGTTTCCTATTATCTATAGATCTTTTTTCATATTTTAATATCAATGAATGCAGTTAACCTACATATTTGACTTTCGTCTGTTTGAGGAATTTAGAACATCTTCTATCTAATTTCTTGTATATAGTGGATCAATGCAATAAAAGTGTCTAAAATTAGGTATTTCATTATATATAAAAAAAATGCTATTAAGGCGCAATCGAGAAATTCATTTGAAGTAGTTTGTTGGTGCAAAGTTTAACTTGATGTTGATGGTTTGATATTGAACTGTGAGTATGACCAAACTTGGTTTCTCAATCCCATGTTTGATATAGCATATTTGTTTGAGTTTAAACTCGATTCCAACTTGATTATGAACAACTTATAAACTTAATCACAATATGAACCTTGAACTCTATTTCTAGTTATATCATACTTTCATATTCCTAACATCCTTTAAATTACAAAATTTGACACCTACAACATGGTATCAACGTTAGTGATATATATATATCTAGATACTTTTATCTTGATTTTTTTTTTTTTTTTTTTTTGGGTTTTTTGCTATAAATGATTTCGAAGAAATTCTTGGGGGAAGATAGGGGACTAGTCGGACCAACTAAATCCATACCAAGGTTCTGAGTGGTGCAATATTTTCAGACAAGTAAACGGACCCGTTGCGTTGGGCTCGGGCCTAAGCACTCCTGCCCCATCCTGGGCCCAAAACTCCATTAGGCTCAAACAAATAGTGAGGCTTGCCGATGCAAAGCCAATTTTCTGCCCATGATCATGGTCTATTAGGGCCTATTTGGTAAATTTTGTTTCTATTTCCCAGAACAACTATTTTTGTTCTTTTGTTTCAAGGAACAAAAAAAATAATAGAAACCGGTTTGGTAAAATTTTATTCTTAGGAACAAAAAAATATATTTTTTGTTCATAGGAATAGATTTTGAAAACAAAGAAATAGAAAAAGTAACTTCTTGTTCCTGAGAACAATTTTTAGAATCTATTTTTTTTTCTCTCCTCTCTCTTCTTCTCTTTTCTTCTTCTTCTTCTTCCTTTTTAGCTGGTCGCTAGCCTTGGCTATGGCTGGCGCCGACAACCAGCTAGATGAGGGTCGACGACCTTGCTGGAGCGTCGCCGGCCCCTAGAGATGCTGAGCCACGGCGAGGCTCGTCGGCCTAAGCCTCGCCGTGGCTAGGTGAGGTCGAGGCTCGCTGGGCCTCGCCTTGGCCTAGCGAGGCTCGCGAGCTCCCAAACCTCACCTAGTCGATCATTGGCCACGGCGGTGGTCGGCAATCACTAAAGAGAAAAGAAAAAGGAAAAAGAAAGGAAAAAAAGAAAATATAATAAAGAATTAAAAATTAAAAGAAATAAAAAAATCTAATAATCCTACTAAACGTATTTTTATCCAAAGAATAGAAATTTTGAGAAGTTACCAAATGCGTTCTTTTGCTTAGAATTTTTTTTTTTTTTTTAATGAGGATCCGCCGGAGCACGCCTTTGTCGCCTTACGCCGATTTGAGGTCTCATGGGCTTCGCGATGGAGGCCCAAACTATACCTTAAGGGAAGCTAGCCCAGCAAGAACTAGGGGTGAGCGGTTCCAGGGTTCCTTACAGGTTCCGCCTGGAACCTGGAACCTACTCTCCAGTATAGGTTCCTCAGTTTTTGGAACATAGAACCTATCCATCGGAACCAAGAACCTAGAACCTACCCTGTTACAGGTTCCAGGGTCGATTCTAGGTTCCAACAGGTTCTTTTTTTTTTTTTTTGTAATTTCATTTTTAGTTTAAAAACGGAAATGAATGTAACAATAATAAACAAACTTGTCATTCATCAAAGAGTATACAAAATGAAGAGAACTATCAATAGAGGAAAAGCAATTCTTGACAAGGAATTCAACTAGATAAAAGAGAATACTTGCATCTATCTTTCTTGACCCAGAAAAGAAGAATTATGATTTGACGAAACAAATAATCAATCAATGCATTTGAAGTTTCAGCGGACCCACACTTTTTGGCTGTAAGGATGCCAGGCAAAGTCATAGAGCCACAACCATTCCAATTATTTGACCCTTTCTTCTACACTGCAACATCAGAATTTGAAAACAATCAAGCAGCAACCAGGCCTTTTAACACTTTGTCTAGCATGACATGTACAGATTCACGCCTATACTCATCTACATACATAATTCTCTTCCCCAGAAGTATCATTAGCTCATTTTCGATGACTCATTCCAGCTTCATGATTGCTAATTTGTTGACAAGACGAATTAGACACAAATCTAAAACTATGTAGCTCTCAGGTCAATTGGCTTGTATTTGCCTGAATCATTTTCATGAAGTATGCCATTTGGAGACAGCAAGCATTCGCGAGCAAGGAAAAACCGAGCCTGACATCATCACATGAATAAGCTGAGTCCCAATAAGGACACATTCCACAATAAAATTCAGTCTCCAAGCAAGTGACTAATGCTGGAAAAAGAAGCCAACGACAAATAATTTAGCCATACCCATTGAAATCCAACAAGTGCGCACCAGCAACCTAGCAATCCATACCCTTTATTGCTCAAGAGCTACAAGAAAGGATAACAAGCAATGTTAGGGCAATTAGATAGCCAAAAAGTTTGAAGACATCATGCAATTTGATGGTAGGAATGTAAGCTCTAGACCCCTACCAATAGCAACAAAGCACCCAATGAAAAGCATCCACTCATTGAAAGACTTATGAATTTGAGATCTCATCCGGCCTGCATTGTGCAAACAATCATAGATCTGTCAGGAGCTCAATCTGTGAAGAAGTTAGCTCCTTTGATGACAAATAGAGTAATTCAGCATGTAATTGGATATGAGAACTACTTAGTTTCCTTTTCTTTCTCTATCTTTTAATTCTATTGTTTTTTCCTCAAATCTTAGTGGCGTGATATGATATTAATGCACGTAGTTTTAGGAGTTTACTAAGGTCTGGAAGTAGATGTACAGACAACTAATGCAAAACTGGAGTTGCAAGTGCAACTACTAATGATCGTAATCCATTCTATATTGTGAGTTATTCAAAAGTATCAGCTCAAAGATGGATTTGCCGGGCGTAAGGGGCGACAGAATGTGGAATTAGTAAGTTGGGACTAAAATGAATTTTTAGAAAAGTGAGATATTGTACTTATTTCCCTTTATTTGAGGGAGAAGGACAAACTATAAACGTACATAAAAGCATATGATAATACATGCATCTGCATCCAAAAAAAATCTCTATGATTCGCTGGTGTTCCCACAGAGCCCATCTGAAAAAACAAGGAATAAAAGTGGTTGGACAATGACAAGAGAAGTTTGGATCACTCATAGGTCAAACGTATTATGCTAATAGAACTCACATTAGTTACTGCTTGTACATTTTCAAGAAATAATAACTAAAAATAAATATGATAAGAGAATGTGAGTTGACGAGAATAGAATGCAATACATGCATTCTAGTCTTTGACTTTCATACCTTCGACTTCGGGATACAAGAAAAATCATAGAAAGCACCATAAACATCAGCCATAGTTCTTGTGCGATCAAAAACTTTAGCAACAAGACCTGAAATGTATAGGTAGACAAATGGAATCACAGAGCAACCATTATGGGAGTACCAGATCTATTCAGTGTCTGCACTCGCATCAACAACACCAACAGACTTCACAAGAGCACTTTTTCTCATCTGCAAATCACAAGAAGCATTGTAACTGTTTGGTACCAATTTGGCAACAAATTTTACATCTTCGGCTTGGATTTATCAAGCAAGTTTGATTACTTTTACCAAAACATTCAGTCTATTAAGAGAAGCAATTTGTATAATGCGACAACATAAACACGAGCAAGTATGCTGACTATGCTTTTTACCGGAAGAGGCATCTTTTAATTCTGATCAAGTAAAAAACCCTTCAAGTACTACAGAAACATAAGAGACGTGAGAACAACGAAAGAAGAAAGCAAAAGGCTTACACATGCCTTGGACTTAGCAACATCCTCAAACATTTTAATACCTGAAATCACAAAGAAATCAACATTATAGAGACTTGACGATACTTACAAAATAGCATGTTATTTGACAATACTTAAAATTTAGCGAGCGGCGAGCGGCGTCGTGGCGACCGGGCTAGTGGCGAGCGGCGTCGGGGCGGTTGGGCAAGCAATGAGCGGCGTCGGGGCGGCTGGGCTAGTGGCAAGCGGCGTTGGGGGCAACTGGGCGAGCAGCGAGTGGCGTCCACCGGGGGGTCGAGTGGCGTCCAGCAGCGGTGTCGAGGGCAAGCGGCATCTAGCGGCTGAGCGGCAAGGCGAGTAGGGGTGATGGTGTCGAGGGAGCAAGAGGGGGTGAGGGGCGTCCAATGGCAAGATGAGCGACGTCTAGCGGCGGCGTCGAGGATAAGTGGCGTTCGGCGGTGGCATCGAGGGCGAGTGGCATCCGGCATTGGCGTTGAGGGCGAGCGGCGTCCGGCATTGGCGTCGAGGGCGAGCGACGTTGGGGATAGGGCAGAAGCGAGAGAACGAGTCACAAGAGAGCGAGGAGAACGGGCGAGCGTAAGCTGAAAAATTGATTTAGGGTTTTTAGGAATAGGTTTCGGTTCCTACCGGTTCCGGTTCTCATAGGAACGGAATCGGAATCGGGAACCGCCGGTTCCAGAAATAGGGAACCGGGAACCGGAACCGGCCTCTCGAACCGGGAACCTAACCGGAACCTCCGGTTGGGTTCCCCGGTTCCCGGTTCTACCCGGGAACCACGCTCACCCCTACCAGCAACCTACCATTAAGGCCCCCCACTTAAATCGTTAGCAATGCAGAGATTTGATCTCTCGACCGCATCAAAGTAGGGGAGAACAAATACCAACGCGGCTGCCCACAGATGGGTATCTTTTGCTCAGAAATTGTTCCTGTGAATAGAATCAGAAAAAAAACCATTTCTTATAAAAAAAATTATTCATCAGAATAAAAACGTTATCAAACGCGCTCTTAGTTACTTAATAAACGCTCTATAACACGTTGCAACTAGCAAAATTCTTTTTTTAAAAAAATTAAGTGTATAAAGGTCAATTAACTGAATGCATCCGTATGTGAATGCACTAAAAGGTGGCCGTGTCCATGAATTGCTTTTCCGATGTTTAGGAAACCTTGGACATGAAAGGCGAAGAGATGCTCATGCTCGACAGTTTCCTCAAATAAAATATGAGAGAGTGGTTTTCCGATCCAATGTCCTATTCTTTTAAATACTCTGGGTTGATAACATTTGAAGTGGAAAGATCGTAAGCTTCTTTCTCTATCTTGATTTTGCATGCTTACAGAGGATTCCCAAGAAGTTCATATCGAAGAAGTTGAAGGAGGTTATGGTATAACTGCTTCATGCTTGGTACCCAACCAATTTTTGATGGTGGAACTCTATTGATATATTATGGTGGACACATCATATATCTTCAAGATAATAGCTAACGCCCTTCAAAATGGATGTATTCTCTCTCTCACGCCCTTCAAAATGGAAGTATGCCCTTCAATTTAGACATGTAAAATTCAACTTCAGAGAAATTAAGAAATTTCAGTTATTTACGTTTAGTGATTTCATATGAAAATGCGTATTGTGAATTGTCAAAGGATTTTGACAAAAATCTCACAACATTGAGGGTGTTGTCTCATCTGGCTTTTCGGACCCTTATTTCAACTTTTGTTTCACTCATTGTTTCCCCTTTAATATTTTATAAATCAAAAAGAAAAGTTTCTCAGATTTCATGAGAACATCACATAGGATTGGCTGTATAGTCCTCCGCCTTCACTAGAGATTAAGTTAACAGAGTACCAAGATTTGGAAAACCAACAAATTCGAAATCAAAAGAAGAAGTCGACGTGCTCAAAAGTTATGAAGCTCAACTTTTCATGACTCCGAGAAATTAAGCCCTCACACGACAGCCACGCCTATTGAAAATTTTTCTTTTACCCTATAGTGATGGCAAAGGCTGCAAAGAAAACTTAAATGAATCAAATTGATTCATAATCTTATAAAGATTATAAAAGCCCTGAACCATCCATTTGATCACGTAGTACAAATCACAACAAAATGGCAAATACTTCTCACGGATGGACTTTCACCTTTTTTCCTCAATCCGAAGAAATTGTCTAGATGTACTGAAGGACGACGGTCAATTTTTCACCGGGGTCCTTAATTTATTAGACACTCTAGATTGCTGTGTATATAGTACCAATGCAAAAAAAGAATAATTGAACTACGTAGGTTCAGAGAGGGAGAGAGAGAGAGAGATGCCCTACGTCCGAGAGAGAACCACTGCCACAAAAGCACTAGTTGAGCCACAAAACAACTGCCTTCCGTTTAGTATTTGACAATTAGAATAAACCGTGAGAATATGTCTGAACACAATTCGCGGTATTTCAGATAGATGCAGCCACCTGCTGTAACGTTAACTTCACTCTCAAACTTCATACCTATTTAATCCCCAAGAGAAAACACCTAAAATGATTTTCCATACCTCCATCAGAACGAAAGCAGAATACAAGAAAGGGGATTAAATTCCCACCGTTGGGCTTGGACGAAGAGGACTTGACGTCGTTGTTGGCCCATCAAGCTCCTGTGCGAGGACTCGACCTCGTCGCGTTCGATCGAAGAGGACTTATGGGGACTCGATGAAGAAGAAGAAGGATACTTGGACGAAGAAGAGGAGGATCGACAAATAAGAAGCGAACTCCACGAATAATATGGACGCTCTGGACGAAAGACGGATGAAGAAGTAAACAACACTTGAGAAGAAAACTCAATCATGGATTGGAAATTTGGGCTGAATCTTATTGTCCGTTCGTGCTTCCCTGCAGTTTAGTAACTAAAAACTTATTAAAATAAAGATTTTACTATTTACTGTCAAGAAATGTTAAGCTGAATTCATGGATACGTACAAATGGCCTTCGATTCCTAACTCTACTTCCTATCATGTGCCAGAACTTGGTTAGTCAGCATAACTGAATGAATCATATCAAGTAGACATTCAATATTTCACTTTCCTGTGATACAGGAAAGATGTCCAGAGATATCAAATTGAAAAAGTAATCGCACTCTTCCTTTCTATAGTTGTTCCTTGCTGATTGTTATATGACTTGTCATCCACCGAATCACATGAAAACACATGCTAAGAAACTAGACTTTTGATTTTACTTTTAGACTATTTATTCCAGCTTGCCCTCTTTTCTTGATCCTTTCTCTTCTGCTCAGATAACTGCATAAATTCCTAATCCATTACAGCAGCAATATTGTCATTGCCAAGACTGAATAACATTTGTTGACACTGGATGAACTATATTGAATGGCTTTTCAACAATTGTAGGGACGTGTGCATGCATGTGAAATGGTACAACTAGCAATTGGGTATTCTAGGGCTGCAGTACTTTTCTGTTTTTCGATCTCTCTCATTAAATCAAACTACAGTCACGTTAGCAAATTAATAGAAAATTGTACAGGTTTCATCATTTATAATTTACTTTACAGCTCTAGCTGCTGCATAGCTCTTTTGTTAATGATGGCGGACTATATGTTCTAGAAAAACCTGAACCAAGTTGTGGATGATTGTGCTGTCACTAGCAAATCCAAATCACAGAGCTAAGGGAATAATAACAAGATAACAATGCAGGTGCTAAGAATGTAGACAATCTTAAGGAGGCATTTCTAGAACACATCCTATGTTTTCTTCCTATAACAACTGCTATCTAAACACACGTATTGTCAGAAAAGTGGCAAATATCTCTGGACATCTTTACCTTAAGTCTGGAGATATATCACCTCAGCAGAATCTTTTCTAAAGCGAAATTATTGATTACACAATGGAAATATCACTTACAGGGAAACACAAAAATTTAAGGGGAAACATGAGAATACCTACCTTTTCTGTTTTTATTCTAGCAAAACTTTTGTTTCCTAAAGCATGTCATATTTTTTGTTTTGCTCCATTAGCCTTATTTGTTTCACTCAGCTTCTCCAATTAAAAAAACAAGGTTATCAGAAAATAGTCATTAAGAGGTAATGAAAGTCTATTTAATGTCAATAGGTTATATATTAAAACAATGCGTCCCTTACTCTCCAAAAAGTCACTAGATTTTTCCATTGATCTCTCCTCACTCTGTCTGACAGATTCTTCAAATGATACGAGAATGATCAAAAGCTATCATATTGAGCAGTTTTTAGATCACTTTTCCAGTATAAAGGAATGTAGAATCCATTTTTCCATGGCTGGTATGAAGATAATCAAACTTAGACAACAACAAAGAAATATTGATAATGATGATAAATTTATTTACAACATGAATAAAATTTCATACAAGTACAAGCTAACCACCTCTACAATCCTAATCATGGCGTTCTCATATCATTGGTAATTTGCTTCAAAGTTGTGAACAATGGTGCCAACGCACTAGCAATGGTTCCAAGAAACTCCTTAAACCTCCAATAGGCTGCATTTTCTTCCCTAACTTGACAATGATGCATTTCCCAGGAGAAAGATTCCATACACCCTATAGACACATAAAGCTGTGCTTCCTTTTTCTAGTGGCAGCTACTAGACAAGAAATTCTAAATATCGAAAGAAGGATCTAATATTATCAAACCAGATCAATACTCGGACCATTTCAGTATAGTATGAAGAAAAATTGTACACTATATCTGTAGGTAAGTCTTACCTGATGCAATCACATTTCTCTTCTTGAGGTTGATCTGTTCAGCCTCTGAATTAGAACATAACTTGTGACCATTGTGTACTTTTTCAAGCTTCTCTTCTAACTCATAGCTTATTTGCACCATGCGTGAACCCACAAATGTGATCATGCGTCTTGTGTTTCCCATGGATATAAATCACCTAGACAAAAAGTATTAACAATTCTTAGTAAGAGATCAGCAACTCCATTAAATTGTTAATCTAATTATTTATATTATCTTCATTCCCCACAGGAACGTAACAGAAAATTGCCACTATAAGAAAGGCAAAGCCATGAATAAACAAATGTAGACTCCTCCAAGCAAAACCCAACACAAAATCGTAAAGACAAAGCTCTTAAAAGTTTGTCACGACCTAAGCCCTCTTTCGGGGAGGGACCTTGTTAAGTTTAGGGGTATTGCCAGCTTCGGGCCAACGGCCATCCATTGACTGGGACTCTCCCAAGCCCATATATAGGGGTGAGCATGGTTCTAGGGTAGAACCGATAACCAGATCGATGGGAACCTATAATTTCCAAATTCTAAGGTCTATAGAGTAGGCTCGGGTTTTAAAAAATGAGAAATCTGTTTCATCGATTAGATTCCAGGTTCTTAGTTGGAAAAACTTGGATCCTTAAACCTATAACAATTTTTAATGATTTTTTTTTTTTTTTTTTTGTTCATGTCTTCACTCAATCTTGTAATATCTCATGTCGTTTGATAATTAGTGTATAATCTAGAAATATTAGTCTAAAGTTCCATTTTATGACTGACTTTTACTTTATCAATATTTATATTTTTCGTATGTCTTTATGATCAATGAATTGTAGCTGAAAGTATGGTCATTAAAGGTTTTAATTTACTGCAATCGTTCAATTAATAATATAGATGGAACCTGACTAGACCTTATAACTTGTGATAGGATAAGTTTTAAATTCTAAGGTATGGAGGGTAGGTTGTAGGTTCCAAAAAATGAGGAACCTGTTCCAACGAGTAGGTCCGGGTAACTACTCATATCTCGCGCAAAATCAGGCGTTCAAAATTTTAATCAAGCTATGAAAATTTTAATAAAGAAGTCACCATTAGCCTTTTTGGGTAAGCTAGAAACCCAGTAAGATACGAGAAGAATATTATTATTTACGCAACCGGAGATTCTAGGTTCGATCCCTAGTAGAGTTGTTAAGCTATCACGACCTAACCCTCTCATGAGAAGGGAGCCTATTAGGTTTAAGGGTATTGTCGACCTTGGGCCGACGACCATCCATTGACTTGGACTCTCCCAAGCCCATATCTCACGCAACAGGGGTTCAAGATTTTAATCAATGAAACCTATGAAAATTTTAATAAATTAGTCGCTACTAGCCTTTTTGGGTAGGCTAGAAAGCAATAAGATATGGGAGAATCTTAATATTAACGCAACCAGAGATTCAAGACTTAGGGACTTGATTACGTCAAACCTAAGACTAACACCATTTTTGGTATCCAATTCGATCATGTGCTAATTAACGCCATAACAACCTATCCAGAAAAAAGTCTAAATTTGTCTTAACCATTCTAAAACAAGGAATTAACATCCAAACATTGAAAAGCACAATTAATTATAATCATAATAGGAAGTATGCAAGCATCCTTAAATTGTCCCTAAAAAGAAAAGACAATCTAAAAATAAAAAAATTAAAAAAAAAAAAACCTATTGTAAGGCCCTAAAGGCTTATCCAATTTTAGATTTTAACATTTTAAAGGGTTTTCCCAATTTTCTAAAATTTTCTATTTTTTATAATTTTCTGAAATTTTAATGGTTTTTCTATTTTTTTATTTTCTGGATTTTCTTTTCTTAATGATTTTCTGAATTCTAACTTTTTATTGATTTTTGAATTTTCTAAATCTTATAAATTTTCTGATTTTAACAAAATTTTTATTTTTTTTCCGAATTTTCTGACATTTTTTATTATTTTCCTAAAATTTTTTCATTTACTCAATTTTTAATTTTTTTCGATTTTTAAATTCTTAATGTCCATTTTATTATTATTATATTTGGGGAACGGGTTCGGACCGAATTCACTCGATCCGGCACATTGACCCGCCCCGTCTACACGGATAAGACCCGGTCGGATTAAAGCGAATTATTTTTAATATTTATTTTTTTTTTTTTAAAAATTTAAGGGGTTTTTATTCTTTTGTTTTTGGTCTTTTTCTCTGTTTTGTCTTTTCTGCCCGTCTCCTTCACCTCGCATCATCTTCAAACTCAGGACGTCTTCTTCACCGAACGTCTTCTTCCCTGCAACTTACCGAACTGCGACTGCCAGCTCTCAACGCCACAATGATCCGCCCTTGCCACGTCATTGCCGCCACCGGGCCACCACCTGCCGCCTACTCCGGCCGGCGTCCGTCGTCTCCCGCCGGGCAAACACAAAATCTAACGAAATAAAAACCTACCGATCCGGAATTTCTAAAACCAGCAATCCAACAATCAACCAAGCATGAATACATTTAGAATGAAGATAAAAACTGACTCGGACGGCCTTGAACCGTAGGGCTCGCCGGCGAAGGGAGGTTAAGCTCCGGCGAGGGGAAGATCCATGAACGACCAACTCGGACAGGAATTTTTTCACCAACTCGCATGAAAAATGCAAAGAAAATACGAATATCAGACATTGTTCAATAAGTGTAGATTCAAACATGGATCAATCTTGAGTTTAAACATAAATTGCTCTTCGGTTTTCTCTTAGACATTTCATCAAACAGGTGATGTGCAGTATCAAGAACAAGTTTCTGAACCGATTATCGTCTGATTTTCGGTCTAAATGCGGAACACAGGCATTGGGATGAGATCATCAAGCAACAAATCAGTGTCATTCTACAGGAAATTCCTCGCGACTTCATCGTGCACGGTTCAGGTTCCAATATGGTAAGAACACGTCCCATACAAAGGAGGAAGGCACTTGCCTGGATCAAGAATAGGTTATGGCGGACGGTGGACGGAGAGCTGGCCTCCGGTGAAGCTTCAGACGACTCTGAAGAGACCTTCGGCCGGCGTTTCTCCTCCAGCCAAAAACCTTGTCTCCTCCCGACCTCCCTCCGCGGCCGAACGTCCTCTCCTAAAAAACGCGAGTCCTCTCTCTTCTCTCCGGTATCTTCCTTAACAGCACAGCACCCGTGACTCTGGCGGTGGCTTTTCGTCTCAGAATCGACAGCATCTCGCAATCCTCGAACTCTCAAGCTCGCTCTCGCCGCCGGACAACTACGATCAGCGACGTCACCACGCGCCGATGGAAAGAAGGGAGACTCTACACGACTAGGAGAAATCGGAACTTCGAGAGCACCGTCGCACCTGAGTAGGCGACGAGAGAACGGTCGAGAAGAAGGAAAGAAGCTCTGGAAGTCGAGGCGGAGATGATGATCAGGTGGAGGTCTCGCTCATGGCCGCTTCCTTTGCTGCGTTCGTCTCCTTCTGTCACCCGCATGTCGGTCGTGAGGAGGGAAACGAGAGAGAGCATGTGGGGCCGGGCCTCTTTTCTTAATCGTTTCAGATGGGCTCAAAGAATAAACAAAAAATGGATGGGCTGAAGAAGAAATAAAGGAATGGGCTGCGAAAGCATAAAAAAGAATGGGCTTAACTACGCCGGCCCACTCGACTCTTTTTTTTTCTTTTTTTTTAAATACTTTTTATTCATTTTATATCACCTATTTTATTCATCTTTTTATTTTATTTTTATATTTTTCCAATATAAATGGATATTTAAAACGTGGACAAAAATTTGGGTGTCAACAAGGTACAAATCCTCACTCAAAATGAATTCTTAGGACATTAAAAATGTGACCGAGGCATAACGTGAATGACAAATGGAACTCAAATCACGTGAACTGCACGAATTGAAATGAAGAAAAAGCAGGGTAAAACCCCATAATTCAAGTAGGAAATTGGGCTTTATTAGGAAACTAACAGAGGTTAAAACTTGCAAAGCAAGAAAAAGAAAAGAAACCAAGGAAGAAAAAAAAATGTAGGAATCAATGGAAAGCAAGTCAGAGCATACCCGTTCACATCACAATCGACAATCAGCAAATACATTTTAAGGATGTCGAGTCGATTCACAAGTCAAAAAACCTGAATCACTCCAACTCCTAGCAATCAAAAAAGCCAAACCCAAAAGACCAAAAGAACATAGGAAAAACCATAGTAAATGACACCACCGATGAACAAAGACGAACCACAGCCAGCGAGTCACTCACTGGGCATGGGCATCGGTGAAATTTCTTTAAAAAAGTTTTCTTTAATGATATTTGTCCATTTAAACAAGCCAAATATTTGACAACTTTGGCGAAGAAAAATTCCAGTAACTCAACAGAGTAGATATTATCAATATCCACCGAGTATATTGTTGAGTAGAACGAACTATGACCGCTTAGGCCCAGTCTGGATGACCCGAACTCAACCGTTGGGCATGGCGTTGGTATGTAACCAATTGATAGTTGTGCTAGTTGTTGTATTATAATATGCTCTTTAAGGAAAAAGTGCCAAAAAAAGTCATGATCTATGGCATTGCTATCAATTTAGTAATAAACTTTTCAGTTAAGTTAATTTAGTGCTTAATTTTTTTTCACATTAGTACCAATTATGTTCATTTGACCAACTTAGGTCGGAAATTACTAACATGGACATCATTCGTATTATATACCACGTCTGACGCCTTTGTGGACTTTTTTTTTTTTTAATAAATTTTAAATATTTTGTATTTTTAATAATTTTCCTTTTTTTTTTCCTGTTCTCTTTGCAATTTCTGGCGACTCAAGCCATGGTCGATAAGGGATGGCCTCTCCTAGGTGAGAGTCGGCTTCGTTAGGTCGCACCTAGGTTAGGTGAATGCCGGCGAGGCCTCCATCACCAGATTTGACATTGGAAAACCAAATAAGAAAAATTGTGTTGAGCAGAAAAACTGGAAATCCTATCATTACGTAAAAAATGGATATCAAAATCAAGTAGAAACCTTAAGCAATATTTGATTAAAACAAGTTTATTCGAAAATAAAACGATTTCGATAAGCCAACGGAAAGCTTACTTAAAGTGGCAATAAACGAAGAGGCGATGGTCCCGTTTGGTTCGACTTTGGTCTAATATCATTGGAAAAATGCAAATACTTTTGAGCTAAAGAGATTTTTAGAAATGCAAATAGCGTTTGGGGAAAATAGGCATGGACAGTTTCATGCATTCCATACAAGTGCCTTTGTAAACATGTCAACCATTCACTAAAGGAATAATAATATAAATGGTTTATAAACTCTAGCCCAATATTTAATATGGTCCATGAATTTGTAATTTATTCAATGTGATCCTTTAAATTGATCCACGGACTTTTGATACATTATCAATTTTCTTGAATTATACGAAAATGTTCAATGTTGTCCTCCCATTAATTTAATTTTAGGGACAATATTGAACCTTTTCGTACAGTCCAAGAACTAAATTAAATATGTAACAAATGTTAAAAGACCACATTACACATTAGGCTATAGTTCAAGAACCGGATTGAACACATTGTACATTTGGTAATGTTCAAGACCCATTTATGTCATTTTCCCTTTACTAAATATTAAAAAGGGAGATGTTGTCCAGGCAGAAAAATTTAGCAAACTCCTACTTCTTTCACAGTTTCAAGGCATGAAACTCGCATAGGTTACCATGTCTTTTATATTGTGAAGATACACCATGTATAATACTAATGCCCAGCCTACTTCCTTAGAAATCCTTCATTTTAAATCCAATCTCAATTTTATCAGGAACTTTTTTTTGTAAAAAAAAAAAAAAAATCATAAACTTTCCAATCTGGTTCCCAATTTGCTTCGTTAACTCATCATCCACAAATTGCCTTTGATTTTCTAAAAATTATCATCACCAAGAGGCTATTGTTATTCTATACAAATGCGAGGGTGTTGATGAAAACATGGATAATGAACATTCATGTGGTGCTGATGTTATAATTTTGAAGAATCCATGGCCGTTTTTTGATGCGTGGGCATTTCTGTGAGTTGAATGAAATTTGGTGATATCTATTTAGACAAAAAAAAAAAAAAAATTCTGGTTAGAATTGAGAATGAATTTAAAGTTGAGGGTTTTTAAGGGTATTGAGCTAATAATGCCCATTATGGTGTAGCATAATTCCTCAATAAATTAAAAAATCAGGTCCATTGCTTGCGGACAAATATTTCGAGCTATGTATACCAAAACTTGCCATTAAACTACTTTGGTGCAATTACCTTTAATTGATTAACATTTTACTGGAAGAAGACACCCTAAAAAGTCAAAATAACACTGAGATAACTAACAATTAATAACGTTACGAAACAACAAATCACACGTAATAGGTGAATTTGATTGTGTCACCCATCGATTAAAGGTAAGCAGGGATGTGAGTATGGTTCACATAACTAACATTGATCCTCACATGTAACAAGTTCATTTTGGCGTTCCTTTGTATGAGGACGCCGCTGTTAAGGAAAAGGCCCTAGAGCTCATCCTTATAAAATATGTGGAACCATGGAAGAGTATATGATGCCTATGGTCTCACTTTAATTACCTCCACAAATATTTTACACGTCTTCCCTAATATATTGCTTTCTAGTGTTAAAAATCAGAGAAAACCTAAATAAAAGGAGACAAAAACTGAAGAAAAAACCACCGGCCTTAGTGGCTCCGTTGGATAAGAATCCCTTGCCTTGGGGGAAATGTGAGGGGGTCAAACTTTAGGGAAAGCATCAGCTTATTAAGCGTGATACCGGGATGGTGGGTCTTCCGCTAGTGTCACTTCAGGGTTTACCTGTCGGCTAAGCCGACAGGATTCCCTGGGTATAAAAAAAAAAAAAAAACTAAAGAAAAAAAGAAAATTCGCAGGGTGTGGAACCATCGACGAGGGTTGCTTGAGAGTTTGAAAACAACGGAACTGCCCCCACTTACAATCATCATGACATTAGCAGAGCCTGCACTTCATTTATTTTTCTCCTTCTGTGTCGATTCAATAAGCTTATGGGAATTGAGAGATTTTACCTCCAATCAGAGATGTAGATCGACTAAAGGGAATAATCACAAGCTGAGCTTGTTCCTTCTTAAGATGTAGCCCTTGACTATATTCTTTCTTCTGCTCTTTTGAAGATTCTAAAGTGTTTGCACATATATAGTCATCATTTAATCCCTTTCAAAGAGATAAACTTGTGCTAGAAAATGTAGGGAGCTAAACTTGAATCAAAGTTCTTTGCACACTTGGAGATATATAGAAAATAGGTTGTATGTTGTTTCCTATTGATATTGAGTATTGAGTAATTAAGAGTATCCAATTCATTTCATGATTTGTGATATAATCCCATTGCCTAAATTATATGCACGCACGGAGATATATGCAAAATATAAGCCACCTCCTTGAATTATGTTTATGTTTTCCAGATGCCCTTTCTAATGGTTAGAATTGAAAAAAGGAACAAGCCTCCATAGAGAATTTTATGTGCTTGCCGTAAATGGCAGGTTGGTTTTTATTTTTATTTATTTATTTTAGGAAAAGCAAGGGCACCTTCCGACCTAGTTTCTATAAAGTTACTTGGCATTTTTTAGAAACTTCATGCCTCCCTTCAACTTTTTGTCGACTATTGCTATGCTTCACTTCCATAAAGTATGCACATGCGAGGGTTTCCTTGGTGTTTCTTTTTACCCTTTTCGAGTGCATTATTGTCCTTCTCAGGTTCGCATGGAAGTACTGTGCTTGATAACGGTTGACACATCAAGCAAGCTACTCTGTGCATAGAAATTTTATGGATAATTTCTCAAATGTGTCACCCTATGACACATTTAACTCAAATCTTTTTTTCTGGCATAAAAAATCCTAAAATTTTTTTGCGACACCATATTTTTGGGATAAATCTGATACATATATACAAGTTTGAAATTTTTAATATCACAAGAAGAAGATTGGGATAAATATAATGTATGAAATAAATATAAATTTGAAATTTTTGATGTCATAAAAAATTTAAGATAAATATATCGCAGTAGGCATATTTTAGAATTTTTTTTTTTTACAAAGGTTTAAAGTTATATTAGCAAGATTAAAAAAAATAGTCTTGAATTAATATTTGTACAATAAAATTTATTACTCATTTGATGATTATCTCTCCTAACGTAGGTGGATATGGTTAGGTGCTGTAGGAATAGTTCTTTAAGATCAATTCCGTGTCCTAGACATTTTTTTTTTTTTCCGTAGCAACTATTATTTTGCCGCAAATACTTTTTGTTCTCGACAATAAACAATTTGAGAAAATTCAAAGGTCTAAAATGAAACACCGGAGGGCCCATGCACCGTACATACAGCTTGGAAGACTTAAAAGTCTTCGAGCTTCCTTTCCTCGCACAGCCACCGACAAACACTTCTTTGAGTTCTAGTTTTTCCGAGTGCAGAGCAGAGGAGGCCACGATCTTCTTCTCAAACCCAGCGATCAACGTCCCCCGGTCGTCCCGAGCGACTCCGGCAACGAACCCCTCCGACGAATCGGCTAGCCAGTACCAGGAGCCATCGATATTCATCTTCACGAAGCCCTTTCCCGGCAGCAGTGACCACGAACACGGTACGATTCTCTTCTGACTTGTTCTGGATTTGCCTTGAAGAGTTCGGTTTCATGAAAACCTTGCTAAGAATGAGTGCGGTGTCCACGATCGAGGACGGATCTGGTCGTCTGGACTGATATATCAATTTGTATTTTTTTACGTTCCTTCCTGTGTAATTGGACCAAAGTCTCCCTCATCAGCTTCTTAACAAGAATAGACAAGTGGATTTATGAGAAGATTGCAGGCTAATCTCAACCTTTCCAAAAATTTGACTTACAAAGGATATGGATCATTGGGAGTTTGAATATAATACGGTCATTTGCATATTTGCTTCTTTTTTGTTGTTCGGTAACTGAATTTATATAATAGTCTCTGATAGTATTTTTGATGCTTTTCTCTAATCATTGGTAATCTCATTCGTGATATATTTACACGATATGTTTGTGGTTGACACCTTCAATCAGCCAAGGGCAAAGGCCTATCTTGTTCACCCACAAGGGAGAGAGGGAGAGAGCTGCTAAAGCTAAAGTTTAGAATGGAGAGCTCAGAGGCAGGAACATCGTTAGGAAGCGAGTATCAAGTGTTCCTGAGCTTTAGAGGACCCGACACTTGTAGGGGATTTGCCGACTTCCTCTACCATAGCTTGACCGATGCCGGCATCTGTGTCTTTCAAGAAGATGAAGAGCTCCCTATTGGTGAAAGAATCGATGGAGCACTCCAGAGAGCGATCTACAACTCTAGCATCTACATCCCCATCTTCTCTCGAACCTATGCTTCAAGCCACAGGTGTCTGCGCGAGCTCACGCAGATAATGGAGAACGCTTCCAAGTCCAGCGGGCATAAAGGGATCCTGCGTATTTTCTCTGACGTGGAACCCGACGATGTTAAGCTGAAAACTCCATTGTATCGCGATGCGATACTCAACTTGGAGTGCGAGAAGAACTTGAGCACTGAACAAGTAGATTCTTGGAGAGAGGCTTTGAAGGAGGTTGATGCAATAAAGGGGTGGGAAGTCAAGAAATACAAAGGGTGAGCTTGCTGCATTCTAAGATCTTTATTTTCCCTAATTTCTTTTTCCTGGTTGCAAAAACTAAGTAAATAATTCATAGAAAGATGGAACTTACTAAATGTAGGAGAAGAGGATCCAAAAACATAAGAATCATGCTAGAGCTACTAAAATTGTTCGCGATGCATAAATAGTTGTACATTCATCTTGCACAAAGAAGATTGACATAATTTGAGGATTGCTAATCACATGTTGGGATCGTCAATTTTCGTCATGAGACAATGCAACTCGTGGCACCTAGCAATGTGAATGAAAAGTGCCTTTGAAAGTGATGTAGATTCATATTTTTTATGGTTACACAGAATTAGCTAGAAAAATCAAATCTGAAATCCTTCAGGGTCAATTCCATCATTCTCGTCAAAATGTTTGTTTTATGCATGCTTGGTGTTATTTTGGAATTTTACAAGATCAAGTACACATAAGGTTTGCACAACACATCAAATTACAAATGTTAAGTTATCAAAAGCGATAACTAAGAAATCCTTACATTCAGTACAAAATTTGAGAAGAAACGTCTTGATTGTTGATGTCCCATTAGTTATCGAATTATTGTGCAATTAAGCAGATGCAATTGAATAACATCAACTGCTAGGAAATGAACAAAATAAAAGGAGATTCGGTCGAAGTCTGATGGAATTGTTTCATGTATGAAATTTAGATTTTTTTTTTTTTTATTCCCTGCAATTTTCCCCTATTGACATGGTTTTCCTTCATGACAGCCAAGGGGAACTCATTAAGTTGGTCGTTGAAGAGGTTGTGAAGAAGTTGAAGACAAAGCAAAAGTCTGTGACTGAACATTTAATTGGAATCGATGATCAAGTGGTAGCGGTAAACAATTTGTTAGATGTAGGTTCTGGAGGTGGACGGCTCATCCAAATTCATGGCATGGGGGGTATCGGTAAAACAACTCTCGCCAAGGTCGTGTTCAATGAACTTTCTACCCACTTTGGAAAGTGTTGCTGCTTTCTTGAAGATGTTCGAGAAAAGTCGTCAAGAACTGATGGCTTGGTTGGATTACAAAATAAGTTACTATCAGAAATAGGAAATGCCGCAGGAATAGGAAACATTGATGCAACTGACGATGGAATGAAGAGGATCGAAGAAACACTTCGCCTTAAGAAGGTCTTAATTGTACTGGATGATGTTGATAAAAGCGAACAAGTGGAGAAATTAGTTGGAAAAGGTGCTTTGTTTTCAGGTTCTAGAGTACTGATTACTACTAGAAACAAGGATGTTTTGCAAATCAGTGGACCAAAGTATGAAATTTTAAGATATGAAATGAAGGTGATGAGTAGTGATCATGCTTTTCAGCTCTTCAGTAGACATGCATTTAATAGTGGCTCTCCTCAAGAGGATGACTGTGGTATTTCAAAGAAAATTGTATCTGCTACCGGAAGACTTCCTTTGACTATTGTAGTAATTGGTTCATTGCTGAAAAATAAGACACAAGAACTATGGAAAGAAAAATTGGACGAGTTATGCAAAGCACCTCCACAGGGTGTTTTCCAAGCGTTGAAAGTTAGCCATGATGCATTGAGTTTTGAGCAACAAGAAGTTTTTCTAGATATGGTATACTTATTCCTTTCTTCTTTTATTGTTTTTCCTGTTTAATTTCTGCTCATTTGGCATTTAACATCATTTGTCACTTCTGTCATCAAAACAGTACCACGTCATTAGTTAATATGATAGTTTATTTAGAGTGGTTGACCAAATGATTTGATTGTAGGAATTTGAGAAAGTTCGAGAACTTGATCGTAGAAAGTGAAACTTAGAGAACCTAATCACACAAATCCAGAAAATTAAGATGATTTGATCTGACAAAATAAAATTTAGAGGATCAAATTGCATAAATGTTGAAACTTAAAGGACAAATTTATGCTTAACCCATAAGAAAAAGACAAAAGACCGATCAATTAATAAAAGTAAACGAGGCGAAGTGAAACGGAGTTGATTATAAATTTATGAAAATTAAATAAATTTTAAACAAACTATCAATACATGTAAAATTAATCATTAAGAATTTTATCTCTATCTCAGATATGAAGTAGAATCTCAATAAAATAGGACATTTTGAATTACTTAAAGACTCATAAATCTGAAATTCAGAACAAATATCACAATCAATTTATGTAATCTTTTAATAATCCAACTCAAAACTGCAATGAGAAATCTTCTTTATATCATCACATGATCAAATTGAGCACACATGTCTACAATGTTATATAATGAAAGAGAATCTCCTGCCTTTAAGCGATCACAATATCATAAAATGTCCTCAATCAGTAATGTTATAAATGTTCTACCAAGGGATAAATCTGTTAATTAATAATTCTATTTTATCTCTCATGTATTTCAACTTTTAGAATTTTTTTTTTTTTTTGCCTTTGTGAGGCTCTCTCTTTTGCTTTTGGTCAAATATTTATTTAATCTTATCCAAACTCATTTAAACGATGTTATTGCTTAATACATTTGTGTCGAGTGTCAAATGAAAAATTGTCATTTCTTTTGTTTCTTCATCTCTAATCGTTGTTTGGTACTTTGTTATTTTTTAAAACATTTGAAGCGGTACCAAGTATTAAAGCTGCATCCTTTATTTTTTTTCTTGCCTTTTTCTTATTTTTGCTTCTGTTTATACTATTAATTTGTGTTTCCACAGATTTTAGTAGATTTTTTATGTAAAATTTTATCTTTGTTAGAGAAACCACTTTTTCCAAAAGTATCAGCTATTAAAAAGCGGGTCAACAGTGTATTTTATAGCAGATGATTTAACGCTTCCCGTAGCATGTAAGCCGGTCTTTATATGTACAAGACAGGTTGTGGATGGAACCATATTACCCGGCAAAACATGATGAGAGACTGAATGATAGGAATAGCCAATAAGAGAAATTGAGAGGGAGTGCGAGGATTCAAATCACTGACTTGAGTTCTGATATCCAATTGGACAAACTATTCTTTTTTTCCTAAACATTTAAGCTGTTAGAAAACGGACCAATAATGAATTTAATCCATATGACGTAACAAGCTTGAATGATGATGATTACAACAAAAGAGTGACAATTTTAATTTACATTGATAAAGTTAAACATAAGTTTTGCTACCTTAGATGCATTTTATGAATCTCAGGAAGGGTTACAATTAAAAAAAAAAAAAAAAAAAAAGTCATGACATGTGTTTACAGACATTGCGTAATTTGCGAATTTAGAGGAATTGACATGCATTTGCAAATGAAAATATGAAAGATCTATTATGTACAAATAATCTTCTGTTATGACTTGCATCCTATTTGAAATTTGAAAGAAGTATCACGTACAAACAATAACTCCAGTTTTAATTTGCACCCTGTTTGAATTTCACGTTTGTGTATTATTTTTAGAACGTGATTCAGGATAAAACGTATGACAATATTGATTGAGATATGCATGAAATGATAATAATGGTTTTTAAAGTGACGTGAAGGAATGCAACATCATCAATCTACTACTTCTAGACCACATCTTAGTTGAAATATATACACGTTTTGAGTTTGAAGGGTACATATTAAGATGATAATTCAATAATTCATGGACATGCACGCATATATATCTTTTTCTCATGTTAATTATTTTAACCTTTCAACGTAGATTAATTGTTAATAGAGTTCGCAGTGAGGCGCGCATATCTTCTAGGAGAACATGTGGAAACTTCAATTTGCAATCTTCAGAATATTGGCGTCCTTTGTGTTAAGCACTTTTAGGAGAACATGGGTGATAAAAGTAGGAACCAACAATATTTCAATGATTGAACATTTGCCAGCCCATATCGCATTTCAATTGGGCCATGTTTTCTATTAAAATGATCCGAGGTTTTAATGTACACTGTCCTTCAAACACACACACAGGTCAAAAGATCCGCTTGTCGGTGCATAGATAAGAAATTTCAAAGCGGGTCAATTATTCGACAAAACACATATATATAAGGGAAAAGATAATCACTCCTAAAACGTGGATTTTCTTTGAAACAGTGTGGCAATAATATCAGATAACTGGTAAATCAGGATGACCAGTGGCTTCGTGTGGTAGACAATTGATGCAAACACAACTTTAGAAAAGATCAACAAATCTAGTTACTTCTTTGCATCCTACAGTCCCATCAGTGAGCAATAATCATGTCTCTTGTAGGTGGCTAAACAGGAAGAGAAAAGACAAGTCGTCAGTATAAAAAAAAATGTTGGAACTGATGATCAAGTACACCAGATCATGTGCTTGATGGATATCAATGACGAGGATAAGCAGATCCTTGTAGTCATCCACGGAGAAGATGGGATTGGCAAGTCGACTCTTGCAAAACTCGTTTACAACCAAGTCTCCTGTGATTTCGATGGCTGTAGCTTTCTTGCAGATATTGAAGAAGCAACTCAGGTATTAGGAGGGCTTCAGCTTTTGCAAGCTAAGCTGATTTCTGATGTTCTGAAATGGGAACTTGAGGATGTTGCTTTTGTCAACAAGGGAATTGAATTTTTCAGGGACCTATTGTACGACATGAGAGTTTTGATTATCCTTGATGACATGGAAAAAGCGTTTCATGTCCAGAAACTCATCAGAGATTGCTTTGATTGCTTTGCTTCTGGAAGTAGGATCCTTGTAACTACCAGAAACAGTGTTGTCCTGGAAGAATGTCCTCAGATTCGGACTTATCATGTTAGTTGTTTGGATAATGATCAGGCTCTTCAACTCTTTAGGCAGCATGCACCTATGCATACTTCATCATCACATAGCAATTTCAAGCTTTCGAACAATGCTCTTAATGCTATGGCAGGACTCCCATTGTTTATTGAAGTTATGGCTGCAGTCTTCAATGGTAAAACGTGGGAGGAATGGAATAATTTAGTAAAGCAGTTACTCAAGAGGAGGGATTTTCAGAGTATTCTGGAGGGAGCATTAGATTACCAGCAGAAACAGAGATTTTTGGATATCGCCTGCTTTACCACTGGCATAGATAGTCGAATTGCTTTGTACCTATGGGATGTCTCCCCTTTTCTGCCTTTCAGTGAAATTTTGACTCCCCTAGCCAAAATTGGAGAAAACAATCAGATATGGATGCATAGAATGTTAAGGCAACTTGGCAGAGAAATCGTTCGTGGGGAGAATCTGACAGATCCAGGAATGCAGAGTAGAATATTTAATCATGAAATAGCTCTCGATACGATAAAGCGGAAAAAGGTGAAAGTTTGGTGTGCCTTTTATTTTCATTGTGGAGCACATTTTTTCACTAATGTTTCCTGACTAGTTACGTGTCCAGAAGAGAGACCATCCTCACTGCTTCTATTCGTTTTTCTTATCCGTCACAGGGAACCAAAAAGGTTGAGGCACTCTGCCTTAACTTCCAGTGGCATACTTCAGACAAGCTCACGCCAGAAGATTTTCAGAGCATGCCAAACCTACGGTTTCTTCAGTTGGATCATGCTGACATTGCTGGAGATTTTGCTGAAGTTTTTCTAAAATTAAGTTGGCTCCGTTGGCGAGGTTGCCCTCAACATCTGCAAGTGACTAATTTTCACTTGGGAAACCTAACCATTCTTGACTTGTCATGGAGCAAAGTCACGAAAGATTGGAAAGCTTGGGATCAAATCAAGGTAATTTATGATTCACTGCTATGGTGAGATGGCTTGCCCCAACGTAACTATTTGTGAAGTGAGGTCATGTATATTTTTCTCCTATTTTGCAGATGCAGAACTTGAGAGTTCTAGATCTTACAGGCTGTGCTGATTTATTAGTCACTCCTAAGTTCTCTAGCTGCCAAAATCTGGCCATATTGATTTTGGAGCGATGTTCGCAATTGGTCAAGATAGATCATTCGATCAGCAAATTGCAGCACTTGGTTTCCCTAAATTTGAAGTTCTGCACAGAGCTCAGCATGTTGCCAGTAGAACTGGGTCACCTGACAGCTTTGAAAGAGCTTCTCATGGATGGGACTTCGGTACAAGAAATTCCCATTTCCATTGGTCTTTTAAAGCAGCTTGAAACCCTGAGTGCCTCAAACTGTTTCTCATTGAATATGCTACCAAGAACGATATGTCACCTGACGAATATCTCACTTCTTTCCCTGGATGGAACCGGAATCACAGCAATTCCTGATTCCATTCGAGAACTGGTCAGACTTAAACACTTGTCATTAAGGGATTGCCATCAAATAATAACACTTCCAAACTCCATTGGCAACATAGGGAGATCATTAGTTGAGTTAGACGTGTCGGGGACTGGCGCTTCAGAGTTTCCAAATTCAATAAAGAATCTGCAAAATTTGAAGGTGCTAAGGATGGATTCTTGTTTTTTCAGAGAGTTCCCTGTTGATATTGGAGAGCTAACCAGCCTCGAAGAAATACATGCCTCCTGGTGTCGGAGCCTCGAGGGGGGCATTCCAAGCGAGATCAAGAAATTGCATAATCTGAGAATCTTGAGGCTACGGCATTCGAGTATTTCCAGCATACCGGCAGAGATCTACCAACTTTCCAATCTTCGAACCCTTGATTTACTTCACTGCGAAATGATAAAAAAGTTGCCAAGGCTTCCCTCTAGCATAACGGTTTTGTACGTAGATGATCAACTAAAGTCGTCGCATCTGCCATAGCTAGGAAAGCTATGCCACTGTGATGAAGACTTAAGTTCTAGAGACCCTGGAGAAATAATGGTCTTTCCTTTCACTTAATGTTTTCATTCCAAATTTGAATATGGATATTAACAAGAAGATGTGTTTTTCTCCAGTTTGACTGTCGTTTCCTCTGAAGACATGAAACTTTATATATATGTGTAATGGATGCATGCCTATCTACATATTTCCTTAGTGACCGAGGCGAAACTTCCAAATGCAGCATCCCTTTGGACCCATCTCACAGGTATGACTCAGGAGCTTGGGTGTCTACAAACTTGGATAGTACACGGATCAGCATATAGACTTTTATGGTAGTCTCCGAAGATTAGTATATTCTGCTATACCTTATCATCTCACAAATAGAAATTAGACATCCAGTTCTGTCTATTGAGTCCTGAACGTCGGAGAGTCCCCTTTTAAAAGATTATCTTTGTCTGTCTCGAGTTTGGGATGGGAGCAAATTTTACGAATGAAGGGGGATCGTTCTTGAGCAGAATTTTGACTATCTACTGGAAAAAGAAAGTTATGTGAAAAAAGATGAATTTCCTAAAATTTTGAATCTCATTTTGTATCCCCATGAAGGGAATACTCAAGTTGAAAAAATCATCTGATCGTTTGAATCCTTGTTGGGGCGTGCTCATGTCCTTTGCTTGGCGACTCCGTCCTATCTCACATCCACCCTTGACATGCTCACCAAGTAGGGTAAAGAGTTTTGATGATTAAGGACATGCAGTTTTAAGGCTTCACAAAGGCCCTACTGTCGACGAAATCTCGGTCAATCTCCATATTTGTATATCCTTAATCGTCTAAACTCCATATTTGTATATGGAAATTGATTGTATATCCCACGTAGATATAATGTTTATCCTTCGCAAACATTCTCTTCATTAATAAACTCATTAGGTATTATCGGTCATGCCACTAGTGAGTACACCTACATTATAGTTACTATCATTGATTAAGGCCCTTAGAAGCCACAATAATTTAATCTCATCTTGCCTTAGATTCAATTCATTACATCAGAGAAAGCACCTTTCATCGCTCGAAACCCTATCGTGTACTAAAGATCAGGTTATAAACATTTAAGGTAGACATGACTAGCCTGCTGGTGAGTATATGTAGTAATGTAAACCCTAATTGGTTTTTCTGTCTCAATTGATTCTCTCCATCTTAACCTAGTTGCGTTCCTAACATGTCCCAAGGGTCACATCATTCTTGATAAGAGGACATACTAAAATAGTCACTAGATCAATATTTCAAAAACACAATTAAATTTTTAGGGTACTTCAAGAGAATTTTATAATCTCTGGGATATCACACAATGGAGTTCAGGGATTAGTTTCAATAATTACAATTTTCATTCTCACTATCCCTTTGGTCAATATTCATTACGGCCCGTATAAATGATGTGATACGGTGTTTCTTTATCTCTTGGAGCGTATATCATTGCACATACATATAAATGTATGAATGTGTATACACATAGAAATCCCAAGTGAAAAACTTTCCTAGATTGAGCCTATGTGAATTAGGGGTTAGCGATTTCAGGTTTCTTATATTAGGTTCTGTACAGGTTTCACTTGTGACCTAGAACTTACCCGTTGAAACAAATTCCTCTTTTTTTGAAATTTGAAATCTACTCTGCATACCCTAGGACCTAAAACCTACCTTGTCATAGGTTTTAGGATCTATTTAAATTTCACCTATATTATTATTTGAATGATTATAATTTACTAATCATAACTTATATTTAGACACATGAAAAATATGAACATTAATAAAGTAAAAATTTTAGTCATAAAGTGGAAACTTGAATTAATGCTTCCAAATTATACTCTCATAATCAAACGGCATAGAATATGCAAGAATCGCACAGAGACATGGACCAAGAAAAACATTAGAACTTATTTCAAATTCTAGGTTATAGGTTATAGGTTCTTCTAAATAAGAACTTGAAACTCACTCTTTGAAATAGCTTCTTTATTTCTTGGAACCTAGAACTTACTTTGTGTACCTTGGAACCTAGAACCTACAGGTTTCTATTGGTCTGATTCTCAAGTTCCAGGTTCTATCCTGGAACCATGCTCACCCCAGTGTGAATCATGAGTGTTTTGATTCATCATATAAAAGTGGGCCTCTCATTGGGATCCATCTAATTAGATGGCTTAGATCAAGTAGGTTGATTTAGCCGACGTTCCCAGCATGTATGTTGGGCAAGGATCAAGAGGCCAGGTGGATTCCTAAGGAGGATTTGAACATGCTGCTTCAAAACTCTTAAAAAAAATCATAATTATAATGAGGCAACTTTCGAATGCATAATCTGTTGATACAAAACCATAATAAGATAATTCTCAAAAGTGGGATCAGATGCTTTGGCAATCTTTTTTATATTAATTTTTTTATATAAAGTTTCAACCTTTTGAGTTCTTACTACAGATTTGTACTCCTGTTAATATGTCGTGTTATGCTGAATTTTTCCACAAAACTGATCAACAAACTGATAGAGTAAATACGGCATATATAATTTGAGAAATCTGCCCAATTGATCATAAACCTATTATACAGATGCCAATTTAGTCTTAAACATTTACGAGAAATTCCAATATAGCCATTTCGGCCAATTTTTGTCAAAAAGTGCTGGCATGTCGGTCCATTTATCACCGGCCATTCTACATGGCGGTTGATAGATCAAGAATGACTAAGTTCTCTAGGTTCAAAACAAGAGGCCTAGAGCTCTTATGGCACCCTTGCCAAGGAAGCCACCGTATTTGTAAAAGAAGACTAGTAGAATTTCCTCTCATTTTTGTTCGATCCAACTTTAAGCAATCTTAAGTTCAATAGCGCGCTAACTTCCTCAGATGTGAAACAGTCGAGACATCCTTCGTCAAAGGTGAGACCAAGGGCTTAAATTTGGAGAACCTTACCACTTTGAACATACAGGTAAATGAATATGACTCGAACTTCTTCCATGCAGCAAACTTGTGGAGGAAATTCCGAATCTTTCGGAACTGTTGATCATGTAGGTCCGAATATTGCTATACCATGAGTTCGGGTCTAGTCCTGTTGGAGTATCTTACTTTCTGGCCGTAAACAACTAAACATTGCTTTACGATTTTTAATTTTTGAAAAATTATTTCAATTTTGACGAAATGACTATTTACATATCCTTATTTCAATTAAATAAACGTCTAAGTAAAATCTCGCATTTAAAGTGCCCGATTGCTCCATCTTGCAAAACGTTAGGGTTCACACGGTTTGGGTTTGATTTTGAATTTTTCGAGTGGGCGTGAGAATTCAGGGAATTTGAATTTTCTATAAAATGATATTTTCGTAAATAAGGATAATTGTGAAGATGCAAGTTGCTTTCCAAGAACAAAAGTCAGGTTTCTATTCGGTATTTTAATAAATAATGTGACATCCCGAATTTTCGATCTCGTCTCGATAAAATAAAATAGGCTTTTTATCGACACCCCCATGGTCATTTTTCTCTGAGCTGATTATTCACAAGTTAACTAACCTATTGGATGAAGTCACTAAGGAATATATTTGTGGTAAAATCCCGAAAAGCTATATGGACTTCATCGGTTCGTACTCTAATCCCCCATGGTGCCCATGGGTCAGAATATAGTACTTTTGTTCTGTAATCTTCTTGGGTTGCCCAAAATGCTCGGGAGGAGCTGCCATTTATGGACCTAAAATGTTATCCCACAATAGGGTGAGATGACAGCTTAGCAAGTTCAACCCCTTAAGACCCGACTAGGAAGAAAATATACCATAAGGGTTGCCTAGGCACAATCATGAGTTAGAGGACTTACCTTGACCTCAATTCCTTCATGCAAGTCGATACAGTTCAAATAACCATCCAATCACTCACTTCACAAATCAATTCATCCCCTCAGATCGAATCATCGATCAATCGACTCAGTCAATTCCATGTCAACAAGACCATTTCCTGGTCATCTCAATCAATACTATCTATAAAGTCAAATCATATTTAGGACTACTTACTCTAAGCTGATAATAGATAGTATAGCTCACCAGAAGCTGCCTCATGTACTGATATAGTATACTAATTATGCTCGCTAGAAGCTGCCTCATATACTGATATAGTATACTAATTATGCTTACTAGAAGCTGCCTCATCAGAGCCCGTAGGCTGATATAGTATACCATCTTAATCACCTACTCACTTCACCATTTTTATCATACCCGATAAAAATAATTGTGTGTGGGCACACGGTCGGCCTTAGCAAAAAATACAATTTTCTACCACTTGAAAATCCCACAAATTTTAATAGTCCACAAATCCATTTTTGGCGCTGTAAATCGACGCCCGGTGATTTTCTAATTAATTACTGAAATTAAATAAATTTAGGAATAAATTCCCAACATCACAAATCACACACTATCGGCACAAATTAGAACTCAATTAAATAAACAGATCACACCATTGCAATTAACATAAATTTTCGGTCACCGGCTATCCAATCTAATTTTCGGAAAATAAATAAACAATTAAATAATTACATAAATCAATTAATAAATGTCAATAAATAGTTATTAGGCCCGTAAAGCCTAATTAAAAGTCGAGATGAGTCCGGAAAATTTTCAAACCACTCTAGATAAATACTAGAGCTTGTCTAGGCCCTAATTGCACTAAACTAACTACCTAACATGCATCGATAATTAGCTAATTCACTAATCTATTCTAACTAATCACATAATACTAGCTTAGTCTAAACTAATCAACCATTAAACGTTATTAACTTACTAAGCAGGGATTGGTGAGTTAAACTCACTTGATTAACAATCCGCTCGGACCAAAACAACGAGGACTAAGCAAAGATCGACAACTCCAAAGTGGGACTACCCACCGAGGTTTGGAAAGCACCAAAGCGGGCCAAAATATAGGTTGGAATACCCACTGGCTTTGGCTTCTGTTCTTGGCTAAAAAAGGGCTAGCCGGTGGTTTGGTTGTGGTTGAGACGAGCAGGGGTGAGGCGGACTGCTGCGGCAAGGCTTCACGACGGTGGATGGGCGACCATACGGCTCTGGCAGTGGTGGGACGGGCTCGAACAGCTCCGGAGGCTTCCTGGGGTTGTGGTGGAGGTGGGACGGTGCCCTAGGATGCACCGGTCTAGCATGTGAGCAAGCGAGGTTCGACGGCGTTGCAGCAAAGCTCCGGTGGCGTGCGATGGCTCGAGCAGCGGTCCGACGGGGCTTTGAAGGGCTGGCTGGTTTGCTTGTCAGTTCCTTTGGGTTTGCTGAGCTGAAAACGTGAAGAAGATGGGGGAGAGGGTTGACAGGATGGAGAAGAGGGAGAAGAGGGAAACCGGTTGGCTTTTTGGAGGGGACCAGTTAGCCTTCTACCTCATCTTCTTGTCCCCTAACTTGGTCCCACCATATAGCTGGCTTTCCTCAACAAATTGCAGCCCCAACACTCCTTCTAGAAGCCCTTGAGAGGGTCCAAAATTTGGGTCCATGGGGTGCTACATGAATTTTGGGTGAATTTCCCCCAAATTGAACTTCATTCCTTCTTAAACCAACTCGATTTGGCCTCTACAAATTCAACCATCATATCATCGATTGAATTGGCATTTTTCTCGCCAATTGAACCCACTTGCATCCCAATTGCGCGAGAAAAAAGGTCATCTGAATTTTTTGGACAAAAAGGATCCTACCACGACTTTTTCCCAAAAATCTCGGTTTGCAGAAAATTTTTCGAAAATTGAGTCAACGTTCCTAAAATGACTCGTGACATGAAAGAACTTTCAATTTTGAAATCATATTCAAATTCGTGGTTAATTTCAATCCGACATGATTTTAGCGTGATTTAGGCTATTGGGTAACTTTCAGAAATTTTTAGTGCAAATGACTCGTGGTCGATTTTCTTTGAGCCACAATGAACCTCTTCGATACATTGGCGACACTTGATTGCCGTGAAAATATGGAGGATTTAAATATGGACACATGGTACCAAAATGAAAGAAAAATCAGTATAATGCCGGTCAACGAGAATTTTTCAATTTGATGGAATCACCCACGTTTAACTACACACCTCCATCGAACCGACCTACTTCTGATTCCTAATTGATCTTTATTGTGCCATAATGATCTCTGCAGATGAGCACGGTCGAGTAGTCAATTCTTGGTCGAATTCTCAAGTCCGATGCATTAAAATTTCTTAATAACTTTCCCCAGATAGTCTAGTTATCTCAAGAGTGATTAGCTCTAAGAATTGCACCATAGGCGTCAATGAGAGTCCTTATTAATTTAATTGAAAGTAGTACTGAAAATTTCAGGATGTCACAACTCTTCCCCTCTTATAAAAATTTTATCTTCGAAATTTAAACCATTACAATACTTTAAGCAAAAAGGTGGGTGTACAATCGTCTCATCAACTCTTTAGTCTCCCAAGTTGCTCCTTCAATACTGTGGTGTTGCCAAACCACTTTAACCAACGGAATGGTCTTGGTACGTAGAACTTGCTCTTCCCTGTCCACGATCTAAACCGGGCTTTCTACATATGACATTCGGTCATCCATGTTCAATTCTTCAAAGTTAAACACGTGGATCGGGTTAGGCTCATATTTCCTCAACATCGACACATGAAAGACGTCGTGCACTTGCGCCAGTCTCGGCAGCAATGCAAGATGATACGCTAGGGTCCCAATTCTCTCTAGAATTTCAAATGGGCCTATGTACCTCGGACTCAGTTTCCCTTTCTTACCAAAGCGCGAAGTACCCCTCATCGGTGATACTTTCAGAAAAACGTGATCACCAACTTGGAATTCCAATGGTCTCCAGCGCTTATTTGTGTAACTTTTATGGCGACTTTGAGCAGTTTTTAATCTGTTGCTGATTACTGCGACTGCATCAATTAACTGCTGAACCAACTCTAGGCCTATGATCTTTCTTTCCCCAACTTCATCCTAACACATTGGCATTTTGCACGCTCTGCCATACAATGCTTCGAAAGGAGCCATCTGAATGTTATGCTGATAACTGTTGTTCTTCCCAACTTCTCTTGAAATCTAGTACGCAAGCTCGCAGCATGTCCTCGAGGGTTTGAATTGTCCTCTCAGACTGTCTATCCGTCTGAGGATGATATCTTGTCATCTACTGCAGCTTTGTACCTAAAGCATTCTGCAAGCTTTTCTAGAAGGCAGCTGTAAATCTCGGGTCTCGGTTTGAGGTTATCGTCACCGGCACTCCATGCAGACGAACGATCTAACGCACGTACAGCTCTGCGTGTCTATCCAAACTAAGGTCCTTTTGTACTATAATGAAGTGAGCTGACTTTGTCAGTTTGTCGACCACTACTTAAATGGAATCATTTCCTCTCTGACTCCTCGATAAACTGGTCACGAAATCCATCATGATATGCTCCTATTTCCACTCTAGGATCTTGAGAGGTTACAGAAGTCCTCCCAGCTTGCAATGCTGAGCCTTCACTTGCTGACATGTCAGACACTTGGTGACACGCTTGGTGATGTCCGCCTTCATACCAGACCACCAATAGTGTTAATGCAGATTCTAATACATCTTCGTACTGCTAGGATGAATGCTGTAACTGCTACGATGAGCTTCTGACAAGATATCCTCTCTAAGCTCTATATCGTCAGGTACAACTAAACGTCATCGGAACCTTAGTGTTCCATCCTCAGAAATCTAAAAGTCAACCTTTCTTTTGTCGATGTCCTCTTGCAAAATTTTCTGAACATCTGGGTTTGTTGGCTGAAGTAATTTGATTCTGATATGGACATCTGGCTAAATTCTGAGGGTGGCCATAAGATTAGAAATGTGGCATACCTCAAACTTGAACACCGAATCTCGAGCTCTCTTAATTAAATTCCACTCCTTAATCAGAATATGAGCGATTGAGGACTTCCGACTTAAAGTGTCGACGACCTTATTTGCCTTCCTGGAGTGATATAAGATATCACAGTTGTAGTCCTTTAGCAGTTCCATCCAACGGTGCTGTCTCATATTCGACTCCTTTTAAGAGAATAAGTACTCGAGACTTTGATGGTTAGTGAAGATTTGGAATCTTTCTTTGCACAAATAGTGTCTCTAAATCTTCAGAGAGAATATGATGGCTGTGAGTTCTAAGTCATGCATCGGGTAATTCTGTTCATGAGGCCTCAATTGACGGGAGGCATATGCAACAACTCTGCCATGTTGCATTAGCACGCAACCCAGTCCTCTGAACGACGCATCACTGTAGATCTCGTGTCCTCTAGGACTAGATGGAATGGCCAACACAGGTGCGGTAGTCAGCTTCTGCTTAAGCTCTTGGAAACTACGCTTGCATTTGTTTGTCCAGACAAATTTCTCTTCTTTCTTTAGAAGTCTATTCAACGGTGACACTAATGCTGAGAACCCCTCTACGAACCTTCTGTAATAATCTGTCAAACCCAGAAAACTTATGATCTCTGTCACTGTAGTCGATCTTGGCTAGTTGATCACTACTTCAATCTTGGATGGGTACACGGAGATTCCTTCGCCTAAAATCACGTGACCTAAGAAAGCAACACAAGTCAACCAAAACTCGCACTTGCTGAACTTGGGTTATAACTAATGAACTCTCAAAGTCTGCAGCACTACTCTTAGATGACTCTCATGCTCTTCATCACTCCTTGAGTACACCAGAATATCATCGATGAATACGATCACAAACTGGTCCAGGTATTCCTTAAACACTCAGTTAATCAAATCCATAAAAGTAGCTAGGGCGTTCGTCAATTCGAACAGCATTACAGTAAATTCATAATGACCATATCGAGTACGAAACGCTAACTTTGGAATATCTTCCTTCCTGATCCTTAGCTGATGATATCTTGTCCTCAAGTCGATCTTCGAAATTAGCGACGCTCCTTGTAACTGATCGAACAAGTCATCTATTCTCGGGAGTGGATACTTGTTCTTGATTGTCACCTGATTGAGTTGATGATAATTGATGCACATACGCAAAGAATCATCCTTCTTCTTTACGAACAGAACTGGTGCTTCCCAAGGCGATGCACTGGGACATATAAATCCCTTATCCAACGATTCTTGAATTTGTACCTTCAGTTCCTTTAGTTCAAATAGCGCCATCTGGTAAGGAGCCTTAGAGATTGGCTCTATCCTGGGTGTTAGCTCAATCACGAACTCGATTTCTCTCTCTGGCGGTAATCTTGGCAATTCCTTCAGGAAAACATTTGGAAATTCTTGTACCACTACGATGTCTTCAATCTTCAACTCTTCAATTGTCGTATCCACAACAGTTACAAGATAACCTTGACAATCCCTGTCTAACAAACGGGTTGCCTCAAGCGACGAGATCAATGTAATCGAGGGTCCTCTTCGACTTCCAACAAACTTGAAACTTTCACCCCCTAACGGGTCAAACTGAATTGCTTTATGATAACAGTCCATCTTAGCTCGTTGCTTGGTGAGCCAGTCCATGCTAATTATCAAATCAAAATCATTCATGGCTAGGACTAATAAGTCTATGTTTCCCTCTCGCTCACCAATCACTAACTTACAACCAGAACAACCAAAAGTAGCTAACACTTTATCCTTCAACGGTGTAGATATGCTAACCACTGACTCCAATAATACAGAACTTAATCCTATCAGCTTAACATATTACTCGGTAATAAAAGAATGAGTTGCTCCTGGTTCGAATAAAGCATAAGCAGTATGGTCGTTCAACGAAACCATACCTGTAATTACATCAGGCGCGTCCTCAACCTGACCTCTGGTAAGTGCATACACTATCCCTTGAGCCAGGGATGTGAGTTGTGTGAATGCTAGTATGAACACCTAGAGGGGGGTGAATAGGTGTAAAAACAAATTTCTGAGATAATTGTGCAGCACTATTCAGTAATAGATTATGAAAAGGAAATTTGTTTCTTGTCAACTAAACAAGTTACGATCAAAGTAAAAGAGTGTAGGGAAGAGAATATGAACACAGAGTTTATAGTGGTTTGGCTTTATCCAAGCCTACGTCCACTCATGCCCATCGGCTAGATTTCACTATGAACAAAAGGGTTGTTACAGTAAAGCTCTTCCTTAATTCCACAGTGTAGAGACTCTACTACACTTCCTCAAGGTCTCTCAAAGATATAGACTCTTTTTGCATACAAGATTTCGCTCAACAAATGAATTGACTAAGAACAAGGAGCTTCAGACTTTGGAATTCTTTTATCGCGCACACACTCGAACAACTGGAACGTCTTCCTTATAACTCCTTTATGCCATCACACCTGTTGGCACTTACCACAGGAATTCTTCCAATCTACCCGTTGGACAAAATCAATTAGGAAGATCTTCGAGCTATTTAAGGGACATCACGATAGCCCATCAATCCTTCTCGCCCATACAATTAGGATCTAGGTTTCTATAAGTAGAATCTTCCAAGTATACTTCGCCAATCAATGGATCCAAAAATCCCTGAATCAATCTTGATTTGAATAATGGATTCCGACATGCTATATCCAGCCAAGAGATCTTCTCCGATTGATAAAGTCAAATCCTTAATGAAACATCCAGTTCTAGATAAGCCTTATTTGACGGTCTAGAAACTGTCAATGAGGATAGACTTTGAATCTTGAGTCTGGCAGTCCGGAGGTCTTCAGACTTTGATAGTAGAGTCTGCAAGTCTTCAGACTAGACTGATGGAAATGTTTTGTCAGCTTCAAAACACTCAAGGAAGTTTTCTTCAACAATCTCCCCCTTTTTGATGGTGACAAAACTTTCCTACAGATTTGGATAACTTTGACTTGCAAAACATTACTCAAGCAAGTATGGATATCTCACAAAGATAAATGACTTAGTAAAAATAACACTAGAATCTCAATCCACAGAAAGTAGGTTAGTTCTATAAATGAGCAAAGCCATGAGATATCAACAGTGCCTAAGATAAACAAATGATTAAACAGTCAAACCTAAATCCAGTCCAAATCCAAACAGCTAAACACAAAAGTCAAGTCAATCAAACATAATCGACACAAAAGTTAAAAAAGTGAGTTCAAAGTTCAAAATCAAATCTGCACCACATCTCTCCCTCTTTTTGTCATCATTAAAAAAGTAAAGATGAAAAGAGGATGTAATTAAGATTACTTGGGAACACGAACAAGCTGGAAATCTCCCATTGACTGGACAATGCCTTCTAGCTTTTTCAAGTCCTCTTTCAGTTGCGCCACATCTTCACCCTTAGCATTTGCTTGAACTTGAAGAGCAAGGGCTTGGATTTGATCATTCAAAGTAACTGAAGAAGCTTGTCCTACATTCTGCAAGTTCTGAATTTCGTATCCCAGAGCATAGATTTGACCTTGCATCTCCAAAAGAACATCAAGTATTCTGCGAAAGTCCGCTGAATTATCAGTCTGAGTACTGGCTTTTGCACGATCAGACGGAGTATAGGCAGATGATGGCAAATCAGCATGGTCACGTAGATTGGGTGATGAAACATCATGTCCCTCCTCTGGAAATTGAGAGGCATAGATGTCCTCTGGATTTGCTAGAGAACAACTTATTCCTTCACTGGTGGCAGGGAATGAGGACGATCCTATTTTCTCAGGATCTCTCCCTGTTTCCATGCCTTCTGGTGGAGAAAAGTGTTCCTCTTGCTCTGTTTCCACTTTATCTCCTCTCTCCTCTTCTTCTTCTTCCTCAATTCTTTCCTCCTCTGCATTTCTCTCCTCTGTTTCTTTCTCCAAATCTTCTCTCTCTCCAGTCCTTTGTTCTGTTTCATTCGTGTCTTTTTCCTATCTCTCCGTTGATTTTGGAGTAGAACGACTCAAGTTCTTCAATGCCGTTGCAGAAATGGTGATATCATCCTCATCCTCTTCATCCTCAATGATGAGAGCTCTTCTTTTCTTGGATGGAGCAACCATGGGCTCCTTCCTTTTCCTTTTTGCAGCCGAAGAGATTTGATGAGTCTTGACAGGGGTTTTCTCCTTGAATTGCTTCAACGCCTTATTGAGTTCCTTCAGCGCATTTTAGAGACCATTTTCAGTCCCACCACCATTTGATCGCACGTTCGAACATAAAGAATTCGTGGAGGCTGAATGTTAAAATGTCTAAATAACTTGGTCACAAGTGCTAGGTAAAGAAGTTGACCATTGTCCTTCACCATTGCTCTGTACATGTGGAACATAATAGTGTGTGGAAGAGAGAACTTTTTTCCAGCATTGATGGCATACATTAGCTTTGCCTTCGAGTTTGAAACATCGGTTTTCGAAGTGGATTTTTGTCTGAGGCAGTTAATCACAATCTTGTGAAGCAAAAAGTTGAACGCATTCATCCTCAAATAGGAAATCTTTCCTTCCGTCCTTCTATCCTTAACAAGCTCTAACGTTGCACGAGCAATAGACACACTGATAGGTTGATATCTCCCTCTTTCAACCCCAATCACATCAGCCAATGTATTCATGTCAACCACATAGTCCTGATCTCGAACACTAAAAAAGAATCTATTCACATCCAAGAAATTGAGATTCGAATAGAAATAAGCAGTAAGTTCAGCATAAGCTTTTGTAATTTTAGAACAAAACTGTTCGAGTTGAAGAAGACTGAATTTTTCCCGCAGATTGATATTCACAGAGTCAAGAAAATTAAAATCCACACTTCTAGGGTTTATTACCCCACGTTTCAGCAACTTAGAGTACAGTTGCTTGTGTTCCTCCGATCGAAACAAGTCTATCATTTTGTTTCGAATTTTTATCGCAACACCCGTTCTTAGTTTAAACTGACTAAACATCCTATCATCGTCATTCCCATCAGGCTGACTTAGCCCTCCAACACGTGGATCGCTTGGGATATTTGCCAATGCCTCTTCCGCCGACCTAGCATGGGCAATTCCCAATCGTTCCATTGTGCGTAAAAAGAAAGTTTCATTTCTATACCCTTTGTCTTTAAGAAATTCATCAATGTAGTTCAACGGAGTACCACCTCTCTTCAAAGCACGATAAAGCTTGTAGGTAAAAGCGGGCTTAAGAGTTCTTACGGGTTCTGCGTCTTCGATGATTTCTTCCTCTTCTTGATGTGTAGCATCTTGAGGTCTAGATGGAGGAGATGGACGCTGCTGAGAATGTTGTGGGCTCTGCTACTGTCTAGGAGTTTCTTCTTCCTCGGTGAGATCAAAGTACGTAGGCCCCTCACGACATTTGTTGTGGTCCCTTGTTCGTGATCCTTGACGACTTTCTTTGGGACGACATCTTTCACAGTCTTTGAGAGATTCCAAGCTTGTTTCCTAAGAGAGATGAAAACTTTTCGAGGATTAAACAAGAAAAGAAGACAGAAGTGGAAGATCGGTGCTCTCTTAGGGTTTTTGTGAGTAAAGCGAAGAAGAACCGACGGTATATAAGGTAGTCGAAGTGAGGCATACAGAACGTCGTAAAAAGGAAGTATAAAGATGCCTTTTTAAAAATACCTGCCTTTTCAAAAATTAGATAATTGTCATTTCAAAAATAACTTCTTTTTCGAAAAGGAAAGATTGCGATAATTACGTAAATTGAAAATAGCAACAATCAATTATGGGTAGACGATGTACCTTTTCGAGATTTGATTCGAGAGATAATTTTCTAAAATCAAGATAACTTACAAAGTCGAGAATCTTGATCGTCCGAGTCCGAGTGCCTTTAAACTTTCAGTCCTGAGTCTGAATTTCTTCAGACTTTAAGATTTTCAGTTTGGAACAAATAACTTCAAATTGATTTTTCTCTAAAGGTTTTGTAAATATATCTGCCAGTCGATTCTTTCAGTCAATAAACTGAATCGAAACTTCTCCATTTTGAATATGATCTCTAATGAAATGATGTCGAATCTCTATATGTTTTGGTCTTGAGTGAAGAGTCGAATTCTTGGTGAGATTGATTGCGTTGGTGTTGTCATATTTGATTTCAGTGCATGAATCTTCAATTCCAAAGTCTCTTAGCTGTTGTTTTATCCACAGAATTTGTGAACAACAATTTCCAAGAGCTACATACTCTATTTTTGCTGTAGAAAGAGCTACTGTACTTTGCTTCCTTGAAAACCAAGACACTTTGTCCGGTTTCCAAGTAGTTGACAAATGCCCGATGTGCTCTTTCTATCAACTCTGCATCTGGCTAGGTCTGCATCTGAGTATCTAAGAAGAGTAAAGTCTCATTTTTTTAGGATACTAGAGACCTAAATTTGAAGTCGAGGAAATGTATTTGATGACACGCTTTGCAGTACTTAAATGAGATTTTTTAGGGTCTGATTGAAATCTAGCAGAAATGCAAACACTAAACAGAATGTTAGGTCTAGAAGCAGTAAGATAAATAAATGAACCAATGATACTCCTGTATAACTTCTGGTCAACTTTTTTTCCTCCTTCATCTTTGTCCAGCTTCAACGAACTTGACATTGGTATATCAGTCTTTTTGCAATTCTCCAGCCCAAACTTTTTGACAAGATCGTTGGCATATTTTTCTTAATGAATAAAAGTTTCTTCCTTCAGTTGTTTCACTTGAAACCCGAGAAAGAAGGTTAGTTCACCCATCATGCTCATTTTAAATTCATCCTGCATAATCTTAGAGAATTTTTTGCACGAGACTTTCATCGAGAGGATCCAAAGATAATATCATCAACATAAATTTGAACAAGTAGAAAACTTTTGCTTTCTCTTTTGATAAACAATGTAGTATCTACTTTACCTTTGATAAAATCGTTCTGAATTAAAAATTTACTTAGTCTGTTGTACCAAGCTTGAGGCGTTTGCTTTAAACCGTATAAAGCCTTTTTCGGTCACGAATACGAGTTTGGTTTTCTTGGGTCTTCAAAAACCGGGTGTTTGTTCCACATAGACTTCCTCTTGGATAACTCCATTTAGGAAAGCACTTTTGACGTCCATTTGGAATAACCTGAAATTCTTATAACAAGCAAAAGCAAGTAATAATCTAATTGCTTCTAACCTTGCTACTAGCGCATAAGTCTCATCATAGTCTATCCCTTCTTCTTGCGTTTATCCTTTGGCCACGAGTCTTGCTTTGTTTCTCATGACTTTTCATTTCTCGTTCATCTTGTTTCTAAAAACCCATTTAGCTCCAATGATGGATTTACCTTTCGGTTTAGGAGTCAATTCCCAGAAATCATTGATACTAAGTTGCCCGAGTTCTTCTTGCATAGCTTCAATCCAGCTTTCATCGGTTAAAGCTTCTTCTATGTTTTTGCGTTCTATTTCAGAAATAAGAGCCATAGCACTAAACTCTTCATGCCTTTTGGATCTTGTGCAAATTCCTTCATTAATATCACCAATGATGAGATCTTTGGGATGACTGGATTTATGTTTCCGGTTTCTAGTTGATTTGTCAGATCGTTGATCATTTTTCTCATTTGAATCTTCAACTATCATTTGTTGCTAGTTTTTTGGTCTGAGCTGCTTTTGGAGATTTAGACTCTGTAGAGTCTGGAGCAGGTTCAGGTTCTTCAAGTTGAGTCTGAATTGATTCATTTTGCATAAAGTCTTGAAATTTGACATTCATTGATTCCTTCACAGATTGAGTCTTCTTGTTGTAAACTCGTAAGCTTTGCTTGTGGTTGAATATTCAAGAAAGATACATTCATCTGATTTTTTTCAAACTTGCCAACTTGATCATTTGCATTTTTAAAATAAAACATTTGCATCCAAACACATGAAAATACAAAACAATTGACTTTTTTCCTTTGAATAACTCATAGGGAGTTTTCTCTAGAATAGGCCTTGAAAAGAATTTTAATAATATAGCATCTTTGTAGAAACTGCTTCAGCCCAAAAATGAGAAGAAATGTTACTTTCAATTAAAAGATTTCTAGCCATTTCTTGCAAAGATCTATTCTTCCTTTCCACAACTCCATTCGTTCTGGAGTGTAAGGAGAGGATAATACATTCTGAAAACCAGCTTCATCACGAGAACTTAGCAAAATCTTGATTTTCAAATTTATCTTCATGATCTGTCCCTATACTTGAAATAACATACCCTTTATCATTTTGGACCTTTTTAGCAAACTTTGTAAAATAAGAAAAGGTTTTAGATTTATTTGCCAGGAAATATACCCAAGTGAATCGTGAATAATCATCAACAATTACTAGACAGTATTTCTTACCTCTAATGCTCTAAGTTCTGGTTAGTTCAAAGAGATCCATATGTAGGAGCTGCAGAACACGATTAGTGGAAACTTGATTTATTGGTTTGAATGAGTTTCTTACTTGTTTTCCCAACACGCATGGTGGAAATAGATCAGACTTTTGGTATGATAGATTTGGTAGACCACGAATAAGCTTCTTTGCTGAAATTTTGGCTATTTGCTTCATGTTGATGTGCCCAAGTTTTCTGTGCCATAAGTTTATTTCTTTTTGAATTGAGATTAGACATTGGGTTTCATCCGGTTTGACATCCCAGAGGTAGATATTTCCATGTCTTCGACCCGTGAAAGATTGAGAGGAGTCGTTACTGGTTCTTGAACATATTCCCTCTTGAAAATTGATTTTGAAACTAGTGTCGCACAGTTGACTGATACTTAGCAAATTGTAGTTGAGTCCTTCCACTAAGGAAACATTACTGATTGTGAGGCTTCCAATCTTTATAGTTCCGTATCCCACAATTCTTCCTTTGCTGTTTTCTCCAAATGAAACTTTTCCACCATTAACTTGAAGAAGCTTTATGAAGCAATTTGAATCTCCTGTCATATGCCTTGAGCATTCACTATCCAGGTACCATTTAATCTTTTTCTTGATAGTGACCTACATTTAGAAAAGAAACTCATGTTTTCTTTGGTATCCATATTTTCTTGGGTCCATTGGTGTTAGTATAATATACGGTCTTTGCCCATACTTTCTTAACATGTTTCCAAACCATAAGACATTCTTTCTCAAAGTGATCTGAACTATTGCACTTAGAACATCTAAGAGCACTGCGACTTACTGATTTTACAAAAACTTTTTGGAAATGATTTTTGTAAGCATCTTTTGTAGGTCTTTGCTTAATTCTCTATTTTACTTTAGGAAAATCAATTAGAGGAATGATTTCCGCAATCATTCCTAAACCAGATTTATTGAAATAAGGTCTTTGTGCAGAAAGAATTTTTTCCAGTTTCTTAGATCCTATAGAAAATCTTTTAGAAATACTTGAGATGTCATTTTTCAAGAATGCATTTTCTTTTGAAAGATTATCTGCATTTTCTTTTAAAGTAAGAACACTTTTGTCTAAACTTTCAATTTTTTCTTTCCAAACAATTTCCTGTTGCTTTAGTGAAGAATTTTCCCTTTTGAGTTCGGAAATCCTTTTAAGAGAAGTTTAGAGACTAAGACATAATTCATCAATGTATCTAGAGACTTTAGTAGGGATTTTCAAATAACTTACCTCGATTTCATTGTCTGAATCTGAGTTTGTCTCAGAGTCTGAATCTGAGTCTGATTGTGCCATGAGACAAATATTGGTATAATCATCATCACTTTCTTCACATTCTATATCACTCCAAGTTTCTGCTTTGAGTGCCTTTCGATATTTCTCAGTTTTTCCTTTCTTTCTCCTCAGAAGGGGACAATTGGGTCTGATGTGTCCCTTTTTCTTACATTCAAAACAAACTACATCTCTATTGGATTTATCATCCTCAACAGACTTAGTTTGTTGCTTTTGAAAGCTTTGTTTCTTTGGATTAAATCTTCTCCCATTTCTATTTAGTTTTCTGAATCTTCTTATCATGAGAGCAAGCCTTCATCATCCATATCGTCTTCAGAATCTGTGACATCAGAATCATCATTAGATTTTAATGCAATGGATTTCTTACCTTGAGGATCTTCATCTTCATTGATTCGCTCCACTTCATAAGACTGAAGAGTCCCAACCAATTCGTCAATAGAGAGTGGTATGATTCTTTGTGTCTCCTTTATTGAGGTCTTTATGTGATTGACCTTGATTTTCAAGACCATTCACGATTTCTGTAAAACGACTAAACATGTCAGTGATAGATTCTCCTGATTTCATTTTGAATGCTTCATATTGACCGAGCAGAATGTTGATTCTGGTTTCTTTCACTCGATTAGTTCCTTCATAGGTGATGTGTAATCTATCCTAGACTTCTTTAGCTATATCATAGGAAGATATTATGTTATATTCATTAGGTGATAATGCACATTATAAAGAATAAATTGCTTTTGCATCAAGAGCTTGTCTCTTGGTTATCTCTTCTTGAGTCATATCGCTAGACTCAATGGCTTCTTTTCCTCTTTTTGAGATAGGTGCAACTTTAGGAATGATTCCTTTGTCTACCACATCTCATTCCAGAGGATCCTTTGATCTTAGAAATGCCTTCATCTTGTTTTTCCATATGTTGTATTCCTTTCCATCAAAATAAGGCGGTTTGGTATTACTTTGCCCTTCAACTAGTCCTGGAGCCAACATACTAGCCATGGATCTTTGATTATTAAGTAAAACACTTCAACTAAAGTTAGTACACAGGCTTTGATACTAATTGTGAATGCTAGTATGAACACCTAGAGGGGGGTGAATAGGTGTAAAAATAAATTTCCGAGATAAGTGTGCAGCATTATTCAATAATAGATTATGAAAAGGAAATTTGTTTCTTGTCAACTAAACAAGTTACGATCAAAGTAAAAGAGTGTAGGGAAGAGAATATGAACACAGAGTTTATAGTGGTTCGGCTTTATCCAAGCCTAAGTTCACTTTTTTGCACTGACAGCCCACTGGCTGGATTTTACTATGAACAAAAGAGTTGTTATAGTAAAGCTCTTCCTTGATTCCACAGTGTAGAGACTCTACTACACTTCCTCAAGGTCTTTCAAAGATATAGACTCTTTTTGCGTACAAGATTTCGCTCAACAAATGAATTGACTAAGAACAAGGAGCTTCAGACTTTGGAATTCTTCTATCGTGCACACACTTGAACAACTAGAACGTCTTCCTTATATACTCCTTTATGCCATCATACCCGTTGGCACTTACCAAAGGAATTTTTCCAATCTACCCGTTGGACAGAATGAATTAGGAAGATCTTCGAGTTATTTAAGGAACATGATGATAGCCCATCAATTTTGCTCGCCCATACAATCAGGATCTAGGTTTCCATAAGTAGAACATTCCAAGTATACTTCGCCATTCAACGGATTCAAAAATCCTTGAATCAATCTTGATTTGAATAATTGATTCTGACATGCTATATCCAACCAAGAGATCTTCTCTAGTCGATAAAGTCAAATCCTTAACGAAACATCCAGTTTTGGATAAGCCTTCTTCGACGGTCTAGAAACTGTCAATGAGGATAGACTTTGAGTCTTGAGTCTGGCAGTCTAGAGGTCTTTAGACTTTGATAGTAGAGTCTACAAGTCTTCAGACTAGACTAATGGAAACGTTTTGTTAGCTTCAAAACACTCAAGGAAGTTTTCTCTAACAAGTTGTCCACCCTACGGTGCGTTCTGAGGTGCGTACCCTCTGATTTGTCCTAATGGTGGTAGCGGCGGTAACTGCAGTTGTCCTCTTGGCCGCTTTAGACACTCTATGGCTATGTGACCCTATTGGCCACACTCATAACAAACGCCCATCCTTCGAGGGCACGAGGTTGTATCGTGTCGCCTTCTACAAGTGCAACACACATCATTCCACCTTGGCATTGACTTGCCAACTCCACTCTTCTTATTGGGTGGGACTTGAAATCTCCCTCTGATCATGGGCCTCTTCCCATGTCGGATCCCTTCTCGACTCGATCCAAACCGCAATCCAGATGCGGCGGCTCTTTGATTATGACCTCTCTTGATAATCTGGATCCGCTCATACAGGTCATTATAATTCCTTAGATTAAGCAAAATCAGTGGACTTCTCAATTCTGGCCTGAGTCCATCCCTAAATCTCCTAACTCGATTCACTGGTTTCTCCACCGGTTCAAGAGTGTAATATGATAGCTCAGCGAACTTCGCCTCATACTGATCTACAGTCATTGAGCCTTGGCGAAGGCACTGAAATTATGCCATTTTCATCTCTCTGGCAATCTCAGAAAAGTATTTACCATTGAAGACCTCAATGAAGGCATTCCACTCCGGGGCTACACCTTCAGAAAATACCATTCCCGGGGTGGTTCTCCACCATGTACTTGCAATTCCCTATAATTGGTAGGTTGCAACGACTACCTTCTCAGTCTCAGTGCACATTAATAGTGCAAAGGTCTTCTCCAATCCTTGGATCCAAAGAGCAGCAACTTCGGGGTCTCCTGTCCCAGTAAACTTTGGTGGATTTAATTTCAAAAACTGTTCCACTAGTTTATGAATCGGTCTTCCAGTGACCACATTCCTTGGCAGAACCTTAGCAAGTGCGGCGACAGGTGCGGCAGCAACAACAGCATTGGTAGCGGCAGTAGTGGTGGCTGCAATGGCGGTGGTAAATGTGGCAGTTTAGTTTTGGGCTTGCTATCCCATCATCTCTCTCAATGCATCCATAGCTTGCGTGATCCCAATAGTTCTTGGATCACCTGGGGTTACTACCCCAGCACCAACAGGGGTGGTGCTACGCCATTGGTGCTAGCTGTGCTGGTGCCTTACCACGGCCTCCTCGGGTATCGATCCTCGTCGGTATCCTACCTTGAGTCACGGGCCCTATGGTACGCTTCCTAGGAGTCCTTTGCTCTTGATCGCTCATTCTTTGAAGAAGACCGCTTCCAATTCAACACATAATTAGAAGTTAAGCGATCCACATAAGCAAACAATTATATCAATCAGCTATCACAGATATGCACCAGCATGAACCATCGCGCTTTATCACTCCAATCTCTAACCTTTGTTCTAATACCACTAAATGAGGATTGTCACACCCCGATCCTTTGAGCGCGTGCCCATCCCAACTTGGTCTATTAAATAGTGACGTCCTAGGACGCATTACCAACCAATTCATTTTAATGCACATGCGGGAGCATATGAATAATCCCCAGACAACAATACAATTGAATAGAAAAGTAGGGTCAAAATTTTTAAAACCAACATTCACAACACACTTATGTATATATATATATAACAACCCAAGTCATATATATAATACAAGCTAATCTATTTATAAGGTTCATAAAATCGAGGGGGGGGGGTTTCCAAACAACTATGGGTCCTTGTTTTCCTCTTCATCCTCATCCACACTCCAACTTGAGCCTACAGTTGAATACATCGGGGATCCTGGATCTTCAAGGTCAGGGTCCACTAGCTCTACCACCGAACCTCTTGGAGGATCTGCTGTGCCTTTCCCAAAGGCCACTTCCAGTAGGTACAAAGGTATCTCAGATTCCGGAATGGGGCCCTCTCTTAATCCATTATGATCCTAGCGATACCATGCCCTATATTGATGGGGCATCTTTTTGGGTAGACCCGCATCAACCTAGACTATGGACTTCATTGGTTCATACTTTAATCCCCCAGGGTACTCATGGATCGGAATATAGTACTTTTGTTCTGTAATCTTCTTAGGTTGCCTAAAATGCTCGGGAGGAGCTGCCATCTATGGACTTGAAATGTTATCCTACAACGGGGTGAGACGATGTCTCAGCAAGTTCAACCCCTTAAGACTCGACCAGGAAGAAAATACGCCCTGAGGGCTGTCTAGGCACAATCATGAGTTAGAGGACTTACCTTGACCTCAATTCCTTCTTGCAAGTCAATACAGTTCAAATAACCATCCAATCACTCACTTCATAAATCAATTCATTCCCTTAGATTGAATCATCGATCAATCGACTTGGTCGTATCCATGTTAATAAGACCATTCCTCAGTCATCTCAATCGATACTATCTATAAAGTCCGATCATAATTAGGATTGTTTACTCTAAGTTGATAATAGATAGTACAACTCACTAAAAGCTGCCTCATGTACTGATATAGTATACTAATTATACTCACCAGAAGCTGCCTCATATACTAATATAGTATACTAATTATGTTCACCAGAAGCTGCCTCATCAAAGCTTGTAGGCTGATATAGTATACCATCTTGATCACCTACTCACTTCACCATTTTTATTATACTCGATAAAAATAATCGTGTGTGGGTACATGGTCTGCCTTAACCAAAAATACAATTTTCTGCTACTTGAAAATCCCACAAACTTTAATAGTCCACAAATCCATTTTTGGTGCTGTAAACCGACGCCCTGGTGATTTTCTAATTAATTATTGAAATTAAATAAATTGAGGAATAAATTCCCAACATCACAAATCACACACAATTAGCACAAATTAGAACTCAATAAATAAACAGATCACACCATTATAATTAGCATAAAATTCTGATCATCGACTATCCCGGTCTAATATCCAGAAAATAAATAAATAAATAAATAATTACATAAATCAATTAATAAATGCCAATAAATAGAACATAGGCCCGTAAAGCCTAATTAAAAACTAAGATGAGCCTGGAAAATTTCCGAACCACTTGAGATAAATACTAGAGCTTGTTTAGGCCCTAATTGTACTAAACTAACCACCTAATATGCATCGATAGTAAACTAATTCACTAACCATTCTAACTAACCACCTAATCCTAGCTTAGTCTAAACTAATCAACCCTTAAATGTCATTAAATTATTAAGCAAGGATGAATGAGTTAAACTCACTTGATTAACGATCTGCTCGAACCAAGACGACGAGGACAAGGCAAAGATCGACAAACTCCAAAGCGGGACTGCCAATTGAGGTCCGGAAAGCACTAAAGTGGGCCAAAATAGAGGCTGGAATACCCACTGGTTTGGCTTCTATTCATGGCTGAAAAGGGTTGGCTGGTGGTTCAGTTGTGGTGGAGAAGAGTAGGGGTGAGGCGGACTGCTGCAGCGAGGCTTCACGACGGCGGACGAGCGACCAAGCAGCGCCGACGGTGGTGGGAGGGGCTCGAACAGCTCTGGAGGCTTCCTAGGGTTGTGGTGGAGGCGGGACGATGGCTTGGGACGTGCTGGTCTAGCGTACGAGCAGGCGAGGCGCGGTGGCGTTGCGGCGGAGCTCTGGTGGCGTGCGGTGGCTTGAGCGGTGGTTCGACGGGGCTTCGAACGGCTGGGTGGTTTGCTGGTTAGTTCCTCTGGGTTTTGCTGAGTTGAAAATGTGAAGAAGATGGGGAAGAGGGTCGATGGGATGGAGAAGAGGGAGAAGGGGGAAACCGGTTGGCTTTTTGGAGGCGACCACTTAGCCTCCTACCTCATCTTCTTGTCCCCAAGCTTGGTCCCAACATGCAGCTGGCTTTCCTCAGCAAATTGCAGCCCCAAAACTCCTTCTAGAAGCCCTTGAGAGGGTCCAAAAGTTGGGTCCATGGGGGTCCTACGAATTTTGAGTGAATTTCCCCCAAATTGGACTTCATTCCTTCTTGAACCAACTCGATTCGGCCTCTATAAATTCAACCATCATATCATCGATCAAATTGGCATTTTTCCTTGCCAATTGAGCCCACTTGCATCCCAATTGCATGATAAAAAATGGTCATTTGAATTTTCTGTACAAAAATGACCCTACCTCGACTTTTTCCCAAAAATCTCAGTTTATAGAAAAATCTTCGGAGACTGAGTCGACATTCCTAAAATGACTCGTGATATGATAGAACTTTCAATTTCTGAAATTGGATTCAAATTTGCGGTTAATTTCAATCCGACGCGGTTTTAGCGAGACCCAGGCTACCGGGTAGCTTTCAGAAATTTTTAGTGCAAATGACCCATGGTCGATTTTCTTTGAGCCACAATGAACCTCTTCGATACATTGGTGACTCTCGATTGTAGTGAAAATTTGGAGGATTGAAGTATAAACACATGGTACCAAAATGATAAAAAAATCAATACAAAGTGTTGGTCGATGAGAATTTTTCAATTTGGTGGAATCACCCACGTTTGACCACACATCTCCGTCGAATTGACCTACTTTTGATTCCTAATTGATCTTTACTGTGTTGTAATGATTTCTGCAGATGAGCACGGTCGAATAGCCGATTCTTGGTCGAATTCTCAAATCTGATGCATTAAAATTTCTTAATGACTTCCCCAGATAGTTTAGTTATCTTAGGAGTGATAAGCTCTGAGAATAGCACCATAGGCACGTCGATGAGAGGCCCGATTAATTTAATTAAAAGCAAAACAGAAAATTTCAGGATGTCACATGAAGCAACTCTAAGCCTGTGATCTTTTGTTCTTCGACTTTGTCCAAACACAATGGCGTTCTGCACGCTTTTCCATACAACGCTTCAAAAGGAGCCATCTGAATGCTCTGCTGGTAGCTGTTGTTGTAGGCAAACTTGACAAGATGAAACTGTTCCTCCCAGCTACCCTTGAAATCCAACACGCAAGCTCGCAGCATGTCTTTGAGGGTTTGAATCGTCCTCTTAGATCGGCTGTCCATTTGACGATGATAAGCCGTATTGTACTGCAGCTTCGTTCCTAAGGCGATCTGCAAACTTTTACAAAAGGCAGCTATGAACCTCGGGTCTCGGTCTGATGTAATCGTTACCAGCACTCCATGTAGACAAACAATCTGACGCACGTACAACTCTGTGTGCCTATCCAAATCCAGGTCCTTCCATACTACGATGAAGTGAGCCGACTTCGTCAGTTTGTCGACCACAACCCAAATGGAATCATTATCCGTCTGACTCCTTGGTAAGCCCGTCACAAAATCCATTGTGATGTGCTCCCATTTTCACTCAGGAATCTCGAGAGGTTGCAGAAGTCCTCTTGGCTTACAATGCCGTGCCTTCACTTGCTGACACGTCAGACACTTGGTAACATGCTTGGCGATGTCCGCTTTCATACTGGACCACTAGTAGTGTTGATGCAGATTCTGATATATTTTTGTACTACTAGGATGAATACTGTAACTGCTACGATTAGCTTCTGACAAGATCTCCTCTTTAAGCTCTAAATCGTCAGGTACACACAATTGTCCTCGGAACCTTAGTGTTCCATCTTCAGAAATCTGAAAATCAGCCTTTCTCTTATCGGTATCCCCTGTAGAATTTTTTGAACATTTGAGTTTGTCAACTGAAGCGTCTCGATTCGATATGGACTTCCGGCTCAATTCTGAGGGTGGCCATAAGATTCGATAGGTGACTTACCTCAAATTTGAAAACCGTATCTCAAGCTCTCTCGAGTAAAACCCATTCCTTAACCATCATTTGAGTGACTGAAGACTTTTGACTCAAAGCGTTTGTGACCTTGTTCACCTTCCCAAGGTGATACAAGATATCACAATCCTAGTCCTTCAGATAGAATAGATACTTGAGACTTTGATGGTCAGTGAGGATCTGAAATCTTTCTCCACATAAATAATGTCTTCAAATCTTTAGAGCGAAAATGATTGCCATGAGTTCTTAGTCATGCGTCTGGTAATTAAGCTCAGGAGGTCTCAACTGACGGGACGCGTATGCGACAACTCTGCCATACTGCATTAACACACAACCTAGTCCTCTAAACAACGAATCACTATAAATCTTGTATCCTCCAGGACCAGATCGAATGGTCAACACAGGTGCGGTCATCAGCTTTTGCTTAAGCTCTTGGAAACTATGCTCGCACTTGTTTGTCCATAAGAACTTCTCTTCCTTTTTCAAGAGTCGAGTTAATGGCAATGCTAAAGCTGAAAATCCTTCCACGAACCTTCTATAATAACCTGCCAAACCCGAAAGGCTTATGATCTCTGTCACTATTGTCGGTCTTGGCTAGTTGATAACTGCTTCAATCTTGGACCAGTCCACAGAGATTCTTTCACCTGAAATCACGTGACCTAAGAACGCTACATGGGTCAATCAAAACTCGCACTTACTGAACTTGGCGTGCAACTTATGATTCCTTAGGTTTTGAAGTATCATCCTCAAATGACTCTCGTGTTTCTTAGGACTTCTCAAATACTCCAGAACATCATCGATGAATACTATCACAAATTGATCCAGATATTCTTTAAACACTTGGCTCGTCAGATCCATAAAAGCAGCTAGAGCGTTCGTCAAACCAAACGACATCACAATGAATTCATAATGGTTGTATCAAGTACGAAACACTGACTTCGGTATGTCCTCCTTTCTGATCCTTAACTGATGATACCCTGTCCTCAAGTCGATCTTAGAAAATATCAGTGCTCCTTGTAACTGGTCAAACAAGTTGACGATGCTCGGGAGTGGATACTTATTCTTGATCGTCATCTGATTGAGTTGACGATAGTCGATGCATAGGCACAACAAACCATCTTTCTTCTTTACGAGTATAACTGGTGCTCCCCAAGGTGATGCACTGGGACGTATAAATCCCTTATCCAACAATTCCTGCATCTGCACCTTCAATTCTTTCAACTCTGGTAAGGAGCTTTATAGATTGGCTCTGTCTTGGGTGCTAACTTGATCACGAACTCTATCTCCCTCTTTGACGGTAGGCCTGGCAATTGTTTTGAAAACACGTATGGAAATTCTTGAACTACTGAGATATTTTCGATCTTCAGCTTCTCAACTGTTGTATCCATGATAGTTGCTAGGTAACCTTGACAACCTCCGTCTAACAAATAGGTTGCCTCAAGTGACGAGATTAAGGAAATCAAGGGTCCTCATTGACTCCCAATAAACTCGATACTTTCACCCTCTAACGGGTTAAACTGAATCGCTTTACAATAGCAGTACATCTTAGCTCGTTACTTGGTGAGCCAATCCATGCCAATTATCAAATCGAAGTCATACATGGCTAGGACTAACAATTCTATCTTCCCCTCTCACTCACCAATCACAAACTTGCAATCGAGACAACCTAATGCAGCTAACACCTTATCCTTTAACGGTGTAGATATGCTAACCACTAACTCCAATAACTTAGCACTCAATCTTATCAGCTTAACAAATTGTTCAGCTATAAATGAATGAGTCGTACTAGGATCAAATAAAGCATATGTAGCATGGTCGTTCAGCGAAACCGTACCCGTGACCACATTAGGCGAGTCCTCTGTCTATCCTCTCGTGATGGTGTAGACTTGTACTTGTGCTGGGGGTCTGTTCTGTCCTCCCTACTATGCAATCTGCGGCATAACCCTTCTATTCTGATCCATCGGTGGCGGCGGTGGTAATTGCTGAAATCCTCTCAGCCTTCTGGGATAGTCTCTAGCCAAATGACCTTGTTGGCCACATTCGTAAGATGCACCCATCCTAAGATGGCATGGGGCCGAACCATGTCACCTTCCATAGAAACGACACGCGCCATTTTGATGCGGCGTTGACTTGCTTATTCCACCCTTCTGATTGGGCGAAACATGGAACTTTCCTTCGATCATAGGCTTCTTCCCATACCGGTTCCCATCTCTATTCGAACTAAACCTCAATCTAGACGACGTGGCTTGTTCACTCAAACTTCTCTCTGTTAGCTGGGCCCGATTATATACCTCATTATAGTCCTTCAGATCAAGCGGCACCAGTGGGTTCTTCAATTCTAGTCGAAGGCCATTCTTAAACCTCCGAGCTTTGTCCTCGGGATCTTCCACCAATCTTGGAGCATACTGAGATAGCTCCACTAACTTGACCTCATACTGGTCCACTGTCATCATCCCTTGGCAGAGGCATAGAAATTCCTCCATCTTCTGTTCTTGGGCGTTACCTGAAAAATACTTATTGTTGAAGGCTTTGAGGAAAGCGTTCCACACCAGGACTATGCCTTTTGGGAATATTGTGCCTCTGGTGGCCCTCCACCAAGTATTCGCGTTATCCTGCAATTGTTATACTACCAGGACAACCTTTTCCTCCTCATTGCACAACAGAAGTCCAAAGGCCTTCTCCAGGTCCTGAATCCAAAGCGATGCAGTCTCAGGATCTCCTGCACCAGTGAACCTCGGCGGGTTCAACTTCAAAAACTGTTATACCAACTTGTGAATTAGTTTCTCCCTCTCCACAATTATGTTCCCAACTGGAACTTCGACAGGTGCAACAACGGTGGCAGCATCGGCAGCGGTGGCAACGGCAGTAGTAGCGGTAGCTTGAGCGGCGACAGTAGTGGCGGTGGCTTGATTCTGGGCCTGCTGCCCCATCAATGCTCCAATTGCTTCAAGTGCTTGCATGATCCCTTCAATTCTGGGATCACCAGGGGCTGCTACCCCAGCACCAACAAGAGGCGGTGCTACACCACTAGCGCTAGATTGAGCTAGCACTTGACCACGACCTCTTCGGGTACTGACCCTCATCGGTGTCCTACCTCGTGTAACAGGTCCAATGGTACCCTTTCTAGGAATCCTCTGCTCCTGATCACTCATAATGTAGATTCCTTAAAGAAACCTGCTTTCCAATTCCACGTAGAATTATAAGCTGAGCGATCACACCAAACAATCTACCAAATAGCTATCATTGACATGCACCAGCATGAAAGAAAGGTCATTTCTACTAACTATTCCATAAACTTATCGCACTTTATCACTTTAACTATTGACTAGCTCTGATACCACTCCGGGTAGGGATGTCACGCCTCGATCGTTGAGTGCGTTCCCATCCCTTGGTGGTCAATTAAATTGCGACGTCCTAGGACGCGTTGCCAACCTATTCATTTTAATGCGCATGCGGAAGCGAACAAATAAATCCCCAGACAGCACAAAGATGGGATAGCAAAGTAGGACCACAATTTCACAACCAAACCAAACCTTTATACACAGTTGATTAGTTTATTTACAATAACAGTCTATAGACAAAAGTCTACAAAAGCAGAAAGGCTACAAGTCCTCTAAGCATTCGAACCTTCAGCTGAACACTCCGAGGTCTCCTGGGGACTTGGGTCCACCGCGGCACCACCAGGAGCGTCAACTGTACCATTGCCAAAAGCGATCTCTAACACCGACATTGGGACCTTAGACTCCTGTAGGGGACCTTCTCTGGGCCCATTTCACCTGCGACGATGCCATGCTTTGAATTGATGGGGTACCCTCCGAGGTAGACCAGCATCAACCCAGACAATGGTCCTCATGAGTTCATAGACCCAGGCTCCTTGGCCCCTAGGAAGAGGAATCTAGGAGACCTGTTCGGTGACCTTCTTGGGCTGGCCAAAGTGCTCAGGAGGAACCACCATCTAAGGACATGAAAATGTTGAGCCCACGACGGGGTGAGACAATGTCTTAGCAAGTTCACCCCCTAAACTCCTACTAGGAAGGAAATACGCCTAAGGGTAGTCTATGCACACACAAGATAGAGGAGTTACCTTGCCTCAGTTCCTTCCTGCAAGTTAGTACAGTTCATGATCTCAACCAATCAACTCAATTCAATTCAAATCATCACTCCATCGATCCACTCAGTCAATCAACTCAATTCGATACCACCAACATGATTCATACTATCTATCAATCGGTACTATCTATAATTCAATACAATTTATCAATTCAATTGATATGACCACTGCTCACACAAGCTGAAATAGACGGTCATAGCTTTCACAAGCTGTTATATAGATCGTGATCCCACAATCTAATAAACGATCATTGCTCACATAAGCTGATATAATATATACTACTTTCACAAGCTGACATATCAAGCTTATAGGCTGATATAGTATACTGCTCTCACAAGCTGACGTGCAAAGGGGCTCTCACAAGTTGACAATAAATGCTCTCACAAGCTGATGTGCAATAAGGCTCTCACAAGCTGATGATAAATGCTCTTACAAGCTGGCAATTCACCGAGTTAAAAATACTCGATAAAAATAATCGTGTGTGGGTATACGGTCGGCTTGAGCCAAAATTGCAATATCTTTCTTTTCAAATATCCTGCTATTTATATAGAGCATAAAGATATTTTTGGCGTTGTAAACCGACGCCCGATATTTTTTAATTAAAATATTGAAATTACACAATTTGGGGATAAATGCCCAAAATTACAATCATCACTCAATTTGCACAAATCAACATTCAATTAAATAAACCAAGCATACCATTGCAATCAGCATGAAATTCTGGTCACTAGTTATCCTGATATAATTTCTGAAAAATAATAAATAATTAAATAAATACCAAAGTTAATTAAATAAATGCATTTAATTACCAAAAATAGAAACTTAGGCTGGAAATGCATAATTAAACACCGAAACTGGCCCGAAAAATTTCCGAACCTATCTAGACAAATAATACAACTTATCTAGTTTCTAATTAAGCTGATCTAACCACCTAATATGTAAAATTGAATAATTAAATTGCTAATCTGTTCTAACTAACCACCTAAACCATACTTAGCCTAAACTAATCAACCCTTAAGTATCATTAACTCCATAAGAAGAGTTTAGTGAGTAAATTCACCGGTTTTGTGATCCGGTGAGTCCACGACGACAACAATGCAAAGATGGGCGACAAACCTCCTCACGGTGACACTCGACATGGACTGAGCAAGCTGGAACTAAAGCTGGAAACGGTAAGGGATGGGCGGACTAAGTTGCAGCGGCGAGCAGGGGCAATGACGGCTACTAGATGGCGTCGACGGGGCTTCGGTTGAGCCCTACGGCGACCAAGGATGCTTGGGGACACGGTTGGGGTCGTGGCTAGAGCGGGGCAAGCGATGGACGAGTGCGAGCTCGCGCGGAGGCGCAACGGCGTGTGAGTAATAAACGGCGACGGTAGGGAGCTTAGCGAGCGGTTTGTGACACCAGGGGGGAAGGCTGGCAGTTTATCTGGTTCTTTGGAGCTTTAAAATGGTCTACAATGGGGAAAGGTGGTCTGCTGAAGGGGGAGAAACTAGCTGCAAGGGACGGGGCCACCAAACCTTCTAGATGGCTCACTTGTCCCTTTTGTGCCCATCCAGCATGCCCCACCACTTTAGCCATTGACCAGCAACCCTTATCCACTCCAAAATTCTCCAACACACTTGCCAAATGGTTTAAAAGGTTGTGCACCAAGGGACCTACGAATTTGACACAAATTCCCTCAAATTGAACCAAATTCCTCTCCAATTGGATTCGATTTGGTCCCCATAAATCCAACCAAGGTGTCCTCGACCAAAATAACATTTTTCCTCACCAATAGAACCAACTTGCATCCCAAAAATATAATAAAAAATGGTCCCCTAAATTTTCCGATAAAAAACGACCCCATTTTGCAATTTTGACAAAAATCTCGGTTTGCAGAAAAATCTTCGGAGGATGAGTCGACCTTCCTAAAATAAATCGTAACATGACAGAATTTTCAATTTCTGAAATCGAGTTCAAATTCATAGTTAATTTCAATCTGGCATGATTTTAGCGTGACATAGCCCACCGGACAGCTTTTAGGAATTTTTAGTGTAATTGACCCATGGTTGATTATTTTCAAGCCACAATGTACATCTTCAACACATTGGCAACTCTCGGTTATTGTGAAAATCTTGAAGTTTTAAATATGGACATAGGGTACCAAAACGATAGAAAAATTGACCTAGTGCCGATCGACGAGAATTTTGCATTCTAGTGGAATCACCCACACTTCGATCACATATTTGAGTTGAATCAACCTATCTCTGATTTCTGATTGATTTTTAACTGTGCCGTAATGGCCTCTGCAGATTAGCATGGTTGAGCAGTCGATTCCTGATCGAATTCTCAAGTCTATTGCGTTAAAATCCCTTAATGGCTTCCTTAGATAGACTAGTTATATCGTGAGTGATTAGCTCAGAGAATAGAACTATAGGTGCGTTGATGAAAAGTCCGATTTATTCAATTGAAAATAGAACCTGAAATTTAGGATGTCATAGTTGGATTGTACTAAAATTGCATCCGGTTGATTTTAACCACGAATTGAGCTCAGTTTCAGGAATCGAACGTTCAAGTATGTCACGATTTTCTTTAGGACCTCATCTCATCTTTTGAAGAAATTCCATCGAGTCCAGGATTTTTGGCGAGAAAGTCATATTCGGCAAATTATAATGGTGGAAATTCGAAGGGGCATTTTTAAGTGGACTTTTGGCATTCAAATTGGATTGATTGGTGAAAGAAATTATGGAAATTCATATGGGCACCTTAGTTGGCATTTTTGAATGCCAATTTGGTTTATTTGGTGAGAATTTGGAAGGAAAATGGGTGCAAATTCGTATGGATAGCAGGGGTAATATTTTTAGCCTTCTAGTTGGGTGATTTTGTGAAGCTTTGGAAGGAAATTAACCATTGGGTGGCATATTGACTTCCTTGGGCTGAATTAGAGAAACTTTGGCCATCAAATTGAATTAAATTGTTGGGAAAAGAATGGAAATTCGTAGGGATATAGTGGGGGCCTGTTTTGGCCTTCAAGAAGGCTTGTTGGTGAAGCTTTGGGAGAGAAAAATTGCTTGTGAATGACCCTTGGACTTTAGAGGCTGGCTGAAGACTTTGGTGGCTGCTCTCAAGTGCTTTGATATTTTGTTCTTTCCCCCATTGGCTGCCTTGAAGACTTTCCTTCCCTTTTGTCCCCTTGGTTCCCTCTCTCCTCCCCTCTATTCTTCATTTGGACATGCGCATCTCCCTTGGGCAGAACAGCTTCTGCTCCTTCTTCCTTTCTTCTTCTTTTGCACTTCTTCTTCTTCCTTTGTTCTTGCTGCCATCCACTAGAACTCACCGATCAGCTCACCTCCTCGCCGACCAACCCAACTTAGGCCCCTTAGTCAGCACTGGCCAACAAGGACCAGCAACCACAAAAGCATAATCGGTTTTTCCAGCAGCAAGCAGAGGCTTGTGAGGTGTTTTTTAGCCTCTTCCGAGCTTCCTTTGGAGCCGCTGTAGACACGGGATTTCATCTCCATCGCGCCGCCGTTGCTGTGAACCCATTAGCTTGCTAATCCGATGAGTTAACTTTCTAATCCTTGATTAGGTTGTTAATTGCACTTAGGAGGTTAGTTTAGTGTTAATTAGTTTAGTTAGATTAGTACTAAGTGAGATTAGTCTTAAGATGGATTAGTGCTAATCTAGAATGGTTAGATTAGCCTTAAATATGGATTAGTGTGGATCCAATTAGTGAGATTAGCACTAATGAGGAGGGATTAGTCCAATTCAGTGGACTTTCTTCAGTTTTGATTTCTGGACCCTCACTGTTTGCCATTTTTGTGGATCAAAATGTGTTAAGATTTTGAAGTTGATTCCTTCTTAAGAAATATTTTAGACATCTTCAAATATGACATATATTTTACTCAAGATTTTAAGGGATTTAAAAGAATGAGATATTAGCTTCGTCATTTGCAAACAGATTCTCTGTTTGTGCTGAAACTGGTGACCTTTTGGGATTCAAGGGATTTTTATCAACTCTTAGGGTTCGAACTTTGAAATGGTTCTTCAAAAAAGTTGTTTCTCACCTCTTTTAGTTTAACATAGTCAAATTTCAGATCAAATGGACAAGTTTTGGACCTCGAACCAAACTGATTTCTGAAAATAGACTTTCTAGAAACTGACTCAGTTTTTGTATTGGATTGAGCAATTTACTGGGCTTAATCTAAAAGTATCTAGGTTAATGTTCTGCATAAAAAAAATTTCTTTTATGTGTCCCTTACAACATATTCAAATTTGGGAATTTTCCAAACTCATTTGATTAGATTTCTGGATTTAAACTCGGAGACACGCGAGTCAACCGTTTCTGTTGATTAGGACCGGTAGTAGTTTTGGTGATTGTTCTTAATGCTATACTTGCTGGGCCATGCCTATTTGGTGATGTGGTTGCTTTGTGATATGCTTCGAAGTTATGCGTGATGATGCGCAAATGGTTGTGCCATGGTTGTGGTTTATTGTTATTGCTTTATGTGGTGTCTATTGAAAGAGGATAGGATGTGTTGAGAAAACCAAATGGTTGTGAGCAGGTAAAAGACTAAGTGTGCATGATAACAAAACTTCGTATGAGCTACCTCTAAAACCTTGTACCATTGCTTATTATAGTCGAGAACTAAGTGCTACACGAAAGCGTGATTTCGTGAGAGCCACCTCTAGTACCTTGAGCTATTGCTTATTATAATCGAGAACTAAGTGCTACACGACAATGTGACATTGTGGAAGCCACCTCTAGTACCTTGAGCTATTGCTTATTGTGATCAAGAACTAAGTGATACACGACAGCATGACTTTGTGAGAGCCACCTCTAGTACCTTGTACTATGGCCGATTATGGTTAGGGACTAAGTGCCACATGATATCGGAACTTCGCGGGGGGGGGGGGTTGGGGGCACCTCTAGAACCTTGAGTATGATATTGAGCTTGAGTTTGAGTTCGAGTTTGAATATGGAGTTTGGATTTTGAGAGTGAATATTGGGTGTGGATTGAACCACCGATATGAGTTATCCTCGCCTGATTATGCGACGAAATTGTGTGGCACGGAATGAGATGTGTCATAACAATTTGGCTTTATAATCAAGACCTTTGTGAATTGTTTGATGAGTGATGTAATGGGTTCCAGTCATTGAATGCATTTGCTGTATGCGAATGCTTTATGAGATGCACTAATGTGCAGGAAGGTGCTGGGGCAAGGTAAGTTATGAGTGGTGTATGTTAGGACGCCTCTGAGTGAATTCTCATCCTAATCGAGGTTTAGAGTGTTGACTCACTGAGATTTATTCTCACCCCGTCGTGATTTACATTTTTTTGGTCCTTAGTCTGGAGATACTGGAGGGTGTCGTGGAGGATCCTGAGCCAGAGTCGAAGGGATCCAGAGTAGAGGTTGTCCGGTAGTTTTTTTGGGGCAGACCTTTAGTGTATAGACTTGTAAGACCGATTTGGCATGTGTATAAAGTGGTTTGTGATAATTGGCTTGTCTTTCCTTTATCCCATATTTGTTGTTGTCCGGGTATATGTTTAAATTTCACTTCCGCATGTGCATAAAAAAGAAAAGGGTTGGCGACGCGTCCTGGGAATGTCACAATTTAGTCGACCGCCGAGGGATGTGCGCGTGCCTGAGGTTCAGGGTGTGACAAATGAAGGTGCATAATTAGTCATTGGGTGAAAAGTGAAGAAACTTTTGTTACTTTTCGTCAAAGGCTTTGTTTTTTTCATGGAAAATAAATGATTTAATTTTTTTCTATGTATTACTTGTAATAATAAGTCAACTAAAATTGTTTACATTGTCAACAATAATTTTTGTCTAAATATTTTCATGACCAATTGAATTATTTTCAATTCAATAATTTTTATCAAATTATTCTTAAAAAAATATTTTCCAAATCATGTATTTTCAGCGATTTACAATGAAGCCGAAATAATGTATCATTGCTGGTTGCAGACATTGTTCTTGTTTCTACAGGGTTGTTGGGGGCTCTCTCTCCAACCGTCCATGGTTGATGCTATTTTCAGTAGTTTCTTTTCATAATCCGTAAGATTTAATTAAAGTTTCTTTATTTTCATGCTTAACCCAAGTTTCAACATCGTTGGTAATCTAACAATTCTAGCATTACTGGTGGCAGACATTGCTCTGCGTCATAATAGCAAAGATTTTGTTAACGGATGTCTCATAAGTACTCCAATACATTGATTTTTCTTATATTATGCATAATCAATACTTTGAGAATTGAATTATTTAAATAAAGTATAATTAATAAGTATCTGAGACACTTTAAAAATCATTGATCAAGCCTATCAACAACGTAGTTAAGCATTTTTTAGTACGAATCATAGCCCCAGTTAGCTATCCTAACCTCGTTTCATCGGATTCAAGTTTGAGATTGTTACCTTTTGCACGATTTCGTCAATTTTTGACGCGATCTTCAAACACCAGAGGATGAATGGACCACTGGAGATTTGGTCAGTTGAGCTCCGATCATCTAGAGGTCAAGGACATGTCTAGCACTTGATTGGAGGCGATTGGCGACCTCAGGGACCTCCAATGACCATCGGTTGGTCCGGTTGAATGAAATTGGTTTAAGGCTGCCAGTAAATGATTTGGCCATTGGGAGAAATCTAGTGATCCTCTAATAGTGCCCTGATCACAATAAGGTCAGGGCTCGATCTTGAACTCGATCGGCAGTGGTCGGCATCAGCTCAGAGCATCGCTGGTCATCGATCGGTGAGATGAGGCTCATCGATCCAATCGGTAGTTCAACTATCGGTTTCGCTTGTCGCGGTAAGGAGGAGGTTGTGCGGCGGGGAGATCGGAGCTGGAAGATTCAATGGTTTGCAAGTTGGATGAGAGGATAGTATATGTTGGGGGGACGACCGAAGGTGGCGAAATGGGTGGCACGTAGCCATGAATCGGTGGAGGCCAGTAAGCGAAGAAGAGGGCGTGATTTAAGTCCGAAAAAAGAAAAAAAGAGATGAGAGAGAGAGTTCTGCTAAGAAAGAGGAAATGACCTACAAAATGAGCCTCCTTCAACGAATGGAGGGAAAGGCTTTTTTACTAATTCAAATCGGCCGATCTCGGCCATTAGTTCAATCTAATGGTTGAAAAATTGATCTAATGGCCAAATTAGGTTTTTAAAGGGCTAATCATCATTAAGAAGTGTCGGGAAATTGATTGGATTGGTCTGATTTGAGTTTAAAATGAGAATTGCACTTTAGGGCCTAATTAGTGGTCAAATTGCAAATTCATGAAATCCGATGGTCAATCCAAAAAATCCTGAAATTATGAGGGTGCAATGATAAAATTGACACAATGAGGAGTGCGGAACCTATTGCCAGAGGTCCAGCACTGACCAGCAAGAGGCCAAACTGGCTTGCCTCGCTGGTGGCTAGTTGGATAAGTCAGTCCGGTTCATATTGTTTTGACCAGTTCTTGATTGGTTTTGGCTAGCTCTTGCTGGTCCTAACCTATCCTAACCTAAGTGTTCCTTGTACGTTCAAAATTTATGCAATTTGGTCATTCAAAGACCAAATTGTAAAGAAAACTTGCATGATTTGAGGAGAGATTGTCCGATTTTGATTTAATTAAGCCAATTAAAATCCATTGATGCAATTTATGCACTCTTTATTGACTTAATTGAGTGATCATTGTAAAAAACAACGGACCAAGACCATAGGTACATGATATTGAACCTTTAGGGCTAAAATGAGCAATTTTACAATTTTATGGTCAAAATTGCAAATTAATTGAAATTGAATTCATTTAATATTGCAATAGACTCTCTTGATTAATACTCATGTGTCAGATTACCTGATGAATTTAGATTGACCTCAGATTAAAGTGCCAAAAGCTAGGCTAAAAACTTGAAGTATTGTCTTGAATGGATCAACCTAAATTTCATTAATTAAAGCTTGATAGCTCGGTTTTCTTATTTGCAAGAGAATGAAATCCATCAAATCAAGAACTTTTCATGTGAATCTTCCAAAATTGACCTTGGATTTGGACTTATCTTAAGAAAATGAGTGAAAAATAATAATCCATTCATAGATCATGAAGAATCAATTTTGGTCCCCTAATTAGGGATTAAAACGGCAATTTGCTTTTCAATATGCCAATTCTCGAAATTGAATGAATGAATGAGTTAGAAATAGTCCATAGATCAATTATCGTGAAAGGAGCTATACCAAAATTTCGGCTAAACAAAAGTAATATTATATTTAGACGATTTAAAACCTAAAACCGAAAAATCCGGAGAACAAGATTCTTAATTGAATTTTGTGAAATTTTTGACACAAAAGTTAAATTGACACTAAAACAAAGTGTTTTGGAGATCTTTGATTTTTCAATTTTTTGGTCAAAGATTTTGACCAAAAGTCAACCATTTAGTTGACTTTTCTAACAAGTCGATTTTTTAGTCAAACCTTTGGATTTTTGAAAAATTGATTTGAGAAAATTTGAAATTAAAGCTAATTGAATTTTACCCCTTTTAACGTGTTAAAAATCAAGTGTCAATAGCTGTTCCTCTTTGAGTGGGAGTTTGAAGAAGTTTTACTCAAAGACAAATTGATACCTGTAATTTTCCTAAAAGACAAAGGGAAAATGACATTTGGTTAGAGGCATACCTGAATACTTACCTTCGTTCATTGAGGTATTTGGTTCATGCTTGAGATTTTTCTCTCCATTTCTCTCATGCAATGGAATGAAGGAAAGAGGAACTATTGTGAAGGAGGAATGGTTTAAGGATAGCTACTAACCTAAAGACAAGCTTTATGAGGATAACTTGGAACCCAAAGGAAAAGTTTGAGGATAATTTAGAACCTAAGCAACAAGGTTTATGAGAATAACCTAAAATCTAAAGGACGAGACTTAAGGTTTATCAGGAACCTAAGGGATGGGGTTTAAGGTTTACTAGGAACCTAAAACAAGGATTATGGTTTAGGATGACCAAAAACCTAAGACAAGGGTTATGGTTTAAGATGACCAAAAATCGGTAGCAAAGGGTGTGGTTTAGGCTGACCAAAAACCTAAGATAAGGGGTTATGGTTTAGGCTTAATAAAAAAACCGATTCTCTAGGGAACATGTATTTTGAGAAAGGATTTTGAGATTTCTCAAAAGCCAATTTGGTGAAATCATTCAAACATGTCTTGGTAAAGATACCAATTATCAAATTCCATCTAAGAGGATTTTAACTAAATGAAGTTTGATTAATCGTCTAAGGGTTAGATCAAATATGCCAAATTAGAAATAACCTAATCAAAAAGATCCTTCACACTGGCTCTCAAAAGGGTTTTTGTTCCCATCCTTTGATGTGAGAAAAATATTCAATCTCATTGGAGAGGCCTCACGTAACTTATGTCTAAGGTTTTCAGAAATATTCACAATGAATACAATTCATTGATCCAAAGGTCTTTCAAAGGACCGTAATGATGGCTTGGTTATGGGCTTACACAAAGGATATGCGCTTTGAGCTCAAGAAAAGAATATTGGATGAATATCTTCATCAGGTTTATAAGTCAAGAACCTTGAAAATAAAATAAGATAGGATTGCTTCCACTCCTTCTAACGGTAGCTCTTATATGAAATTCTTACTTCAACTCGACCATGCAAATCGAAAGAAACTTAGGGTAAGGGTTGTAATGTTGGCCCGGGTGAGGCTTGGAAAGGCTTGAAATTTTTTTGATATCGGGGCATAAAAATTAGTGATTATCTTGATATTATTACCATCATATAACTTTTTTTCAAAATTATGACTTTTAAAATTTGACGTAACTTAAGAGTCCTTTTGAATATTTTGTTTTGAAACATTAGAGTTTTGCTCTATTTTCTAATGGCATTGCTTGCAACACATGTTTTGCAAAGCATTTATTTTATTTTCAATGAATGGACTTTCGCACAACCATTAATCTTGTTTGTCTCACAATGAATTTTTTCGGGCATTGACCTTACTTTTACTATGCACATTGCTTTTTCATGTCCCTAGTTTTCACTCTCTTTTGAATATCTAGGACTCTCAAGTGGTTTTGCAAATATTGCCAACATTCTCAATTTTTTTTTGTTGGTAAATCATATGTTTTGCCCTAGTGTGGGGAGATAATCATCACCTAGGGTTTTGAAATGAATTGCATAAGACTCAAATTGGCTAAGCAAAAGGGTAATCGTGGTTGGGTAGTGAACGGAATGCTCTTTGTCATGCCGAGATGCTTCAAGCTTCCATAACAATTCACCTGAAGCTACAAGAAGAAGATTGATGCAAGTGAAGACAATAAAATCTTCCTTGATCTTTTGCTCCATAATTTTCAACCAAGACCCCTTATTTTGTCCCAATATGGAATTGTTTTTGACGAGGTTATTTTGAAAATACTCCATATTTGGCTCAAAATGGCTTGCAAGGGAAAATCAATTGCGTTTAGGATTGGGAAAGAAATGCCTTTATCATTTCATTTCATGTATCCATTGTGAATGAATGCTATGCCCTAGGATAATGTTCTTTTTCACTCAGCTCTCTCAAAATACGTATAAGAACTTATATGGTCAAAGGCTTGCCTCTCATCATCTTAGATACTACCATTTGGCATATTCAACAATCCTTTTCTAGATTTTCAGAACATCAATTGGATAAATTCCTCTCCGTGGGGAATTAAGATATGAATAATGCTTTTCAAAAGATATGGTCCCTTGATTCTACTAGGAAGGATTTTGAAAACAAGGTTGAAAGAAATTTGTAAACAAAATAGGTTTTATTTGTAAAATGGTCCACTACTCGAGTTTCGACCGACTCTTTGAGTGTTCTAAGTGACGAAACCGTTTCTAAATTCTAAGGAAGGCAGTTGTGTTCGACGCAAATTTGCGTAACCCCAAGATCTCCATAACTAGAACAAGAACATGCATGATTGAGTAGAAAGATTAACGCACCTGTTTGGGATCCATTGTTCTTGAAGCGGATGTGACACCCCGAACCCTTCGCAGGTCATCACCAGCGCCGATGTTACACCTTATTACCTTTTTCAATCTTGTACTTAAAACAAGCGTCGCCAATCACAGGCATTTTTTTTTTTAAAAGCGGTCCCAGCGCGACTCATAGCGGAAGCAAATCAAACATCACCATCTATCCCCCTACCAATCCATGATACAAATACACACCAGCTAAACATCAGGATTTTATAAACAACTTCGACGCTTTGCTTACATACATATATATATATATATATAGCAAGATGAGGTTCCTTTTGGGTCGATACAAAACAAGAAAGGCTAGGACTCTGCCATGTCCTACCTAAAATCTCAAAAAGAAACCTCGACCCCTAACATCGTGCAAGCACAAAACCCCCCATCGAAAGCATCGACTATCTACATCAAAAAGAGATCCAGCTCCTACTCATCGCGCGCAGGTCTCACACCCAATCCGGTGCATCAGGCGGTGGCGGCGGCAACATCCCTCGCATAGCTCCATCCCGACGAACGTGCACAGAAATGAACTCTTGTATGACAGGGCCCCCAGCCAGGCCGATGTCATACGTCACTAGACAGTGTACTCGAATGTAAGTCAGTCCGGGAACAGAGGGACAATCTATCTCCGCATACTCGACCTTTACATCAGATGTTAGACCATAAAATACCCCCCGCGAGACAGCAGGAAGCGGCATACTGCTAATCTGAAATGTTATCCCCAAAAGGGGTGAGTACAACCATTCAGCAGATAGGGAAATCCAATAACAACTCAATGCACCATGCATATCATCATACGATACAGGCATTACTTACCTTGAAGTCATGCGTATTAATGCATCATCATATCATACACATCATCATCATCATGGTATCAGCTCATCATACATGTCATCATACATGTCACATATCATCATCATCATCATCATCATCGTATATCATACATCATGCATTTCATCATGCATATCATACCATGGATGATCATCATATCACATCACATATCATCAACATCATCATCAGCACCATGCATATCATCATGCATATCATCTCATAAGTGATCATCATATCACATCACATATCGTTATCGTCACATCATCATGCATATCATCTCATAGGTGATCATCATATCACATCACATATCATCATCATCATGCATATCATCATGCATATCATCTCATAGGTGATCATCGTATCACATCCATTCTCAATTATCATTTTCATCATCCCTTCGGGCAAAGACCTCCGACAGGGTTTCCAGCATTCAGCCTCCCAGGCCACATCCCTTCGGGCAAAGACCTCCGACAGGGTTCCCAGCATTCAGCCTCCCAAGCCACATCCCTTCGGGCAAAGACCTCCGACAGGGTTCCCAGCATTCAGCCTCCCAGGCCACATCCCTTCGGGCAAAGACCTCCGACAGGGTTTCCGGCCTTTACCCTTCTAGCCAGGCATCCCTCACCCAAATCCTAGCATCGCGAGGCATTCCCTTCGGGTAGAAACCTCCGACAGGGCTTCCGGCCCCCCACATTCTGGGCATCCTGAAACTCCCAGGGAATTCTGGCAATGCATCTCTGTACATTCCGGCCTCATCCTCCACCATCACCTCTTACTCACTTATCATTATCCACATTCATCATCCTTTTGATCTCATTATTACATGGCATATGATTCACACATGCATCACAATTCATGATCATACATACACCAATGTCTTATCACACATGTAACAATGCATAATAAATTCAATGGAATTTATGGCCAATAAAATAATCCCTTTTTATTATTTTATTATATTTATTTATTTTCATAAATAAATATTAAATTTAATATCTATGATTCTCCCAAAATCATAATATTCAAACAATCATTAAACCAACCAATAGGATGACAATTTCATACCAAATTCATGGCCAAATTGAATTTCACACAATTTCACAATTTCCACAAAATAGCACATGATATTCGGATAATGACCAGAATGCACAGTTTCCAAATAAATTCGATTAAAATACTCATACGGTCTCCAAAAATTACGGAATTTTACAGGATGATAGTCAAGACATTTTCGTGCAACTTTCACGAAGAACTCCAAGTCAGATTCTTTTTAGATTAATTTATACACCCTCACGAAGCTTCTGGAACCACTACCGCATCGTCCAGAACACACATCTCCGAAATATTAAGATTTCACCCATCTATTCTCTTTCGTTTCCTCTGAAATTTGAGTATGTTATGTATCAAGGTGTCCTTTACAAGTTTCATGAAGAGATCTAGGTTAAATAACCAAATTATGGTCACCATTTAAGTCCATGAAATCTCGGGTGTCTTGAAACACATCACCAGAATCATCGTCTCCAAGATCTAGCCGATTTACTAGGCTATACTTGTTCATTTCTCTTTAAATTTGAGTATGTTGTATTTTAAAGTGTTACCTACAACTTACATGAAGACATCGAAGTCAGATTTTCATCAAAAACCAACATGCAACCAAGAATCCAACAAAAGGTCAGTGAACACTTCACAGATCTGGGGTCTCCGTAGAATAGGACTTTAACCCCTCATAACTCCATCATTCACCACGAAATTTCAGTATGTTATACTAAAAGATGTTAGCTAAAACTTCCATGAAGAAATCAAAGCCAAAATCGGACTCCAAACACACATGCAAGCTCGAACAAGTTACTGACTCACATGATCCGAACAAGAACAGTCACACGACTTAAGAACAAGCCGACCTTACCTCGGTTTTTCGCACTTGAAGCACCTAAATCTAACATGCAATCAACAATACTAGCATGCAAGAGAAGTTAGAGGACTCCACTTGCCTCTAGGATGAGCAAACGACGGCGTACGGCGGCGTACACGGCGAACGGACGGCGGGACACGGCGGCTCCTCCTCGGCTCCGCCTCCTCTCCCTCTCGGTCTCTCCCTCTCTCTCTCGCACACCTCTCTCTCTCGCACGGTATCTCTCTCTCTCTTGGGCGAACAAAATGGCCGGTCACTCTCTCTCCTCTCCCTTCTTATATCCCCTTAATCCTCATGATCTAGATTAGGACCCTGAAGATGGAGAGGACATGAAGACGGTGGAGGTCGATGTCCATTCGGACAATTATTTTGTACCATTCATCCCTGACATATATCTTGGGTTCTCATCGTCTGTATAAAAACCCAATGAGTTGCGGATTCTTTTCTTTCTAGTTCTTTAGTTTTATTTCTCTCTTTATCTTTCTTAGGATTCCATGATAGATTTATTACTCTATTTGATTGTTTACTTACTGCTTCACAATTTTCAATTCAATTGGGTGTTTTCTTTTCATTTTCTTTAGAAATAGAATAGCATGAAAACGACTAACCGTGCATGATCGCTTAGTTTAGGAGAAAAGATCTTGAAAAAGTAAAGAAGAAATGCATGGATATGTTAGGTAAACACAACATATTGTTTAGGTACCAAAGGGGCGCTAATAGAAATATTGACGTAACCCAAGTTCTCAGACCTAGATATCTAGCTGCTTAGCAATCGAGGGAACACTCCTGACCCTCGGTTGGGTTTCTAGCTGACCCCCAAAAAACGAGACTAGTGGCAACTCCCATCTTATTTCTAGGATGTTTTAAATAATTAGATCGTATAAATAAACCCATCACGTAGGGTATGGGTCTTGATAAGACTCACTATAGTTTAACATACCTACTTATGAAAAACTCCTAATGGATGAAGTGACGCCATCCTTAAGGTATATAGTACCAGAGGGAGGGTTATCTTGCTAAAGGTACCCTTAAATTCGATATTCATACCCGACCTCCTCTCTTGAGGTGTGTCACCCGTGTGGGTACTGGTTGCGACACTCTGCTGTCACGCAGGGTACAAGTTTGGGAGAATTCACGACCTTGTAGAGGGAACTCACAAGAGGTTCAATTCAATAAATGAAGTGATAATGTCTTTTGGAACACGAACTGTGAGGGAACTCTCATGGTCAAGTACCCCCCAAATATGTCATTTCACCTTCCTTTCCTCGTGAGAGGGATTGGCGGTGACATTAGGTTGCGATAGGCTTAGCGACTCCACTGGAGATTGGTTACTAAATTAAGAGGACTCGAAGTTGTTTACATCTGATTGTTGTGTTTAACTAACATGTCTTATGTAGGATTGTCTGCATGTCAAAGTCACGTGAAAAATTAGATTAGTCGCTAACCTCATGTTAAATGGTCTTGTAGGTGGGACTTATAAGGGGAGGCGTGCTTGTAAACCCTTTGTTTTGTAGGTGGAGTAAGGATGTATGAATGTATGAGGGTTTATATTGAAGTATTGGATGTTTATATTTAAACGCATATTTACGAGCTTTAGCACCACATTGCACGCACAACCACCATCTAAAACCTCAATCACCCAATTTAGGACCTTAGGAGAGTTTATGGGTGGAATCCGCAAGTGAATACTCATGGTAATCCATTACTTTACATAAACCCACTCGTCCCGATTGATAAAAATAGTATTGACCGATGATAGTAGCAGTGAGTAAACTATTTTTATCCTTTAGGATGGGGACCTTGAGCCTTTAGCATCCTCACCTTAGGTGTCAAAACCTCATAGTTTCATACGACATGTGATTTGTGCTTGCCATGTGTTTGGTGGGTAAGATATCGTTCATTTCTTATCGTTCTTATCTTCCTACTTTTCATATTTCAATTAAGCACTTTATATTTCAACAACAATACGTTTTAATCACAAATGCCTTTTTATGTTTAGGTTTAGATGGGTCAACCCGAATTGGATGTCGTCTCGGAGCCGAGGAATCTCAAGACTCTATGAGAGAATCTCAACCCAAGCCATCAAGATTATGTGGAAAAGCACATAGGCTTTCTCCCAACTTTGCAAAAAGTCAAACCACACATCGTGATTGTGAAGGCATTAGCTCATTTTTGGAATCCCATGACCTTCACTTTCGTGTTTAATTGATATGAATTGACCCTTACAATTGAGGAGTTCTGGAAAGCCATCGGGTTAGGCAAAGCTTCTTTAGATTTTGTCACTCCTCCTATTGGTTATGACCCGATCTCCCTTTTAAGTCAATTCCTTGATATCCCTACCGATGGAATTAGGGCTATTCTTAAAGGAAATTCGAATTCTATGCCTTATACCTTTCTTGAACAACACTTCCTTAGTCTAGAGCCTAAATTCGGGAATTGAATTCCTCGTGTTTTCCTTCTCATATTCTTCAGCTTTGTGGTGTTCCTGCATACTAGAAAGACAATGGTTCTTTTAGTCATTCATATTGTCAATCAAGTGTGCGCCTTTAATTGTCTTACACACATGATCTTTGCAAAAAAATTTGTATCTCTTAATCGATTCAAGACAAATGGCTGAGGAACTCTTAGAGCCCCACTAGGACTTCTCCAAATTTTGCTCTTTTTGCATATTGAAGAATTTGCCCCTCACATGAAGATCGTCGATATCACGAAATATCATCATTCTACTCTTAGATTTTGCCAAAGAGATGAACTCATTCCATCATGGTCTTTCTCTATGTGGTTCCATTTCCTCAAAAACCTTACCCCTAGCTTAATCCAATGGCATGTCTAGTGGCTTGGGAATCGTGAGGTGCGCCTTAATAGTGGAGTTGACGACCCACTCCCCCTCATGGTGTTGACGAGTTCAACGTTGTATTACCCTTTAAGGGTGCTTTGCTAATATTGCACACTTCGAATGATCTTGTTAATCCTCAAGCTAGGGTTGTATTGTATTGATTATCACGATGAGGTCATCAAGGAAAACCAAATTGGCCATGTCAAGGCCGCGATTTGAGCCACTATCGAAATTTGATACTCCCGTTCCTCGCATTACATGTTCACCATGAATGAAGTCGACTTGGAGGGAGAGATGAGACTTATCACGCTACCATATCTACTGTCAAGTGGAGCCTAAACTCGAGGTCAATTGCCTAATATTCCCGAGTCTCAAGGTTTTCGACAAGCTCGTGCTGAGGAGCATGAAGTCAAAACCTTGATCGATGAGGAACGCTTGGCCCAGATAACAAGTGTCTCCGGACCATCCCACCTAGTCCTTAGGCTTTTTATTTGAAGATTTTCATTCTCATGTAATTTTTAGAAAAATGGGCATTTTGGTTAAATATTTTTTGTCATCCTTTTCAATGGTATAATTTCTTTTAGAGAAATTTTGATGAGATGATGTTATATGATACTGGGGTTATAAATGCTTACTATTTCATCTCAAGAAAATATAAAATTGAAAGTTTTTGCATTTTTCTTGATTTCCCTTGACTCATGTACTGATTTGAGCTCTTTTCGCATCAAAAGGTACTAAAAGCGGCTTAAAGACGCTCCATTATAGGGATTTGCTCTAAAAAAAGATGGAGAAAAAAGACGCTTGAGTTCGAGTAACTAATCTGGAAAATTGACTTGATGAAATAATCGCCACATTCACAGATTTTGAAGCATTCGTAACTCCATTACTTTCGACCAAAACTGCAACCACTCTTGAAGATCTTTGGAATCAAGTAAATGAAATGCGTGGGATGATGATGCGTCTTATGGATTATGTAAATCAAATGGCTATAGAATTATCATCTTTTTCTTTGCCAAAGACGATTGGCTTTTATTTAAAGGGTAAAGGAAAACGGGCTTATGAAGAACAAGTATCTGAACTTGAACTATCTTCTGGAACTGGAGTATGTAATCAAAGACGTCTTGATATGATGGACGTGGTTCATGCTCAATCACATCATGATCTCAATAAGAAGCCACGTAAGCATACCTTGGCTTGTTAGTTTACACCTTTACCAAGACCACTCTCTTAATTGTTGCCTATGCTTTTAAAAGAGAGACTAGTGGCTAAAGGAGTTTCGAGAGAAAAACCCCTGAAGTTTATTGGATTCAATATGTCCAAAGCATGCATATATCACATAGGAGAAAAAGGACATGATGTTGATAACTGCTTAGTCCTTAAGGTCAATGTTCAAAATCTGCTTGATAAGGGGAATATGGCTTTTTGAGATGCTACGCCAAAAGTATGAAGGAGTCTACCATCTTGGAGCTATGAATGTAATCATGATTGACGTCACTAAATCAATCGAAAGCACACCCACTTGTCACTTGGTGTAGTAAAAAAAAAGTGTTTTAATAGTTTCTAATTCCATTAATTCTCCTTTACAAGGGATTTTTTTTTTCCTATTACGAGGGATTTTTTCCATTTGTTCAATTCGTTTCTTCAAGTTGTTCTTTCATTTGTCCTCTTTGTAAACACTTGGATCTTGAGCCATTGATCCAAGGTAGTACATTTTGTAGTACAGCCTTATCATTTTAGATTCAATAAAGCATGCACACATTTTATTAATAGATGTGTGAGGTATCCCAAACCAGTCCTATGATGATGCTTCGAGGCTTGAGCCTCCACATGATCTATAATTTCAAAATGTTTTAGTGGAACAAGTATGTCCGATGACATGAGGGCAAGTTCGTAATAAATTTTTTGAAAGCTCGAATTCGAAAACAAGATTTTCACGGCATTTGTATGCATTGAATTCATATATATATATATATATATATATATATATATATATAGACACACACACACACACACACACAAACCTTTTTTGATTGCATCTCAAGCATGACATTTCACATCATGATAGTCATTTGTATGGCTTGGACTCATATTCAAGAGAATTTGGTGAACCCAATTATTCCGACTTAGAGAATGAGGATGATCCTTGAGTTATTGAAAGGAAATAACTCAGATATGAAGAGTCCAAACCTCATATCACTGAGCAACCAATCATTGTGAACTTAGGAGATTTAGATAACCTCAAAGAAACCAAGATTGGGGTAGGTCTCTTTCAAACGGATGCTGATAGATTAATTGGACTTTTGAAGAAATACCAAGATATTTTTGCTTGATTTTATGCTGATATGCTAGTTTTAGATCCTGAGATAGTGAAACATGCGTTACCACTGGATCCTAATATCCTCCTAAGAAGCATAAGCTCAGAAGGACGAAACCTAAGTGTCACGCCCTAATCCTCCGAGGATATGCCCATCTCGGCTTGGTTGATTAAATAGCAACGTCTCAGGATGCATCGCCGACCCATTTATTTTAATGCACATGTGGAAGCAGATAAGTAATCCCCAGACAATAATGTAATGGGATAGAAAAGCATGGCCACAAATTTTTGAACTGAAAACACAACCACACTTATATATATACATAGCAAACCATGTCATATATAATACAAGCTGGTCTATTGAAAACGTCTACAAAATAGGAGGGGTTTTCAAACAACTACAGGTCCTCATCCTCCTCACCATCTTCATCCACATCCCAACTAGAGCCTACAGCTAAGTACATCGGGGACCCTTGGATCTGACATGTCCAGCTCTACATCTATCACCGAACCTCCTGGAGGATCTGTTGTGCCTTTCCTAAAGGCCACTTCTAGTATGTATAGCGAAATCTCAGACTTAGGTATGGGACCCTCTCTCAGTCCATTACGATCCTAACGGTACCATGCTCTGTAGACTCACATCAACCCATACCACGGATTTCACAAGTTCGTACTCTAATCCCCCGGGGTGCCCATGGATTGGAATACGGTACCTCTGTTCCGTAATCTTCTTTGGTTGCCCAAAATGCTTAGGAGGAGCTCCCATCTAGGGACCTGAAATGTTACCCTATAATGGGGTGAGACGATGTCTCAACGAATTCACTCCCTAAGACCCGACTAGGAAGAAAATATGCCCTGAGGGCTGCCTAGGCACAAACACGAGTCATAAGACTTACCTTGGCCTCAGTTCCTTCTTGCAAGTCGATATAACTCAAACAACCATCCAATCATTCATTTTAATGAACCAGATCGAACCATCGATCAATCAACTTAGTCAATTCTATATCATTGAGACCATTCCCTGGTCATCTCAGTAATACTATCTATAAAGTCCGATCATAATCAGGACCACTCACTCTAAGCTAATAATAGATAGTATAGCTTACGCTGAGCTAGTAATAGATAGTATACTGCTCGCTCTAAGCTGATATATCGCCTGTAGGCTGATATAGTCTACTAATAATGCTCATCAGAAGTTGCTAGGTATACTGCTCGCTCTAAACTGATATATCGAGGCTCACAGGCTGATATAGTATATTGATATACTGCTTGCTCTAAGCTGACATATCGCCTATAGGTTGATATAGTATACTGTCCTGATCATTTACTCATTTCACCATTTTTATCATACCCGATAAAAATAATTGTGTGTGGATACACGGTCGGCCTTAGCTAAAATACAATATTTTCCCCTTTGAAAATCCCACTAATTTCAATAGTCCTCAAATCCACTTTTGGCGCTGTGAACCGACGCCTGGTAATTTTCTTATTAATTACTGAAATTAAATAAATTTGGGATAAATACCCAAAATCACAAATCACACTCAATTTGCACAAAATAATAGCCAATTAAATAAACAAATCACACCATTGCAATCAGCATAAAATTCCGATCACTAGCTATCCTAGTTTAGTTTCCGGAAAATAAATAAATAATTAAATAATTATGGAAATTAATTATTTAATGCCAAAAATAGCAACTTAGGCAAGAAAAGCCTAATTAAAATCCAAGATGGGCTCGGAAAATTTCTGAACCACTCTAGATAAATACTAGAGCTTGTCTAGGCTCTAATTACACTAAACTAACCACTTAACATGTAATAACGGTTAATTAAATTGCTAATATGTTCTAATTATCCACCTAATCCATACTTAGTTTAAACTAATCAACCCTTAAACGTCATTAAATTACTAAGTAGGGATTAGAGAGTTAAACTCACTTGATTAACGATCTGCTCAAATCAAAACGACGGGGACGCGAAGACGGGCCATAAATCCCAAAGTGGGACCGCCAAGTGGGGTCGAGAAAGCCTCTAAAACGGGCCAAACAATGGCTGGAATACCCACTATCTTTGGTTTTGGTTGGGGCCGAGAAAGGTGGAACCGTGGCTCGGCTAAAGTGGAAATGAGTAGGGGAGAGGCGAATTGCTACAGCGAGGCTTCACGGCGACAGGCGGGTGGCCAGGCTACTCAGGCGATGGCGAGGGTGAGCTCAGGCAGCTCTGGGGATGCTCTGGGGTCACGGTGGAAACAGAACAGTGGCTAGAGGTGTGCAAGTCTGGTGTGGCTAGCGGACGGATGGCAAATGACTCAGGGGCATGATGGCGGTGCGAGCGGCGGTCCAACGGAGCTGCTGGCTTCCTGGTTCGATTTTTCTGGGCCGTTGGAGCTTCAAGGGTTGCAATGGAGGAGGAGGGGTCGATGAGCAAGGAGAGAGGGAGGGGGAACCGGTTGGGCTAGAGGGGGCCACTAATGCCTCCTCTCTATCTCTTTGTCTCGCTTGCTTTGGTCCCACCACCCAGTTGGCTTCCACAGCCAATTATGTACATCAGTTTCCTCATAGAACAAGTCCTAAGAGGTCAAAAAGGTCATAGGTCATGGGGCATACGAATTTTGCAATTTTTGGTTCAATTTGGATTAAATTCTCACTTGATTCAACTCAAATTGGCCTCTATAAATTCAACCATCATATCATCGATCAAATTGGCATTTTTCTTGCCAATTGAACCCACTTGCCTCCCAATTTCGCGATAAAAAATGGTCCTATGAATTTTTTGGACAAAAACGGCTTTATCCCGACTTTTTCCGCCAAAATCTCGGTTTGCAGAAAAGTCTTCGAAAACTGAATCGACATTCCTAAAATGACTCATGACATGACAGAACTTTCAATTTCTAAAATCGGATTCAAATTCATTGTTAATTTCAATTTGGCACGATTTTAGCATAACCTAGGTTACCGGATAGCTTTTAGAAATTTTTAGGGCAAATGACTCGTGGTCAAATTTCTTCGAGCCACAATGAACCTTTTCGACACATTGGCGACTCTTGGTTGTTGTGAAAATCTCAAGGATTCAAATATGGACATAGGGTACCAAAACGACATAAAAATCAGTTTAGTGTCGATCGACGAGAATTTTTCAAATTGGTGGAATCACCCACATTTAACCACACACCTCAGTCGAACCGACTTATTTTTGATTTTTAATCGATCTTTACTGTGCCGAAATGACCTCTGTAGATGAGTACAGTCGAGTAGCCGATTCTTGGTCGAATTCCCAAGTCTATTGCATTAAAATTCCTCAGTGACTTCCCTAGATAGTCTGGTTATCTCAAGAGTGATAAGCTCTGAGAACAGCACTATATGTGCGTCGATGAAAGGCCCAATTAATTTAATTGAAAGCAGGATTGAAAAATTCAGGATGTCACACTAAATTGTCTAAAAAGACTGAAGAAGAAGTCATGAAGCTCTTAAACATTGGTTTCGTCGAAGTCACCAATTATGCTGATTGGATATAGTCCCGATTATGAAGAAAGATGGACAGGCACGAGTCTACATTGATTACCGTGATCTGAATAAGGAAAGTCCCAATGATGACTTTCCTTTACCCCATCGATGTCTTAGTTGACAGTATAGCTAGCTTCGAACTATTCTTCTTCATGGATGGATTTTCTAGTTATAACTAAATCCAGATGAAAGAGGAAGAGAAGACTAAAATGTCCTTCATCACTCTATGGGGAACATTTTGCTATAAAGTTATACCCTTTGGCTTGAATAATGCTAAGGCAGCCTATCAAAGAGTTATGGTAGCACTATTCCATGACACGATTTATAAAGAGATTGAAGTCTATGTCAATGACATGATTGCAAAGTCAAGACAAGGTGGAGACCATGTTGAAGTCTTGAGAAAATTATTCGACCGATTGAGGAAAGTTAGATTGAGGCTTATAACCACAAAATGCATATTTGGGGCATAGTTTGGGAAGTTTCTTGGATTTATGGTTAGTAACAAGAGTATTAAGATAAATCCCTCTAACGTAAAGGCCATATGCGACCTAAAACCTCCCTCCACTATTAAGGAAGTCTGAAGCTTATTAAGAAGATTGAATTATGTCATAATATTCATCTCCCAACTATTAGAAACTGCTAAGCCATTCTTCAAGCTGTTGAAGAAGAATGCCAAGGTCATTTGGGATGAAGAATGCTAGAAATCCTTTGAACTTAAATGATATCTTTCACAATCTCCTATACTAGTACCACCTATCCAAGGAGTGCCTCTCATCTTGTATCTCATCACCCATGAAGAGTTATTAGGAGCCATGTTGGCGCAAAAAGAACCAAAGGATGGGATAGAGCATGCTTTATACTACCTTAGTAAGAGGTTTACTACCTTTAAGATCCGATATCCCGAAGTGGAAAAGACTTGTGTAGCCCTAATTTGGGTATTACATCGATTGAGACAATATACTCTTTATCACCGTATCTTACTGGTGACCGAGAATGACCCGATTAAATATCTTTTGGAGAAGCCTGCATTGGTTGCAAGGCTTGCTAAATAGTAAATATTACTTTTTGAGTTCAATATTCGAAGCATGGCATAAAAATCTGTCAAGGGAGGAGCCATAGCTGATATATGATAGGGTTTGCCTTTTATCATCCTAACATGTGTCATTTAGTATGCTTAATCCATTCCACATTATTCATTTAATTTGTCCATCTTGATGTTCTTTGGTGGAATTGGTGGACTAAACATGTAATAGTCACCATGCAAAATCCTTTTCAAAAGAGCTCAAAAACTTTAAGCATGAAAAATTGCGACCTTCAAAACAAACAATTTACCACACTCAAGAATGCTTTTGTAAGTATGATTTTGAGCATTCATTCAAGAAATTGTCCCACGAAGGGGCTGTCTTAGCAATGGGTGTTCTTGGATTGTCCTTATCGAAAAGGAACAGACAGGTGAATTGATCAATCGATACTGAACATCTAATCTTTTGTTTGATAGATGCTCCGTTTTTGCTTTTGGCCGAGCACAAGAGATATGTAACACAAAAGCAAATGCAGATTAAACATCTTTTTCTTGGCTTGGATTGAGATTTTATCTCAATCAAGTCACCACTAGAATCTGTCATGCCTCCTGATCCATCATCCCTCATTTTCTCATGGATGTGTAGCAATGAAAATTCTATTAGGCATGGAAATATAAAACACTTTGTTTGGCTCTTCAGGATGGATATCTTAAGTAATATTGAGATGTGACCCTCGTTAACTCTTCGGAAATGTGTTCTCAACCTTGTTGAGATTATGCTCTGAAACATGAAGCAAATGAGTTAGAAAATTAAACCAGGCTAACCTAATGTATTCTTTTGGAATGAGCTTAAAAAATGACTTTTTTATTCTCTTTTTTTGGGGAATTTTTTTGGATGAGGAAGCATGAAGAAGCCCAATTCTCAGAATTTCTCCATGGATGATATTTTCTTTTCATTGTTGGATATCATCATCGGGCTAGTTTGGTATACCCCATCATGTCCTCAAAATAAAACTTGTAATTTTATTGATATTCATCAATCGAATTACATTTATTGGAATGAAAAATGCGATATTCAAGCACTAAAAAGAAAGCGAAACAGAAGAAATTGAAAAGAATCCCTAAAAAGCAATAAAAATTCCCATGCAGGAGAAGGTGCAACTGAACATGCCCCCAATTAGATAAGGAAATCAAACTACTTAGGACCATGAATCATGTGTGCTTAAGTTCTTCACCCTCCTTGGTCTTGTGATGCAAACCTTCCAGGTTAGATATTCTTCCTTCCAAATATGTCACTAATCTCCTCATGGTGGCATCAAATTCAACTACCTCAGGAAAATGTGATGGTTCAAAAGTCCTCTTGGCTCTCTTCTTCGAGTCGCAATTTCTCACTAAAAATAGAGTATCTATGTCATCACAACACTTTTGCTTCATGAGATAAGTTACAGTAGCTGACAATTCATTGACTTGACTTTGGAGGCGTGCAATTCACTTATTCATGTCATTGTCTATATCAACGATATGGTTTAGTACCTCGTTTTGATTCGTCATTTTAGCTCTTGATCATGTACAGATGGGTGAGTGGGATCGCTCCTAATTCAAATGAAAAGGAACATGTAAGCATGAGGTGTAAATAGAGAGCCAGTCCATGACAACAATCTAATCTATTTTTTCATTTGTTTTTTTTTTTCATTTATTCATGAAAAGTTCGTACAAGAAGCGAATTTCCTAAAAAAGAGCTAGAAAAATAAAAATAGGACACCCTAGCAAGGACCAAATTTCCTAAACATGAACTAGGAAATGCCAAAATTTGAAACTCCCTAATAAGAATGATAATGATATGAATTGAAAACAAATTCTCCAAAGTTTTTTTTTTTTGGTTGTTTTTCAAACAACTCACTTGACGGCAATTTCCTCATTTCATTTATAACTGACAAAGGAATCAAATCAAAGAGTAACCTAGATTATCATGGATGGACCAAAAGTATGACAAAGTAAATAAATCACATAGTATAGGGATAGAAGACTTACTTCACCAAGAAAACTCAATGGCAACCACATATATAAGTACATGAAATGTGGGGTTCGATTTCTAAGTAAGAAGATTATGCAAAGTGGAGTTAAAAGGGTGGGATGACCAATCACAGCTTCGCGTACTAAGTCAAGTCCTCTTAACTCCAGCTCAGTCAAGAATGATACCCCAATGCGGCGCAACCTCGCGGGCAAAGGTAAACATTCTTGACACCAAGAAAGAAGCTTTTGGGATTGAGTTGGGCAAGCTCTACTACTCGGCCTTGCAGTCAAAGTTGTATCCAACTAAATACAATTCTAAGTATCCTGGTGCGGCCTAGGTCTGGCGGCAAGTTGTGTGTGCAATAGCGTAGTGCTAAAACAATAAAGCATGCACAACAACTTAAATGCAAATAACACTTCAAATTGGGGAATATGAATCATTCATTCCAACACCTCCCTGCAAGACAAGGGTTAGCAAAGACTACTTCCCTTAAACTTCCCATCTACAAGAACATTTAACACTTGATATTAGGGACGTACCTAGTATATTCGTTGCTAGACAAAAACAATTTTTCAAAAAAAGGAGAAAATTGGCCTAAGTTAACTAAGAGTTTTAACTCGAGTCCCAAGTGGAGTCGCCAAGCTATCATGACCTAATCTTGGGTGAACCATTTAGGGTTTTGCTAATAGATTACTAAGCCTAGACTTAGCTTGGGCTCTCCCAAGCCCATATCAATTTGTGACTTTAGGTTCAAGTTTAGGTTCAAGTTTTTCAACATGCAAATGAATTTTATCTAAGAGTCGCCACTAATCAGTTTATGGTAAGTCGATTAGACACTAAGTAAAATAAAAATAGAATTATTTTACTCCTACGAATAAGAGATTGTGAGTTTAGGAACTTGATTATGCTAGATTTCTCTAATGCCCTTTTGGTACCTTCTCTCTTTTATTCTAAAAAAAATGTTTTGCAAGCAGCTTGAATTGATTTATTTTTACCTTCCTAACATATGAGGTGATCAAGCTAATGCACAAACCACCAATTTAACACCCAATAAAGCAATAAATAAATTACAGGACTTATCTCGTAGTAATGAAAATATCTGCAATGTTAGATCAAAATTCACATCAACAATCCTACATATGATTTCTAATTAACACGCAGTCACTCAATTTTTTTTTTTTTTTTTTTTGGATTTTCTCTTGTCTAATGAAATCTAAGCTATATGTCACACAATTTAACTAAATGGCCTAATTCTAATGACGGGCAATTTCTAATAAAATGGACCTAGCAACAATTACTAAATGACATGCATTTCATGAACCTAATTCTATATGACATGTGCATAATATTTTTGTATTTTTTTTTATAAAAATTCGTAATTAAAAATCACTACAAATAAAAATCTAACTAAAGTGAGATATTATTTATTTTAAGTTAGGAAATAGACTAATCTGAATCCTATCTTAACTTAGAAATTTATCTCAATACGCAATTTAATTCCAAGATATTACCTAACGTAGATATAATCTAAAGATGCATTCTAATTTAATAAAAAAAAGGTAAATAAACTATTATATCATGCAACTCTATCTAGTAAATCAATTCTAATCTACATGGTATGCGACTTTTTCAATATCTTTAGCATAAAAAAGCAATTAAAGCAAGAAAAACACCAAATCACTTCAGAAGATATATCAGCCAATCAATGCGAATAAGGAAATAGTATCCAACCAACTTGAAGTTTCGCGAATAAAATCAATGAGTTGATCTTAAGCCTTAAGGATCAAAACATCAATTTTAAAGATTCCCATGGAATTAATAATTCTATCTAAGGCCTTGTAGATGAAATCAAAGATTATATGTGGGTGCAAATTAGGAAATTAATCCTAATTTAGAGATATGTCAATTACTCAAAAAGATTAAACTAGATATCAATCTCATTAATCTAGGCAATATGATATTTAAGTCAAATTCGGATGAGAACTTCTTTACATAATTTGTGGATATACTTCCAAATTTGGACCAAATGCAATTGGACCAAGATTGCCATCGACTCCTCAACGGTGAATGTCGAGTGGAGGTGAGCAGCAATGTGCGGTGGTGGAGAGCAATTCACGTGCAATGACGCTTATTGCAATATGACTATTCTTGACAAAACCTGCAAAATAGCAGCAAATTATCTTGAGATGAGACCAAATCGGTAGCAGCGTCGGTGGAGGGAACGGCAATGTCAACAATCACGGCAAGGAGGACCATCACGGAGTGGGACCTCTGGTAAGGAATCTTGCAATGACTCACAATCACGACGGTGGATGCTTCTCTGCTAAGACCAACCCAATCAATGCTTGCGGTGGTTCGTGAGGATGGTGCCGCAATTCACAATTAGGATCGTGCGCATCTCGTTGGTTCGCAAGATGTGTGTCGAAGCACGCAAGGGCAAAGGGGCAAAGGGAATAGATGAGTGAGACTCTACTCTAGTTCGGCAATATTTTCTCACTTTGGCTCGACCTCCAAGTGTCACCAAGTGGATTATTTTAAGAACCTCCGGAGATCTCCAACAAGGTCTTCTCTGTAGGGGTGGACATTGCTAGAACGATGAAACTTGTACTAGGAAAAGAGCGCCGTAGACTTTGCTTGAAATTGGAAATTTACGGCTTAGAGTAAGAAATCGCTAGAAGGCAATGAAGTCCACCGGTTTGCCAAAACAATAGCTGCTTTTGGGCCAACAGGAGGAAAATGCTATGGTAGATGGCAACAAGCAAAGCAAAGTCTTGGCCATGCGGGTGGAAGCTCAACCGTGACTCTCTCTCGCAAACGTGCCCTCTCTCAATGGTGGCCATGTATGGAATTGGGTGGCCTCTTCGTTCTTGCGTGAGAGCTCTTCCTTTTGAATGCAAGACTACGTGGGATCCCCAAGAAGAGAAGGTGATCTGCTTTCCTATTGTGGATGCATTGAAATAAGTTCTTTTTATTCTTTTTCCTTTCGGAACTTGTACCTTTAACCATGCAAATATATTTATTTTCCTTTTGGGCCCAAGTCACGTCCTTTTTTTCCTTGAAATCCTTCTGCTATTTTTATTTCCTTTCTTTCCTGCAAACACGAGGATTGGCCGCCACAAATACTCAAACGATTATGCTCATATTGAAATATTCTGCCGATTTCCTGTTTCTTTCCTTTTTTTTTTTTTTTTGATTGACTGGATATTCACCTCTACATACAAGATCCTTTTTTAATTGCTCCATATTTCATCCGAAACTTCCCCCTGCCAAGAAATATATCACTTAGTGTATATATTGCATGAATATATAAAAAATTCATCACATATTGGAAGAATAATATAAATCTTTTACGAAATATATCAATTTTCCAATTCTTCATTCCTTTTGAGTTGATTCTAGGCTATTAGAGAATAATGGACTTGGGCCAATTCCCTCTCTCCATTAGCTTAGTCCAACTTGTCAAATCAAAGCTTAGAACCATCAAGTCAAACCCATTAGTCACCGGTCCAATACAAATGCAATAATAATAAAAAAATTCTCCTAAAATTATATGTTATGCAATTTAATTCTAATATTTTTATTAGGGGTTAAAAATTAGTCCTTAATTTTTAATGCGGTAAACAACTAATCAAGTTGCCAAAATTTAGATGTCAAGACCTTGTAAAAATGGATGGCTAAGAATTGCCAAGGCCTATAAATGTTGATGCTGTCAAGAAGTATTATCCATGAATAAAGTGAGAGACCTTTGAGCTGCTTTTGGATTGAATTCGAGTCACTTTAGGATATTTGAATCATGCATCTCATGCATACACATCGCATCTACATGTTTGTTCATTTTGCAGGATCTATGAAGAATATTCTATCTATCCGTAGAAGATTGATCTCAGGAGTGCAAAATTTCCAAAAGTGACCATCTTCTTTAAAGATTAGAAGTGGCCCTATTCCTTAGAATGATGAAAGAGTCAATTAGAACTCTAGAAGTGAACCCCCGTGCTGAACAAAGCCTAAGTGCTAGTATGAACACCTAGAACCAAGGGGTGAATAGGTGTGAAGACAATTTTTCGCAAAAAGAGTAAGCCATTTTGAGCCAAAAAATATTTTACTTTTGAAACTTAGTCTGAAAAACAACAAATTTTTTGAAAGAGTTTAGACTTTAGCAATTAAATAGAACTAAATATGAACAAAAAAAAGAAGTTCAAGGAAAGAATAAGAACACAAAATTTATATAGTGGTTTGGCTTAGATCAAGCCTTTATCCACTCTCCCACCCACGCTTATAGTTAAGGCTACCCCATCCGCAGGGGGCTGGATTCCACTATGAATCAAAAGACAGTTTACAATCTTACGATTTCGACTTCACAGTGAAGAGTCTCTATTGCTCTCATCAAAGTCTCTATAAGCCTATCTCTATTTTGAATACAACTTTGAGCTCAGTGTAAGAAATAACAAGAAAATGGGAAGTTTCAGACTTTGGAATTCTTCTTTCACGCACTCTATCGAACAACTAGAGAGTCCTCCTTAAATACTCCTTCATGCCTTCTCGACCATTGGCACTTTCCAAAGGAATTCTTCCAATCAACCCGTTGGACAAAATCAATCAAGGAGATCTCAAGCCGTTTGAAGATTGTGATGAAAGCCCATCAATCATATTCGCCCATACAATCAGGATCTTGGTTTCCATAAGTAGATTCTTTCCAAATTTACTTGCTATCTGAAAAGATTTGATGTATCTAAATTGATTCCAATAAAGATAATCAATCTCGTAGGTGATATTTCCATCCAAAAGGCCATATATAATATGTACGAACCAAACTCTTGAAGAAAGAAAGATAATCTCTCATTTGGATAAGTCTTCATTCTTCACTTGCGTTTAGTCTGGAATTTGTCAAAGTGGGTAGACTTCTAATGTAAAACAGACTTTGACACAAAAGTCTGGGAGTCTTTAGACTTTGACATAGAAGTTTGGAAATTTTCATAACAGAAACTTTGGATAAGTTTTGTCAACTTCAAAACATCAAAGGAGTTTTCTCCAACAATCTCCCCATTTTTTATGGTGACAAAACTTCTCTACAGATTTAAAGACTTGTAACCTGCAAAACAACACTTTAGCAGTACATGATATCTAAAAAAAATAAATAGATAAGGATCTAGATAGCATCAATTTGACAACCACTAAAAACATGTTAATCTTGAAAAAAAAAATTAGACACACATCAAGATTCAACATCCATAGCCATACCACAATCACAGAATATAAGTGTTCAAAACATCAAACAAACTCAAATCAAATCTAAGTAAAAAAAGTTCAAAGGTTCAAAAAGTTCAAATCTGCACATTCTCCCCATTTTTGTCAACAGCAAAAAGTGGAGAAAGTCAAAATAGAAAAGAGATAAATGGAATCAAGGTTGTTGAGGAACTCGAACTAGTTGGAAATCCCCCATGGACTGCACTACCTCCTCAACCTTCTGGCATTGGAGATGAACATTCTCAACTTGAGTCTGAATAGTCTGATCATTCTTGGCCACAGTCTAAGAGACTTGTTGATTCAGAGTCTGTACATGAGTGTCCAGAGACTGTATCTTCCCAGTGTGAGAATCAGAAGAGGATCTCAAGGCGGTGTGAAATTTATGAATCTCAATCTCCATAGCGTATTGCTGAGCTTTTACCTCCAAAAGGAGTTCTATCATCCTTGGATAGTCACCAGTAGGTTTAGTCTACGCACTAGCTTCAACGAATTGATTTTGTGGAGAGTTCAGAGTTGAGGGAACATCAACTTGTCTAGTCCCATGACTTGGAGTAGATTCTTCAATGTTAGCTTTAGGAAATTGAGAAGCATAGACATCTTCTAGGTCTGCAGGAGATCGACTTATGCCATCACTCGCAAAATGAGGAGAAGAAGTCCATGTTTTCTCAACATCTCCCCCTGTTTTTGTGCCTACAGGTGGAGAAGGGATTCCTTCTTTTTGTGTCTTCTCGTTTTCAGAATGAGAGTGATGTTCTTTCTCTATTCGTACTCCTATTGGTCCACTCCTAGTTGCTTTTGAATCTTTTGACAATGTGATCACAATTGTATCTGCGTAAGAGTCATCCTCACCTTTCTTTTCTTAATGACCTTATTCCTTTTTCTTTCTCTTCTTCTTCTTCTATTTCTTTTGTCTTCCTCCTTGCTTTTCTTGCTTTGCTTCTTCTTGCTTTGTTTCTTCTCTGTTTCCTCCTTCCTTTTCCTTTGGTTGCTCAAAACCAACAAAACCTTGAAGATTCTTTAAGGCAATGGTAGAAATTGTAAGATCATCTTCATCCTCTTCATCCCCTACTGGATGAGGGATCTTCTCTTCTTGACTTTAGTTCTTGCACAACTTCCTTGCCTTTTTCTTTTCTTTCAAAAGCATAATCTTCCTTGGTTTTGCTTGAGGACTCCTTCTTCAAGCGCTCAATAGCTTTGTTCAAATCCTTCAACCGCATCTTTGAAACCATCTTTAGCCCTATGACCATAGGAGCAACAGTTCGAGAGCAAAGAGAGGCGGGAAACTGGATATAAAAAATGTCTAAACAATTTTGTAACCAGCGTTGAATAAGGTAACTGCCCCTTATCTTTCATAACTGTCCTGTACATGTGCATCAAGATAGTATGAGGGAGTGAAAATCTCATCCCATTGCAGATAGCAAACATGAGTCTTGCTTCAAATTTGGAAACATCTATTTTTGATGCAGCCTTTAGTCTGATGCAATTAATGACAATTTTGTGCAACAGAACATTTGAGGCTGGCAATCTAGAATATGTGATGCCTCTTTCTTGGTAATTGTCTTTGACAAGAAATCGTTGCTTGACCAATTGAGACATTGATGGGTTGAAAACCACTCCTTTCACCCCAAGAATGTTTGCTAATGAATGTCAACATCCACCACATAGCTTTATCACTCATAGTAAACTGGATTGATTCAAGTCAAGAAAAGACAAATTCGAATAGAAAAATGCAGTCAACTCGGATATAAGCCACATCGTCTCAAAACAAAATTCTCAAGTTGAAGGAAGGCAACTTTTCCCTTAAAGTTCAACCTCGATTGAGTCCAAGAAATCAAAATCGACAATTCGAGGGTTCATCACTCCTCTCTTCAACATTTGGTTGTAAACCTTTTTGTGTTCCTAAGAATGAAAGAGTTTCATTCTATCACCCAGTTCATTAGCAGCCACACCCATTCTGGGTTGAAAGTTCGAAAACATCCTTTCATCATCATCCTTGTTTTTAGGATGCTCAGAACTGAACCTAGGGTCAGAAGGAAAATAAAGAAAGGCTTTGTCTGATCCTTTTGATGCTATACCCAAATGTTCCATCGTTCTTAAAAACACAGTTTCATTCTTATGCCCATGTCCTCTTAGAAAATCAGTGATAAAAGCCATAGGAGTACCACCCTGTTTTAGATAAGTGTAATACTTATAAAGAACTTGGGGTGTTAAAGTTTTGAGAGGAATAGCGTCTTGCTCGACTTCCTCTTCCAGAGGTTGGCGCGGAGGATTGTGGATAGTGCTGCGAAGAGTTCTACGGAAAATTCTGTGGAGAGTCTTCTTCAGTGAGATCGAAATGTGTCTGCCCTTCTGGCACATTCCGAGGCCCTTTGCTCGCAATCCGAGAGGATTTCCTTTGGTAAGACATCTTTATAGGCTTGGAGGATTTCATAGACAAGTTCGAGTAGAGAAAAGATGGAAACTCGTGGAGCAAACTTGAGAGCTAAAGTCGAGAGAGTAGAGAGTCTGTATTTTAGGGTTTGAAAAGATGTGTTCGAAAGAAATGTTTTAAAGAGTATAAAAGAGAATGAAATGGGGTATTTGAAAGTCACAAAAAAAAAAATGCCTTTTCGAATAAATTTTTAAAAAAAGGTAATTTCCAAAAATTCAAAATTGAAAATTTTCAAAGAAATAATAATTTCTAAAAATAAATTAGGCAAGCGATGATTCAAATAATCATACATTATCATTCCAAAATTAAATTACCTGGATTCGAGATATTCTTCATTTCTTGAAGTAGCCTAGCTTTAAATTTTGAGTTGACCAACTTTAGACTTTAAATGAAGAGAGAATAATATTCAATTTGTTGCAAATATACTCAAATATATTTTTCTCTAAAGGCTTGTAAAGATGTTTGCAATTGATTCTTGAATCAATGAACTGAATCAAAATCTCCCCATTCTGGACATGATCCTTTTATGAAATGATGTCGAACCTCTATATGCTTCGCCCTTGAATGAAGAATTGGGTTCTTTGTGAGATTAATAGCACTAGTGTTGTCGCATCTAATCTCGGTGCATGATTTTTTCAATCCCACAATCTCTTAGTTATTGTCTTATCCATAGGATTTGAGAGCAACAACTCCTAAGAGCAACATATTTTGCTTTTGTTGATAATGCTACAGTACTTTGCTTTCTTGAGAACCAAGATACCAGCATATTTCCCAATAGTTGACAAGTGCTAGATGTGCTCTTTCTATTGACTTTACAACTGGCTAAATCAGCGTCTGAATATCCAAGAAGAGTAAAATCTCATTCTTTTGGATACCATAGACCCAACTTTGGAAAAGTCACAACATATTTAATGATGCGTTTTGCAGCACTTAAATGATATTCTCTGGGATTAGACTGAAATCTAGCACAGATGCAAACACTGAATAAAATATTAGGTCTAGAAGTAGTAAGGTAGAGAAGTGAACCGATCATGCTTCTGTATAGCTTCTGATCTACTTTCTTCCCTCCTTCATCCTTGTCTAGTTTTGAAGAGCTTGACATTGGTGTCTCTGTCTTCTTGCAATTCTTCAACCCAAATTTCTTGATGAGATCTTTGGCATATTTTTCTTGGTGAATGAATATACCTTTCTTCGATTGTCTGACTTGCAATCCCAAAAAGAAAGTTAACTCACCCATCATGCTCATTTCGAATTCATCCTGCATAGATCTTGAAAATTTCTTGCAGAGATTTTCGTTAGGAGAACCAAAGATAATATCATCTACATAAATTTGTACTAGCAGAAAATCTTTTCCTTCTCTCTTTATAAACAAAGTAGTATCAACTTTCCTTTTTCAAAACCATTTTGAGTTAGAAACTTACTCAACCTTTCATACCAGGCTCGAGGTGCTTGCTTTAGTCCATACAAGGCCTTTTTTAGTCTGTAGACTAAGTCTGGCTTTCTTGGATCTTCAAATCCAGGTGGTTGTTCCACATAGACTTCTTCTTGTATGAACCCATTTAGGAATGCACTTTTGACATCCATCTGGAATAACCTGAAATTTTTAAAACAAGCAAAAGCAAGTAATAATCTAATTGCTTCTAACCTTGCTACTGGTGCATAGGTCTCGTCATAGTCTATCCCTTCTTCCTGTGTATATCCTTTTGCCACGAGTCTTGCTTTGTTTCTGATCACTTTTCCTTTCTCATTCATCTTGTTCCTGAAAACCCACTTCATTCCAATCACAGATTTGCCTTTGGGTTTTGGAATCAGCTCCCATACATCATTGATGCTGAATTGTTTGAGTTCTTCCTACATAGCTTCTATCCAGCTTTCATCAGACAATGCTTCGTCTACACCTTTTGGTTCTATTTCAGAAACAAGTGCTAGAGCATTGGACTCTTCTCTTATTTTGGATTTAGTGTGAATTCCTTCATCAATGTTGCCAATGATGAGTTCTTTGGGATGACTCGACTTGTGCTTCCTAGTTGCTATTTGGTTTGAGAGTCTGTTGATCTTCTACTTTGTTTGAATCTTCTTGGTTTGCTTATTGCTGTTCTCCAGAAGTCTAAACCTCTTTGGGGGAAGTAGACTTTGTTAAGTCTAGAACAGGTTCAAACTCTTCAAGTTGAGTTTGATTTGGTTGATTCTGCACATAATCTTGAAACTTGACGTTCATAGATTCTTCCACGGATTGAGTCTTCTTGTTAAAGACTCTGTAAGCTTTGCTTGAAGTTGAATAGCCAAGGAAGATTCCTTTGTTTGATTTCTCCTCGAACTTTCCAGATCGATCATTTGCATTCTTCAAAATAAAACATTTACAGCCAAAGACATGAAAGTAAGAAACATTAGGCTTCTTTCCTTTATATACTTCATAAGGAGTTTTCTCTAAGATAGGCCTCAAGAATACTCTGTTGATAATATAGCAAGTAGTAGAAATTGCTTCTGCCCAAAATCGAGAGGATATTTTGCTCTCTATCAAGAGAGTTCTAGCCATCTCTTGTAAGGATCTGTTCTTCCTTTCCACAACCCCATTTTGTTATGGAGTGTATGGAGAAGAGAAAACATGTTGAAAACCAGATTCATCACAGAACTTCACAAAGTCCTGATTTTCAAACTCACCTCCATGGTTAGTTCGTATGCTTGAAATAGCATAACCATTTTCATTCTGAACCTTCTTTGCAAACTTTGAGAAATAAGAGAAGGTTTTAGACTTACTTGCTAGAAAGTATACCCAAGTAAAACAAGAGTAATCATCCACGATTACTAGGCAATATTTCTTTCCACCAATACTCTAAGTTCTGGTTGGTCCAAAGAGGTCCATATGAAGAAGCTGCAAAGCTCGATTAGTAGAAACTTGATTCACAGGTTTAAAAGAACTTCTGACTTGTTTTCCCAAGACACGGGGAGTGCATAACTCATTCTTTTGGTAAGCCAGATTAGGAAGTCCTCAAACAAGCTTCTTAGAAGAAATCTTGGCAATTTGTTTCATATTAACATGACCAAGCTTCCGATGCTAGAGACTTGCTTCATCTTGAATAGAAATAAGACATTGAGAACTTTCTGGGTTTACATCCAGAAGGTATATGTTGCCATGCCTTCGACCAGTAAAAGATTGAGAGAAGTCTTGACTTGTTTTAGAACAAATGCCTTCTTGGAAGTTTATTCTGAAACTAGTATCGCAAAGTTGACTTATACTCAGTAAATTATAGTTCAAACCTTCCACCAAGGAAACATTGTTAATAGTCAAGCTTCCAATCTTCATAGTTCCACATCCTACAATTTTTCCTTTGTTGTTTCCTCCAAAAGAAACTTTTCCTCCATTTAGTCTAACAAGTTTTATGAAGCAACTTGAGTCTCTTGTCATATGCCTCGAACAGCCACTATCCAAATACCATTTGATCTTTCTTTTAATAGTGACTTGTAATCAAAAGAAAAACTCAAACTTTCTTTGGTACCTAGATTTTCTTGGGTCTAGGAGAGTTAGTATTAAAAATAGTCTTAGCCCAATTCTTCTTAATTGGTCTCCAAACCTTGGGACATTCTTTCTCAAAATGTTATGAGCTGTTACACTTCGAACATCTAAGTGCACTTCGGCCAATAGGTTTTATAAAAACTTTTTGAAAGTGATTTTTGCAAAATGCCCTTGTAGGTCTTTGTTTAATTCTCTCCTTAACTTTTGGAAAATCAATTAATGGAACAATTTCTGAAGTCATACCCAAACCAGATTTGTTAAAGTAAGGTATTTGAGCTGAAAGAATTTTCTCCAGTTTTTGGATCCTTTTGAAAATCTTTTTGTAATATTTGAAATATCTCTTTTCAAAATAGCATTTTCCTTTGAAAGAGAATCAGAATTTTCTTTCAAATTATCAAAACTTGTATTCAGACTTTCAAACTTTTCTTTCCAAGAAACTTCCTGTTGCCTGAGCTTAGAATTCTTCCTTTTTAGTTCGGAAATCCTTTTAAGAGAGGATTTAAGATTGAGACAAAGTTTATCTATGTACTTAGAGACTTTGACAGGAATTTTTAAATCACTAACCTCAATTTTTTTATCAGAATCTGAATCAAAGTCTGTTTCTGATTTTGAGTCTGATTCGGAATGAGCCATCAGACATATGTTGGCATATTCTTCTTCACTTTCCTCACACTCGATGTCACTCCAAGTTTCAGCTTTGAGAGCCTTTTTGTACTTCTTAGTTTTTCCTTTCTTCTTCTTCAACAATGGACAGTTTGGTTTGATATGCCCATTTTTCTTGCATTTGAAGCATATCACATCTTTGTTGGTTTCATTGTCCTCTGTCGGTCTCTTCTGGAAATTTTACGTGCTCTGCTTCTTCTAGTTGAATCTTCTTCCATTTCTATTCAGCTTTCTGAATTTCTTAATCATAAGCGCTAGCTCCTCATCGTCCATATCATCATCAGAATCAATGTTAGACTTTAAAGCAATTGATTTCTTACCTTTAGGATCTTCTTCATCATTTATCTGCTCCACTTCGTATGACTAAAGTGTGCCTATCAGTTCATCAACTAATAGAGGCATGATCCTTTGAGTTTCTCTAATTGAAGTCTTCACATGATTCCAATCTTTCGAAAGCCCACGTAGTAAATTGTTAACTTTCATTAGTCTTGAGATTGGCTGACCTTGATAAGCCAGGCCATTTACAATCTATGTGAAGCGACTAAACATATCAGTAATAGATTCTCCAGGCTTCATACTGTCCAAGCATAATGTTTATTTTGGTTTCCTTCACACGGTCAGTCCCTTCGTAGGTAACATGTAATCTGTCCCAAACTTCTTTTGCTATTTCACAAGAAGAAATTCGGTTATATTTAGTGGGAGATAAGGCACAATATAAAGAGTAGATAGCTTTTGCGTCAAGAGCTTGTCTCTTGGTAATTTCAACTTGTGTTGTTTCGTCAGCATCAACAACTTCTTTCCCTCTGTTTGAGGTTGATGTTGCTTTAGGATTGATCCATTTTTCAACAACATCCCACTCCAGGGGATCTCTCGATCTGAGAAATGCCTTCATCTTGTTCTTCCATACATTGTACTCCTTTCCATTGAAGTAAGGAGGTCTGGTGTTGCTGACCTTCAACTAAACTTGGAGCCAAAATACTAGCCATAGAGGATCTTTAGCTTAGAAGTAAAACACTTCAATAATTAAGCACACAGCTCTGATACCAATTGAAAGTGCTAGTATGAACACCTAGAGGGGGTGAATAGGTGTGAAGACAATTTTTGCAAAAAGCAGTAAAAATATTTTGCTTTTGAACCTGAGTTTGATGAACAACAGACTTTGAAAGAGTTAGACTTTAACTTAAATAGAACTACAAACAAAATAAAAGAGTTTAGGAAAAGAATAAGAACACAGAATTTATAGTGGTTCGGCTTAGATCAAGCCTACGTCCACTCTCCCACGTTGACAGCCTCCTGGCTGGTTTTCACTATGAATCAAAAGAGAATTTACAATCTTGTGATCTTGACTTCATAGTGAAGAGTCTTTAGTGCTCTCTCACAAAGTCACACTATGATTCTCTCTCTTTTGAGTACAACTTTGAGCTCAATGTAAGAAGTAACAAGAGAATGGGAAGCTTCAGACTTTGGAATTTCTCTTTCACGCACTCTATCGAACAACTAGAGAGTCCTCCTTAAATACTCCTTCATGCCTTCTCGACCGTTGGCACTTTCCAAAGGAATTCTTCCAATCAACCCGTTGGACAGAATCAATCAAGGAGATCTCGAGTCGTTTGAAGATTGTGATGAAAGCCCGTCAATCTGTTTGCCCATACAATCAAGATCTTGGTTTCCATAAGTAGATTCTTTCCAAATTTACTTGCCTTCCAAAAAGATTTGATGTATCTAAATTGATTCCAATAAAGATAATCAATCTCGTAGGTGATATTTCCAACCAGAAAGGCCATATAAAATCCATACGAACCAAACCCTTAAAGAAAGAAAGATAATCCCTTGAAAAGTTGTATGATTGTAATGATGCCAAGATAATCACTCACTTTTAACCCTTGATATCTGAAAATGTTTTCAAGCCTTTTTAAGCCTCACCTGAACCAACATTACAACCCTTATTCGAAGTCTCTTTAGACTAGGATGATTTGAGTCGAAATGAGAATCTCACATAGGAGTTACCATTAGAAGGAGTGGAAGCAATCCTATCTTATCTTATCTCTGAGGTTATTGACTTGTAAACCCGATGAAGATACTGATTGAATATTCATTTCTTGGTCTTAAAAGCACATACCCTTTATATAAGCCCATGACCAAGCCATCATTACGATCCTTTAAGAGACTTTTTGATCAACGAATTGTATTCACCGTGAACGTTTCTGAAAACCTTAGGCATAGGTTAAGTGAAACTTCTCTAGTGAGATTTAAGCAATCATTCCCACATCAAAGGATAGGAATAAAAAACCCTTTTTGAGAGCCAGTGTAAAGGACCTTTTTTGATTAGGATATTTTCACTTTGGACATATTTGATCTAACCCTCAGGTGGTTAATCAAACTTCATTTTGTTAAAATCCCTTCTGAAGGAATTTGACAATTGGTGTTGTTTACCAAGACACGTTTGAATGATTTCATAAGATTGGCTGTCGAGCAATCTCGAAGTCCTTTTTCAAAATATATATTCCATTATTTTAGGTTTTTGATCATCCTAAACTATAACCCTTGTTTTTGGTTTTTGGACATGCTAAACCATAACTCTGGTTTTAGGTTTTTGGTCATCCTAAACCATAACTTTCATTTTATGTTTTTGGTAATCCTAACCATACCCCTTGTTTTCGGTTTTTGGTCATCGTAAATCATACCTCTTGTTTTCAGTTTTTGGTCATCCTAAACCATACTCCATCCCTTAGGTTCTTGGTCAACCTTAAACCTCGTCCCTTAGGTTATAGTTTATCCTCATAAACGTTGTCTTTAGGTTCTAGGTTATCCTTAAACATTGACTTTAGGTTCTAGATTATCCTCATAAACCTTGTCATTAGGTTAATGGTCATCCTTAAACTCTTTTCTTTTTCTTTTTCTTTTAACAACTTCATTTCATTCATTCCATTTCATGAGAGAGATAGAGAGAAGAAACCCCAACATGAGTTTAGATACCCTAATGGGCGAAAGTAAGTGTCGGGTACATCCCTTAACCAAATGTCATTTCCTTTGCTATTTTCTCATTTCCATAGTGGAGTTGACTAAAAATTGTAAGTATAAATTTTTTCTTTGAGTGGAACCTCTTCGAACTCCAACTTAAAGAGTAGCAGTTGTTGACACCTAATTTTTAGTTGATGTGTCTAAGAAATAAAAGAAAGTTGAGATTTGGGTTTCAATTGCAATAGAGCCCATTTATTGGCCAAAAAGGTGTTGTTTTTCTTTTGTTTTTGTTGCTTTGTCACTATTAAATGGTTTTCGAGTCATTTTCAAAAATAAAAATCCAAAAAGTCAAATGGTTGACTTTTGGGTTAACTTTTCGATCAACGTTTTGACTAAAAGTCAACCCCGGGTCAGAAATTGAACTTTTACCCAAGAAAGATTCAATTTAGTTCATTAGATGGGACAATTGTGAAATTAATTGAATTTAATTTTAGTAAATTTGCAATTTTGCCTATTGAATTGCAAATTTGATCATTTTAGCTCCTTTAGGCTCAATTCAAAGCATCCGTGGTTTTGACCCATTCTCTTTCACGATAATCATTCAATTAGGTCAATAAAAGACCCCTAGATCACATTCATAAGGTTTGATTAGCTTAATTGGATCTTAATTGGCCAATTCCTTCTTAAATAGGATAAATTTTCTTTTCAATTTGGTCATGCATCAATTTTAAACCCACAAGTCCCAAGTTAGCGAAATAGCTAGAATCGGACCAAACCGGTCAAACCGGGAGTGAACCAATCTAATCGGCCTAGCGGCCGTCGATAGGGATAGTTGGTTTAGCCCCTTGTTGGTCGGTTACTGACCTCTGACAATTGGTTCTTGGATCCTTTTGATGTCAATTTCACTTATATACCTTCAATTTCTCAAGATTTTACAATTGATTCTCGAATTTCATCAAATTCAAATTAACCCTTAATTGGACATTTTGTCGCAATTCTCGATTTTGACTTGGGTTTTCGCAAATCAAACCCATTGGATAGATTATTCAACACCTCAAGATCATAGTCCAGTCTTTGAAATCAAATTTGAACCATTAGATCGACTCGGCGGACGAAATTACACAAAATTCCTTATTTCCAAAATAGAGTTCTCTCTCTTCTCTCTAATCTCGTACTCAAATCGTACTCTCTCTCTCTCTCTCTCTCTCTCTCTCTCTCTCTCTCTCTCTCCATTGTGCGTTGAGTTTTCGCCAATGATCTAGCTCCTATGCCGGTAACCTTACCATCACTGATCATCCCTCCAACTTGTCCCGATCTATCCATAGGCCTTTGCTTGATATCCAAGTGGTCGGAGACTTAGTGATCAACAGCCGGAAGTCCTCCAGCGTCCAGAACTTCCTTCTTGTCTCCAAACTTGTCCGATTTGGCCAGTTGCTTAGCTAGGCGGCCTAGTGGTCACTAGTGGTTCCACAACCATCCAACTTGCTTTGATTTGCAACCTATGCTGTCTTTGATCAAATCTCGATCGAAGTTTAGCCGTTTGATCACCGGATAGCTTCAGCGATCTCATATTCCCTTCGATGGTCCTAGACCGGTCTTAATCGGACTGGTTTTGTTATGTTGAACTAACAATCTGATCTAATTTTATAGGCAGCTTGAGACGTCCAGCATGATTTCATGATGTCAGATCTAGCCTCAATCAAGTTCCGACAAAGATCCAATAGCTCGATCGTGTAAAAACTGATAAAAATGCATCAAAGATATCATTCTAGATCTCGAACCCCGTGAAGTGAGACTAGATTAACCGGTTGGGGCTATGGTTCAATTTTAGGTTAATATGCTATGTTTAGATGTTAGGTGTCATGCCCTAATCCTCGAATGCGCGCCCATCCCTCACCTGGTCGACTAATAGCGATGTCCCAGGATGCATCACTGACCCATTCATTTTAATACGCATGCGGAAGCATATAATAAATCCCCAGATAATAAAGTAATGGGATAGAAAAGTAGGGCAATATTTTTCACAACTAAAAAACCACAACCAAACTTTTATACACAGCAAACCACATAGTATATAATATAATACTATTCATAAGTATAGTATATAATACAATAATATTCATAAGTCCGATCTACTATACACATATCAAAACTCAAAGTTTGCAAAACAGGAGAGGATCTCAGTCCATATCCGAGTCATACTCAGGATCCTCCTCTTCCTCTTCGTCTTCTTCTTCTTCTTCTTCTTCTTTAGGTTCCTTACCTTCCAGCTCCTCTTTGCGTTCATCCTCATGCTCCTCCTCCATAGGCTCATCCTCTTATCCCTCCTCCTGCTCAACGATCTCCCCTTCTTCTTCGCTTCAGTTGGCATCATCAATTGAGTACATGGGAGTACGAGCATTGTCCTCTTCCTTATGGTCCTTTACATCCACTATCGACCCATCCTTATGATCTGCTATACCCTCTCCAAATTCCTCTTCCAGCACGTACTGAGGTACGTCACCTTCCAAGATAGGACCTTCTCTCCGACCATCAAAGTATTCACGATACCATGATCGATACTCGTGGGACCTCAAGGCATCCTGACCCATGTCAACCCAGACGGTCGACTTAACCAAAACGTACTCTAGATCTTCCGGGTGAGGGTGTATATGGAAATGGTACTCTATATCTAAGATCTCCTTGGGGATACCAAAATGCATATGAGGATGAGGGGGTGGAGGTGCTGCCATCTAGGGACCTGAAATGTTGTCCCACAACGAGGTGAGACTACATCTCAACAAGTTCTACCCTCCTAAAACTCGATTAGGAAACCAATATACTATGGGCATAGGACTTACTTTGGCCTCAAATTCCACCTGCAGATTAACACAGATGAAATAGGCACCCAATCATATCATCACGGATCGATACCTCGATTAATCGACCTGATTGATTACATGTTAATAGTACCATCCCTTGATCATTTCCATCCACACTATAAAATTTTCCAGATAGTATACTTAGTCACCAAGCCACCTGCATTCTCTAAGGTGACCTATATGCCATGGCGAAGTACTAATTGCTGAGCCATGTGCATTCTCTAAGGTGACATGTTTATTCACCGAGCCCCATGCATTCTCTGAGGCGACATATACGCCAAGGTTAAGTACCAATTGTGAGCCACGTGCATTATCTAAGGCGATATGTCAAATCACTCAGTCACATGCATTCTTTAAGGTGATATATTCGCCAAGGCGACATATTAATTATCGAGCCACGTGCCTTTTCCAGGTGATGTATATAATCAACGATTTACGTTCATTCTCTAAGGCGACTTATACGCCAAGGTGACATATCTGGTTATCGAGGCACGTCATGCAATATTCATCCTCATTATTCTATTGTACCCGATAAAATATCGTGAGTAGGTATACGGTCGGCCTTAGCCAAAATATAGTGATTTCCTTTCCATAAATCCCACCATTTTCTGTAGTCCACCAAAATATTTTTGGCACTGTCAACCGATGCTCGGTTATTGTTCAATTAATTTACAAAATTAATTAATTTAGGAATTAAAACCTAAAATCACTCATAAATCAATTTAGCACAAAATAAAGCTCAAATAAATAAACCAACTGCACCACGATAATCAATATAAAATTCCAGTCACCAGCCATCCCGGTTGAATTTTCGGAAAATAAATAAATAAATAAATAAATTCGAAAATTAATTAAATAAATACTAAAAATCCAACTTAGGCCCAAAATGCCTAATTGGAAGCCAAAACGGACCTAGAAAATGTATGAGGTTCGTTCAATAATTACTCGAGCCTATTTACTTGCTAATTACACTAACCATTTGCCTAACATGCATAGGTATGTCCCTAGTTTAATTATTCTAATCTAATCTACCCACCTAATTGCACTTAATTAAATCTAATCAACTCTTAAGCATTATTAGTCTACTAATTAAGGCTTAGTGAGTAAAACTCACTCTTTTAACAATTTGCTCGGATTGAAACATTGGGAATGTCGCAAGGGATGTTTTTCTCCAAGGCGGGCCTAAGGTCCGAGGCTCGGAAACACCTCAAAACGGCCTCCAAAGGTGGTTGGAAACCGACAAATTTTTTTTTTTCTGTTCTTGGCTGGAAATGAGAGGAAATGTGACACCCCCGATACGGCCCCCGATCCGTTAGGGTCGCCACAGTTCGCTTACCTTTCACTTGACTTGGCAATACATCTCTCTGATACCATAGAATTATAATGGGTCCATAAGTCCCGGGGGTTTATATCATCTAGATTGGACCCAACGCAGTTCATATAGGGGAAGCATATTCAAAATCTCCCTATCCCATACTCAACTAAATAATGCAATGCACACAAACTACTCACTTTATATATATATATATATATAAGTTAGAGCCGAACACTTTTATTTACATAACTTGATGGACATCATGAGTCTGTGCATCAAAAGGCCAAGGCTTTACTAAGCTTGGCTATAACCAAAAGTACCCAACTCCACAACTGTCATGTACATCAGTCCATCATTCAGTGTCGTCAGTCCTAAAAAGAAGCTTCATCTTCCATCCATTGTGCTCAGTCACACTCAACCTAATCCATTAGTTGGCGGTGGCAGTAACATCCCCAGCATAACCCCGTCGTGGCGGACATGCATAGACAAAAACTCCTAAATGACAGGGCCGGTGGGTGATCCAACGTCGTACAAAACCAGAACCCGCAAACAAACAAAAACTAACCTTCGTATCTCGGGGTGATGATGCTCCACACACTCGCACTCGACATCAGTCAATATGCCATAGAAAGTACCGGGGGTGACTGGCGACAGAGACATATCTCCTAGTCTGAAATGTTAGTCCCAAAAAGGGGTGAGTACAACCACTCAACAGTAAAAGATCCATCAAACTACACAATGCAACAAGCAAGACAACCAAGATTTCATGTGAAATGCACATATCATCTATGCAATCATGCATATATCCCCATAGGATCCATTTAATGCCTTAATGACCACATTTTCAATGCCAAATAGTACCGACTCAATTCATAGACAATTTATGCACCATGCCACATGCACACACATGCGCATGATTCATTTCCCATTTTGATATTCAAAAGGATCACATTTTTCCCAAGGACCAGTATTTGCATCCCTCATGGCTCTCACACCCAACGTGGTATCGCGAGACCTTCGGCACACACCTCTGGGCATCCGGCACACACCTTTGGGCATCTCGCACCTAAACTGGCATCACGAGGCCTTCGGCACACACCTTCGAGTATCTGGCACACACCTCTAGGCATCTCGAAACTCCTGAGGACATCCGGCACACATCTCCGGGCATCCCGACACTCCCGGGGCATCGTCGACTTAGCCGTCCGACGGTATCATCAACATCACAATAAGTACATATATGTCCCACTTTGAAAATAACATTTGATGCAATACAATTATAAGTTTCAATGAGTTTACAAAGCCTCATCAATTTCATTTTTGATGTCATATGATATGCTAAATGTCACCGCATCCATTGTATAAATGATGACCCAAGGCATCACAACTCATAGAGCAATTCTATTATTCTTGAAATAAAACAGTTTTTGGATAAAACAGAATGCACTCCTCTAATTGAAATTCTGGAAAAATTAGTAAATGATCTTAATAAATTCTAATAATTTAACATGTTATAAAAGAGATCTAGAGAAAAATGTTTTATGAAGAACACCAAGTCAAGAAAATTTCGTATAATGGTCCATGCATCACAGCCATAAAACTTGAAGCATCACTATTGCACAGTTTTAATAATAAATTTGGTATAACCCCTAAATGAACTCAGAAAATTCTGAAATTTTGATATGTTATAGATAAAACCTAGAGGTAAAATTTTTGTGAAGAACTTGAAGTTGGATTCATGATATATCAAGAGCTATAATCACTATAACTCTCCCTAACCCTCGGTAACAGTTTCCAGATTTAACACTTTCAAAGAAAAATTGTTTCACCGACCAATACTTGTATGTTTCTTCTAAAATTTTAGTATGTTACTCCTCAAGATGTTTTCTACAACTTTCATCAGTAACACAAAGTCAAATTTCAACTGGATAATTGTATAAAATTCACGGAGTCGCCAAAGATCAAGCTGTTTTTCCATGAAATGGTTTGCCAGCTTGAAGAACTAGTCCTATACTTTCGAAATTCCAACATTCAGCATCAAGATTCAAAAATCTCCAAGATCTACCACATTTCAGTAGACTACCACAGCACAGCATAATGTAGATCAATGGACTTCACTTGCCTTAAGTCCAACGCAACCACAGCAAGCAAAGCAGCGACTTGAGGACTTTGGGCGTGGCTCGATCGACGGCAAAGCTAGGCAACATCAACGGCAGCAGCAGGCATACACACGGCGGGGCTGGTCTCCTTCTTCCCCTCGCCAATGCTCCCTCACAACTCTCTCTCTTTCTCTCGGTTTCTCACTTGGACTCTCTTCCTCTCTCTCACTTGCTCACCCGCTCGAACTCTCTCGGTTTCACTCTCTCTCTTGCTTCAACCGAATGCTTTTGGTTTTCTTTAGTTAATTGTTTTGTTTATTTTGCATGTAGGTGACAAGTGTTCTCATGGGAAGGACAAGTGGAAGATGGTTATGGACAAGTGTAAAATGGCATGCATCTTCCTCCCCCTTGTCCGATTCTCTTCTTCTCTCCCCCTTCTTTCGGTCGACGGCTTTAGGTCCCCCATGGGCCGCTTGAGCCCAAGAGTTTTTGGGCCAAAAGAAAGTCCAAATAAAAGGGCCCATAAACTTTATAATATAAACCCATAATCTTTGCACCATTATGAAGCATTTCATTATTTTTCTTAAAGAAATAAATTTTGCATTCTCCTAATCCAATTGCTTCATATACAACTACATAACCAAAGTTCTTGCATGGAAAAGAAATTTGATGAAGCAGCAAGATTTCTTTTCCTTATTTGTGGAATCGCACAATGAAGAGACATACATGATTCTCAAGTTCAACCCAACTCAAAATTTTATCCTTAAATTTCAGCTTGCATGTTCCTCACACAGGACTGAATTCCATCCCTTCATAACTAGAAAAAAAATATTATTCAGCCATAGTCCAAAGATTTTTTCTCTTGTTGCATGGTTGATTAGTCGATTGCTAGACATATCAATCCAATAAACAAATATGAATTTATGCCCATAAATGATATCAATGCCACATTCCAACGATACTCCCATCGATTGACCATGATTGTCACCTATTCGAGGATCGTCTAAATTTTTGGATGCCACTGGAAATTAGCTCTGTTTAGGCGGGAATTGATCGAGAAGGAGGAAATAGGCCAAACCAGGCCTAGATCTGGACTCACGAGGGTTAAACGGGCTCGTGACGGTTCTGGATGAGCTGCAACAGACCCGGAACAGCAGCTAGGGGGCGAGAGGGAGGTGGGCAGGGGCGGACAACGTGCGGCTAGTGGCACGTGCGCGAGCAAGATGGACGGCAATGAGCAGCGTCACTCCGACGGCGGCTTGGCATGCGATGGCATCCAGGCGGCTGCAGCTTCTCCTTCGGTTGCTTTGGGCGAAAATGGAGGGTGGAGAGGATGGTTTGGCTGGTCAAAGGGGGAGAGAGAGGGAGGATAGAGATGAAGGGGACCAAGGGTCCCATTTGGCCTTAATTTCCACAAATTTGTCCCCTCCTTTACTTGTCCATCACACCAAGACTCCATGGTTGCAAATGAGCCACCAAAGCATCCCATACAACCCATGAAATGGTTAATTTGGCTAGGGGGAAGGGGGAGCTACGAATTTGGCACCAATTGGCTTCAATTGGATGCTTGGTCTACTTCAACTTGATCCCAACACACTAGCGTCCAGCACACTCTACCATACAACGCATCGAATGGAGCCATTTGAATGCTCTGTTGATAACGGTTGTTGTAGGTAAATTCCACCAGGTGAAGCTGATCTTCCCAACTTCCTTTGAAGTCTAGTACACAAGCTCTCAGCATGTCCTTAAGGGTTTGAATCGTTCTCTCAGAATGGCCATTCATCTGAGGATGATATGCCGTACTGTACTGAAGCTTTGTACCTAGAGTACTTTGTAAGCTTTTCCCAAAAGCGATGGTAAATTGCGGGTCTTGATCTGAGGTTATCGTAACTGGCATTGCATGCATACAAACTATCTGACGCACGTACAGGTCTGCATGCCTATCCAGACTGAGGTCTTTTCGAACCGCAATGAGGTGATCGACTTGGTCAGTCTGTCGACTACCACCCAAATCGAATCATTTTCTCTTTGACTCTTTGGTAGTTCGGTCACGAAATCCATCGTGATATGCTCCCATTTCCATTTTGGGATTGCAAGAGGTTGCAGAAGTCCTCTCGGCTTGCAATATTGAGCTTTTACTTGCTGACATGTCAAACAGTTGGCGACATGCTTGGCGATATCCGTCTTTATACCTGACCACCAATAGTATTGATGTAGATTCTGATACATTTTTGTGTTTCCAGGATGAATGCTGTAACTACTACGATGTGCTTCAGATAAAATATTTTCTTTAGGCTCCACATCGTCAGGTACAACCAAATGTCCTTGGAACCTTAATGTTCCATCATCAGAAATCTGAAAGTCAGCTTTTCTCTTCTCAATGTCCTCCTAAAATTTTTTTTTGTACATCGATCTCGTCGGTTGGAGTAGCTTGATTCTGACTTGGACATCTGGTTCAATTTTAAGGGTGGCCATAAGACTTGAGAGGTGGCCTACCTTAAACTTGAGTATCGAATCTCGAGCTCTCTTGATTAAGTTCCACTCCTTAATTAGTATGTGCGCTACTAAAGACTTTCGACTTAAAGCATTGGCGACCTTGTTCGCCTTCCCAGGTGATATAGAATATCACAGTCGTAGTCTTTTAGCAATTCCATCCATCTGCGTTGTCTCATGTTCAACTCATTCTGAGAGAACAGGTACTTGAGACTCTGATGGTCCGTGAAGATCTAGAATTTTTCCTCACACAAATAGTGTCACCAAATCTTCAGGGCAAAGATAATTGCCGCGGGCTCTAAGTCATGCGTCGGGTAATTCTACTCATGGGTCCTCAATTGACAGGAGGCGTATGCAACAACTTTACCATGTTACATCAACAAACAACCCAATCCTCTGAATGACGCATCACTATAGATCTCAAATCCTCCAGGACTAGATGGAATCGTCAGTACATGTGCAGTAGTCAGCTTTTCCTTCAACTCTTGGAAACTACTTTCGCACTTATCTGTCCACACAAATTTCTCATCTTTCTTCAGGAGTCTCATCAGAGGCGATGCTAATGATGAAAACCCTTCCACAAACCGTCTATAATACTCTGCCAAACCCAGAAAACTTCTGATTTTTGTCACTATAGTTGGTCTTGGCCAATTGATCACAGCTTCTATCTTGCTCGGGTCTACTGAAATTCCTTCACTTGAGATAACATGCCCTAAGAAAGCAACATGAGTCAACCAAAACTCGCACTTGTTAAACTTAGCATACAACTGATGAATTCTCAGCTTTTACAGCACCAATCTGAAATGGTTCTCGTGCTCTTCGTCACTTCTCGAGTATATCAGGATATTATCGATGAATATGATCACAAACTAATCCAAATATTCATTAAACACTATGTTCATCAAATCCATGAAGGCAGCTGGGGCATTCATCAACCCGAATGGCATCATTGCGAACTCATAGTGACCATACCAAGTACAAAATGGTGACTTAGGAATGTCCTCTTTCCTAATTCTTAGCTGATGGTATCTTGTCTTTAAACTGATTTTCGAGAATATTGACGCTCCTTGCAACTGATCGAACAGGTCATCGATCCTTGGGAGTGGATACCTATTGTTGATCGTTACTTGATCGAGTTGTCGATAGTCGATGTACAGGTGCAACGGACCATTATTCTTCTTCACAAATAGAACTGGTGCTCCTCAAGGTGATGCACTAGGACAAATAAATCATTTATCCAATAATTCCTGCATCTGCACCTTCAGTTCCTTCAACTTAGATAACGCCATCCTATAAAGAGCCTCATAGATTGGCTATGTCCCGAGTGCTAACTCAATTACAAACTCAATCTCCCTTTCTAGCGGTAGTCATGGCAATTCTTTTGGGAAGACATCTAGAAATTCTTGCACAACTGAAATGCCTTCCATTTTCAGTTCCTCAACTGTTGTATCCACGACAGTTGCCAAGTACCCTTGACAACCCTCTTCTAACAGACGAGTTGCCTCCGGTGACGAGATCAGGACAATCGAGGGCCCTCTTAAATTTCCCATAAACTCGAAGCTCTTACCCTCTATTGGGTCAAACTGAATCGCCTTGCGATAACGGTCTATTTTAGCTCGATGTTTGGTGAGCCAGTCCATGTAAATTATTAAATCAAAGTCATACATGGTTATGACTAATAAATCTATTTTCCCCACTTGCTCACCAATCACTAACTTACACCTTGAACAACCCAAAGCAACAATGACTTTATCTTTCATGGGTGTAGATATGTAAATTGCTGACTCTAATAATATAGGACTGAGTCCTATCAACTTAACATACTGCTTGGCAATGAAGGAGTGGGTTGCTCTCGAATCAAACAAAGCATAAGGAGGATGGTTATTCAGGGAAACCATACCTATTATCACGTGAGGCACAGCTTCTGCCTGACCCTGTGTAATCACATACACAGTGCCCTGAACTAGAGGTCTTAGCTATCCTCCTCGTGGCACATTTTGAGGGGCATATCCTCTTATATGTCCTATCTGCGGTGGTGGCGGTAGTTGCGATTGTTCCCTTAGCATCCTGGGATAATTTTGGCTATATGGCCCTGTTGGCCACATTCGAAACACGCACCCAACCTAGACAGGCACAGCGCTAACCCATGTTGCCTTCCATATAAGCGACATGATTCACTCCTATTGGGCCTTGACCTACCAAATCCACCCTTCTTACTTGGCGGGCCTTGGAATCTAATTCCCAGCATAGGTCTTTATCCTTGGCGGATACTATCCCTATGGGAGCTGAACCACGATCCAGATGAGGCGGCTCTTTTGTTTTGATCTTTCTCGATCTTTTGGGCTCTCCCATAAATGTCGGTGTAAGTTCTCAGATCTAAAGGGATTAGTATGCTTCTAAAATTCGGCTTGAATCTGTCCTTAAACTTTCTCACTCAGTTCGCTGGATTCTCAATCAATTCTAGAGTATACTGCGAAAGTTCAGTGAATTTCGCCTCATATTGGTCAACGGTGAGGGAACCTTGGCGAAGATATTGAAACTCCACCATCTTCACCTTCTTGGCCATCTCTGAGAAGTATTTGTCATTGAAGGCCCTTAGGAAGGCATTCCATTTTGGAACGACACCTTTTGGAAATATTGCTCCTTAGGTAGTCCTCTACCATGTATTTGCAACTCTCTCAAGTTGATAAGTTGCAAGGACTACTTTCTCAGTTTTGTTGCACATCAGCAATGTAAAGGCTTTCTCCAACTTCTGAATCCATGAAGCAGCGGCTTTGAGGTCTCCTGCTCTAGTGAACTGAGGCGGGTTTAGCCTGAGGAATTGTTCCACCAGCTTGTGAATTGGTCTTCCAGCAACCACAATTCCTGGTGGACCTTCAACGTGTGCTGCGGCAGGCACGGCAGGAGAGGCGACTTCAGTAGTAGCGGCTATAGCAGCATTGCCAGCGACTTGAGCGGCGACTTTGATAGCATCAACTTGATTCTAAGCTTGCTGATCTGTACGATTCCCCATGACTTCTAATACTCGCATGATCCCATCTATCCTAGGATCACTAGGGGCTTCTACGTCAGCACCGACAAAAGTGGGTGCTTCTCCACTGGCATTGGCCTGAGTTGGTGCTTGACCTCTGCCTCCTTGGGTACCGACCTTAGTCGGCGCTCTACCCCAAGTCACGACCCTACTAGCCTTCTTGGCAGGAGTTCTTCGCTCCTGATCGCTCATGGCTCAGCTTTATACTAACACCTGTCTTCCAAATCCACACTAGATTAGAAGATGAGCGATTCTCACACGACAAGAAATTTTACCAACCAACTACCATTGACATGTACCGGTCATGAATTTAAAGGCCTTTCCTACTGCTATCCCATAGTTCATCACACCTTATCACTCCAATTCGTTAACGACCATGCTTTAATACCACAAAAGTGGGATGTCACGCCTCGATCCTCGAACGCGTGACCATCCCTCACCTGGTCGATTAATAGTGATGTCCCAAGACGCATCGCCGACCCATTCATTTGAATACGCATGCAGAAGCATATAATAAATTCCCAAATAATAAAGTAATAAAATAGAAAAGTAGGGCCATATTTTTTACAACTGAAAAATCACAACCAAACTTTTATAGACAGCAAACCACATAGTATAATATAATACTATTCATAAGTCTGATTTACTATACACCGATTAAAACTCAGAGTTTGCAAAGAAGGAGAGGATCTCAGTCCTCATCCGGGTCATACTCAGAATCCTCCTCAAGGTCATCCTCCTCTTCCTCTTTGTCTTCTTCTTCTTCTTCTTCAAGTTCCTCATCTTCCGGCTCCTCTTCGGGTTCACCTGTCCGCTCATCCTCAGGCTCCTCCTCCATAGGCTCATCCTCTTGTCCCTCCTCGTGCTCAACTATCTCCCTTTCTTCTTCACTCTAGTTGGCATGATCAACTGAATACACGGGAGTACGAGCACCGTCCTCTTCCTTAGGGTTCTTTGCATCCATTATCAACCCATCCTTATGATCTGTTGTACCCTCTCCAAATGCCTCTTCCAACATGTACTAAGGTATGTCACCTTCCGGGATAGGACATTCTCTCCGCCCATCAAAGTATTCACAATACCATGACCGATACTCGTGGGGCCTCTGAGCATCCTGACCCACATCAACCCAGACGGTCGGCTTAACCAAAATGTACTCTAGTCCATCCAAGTGAGGGTGTATATGGAAGTGGTGCTCTATCTCTAAGATCTCCTTGGGAATACCAAAATGCATAGGAGGACGAGGGGGTAGATGTGCTGCCATCTATGGACATAAAATGTTGTCTCACAATAGGGTGAGACTACGTCTCAGCGAGTTCTACCATCTTAAGACTCGATTAGGAAACCAATACACTATGGGCTGTCTAAGCACACATAGGGCAGATGACTTACCTTGGCCTCAGATTCCATCTGCAGATTAACACAGATCAAATAGGCACCCAATCATATCATCACGAATCAATATTTCGATCAATCGACCTAGTCGATTACATGTTAATCGAACCATCCCTCGGTCTTTCCATCCATACTATAAAATTTTCCAAATAGTATACCTAGTCACCAAGCCATGTGCATTATCTAAGGCGACCTATATGCCAAGGCGAAGTAGTAATCGCCGAGCCACGTGCATTCTCTAAGGCAACATGTTTACTCACCGAGTCCCGTGCATTCTCTAAGGCGACATATACGCCAAGGTGAAGTACTAATCGCCGAGCCACGTGTATTCTCTAAGATGATATACCAAATCACCGAGTCACGTTTATTCTCTAAGGCGACATATTCGCCAAGGCGACGTATTAATCACCGAGCCACGTGCCTTTTCTAGGAGATGTATATAATCAATGATTTACATGCATTCTCTAAGGCGACTTATATGCCAAGGCGACATATTCAACCACCGAGCCACGTCATACAATATGCAGCCTCATTATTTTATCGTACCCGATAAAATATTGTGTGTGGGTACATGGTCGGCCTTAGCCAAAATATAGTAATTTCCTTTTCATAAATCATACTATTTTCTGTAGTCCACTAAAACATTTTTGGCATTGTCAATTGATGCCCGGTTATTTCTCAATTAATTTCCAAAATTAATTAATTTAGGAATTAAATCCTAAAATCACTCATAAATCAATTTAGCACAAAATAAAGCTCAAATAAATAAACCGACTGCACCACGATAATCGGTATAAAATTCCGGTCACCGACCATCCCAGTTGAATTTCTGAAAAATAAATAATTAATTAAATAATTTCGAGATTCTAAATCGACCAAAAATAAAATTATTTTTATTTTAATCATAATTTAGCATTATTTTGACATTTGGTTTAAGTACTATTTTAAATCCACCTGTAAATTCAATTTTGCGAATTGCTAGGTCAAAATGCGAATTGCCATTTTAAGGTCAAATTAGGGGACCAAAATCAATCATTCATGACTTGTGAATGGATAGTCATTCTTCACTCATTTTCTTAAGATAAGTCCAAATTCAAAATTGATTTTTGAAAATTCTCATCAGAACTCATCAATTTGAAGAATTTTATCCTCCCAAATATAAGAAAGTCAAGCAATTAAGCTTCAATTGTCAAAATTCAAATTGACCCATTCATGGTTATGGTCTAATTTCATGAATCTAGGTCTAATTTTGACATTAAGCCTAGATTCATTTTTGACATAAGCTCGAGCGCTTCAATTTAAGGTCAATTTGAATGCATTAAGTGATCTTACACATGGATAGTTTGTTAAATAGGGTAATTGTGACACTAATTGAGTTCAATTTTGGTTAATTTGCAATTTTGCCTATTGATTGCAAATTTGACCATTTTAGCCCTTTAGGCCCAATTCAAAGCATCCATTGTTTTGACTCGTTGCTTTTCACAATAGTCATTCAATTAGGTCAATAAAAGACCCCTGGATCACATTCATAAGATTTGATTAGCTTAATTGTATTTTAATTGGCTAATTTTTTCTTAAAAATGATAAAATTCATTTTCAATTTGGTCCTTGCATAAATTTTGGATCCACAAGGGTCCCAAGTGGGCGAAATAAAAAGAACCAGACCAAACTGATCAAGAACCGATCGAACTGGATCAAATCGGTCTTATCGGTCTGATTGGCCGCCAGCTGGGATGGCCGATTTAGCTCCTTGCGGGCCAATTCCTAATCTCCGACGATCGATTCCAGGATCCTTTTAGTGTCAATTTCACTTCTATACCATCAATTTCCCAAAATTTTACAGATTGACCCTCGATTTTTATCAAATTATAAATTAACCCCTAATTGGACATTTCGACGCAATTCTCGATTTTGGCTCAGGTTTTCACAAATCAAATCCACTAGATCAATTACCCAACACCTCTAAATCATATTAGAGCTTTCAAAATCAATTTTTGACTGTTGAATCAAATCGACAGCTAAAATCGCTTAACTTGGGGTAGTATATAAATGAAATTTTCCCTCCATTTTAAGGGGGCCTCATTTGCACGAAATTATCCTCTCTCTACTAGATCTCTCTCTCTCTCTCTTCTCTTCTCTTCTCTCTGTTTTCCATCCTAACTGCCTCTCTCTCTCCTCTCTTTTCTCTCTACGCCAAACTATCTACCATTGCCGATCTCATGTCGGCGAACCATCAGCGGCCGATTCAGTCCTTCGGTGACCACACCTTCTTGTCATAGCTGTTGCAAGTCAGTGATTAGCTCAGTTTTGATTGGAACTCTTCTAATCAAATCGAGCTCCCTTGATGATACAAATCGATCCATGTAGATCGGTTCGGTATTGATCCAAGTCGATGATCCAACAAGTTCAAAGTTGAACATTGCTATCCAGATTTGATCCTTAGAGTTTGATCAAATTTTTGGCAAAAGTTTTGATCGATTATGATCAAAATCGACAAAAATGCATCAAAATGTAACAATCTTGATCCCAAACCCTGTGAAATGAGATCGGAATAACCGGTCGGGGCTAGGGTTCAATTTGATGAAAATATGTTATGTTTAGCTATTAGATCGAAGGATTTGGATGTTGAATTGCTGTATTTGAGTGTTATTGATTGATCTTGAATGATTGACTTGATTTGGCCTTAAACTTGTATTTTCGTCTCCATGAACTTACTATTTTGGCTAAAACGAGGTCCAAAATGACCTTATTTGAGTTAGAGACCTTCTCGACTTTGATAGTACACATCACTAGTTTTGAATCAATAGGTCGTATGCCCGATCAAGCATCATTTGACCTTCAAAAAACACCTTCAAAGATGAGTGATTCTGCAGTAGTTTAAGTTAGTTTTCAACTCTGTTTTTATTTCGCCTTTTGTCCTTTTTACTTATGTGCAATTTCCTGTGTTGATTTTTTAAGGAAGTTTCCTTCATGAAAGTTGTTTGTTATCGTCTTGATAATGTTTTGTATTTTTCTTTTTTGGTGTTTTTAGACATAATGAGTTAGGTCAAAACCGTTTAAATCTAAACCTAGGTCAATCTACTCTATGTTGATTCCTGATTTTGTCATTTTTGTACTGATTTTCATGCTGAGTTCTAGAGGAACTATCCTCATGATAGTTGCTCTTAATTGTGTGGAGAACAACCTTTCATTTTTTGAAATTTTTTTAATGTGATTAACTTGGTTGAAATCACTTAGATCTGAACATAAGACAGTCTATCCTGCATTGCTCTGAATTCTATTTTGGTAAAATTGAGTCCATAAATGAGCTTGTTTAGTCTCAAATCTTTCATGAAAGTTCAAATACATGATGCATATGTTCAATTGATGTATGCTTTGCAAAGTCTTAATGTTGGCAAGTGAGTCAATTGTATGAGCTAAGGTGAAAATGTGTTGCAGCAATACATTGTTTAGATATGCATCTCTGTTTTGTCATTTTTGCTGCAATTCATGTGATAACATTAAATTTTCAAACTCTTAACGAGAAGCGTTCATCATTACATGTTCTATATGTAGGATTTTTGGTAGGATTTTTGCATGTCTTGATGCTGGCTGAAATCATGCTCATCCTGTTAAGTTGATGCCGAAATGAAATCTATCTTATATGTATCTTGCCATGATTTTTTGGGTCTTTAGGGGACCAAATCTTGTAATAATGCCTTCTTGACACTTAAACTACATATTACAAAGTTTGAGTACATGTCCACGTCATTGCATTTGAGTGTCATTTTGCATGTTAAATTTGTGCTGCAAGAGAACATGTTCACCTAGAAACCTTTGAGCATTTCATCATGAATCTTGAGTCATCTTGTATTGTCATCAAATTGTATGACATCTTCTCATGCTGACTTAGGGTTAGATGATCACCCCAATTGTTTGTCGTATCCAATTCTATGTTCCATGCAATTTTTCATGCCATTTATGCATTACTTGAATGGTTTTGAGATTTATTATTGCATGTTTGTGTTCTGATTTCTAGTTACTAGCACGCGCACCTTTATAGATCTTGCTCTTAGGGTACCAAATTTAACCTAGTATGGACTCGAACCCTTCTAGGAAGTTGAAAGCACACTTGTAGGTTTCCAATGCCACTAATTTCATGTAAATTTCTTATTGTTTGGTCCACTTTCTATTTTTTTTCAAAAGTAGATTAGAATCTGGACATGGGATCAAGTTGAGACCCTTGTTCTAACCCCCGTTTGGATAGATGTTTGACATTTTTTTTTGTAAGGCTTCTGTAAGTAGTCTCTTAACAAAACTTGTTGGTCATTATGTTGGTTATGTTGTGTGAAAATATTGTGACTTTTAGATCTGTTTTAATAGAACAAATCCTCACGATATTGATTGAATGTCCTATTTTGATAATTTTCTGACATGTTGTTGCTTGTTGTCTGATTTTTGTAAAATCATATGTAGCTCGTTTAGGAAAACCTTCTTCACAAAAGTTGTTCATTATTATGTCGTGCATATTACGAAATTTTTACATAGCTAGATTGTCAATGGGCATTACTCAATTTTGTAGTTTTGACATGTTTGATCTGAAAATTTCCTGATATGAACGAAATTAGGCCATGCATCTTCATGGAAGTTGTTCTAAGTGCTTTGATCTTTGTTGTTAAACAATTGGCATTTCCAAATTGCATCTCTAGAAAAAAAAAATACTTTGGTACATATGATGTTTCCCAAAAACAATATGTTAAAATGTTCTTTTCCAAAAGCTCGATTTGGCTTAAGGAAAAGTCATGGTTTGGACCATATTCAAAATGCCTGCGACGCTTGTGAGTGCATTTATGGGAGCCCTGAGCTAGCCTTGGCAATTAAATGTGTTCCATAACCTAGATATTCCTTAATCCTAAATATTTTCAAACCTCTTTGAAATCTTGATTTGACATCATGAAAGTCACGATTTTAATTGTATTCAAAATGCTTACAATGCTTGTGAGTGCATTTATGCGAGCCCTAGGCTAGCCTCGGCAATTGAATGCCTTTTATAGCCGAGACATCACTTTGTCTCAATTTTTTTTTGCGTGGATGATTTTGAAAAATTTCTTTGAAATATCACATGTACCCCCCATGCATACAATTACATCATACATTTAGAAGTGCTTGTGTTTGTGATTGGTGCATACCCTTGGTAATAAGTGACCCACCAACAATTCACTTCATGCTTGATTGATTGGAAACAAGGTCTAAAAGTCCTGCATGCATGTTTAATTTCTGCGATGCATGTGACTTTTAGATGTATGATAGGGTCGATGCATGATATCAAGGAAAAATCCTAGGATCACATAGATCACTTGATTAGGAGACTTACAAGTATTATTAGCCATGCAAGAATGCAATTGGTCGATAATGGCTATAAGTCACACAAAAAAAAAAAGAAAAGAAAAGGATTGGGTAGGTGTCTTAATGGGACCCACGCATAAAAGACAAAGGTCAACCTTGAGGCTCCAAAATCTAATTTTCACATTGAACTTTCTTTAAGTTATTGATCTTGACATGAAGTTGTGTTTTTGACTGTTTTGATGTGTATGTGTGTCTCTTTCTATTGTATACACCTAGTTATAGATTTCTAGATTAGGTTTAAAATAGGACCTCGAAGGTGGAGAAAACGTGAAGATGGTGGAGGTCGATGTCTATTCCAACCATAATCATATATGTGGCACCCTTGCCCGAAAAGGCCCCCGATCCGTTAGAGTCGCCACAGTTTGCTTACCTTTCACTTGTCCTAATAACATGTCACTCTAATACAATTGAATTATAGTAATTTCATATATCCTGGGGGTTTATAAGAATTTTTCTTTTTTTATCAGTACCAGCGCAATTCTTATAACAGAAGCATATTCAACATCTCCCTAAAGTACCCGACACCACAACAGTCATGTACATTGATCCATCATCCTGTGTCGGCTATCCAAAAAGTGTCATTCTCTACAAGTCGCACACGCAATCACACCCAGCCTGGTGCATTGGCGGGTGGTGGCAACAGCATCCACATCATGATCCCATCGCGACGAACATGCACGGACAGGAACTCCTGGACAAAGGGGCCATCAAATAGACCCACGTCATACATAACTAAAACTTGAACACGGATAAACACCAGTCCACGAGCACCAACACAGGGGTGCTCCGAGCACTCAACCTCAACATCAGACGGTAAGCTATAGAAAGTACCACACGTGACAGGTGACAGAGGCATCTCTTAATCTAAAATGTTAGTCCCCAAAGGGGTGAGTACAACCACTCAGCAGTAAAAATATTCCTCAAGCTATATCAAGCATTACTATTAATATCCAGATTCAAGTATGGTAGACAAAACAAGAAATTCAACAATAGGTGTGTATTCAAAATCATGAAAACTATCAATGTAATGGCAACGTAGTCCTAATGTGTAGTGCAACATATCCAATAGACAAATCTCAAATCATAGGGTCAAACTGAAACATCACGTTCCTTCCCATGCCATACACTCAGTCATATATCCAGACCCACACACACTTATAGTGGAATCATTCATTTCATTTTTCAAAAAGTTTCATCCCCGGAGGACCAATGCTTGCGTCCCTCTGGCATTCGCACCCTTCTAGGCATTGTGAAAGCCTCCGGCATTCAGCCATTTAAGGCCACCGGGCATCTGGAGCGAATCACGCCTTCAGGCATCTCGTACCCCACTTGGCATCACGAGGAACCTCGAGGGCCTCCCATGAAAATGGTTACCTTAGCCATCTGGAATTACATACCAACAAGCATACCACTGGGCATCCCGAAGCTCCTGGGGAATAACCTCCGGCATTCAGCCATTTAAGGCCACCGGGCATCCACAAGGCATTGACTCACTCGATCCTCTAGGCATCCCAACTCCCGGGGTATCGTTGACCCGAGGGTTCAACGGTAACAATTTAGCATTTTAATTCACAAAACATTTTCAAATGCTAAAACAAAATGTCCCATGGACCCTCTATCACATCTCAATATTGCACAAATATCTACAGCCAATGCCATCATATCACATAGCCATTCGAAACACCTTCACTTTCGGACACTTTGGTGAAAATTCAAGAACAGAATGGCCCGATTTTTACAATGCACAGTTCTGGTAGAAATTTTGACATAAATACTAAATGGACTCAGAAAATTATGAAATTTTGACACATTATCAATGAGACCTAAAGGAAAAAAGTTCATGTAGAACACCAAGTCAAATTTTTATACATATCAAGAGCAAAAACTTTGGTATTTCTTGCTACAGTTTCTGTAAAATTTCCAGATTTAGCATTTCCGTATAAAAATCATTTCATCGATCCAATCTTGTCCATTTATGCGAAATGTTTGATATGTTATTCTCACAGATGTTCTCTCCAACTTTCATTAAGACTTCGAAATCAAATTTTGGCTAGAAAATTCCAGCAAAATCGAGAAATCACCGGTGGTCATGCTGTTCTTGCGAAAACAGTTCACTAGCCTAAAGAGGACTCTTCCTATACTTTGAGTTTCGGTATCCAACTTCCACAGCCAAGATTTATAAGCACGTTACACCGCAATACAGCCTTTTTACTTCTCAAAAATTCACCGTAGCTAAATCCTTGAGTTCTCATTTCGATTTAAAAGCAAAATCCACCAAAAACTTGCTCTATTCTTGCTCCAATACCTCAGCCAGCTTCATCTCATTCATCACAAACAACATGCAGCTCCAAATCTCACATTTCCTCACATCTACCCACTCTTCACTAGATAAAATAGCAAGAAAAAACATAGATTGAAGAACTTCTACTTGCCTTAAGTCCTATGTGACCACAGCAAAACGGAGAACTCGGGGTCTCGGACACGTTTCAGCGACGGCGGAACTAGGCAGCGTCAACGGTGGCAGCTAGGACACGGCAGAAGACAGCCTTCCTCTTCCCCATCGGGGCCCGCACTCACCTCCTCTCTCTCTCGCTCGCTCGCCCAAACTCTCCCTCTCTCGGTTTCACTCTCTTTCTCTCTCTCACTCGGCGACTTCTCGAGCAATCCTCCTCCCCCTCTCTCTCTTAACCTCTTGATTAGCTAGGAATCATTGCCTTTTGCATGCTAGAGACACATGGAGAATCCCTCACGCCACTTGTCAATCTCCATGCAAAGGTGATGGGCCTCAATGGGCCAGGCCTTGGTCGGCCGAATGGTGTTGGGCTGGTTTGGGCCTTAAATATCCAGCCCACACTTGCTCTAAATTTTCCACCTTAATCCCTACTCATAATTACTAAATTTCAAATATTCACAAGGCCATAAAATTTTGCAACATTAATCGATGGTAATCCAACTTATAAAGTATACGGCCAAGAATAGAAAATTCTTTATTGATTTATCCTTTAGTACAATCCTTGATTACACATGGACATAGGATAGATTTCCAAGAAAACAATTGTCCATTAAATGCTCGGCCTTGTTGAATTGTAATCCATTAGTCTAATGGCTATAAATAGTCCGATGGAACTTCCATCACCTCTTTATGGGTCGCAGTGCATCTAGAGATTGCTATGAAATTTTAGGATGCCACAATTCTCCACTCCTTAGAGAATTTCGTCCTTGAAATTAGACATTACCTATGTCTCTTTAAACAAGTGAGGGTACTTTCCCTCATCTCATTTTCACTTTTCCACGTGGCTTCCTCCACATTATGATGTCGCCATAATATCTTAGCCAATGGTATTTTCTTGGTTCTAAGAATCTGCTCCTTTCGATCCAGTACTTGCATAGGCTCTTTAATGTATCTCATTTCCTCATTCACTTTGATGGCTTCATGATCGAGTATGTGATCAGGATCCGGTCGATATCTCCTTAGCATCGACACATGGAACACATCATGTAAATTTTCCAATTTAGGAGGCAGCGCCAAATGATAAGCTACATTTCCTATTCTTTCGAGTATCTCAAAGGGTCCAACAAATTTAGGGCTCAACTTGCCCTTCATTTTGAATTGAGATATTCCTTTCATAGGGGATACTTTAAGGAACACATGATCCCCCACATTAAACTCTAAAGGTCTTCTACACTTATCTGCGTAGTCTTTCTGCCTACTTTGGGGTGTTTTAAGTCTTTTCCTGACAATTTCAACAGCCTTAGTAGTAATTTGTACCTATTCAGATCCGGTCAATTTCCTTTCACCTACTTCATTTTAACAAATAGGGGTCCTACACCTTCTTCCATATAATGCTTCATACGGAGCCATGCTTATACATTTATGAAAACTATTGTTATAGGCAAACTCTATCAAGTGCAATTTTTTGTCCCAACTTCCCTTAAAATCAATAATACAAGCCCTCGGCATATCTTCCAAAGTTTAGATCACTCTTTCCGTTCGTCCATCTGTTTGAGGATGAAAAGCAGTACTAAATTGAAGCTTCATCCCTAAGGCATTTTGGAGACTTTGCCAAAAAATTGAAGTAAACCTAGAGTCTCGATCAAATGTGATCGTTACAGGAATACCATGTAAGCATATCACTTGGCTTACATATATCTTGGCAAGTTTATTCATTGAGTAGTCTACGCGGACCGCTAAGGAATGAGCAGACTTAGTCAAACGATCTACTATCACCCAAATAGAGTCGTGACCACTAGATGTCCTTTGCAGTCCTTACACAAAGTCCATCATCACATACTCCCATTTCCATTCTAGTATGTCCAATGGTCTCAATAGTCCTGCGGGTCTGCGGTGTTCCACTTTCACTTGCTGGCATGTTAAACATTGAGAAACATGCTTAGCTATATCTATCTTCATGCCATTCCACCAAAACTGCTGATGTAAATTTCTATACATTTTTGTACTCCTCGGATGAATACTATAATTACTCTTATGTGCTTTTGGTAGGATTTCCCTTCTCACTTCTTCATTGTCGGGAACACAAAGTCGTCCTTGGCATTTTACTACTCCATCTTCAAAGACTTGAAACTCTAGTCTTTTCCCTAACGACACAGCGTCTCGTATTTCCACAATCTTCGGGTCAGATTTCTATAGAACCTTAACTTTCTGAATAATTTCGGGCTCAATCCTTAATGCAGTGAGCATACCAGTAAGGTAGTCTATTTCCAACTTGAAGTCTGAATCCACAATTGACTTTAACAGATTCCACTTTGTTATTCTTAGACTAGCCATGTCCATAGCTGACTTTCGACTAAGGGCATCTGCCACCTTATTCGCCTTCCCTGGATGGTATCGTAATTCAAAATCATAATCTTTTAATAATTCCATCCATCTCCTCTATCTCATGTTCAATTCTTTTTGCGAAAACAAATACTTCAAACTCTTATTATCTGTATAGATTTCAAACTTCTCTCCATACATATAATGTCTCAATATTTTCAAAGCAAATACTATAGCTGCCAATTCTAGGTCATGGGTTGGGTAATTCGATTCATGAGGTTTCAACTGCCTCGATGCATAGGCTATGACCTTGCCATGCTACATTAAAACACATCACAATCCTTTGTGAGATGCATCACTATACATCGTGAATCCATCATATCCAGATGGTATAGTTATCCAGATGGTATAGTTAGGATTGGGGCTGTAGTCAACTTCCTTTTAAGTTCCTGAAAACTTCTTTCACATTCTCCACTCCATTCAAACCTTACATTCTTCCAAGTCAATTTCGTTAAAGGGCCTGCCAGGTGTGAAAATCCTTCGATAAACCTCCTATAATAGCCAGCCAACCCTAAGAAACTTCGTATCTCAGTCGGTGTTATCGGTCTCAGCTAGTTCACAACCATCTCAACTTTTGCAGGGTCTACTGCAATTCTATTTCCCGACACCACATGCCCTAAAAATATTATCTGGCCTAGCCAGAATTCACACTTATTGAATTTGGTGTATAACTTATGATCTCTTAGTGCTTGCAATGCTATCCTCAGGTGTCGTTCATGTTCTTTAGGTCCTTTAGAATATATCAGGATATCATCAATGAAGACAATTACAAACTGATCCAGATAAGGCCTAAATATCCTATTCATTAAATCTATGAATGCGGCTGGTGCATTCGTTAATCCAAAAGGCATAACTAGGAACTCATAATGTCCATAACGAGTCATAAATGCAGTCTTAGGAATGTCTTCTTTCTTAATCCCAAATTGATGGTATCCTGACCTCAAATCAATTTTAGAAAAGACCGAACTTCTTTGTAGTTGGTCAAATAAGTCGTCAATTCTAGGCAAGGGATACTTATTCTTTACAGTCACTTGGTTCAGCTGTCTATAGTCAATACATAAACGCATCAACCCGTCCTTCTTTTTCACAAATAGAACTATTGCTCCCCAAGGTGAAGCACTTGGCCTAATAAATCCCTTATCGAGCAATTCTTGTAATTGCACTTTCAACTCTTTCAATTCCATCAAGGCCATCCTATACAGAGCTTTCGATATCGATCCTGTTCCAGGCATCAGTTCAATCTCAAATTCAATTTCTCATTCCGGTGGTAACCCAGGCAGTTCCTCAAGAAATACATCCTGAAATTCCCTGACCACTTGAACTTCATCGAGCTTAGATTCATCCTTAGCATAGTCCTTTACCATTGCCAGGTATCCTTGACATCCTCCGTCTAATAATGCACGGGCTTCTATTACTAAAATAAGTGCCACAGATTGGTTTCTTTGCCCTCCAAAAAAATTCACAACTAGATTGGTCAGGTAAAACAAATTGAATTACTTTTCTAAGGCAATCCACCTTAGCCTGATACTTATGGAGCCAGTCCATTCCTATGATAATATCAAAGTCATACATAGTCATTACGACTAAGTCTATTTCCATATCTAGCCCCCCTATAGTTATCTTACATCTTTCACATATCAACGTAGATAATACCACATTCCTTAGGGGTGTGGAAACACAAAGAGGCGTCTCAAGGGAGGTAGTTTCTATTTTACTCAACTGCCTATATCCTTCAGACACAAAAGAATGCGTAGCGCCCGTATCAAACAATGCATATGCCTTTTTGCCATTTATAGAAATCATACCTGAGATAACATTTTTGGAAGCTTCCGCTTCCTCTCGGGTGACCGCATACACCCTTCCTTGTGCCGATGGCCTATGTGGATTCCTTGATAGATTCGAGCCAACAATACGTTGTTGCACTTGTCGCACCGAGTTGACACTCAGCTGTGACCTCTCTTATGGACAATTTCTCTTAAAATGCCCCATCTGTCCACAACCAAAACATTTTGGCGGACTATTACAAAATCTTGTCCCATTCTGTCCACCACACCTCTGACAAGTGTTACCCTAGTAGGGTACCTTCCCCAGAACTAGGCCACTCTTGGCTTTTCCAAAATTTCCTAAATTATTCCTCTTCTTAGGTTCCTAGGGCTGACCTTGTCCAGGATAGGGTCTCTTACCCCTTTGAATATCACTAAAGGTCATCTACTTCTTGGATTCCGATCGCTCTCTTACTAATTCTTACTCTACCAACTGTGCCCTTTCATAAATCTCATTATAATATCTTATATTCAGAGGCACTAGTTGTTTCCTAATATTAGTCCTCAATCTTTTCAGGAATCTCCTAGCCTTTTCCTCTCGGTCCTCAATCAATTTGGGAGCATACCTAGATAATTCAGAAAATTTTGCCTCATACTAGTCCACTGTCAGTTCCCTTTGTTTTAACCGAACAAATTTAGTGATCTTCTTATCCTTTGGACAATTAGAAAAATGCTTCCTATTAAAAGTTCTAACAAATTCATCCCAGGTTATATCAATACCTAGTGGAAAGATCGTGTCTCTCAAAGCTCTCCACCAAAACTTTGCATTTCCCTCTAGCTAGTTACCTGCCAAAGTTATTTTTTCAACATCATTGCAGTCCAACAACCTGAAAATTCATTCCATTCCATCAATCCATTGTTCTGCCTCCTCAGGACTTCTTGTTCCACTAAACTTAGGTGGCTTCAGCTTCAGAAATTGTTTCACTAGTCCTTGAGGGCGACGTTCCACTCCAAGTTATTGCTGCGCTTGTCTTTCCATCAGATTTCCTACATTGGCCAATGCTTGCAGGATGTCTTGCATTCAGGGTTTAGCCTTTGCAGCAGAGGCTTCAACCCTCGATGGATAAGAACTTCCAGCTTGTACCATGATTTTCCTGTAGTTTCAAAGCATTTGCCTCAGGAATAATCTGTGACTCAATGTCTCCATTTAAAAGCAACTACAACCATATATATAAGTAACATAAACATGTTATCAGCACCTAAAGACAACTCATAAAAATTACTAAGGATCTACGAGTGAATACCTATCACCCGTTTGTTCAAAGTTAGTCAACTATCCCAGTTAGTATCCTATGGTGCGCATTGTCATCATATTCCTCAATTTCCAATTGAGGCTCCTTATTACTCCACATATAACCATTGCTCTGATACCACCCACTGTGGCACCCCTGCTCGAAATGGCCCCTGATCCGTTAGGGTCGCCATAGTTTGCTTACCTTTCACTAGTCCTAATAACATGTCACGGATACCATTGAATTATAGTGGGTCCATATATCCTGAGGGTTTAGAATTTTTTTTTTTTTATCGATCCCAGCGCAGTTCTTATAACGGAAGCATATTCAACATCTCCCTAACCCATACTCAAACCAAATAATACAATGCAATGCACACCAACTACACCTTATATATATATATATATATATATGAGAGAACAAGAAAGTATAAGAGATTAACAGATCTATATGAAAGCAAGTAAGGATGTATCTTAAAAAGAAATGAAGTACAAGTACAAGAAAATAAATGACTTAAATAAAATCGCGAGAATTAAAAAATAATGTAAAGAGCAAAAGCAATATATAAGATATAAAGTAAGAGTATGCATAAACAAAAACCAACCATGAAGGTGGTATGAACTTGTATTATATAAAGCTGAAAAGCTGAAATTACATGTATTGAAGGATGCAGAAACTAAAGCATCAAGTCATCCACTAGGGCGGTAATCCGCACTCCAGGGAGTATTGATGTTTGTATTACAAGAAATGGTTAACCAACTATCATGTAAGTTGGTAACCCTATATAAAACTATGCATATGAAAAACTAACTTACTTTGAAACCAGGGGATACAAGGTAAGAGAGCTTGGAGATGGAAGAGATGAGGATGGAGATGGAAGGGATGATGGCTTACAAGTGAGAGAGAGAGAAAGAAGAGAGAAATATGGAAAATTTCGAGGTCTTTTCTTCTATGTCGAGAGGGTGTATTTATAGCGGGTGCTACAGTGAAAGTGCTACAGTGCTGAACAGTGTAAAGTGAACAGTACTCAGTGAACATTGTAAAGTGAATAGTGAACAGTGAACAGTGTGTGCTACGATGTATAGCCTTTGCGCCGCTCGTAACAGTGTCTGCATGTGATGTCTTGAATTTAATCTCTGTCTAGGTTAATCCCGTAGCAGTCGTCTTATTGGTGTTTCCACTATGATGTGACTGTGAGGATTCGTCTGTATTGTCTTGAGATTTGGAAGATCCACATTGTGATTCTTCCGCCTCCGATAGCATTGTCCTGAGGATGTTACAGTATTCCTCTCTGTTCTGGATTGCAGCAAGTGCTGCACTTGCCATGGATTTCTCCTGTAAAAGGGATGTATTTGATGGGACTGTGGTTATCATGTTTTTCTGGCTGTTTAGCCATGTTCTAACCGCAGCTTCGGATCCTTGTTCATGGTGTTTGAATCCATCCCACCATTTTGTTTTGTATTTTCGGACAAGGATTGGTACCGTAGGTTTTGTGGATGTATTGTATTCAAATTCCCAGGCTGTTACCCAAGAGATTCTGAATATTATAAAGAAATGCATAAGGCATGGGAACCTTATATCATGTGGTGTTGGTACGAAGTATTTGCTGAAAACCTCATAACCTTGTTTGACGGTGGGGTGTAGAATTATGTCTAAGGGACCAAAGAGATCCCACCAAGAGTCAAACCAATTTGGTAGGCTTTGTCTTGGGAAGTTATTTTTGAAGAATAACAACCAGGAGTGTTGGAAATTTGTATTTTGTCTGAAGAAGACGTTCCACCAAGCTTGTTGATAGTCCCAGTAGGTGTATGAGGAAGAGTATGGTAGACTTTGGGTGAGTCTGGTTTGGAATTTTCTGGGTGTATGAGGTGAGGCTCCCCAGTGTGAGGGGTGTATGACTTTACTGATGGATATAGTGGAGTATAGAATGTTTTCTGTATTGTTTTTATTAGCAAAATGGGTAAATCTTGTTGATTCTGTCTCCACTAGAATTTGCTCATAGTAAGCAAGGGTTTTGTTTGTATTGTGTGGTTTGAATAACCAGTTTTTTGGAAAGATGTTTTTGCAAATTTGATTGGATCTTCATCGAAGAATCCATCTTCTGATCAATATTTTTGAAATGATGTTTTGGGGAAAAATGTTGATTTTTGAGATTGAGGGGTTGCCTATGGCCTAATAACCACCTCATTCGAAATTCTTTTGTATTCTGCTGGTTTTTGTGTAACCAGTGGGGAAGGATTGTTGCTTACCTCAACGGCATTGGATGGCTCCTTCTTTGTCTTGTTTTGTATAGACTGTGCAAGTAATAGAATGGTTTCTTTTGATATCATGTCGCCTAGCTGATTAAAGGCTAGCATGGGATCAGGTGATATGTGTTCTATTTTCAAAGGTGTTTGGTGTAGGAATGTCTGGTTGTTTTCTGTCATTTCAAGCCATGGCTTGACAGATGTTAAGCCTTTCGGCTTTGATGGTGTATTGGAGGGTTCGGCAGTGGCTTTGCCTTTGCCTTTGTCTTTGTCTTTTTTGGATCTTGGCATATTGGTATCCCTTGTAAAAATTCTCTTGTGAGAAAATCAGGCAATGAATTTGAAGAACCATTTATAAATTCAATGTCAAAATCAAATACTGAAAGTATAGCTTGCCATCTGGCAAACATTTGTTTTGATGCAACATTTAAAACGTCTTTTTGTAAAATGTCTTTGGCTGATTTGTAATCAATTCTCAAGAGAAATTTTTGATTTAATAAATCTCATTGGAATTTTGATATAGACAAAACAATAGCAAGTATTTCTTTTTTGATTGTCGAATAATTTTGTTGAGTGGAATTCCAATGTTTCGATATAAACTGAATAACTTGTTCTTTGTTGTTATTGACTTGTTTGAGAATGCCACCGTATCCTAATTCTGACGCATCTGTTTCTACTATTTTGAAAGTGGAAGGGTCAGCAAGATGTAAGCAGGGTATATCTTTCACATGCATTTTTATTTGTTTGACAATGTCAGTATGGACAGAGGTCCATGGTGGAGGATCCTTTCGTAACCTTTGATGTAAAGGTTTACAAAGTATATTTATGTTGGGAAAGAAATCTAAAATATAATCGAGACTACCCAAAAACCTTTGTAATTGGGTTTTGTCTTTAATCTCATCAGGGAATTTATCAGTAAAAGAGATTGATCTTTCTATGGGAGTGATGGTGCTTAGATGGATGTAATGACCTAAAAATCTAACCTTGGTCTTGAAGAGTGCAATTTTAGTAGGAGAGACTACAAGACCGTTTTGTATGATTATTTTTATGAAAGTGGATAAATGTTTGAAATGCTGTTCTATATTGGAAGAGAATACAAGAACATCATCTATATAAACTATCATGTATTCTGAATAAGGTTTGAAAATCTCGTTCATAATTCTTTGGAATTCTGAAGGGGCATTTTTGAGGCCGAATGGCATAACATTCCATTCATATTGGCCAAAAGGTACTGTAAAGGCTGTCTTGTATTTGTCCTTTTCATTTACTTGTATTTGCCAAAATCCTGATTTCATGTCAAATTTAGAAAATATTTTTGACCTACAAAGTCTGTTTAGCAAATCTTTTTTATTGGGTATAGGGTATCTTATCCATCTAAGGGCTGTATTAAGAGGTTTGTAATTAATAACTAACTTGGGAACTCCTCTTTCTAGTTCAGCATTTTTATTGACATAAAAAGCAGAACAACTCCAAGGGGATTGGCTTTTTCTTATGAGTTTTTTATTTAAGAGATCTTGTATTTCTGCTTGACAAAATTTTAAAACTTCTTGGTTCATTTGTGTTGGGTGGGCTTTGGTAGGAATTTTGTTTTCAGAAAAATCATGTTCATAAGGTAAATCAACGATATGTTTTTTTCTTTCCCAAAAGGCATTGGGTAGAGTAGAGCATATAGTTTTCTCTATGTGTTTTTGTAGATAAGCTATCTTTTCTATGATGTTTGGTTTTATAAGATTCTCTTCTATTCTTTTGAACTCTAAATCTTCTTTTAAAAATTCAAGCTGGTTTTCTTTGTCTTTTATGAGGCAATTTATTTCTGAAATGGAATGTTCTTGTAAAATATTAAGACTTCTTTTCTGTGGTTTTGTTATGAAATTGAAGGTGATTTTTTTGTTTAAAGCATGAGTTTCTATTCCTTCATTAGTAATAGAAAAGGGTTGAATTAATTGTATAAAAGGTGTTCCAGGGATAACTTGTTGTCTCATGTTTTTAACTAAAAGAAAAGATGTTTTGTAAGACATTTGGTCTTTTATTATTAGGGCTTCGGGTAACTTGTATTGTATATTCAGCTTGTCTCCTGAGGCTGATTTTAAGGACTTAGATGTTTTGTCAAAGTATCTTGTTGGAACAAGGCCTTCCTTGATACAATTGAGGTCAGCCCCTGTATCAAAGAGTGCCGTTGTTTCAATAATATACTCATTATTGATTTTTATCTTAATATTTATTATCCATTTCCTAGATGTGATTTCTGTTAACAACATAAGAAAGGCTGGATCAGGGGTATCTGGTGTACTAGTGATTTCATTTTGGTCTTCAAGTTTTGTTGTTCCTTTTATGACAAGAGACTTTATATCAGAAATTTCTTGTTTCATTTCGATTGAGTTTCTTTTAAGGCTTGTATTTCTAGCTTTTGTTGTTTTATTTCGTTTTGGAGGTCATTAATATTTATAGGCCTAGACTGTGGTTTTTTGTTTCTATTTAGAATGTCTTTAAGATTGTAAGAAGTATTAGGCTTGGAAGTAATATTCATAGAAGAGTGAAGTCTATCTAAGTATTCTTTTTTGGCTTCAGGGTCAAGTATTTTGTCAGCAGTGCTGAGAAGGAATTCTTCTTCTTTTGTTAAGACGTTTACTTCAGGAATGGGTTTTCCTGGAGAAGCGTCTTCATAGTCAGAATTTGAAGAGGATTCTATCTCATTGATTTGAAGACCTTCTTCCTCAAGAAATTCATCGAAGAAGTATCATCATTTTCTATGAAGATATTGTTTAACGATTAAGAGTATCATCATCTAGAGAAAGTTCATTTAATTATTTATTAATCCTACAATATTTTGAAATATGACCTTTTCTACCACAAGAATAGCATTTAATGTCTTTAAAATTTTTCCTATCAGAATGAGGTCTATTTTGGCTATTCTGGTGTCTTTGTTTATTCGTAGGAAAAGGGGGTTTGTTGTGATGTTTCTTTGTTTCTTTCGAGGAGGACAAGTTCCCTTACATTTTGGTTTTGTTTTTCATTATAAGAGGGGTCGTATTGAGCACAAAAATCTCCTAGACTCCTATTGGTGAGGGATTGTTCTTCCTTGAGTTGTCTTTGTAATTTGATTGTATTACACATTTGTGTTCCTTGTCTATAAACATAAGAGACTATTTCTCCATAAGAAAGGAGATCATAAGGAATTTGACCACTGTAATCTTCCCTAATTTTGTCTCTAACTTGGTCACCTATAATCTGAGGTAAACCAGCTAAGAATTTTTCTTTCTAAAAGGGTTGATTGCAGTCGGGTCTAATAAGAACCCTTTGAAAGAAAAGCTCTTTGTATTCTCTAAATCTTCCTAAGGATTTGCAGCGCATATTGGAAAGGAGATCTTGGTTCCTATCCCTAATATGTGAAGGATCTCCTACAAAGTGTTGTGAAATGGAATAAATAAGGGTATTGACCGCATCTTGGATGAGATGACCTTGATCATCATCCATGCGTTGACCAAAATCATCTACCTTATAAGTAGTTAAAATTTGTGTCTTTTGTTCATCTGTCAGGTAGTTATCCCACCAACCTTTTAGCTATCCAGTAAATCCAGCTACTAAAAGATTAGCAACAGCATGGTCAGAAACATCTTGCTGTGTTTTGTAGGCATTAACAAGCATTACCATGTTGTTAAGAATGTTCATAACATTGGTTTCTGCAACACCATCAATGTTCCATTCATAGATGGCGTCAGGAGAGTATTTATTCTGTATTTTTTGCGATGATTCTTCTTGGGCAATGTCTGGTGGGGTAGCTCTACTATAATAAAGCTTCTGAGGTTGTCTCCAATTGAGTCTGTTAATCTCATTGACTGACTCATTATCGGGATTATAAGAGGGTTTGGTCAGGGTATTAATGGTGGGTTGGTCTGGAGTGTCTCTAATGATAAGATTTTGGAATTTAGGAGTGTCTAGTATAGGGTCAGGTTCTAACTTTGATTTTCCTAAGAGTTTTTTCTTTTGTTCTATAGCTTTGGCAAACTCTGGGCTAAGATTTTTTGGAAATTCAAAGGCTTTAAAAATGGGTTTTTTGAGAGTGTCAACTTGTGGGGTAATAAGCTGAGTAGGATTCTGGAATGTGGATTCTATCCTATTCAACTGTTTTCCTATGGTTACTAGATGTTGATTGGTAAAATTGTTTTGTTCAATAACTTTGTGGGTGTAGAGAGAGTCTCCTTTGTCTGGAAGTCTAAAAGGAGTGGCTGTAACCTCACTATCTCCATGCTGTATTTTTATTCTCCTAAGGGGTGGATGATTGGATTCTATGGTTTCACCATTATCAAGTTTCCACTTATAATGATGATCTAAAACAAATATTTCTTTTGGCTCAAGGAATTGTTCTTCTAGCCAATCAAAGAAAAATATATGGACTTCATATTCATATATGTAGTCGTAATATTTTTGTTTGATGTCTTTTGCTTTATCAGCAAAGGTTTTGAAGAACCATTCTCTGATTTGTTTGTTGTTTTCAGAATTGAATTCTTTATTAAGAAAAGCTTTGTTAGGCTCAAAATGTTTTTCTAAAACATTAAGCTCGGCATCTATCATTTGCGAATAAGTAGGAGAATGATGAGGAGAATCTGTATTTCCTAGGGTTGGTTCGGCTGGTTCAGGATGATTTTGTTGATAAATTGGCCTGGAAATGCCTGATCTATTATCTAAACCACTAATTTCTGGTTCAAGAGGTGTCTCATGATTACTTCTACTGGTGGAAGGAGGTAAATGTGTTGTATCTCTTGTGGGAGTGTTTCTATGTATACTAGGAGGAGGAGTGTTTCTATGTGTACTAGGGGGAATGGTGATTATAGGAGGAAGATTAGGATTAAGATCTATGGACCTTGTATAAGAATTATGAAAAGAAGGACTAGATCTTGAGTCGAAAGATCTTCTAGGAAATCGAATGGTCACTCTTCCTTCTGGGTGTTGAATGACATTAGTAGGGTCTGTATTTTGAACAACTTGTTGGGGAATTTGGTTTTCTAATTCCCATTGTTCTGGTAAAGTAACTTGGTTCCAATTAATAGACCTACGAATAGTTGTATTTGCTCTAGAAATGTCAGTTTGAAGAAGAAGTGTTTCTCCCCGTGGACTATGTTTGAAAGCATTTTCTCCAAAAGCGGAGGACATGGCTTTATAATGGATTCTATAGACAAGGGCTAAAGGAATAGATCCATCTGCCACTTTGTAATTATGAGTTTTGATTTGGAGTGTGAGGGCTCTAAGAATATTTTTATCCTTGAGAGAAACAGAGAAATTAGGATAACAGTCAAAATGTATAGGTCCTTTGCAGAGACTTGTCTCCACGGTACCAAGTATGGACTCATCATAGTTTAAGAGATGTGAATCTCGTAAAACTAAAAGAATGGAGGTATTAAGACCTTCTTTGGTAAGGGGTTTAACTCCTACTTGGACTAGTCCTATATGTATGTAATTGTATTTTTGTTTATGCTTTTGGATGGACTCTTTGTTTAAAAGATGTATTTTTTCATAGGAATTAGAAAGAGGAACATCTCTTTCTTCGGTGGATATGACATAGTCAGATTTTTTGAAAAACTTCAATTTTGATTGTTTGTATATTTTCTTAAGCTGTATTTTAGGAATTTCCCAATTTTCTATAGATTTGTTAAAATCTTCGATCCTTACTTCTTCTCTATGTATAGGATTGGGATCTGAGTCCATTTGTGATAGAGAACTAGAGGAAGATGTAGATCTTCTATGTAAGCTCATACTTAAGATCGGAACTATTCCTTCTTCAGAATCGTTACAGAGCTAAACCAACGGTCTAACAGCCACTCAGGGACTTACGGCCTGGACCACTCTGTAGAAACAAGAAGGATGCCAACGAATGGCACTCGATCTAAGAGTATGTTCTTACAAAGACTACCTATATATACACACGTTAGAGCCAAAACACTTTTATTTACATAACTTTGATGGACATCACGAGTCGGTACAACAAAAGGCCAAGGCTTTACTAAGCTTGGCTACAACTCAAAAGTACCCGACCCCACATCAGTCATGTACATCGAACCATCATCCTGTGTCGGCTATCCAAAGAGTGTCATCCTCTACAAGTCACACGTGCAATCACACCCAACCCGGTGTATTGGATGGTGGCGGCGACAGTAGCCCCATCATGATCCCATCGCGACGAACATGCACGGATAGGAACTCCTGGACTACGGGGCCATCAGGTAGACCCACGTCATACATAACTAAAAATCGAACACAGATGAACACCAGTCCATGAGCACCAACATAGGGGCGCTCCGAGCACTCAACCTCAACATCAGACGGTAAGCCATAGAAAGTACCACGCAAGACAGGTGACAGATGCATCTCTTAATCTGAAATGTTAGTCCCCAAAGGGGTGACTACAACCACTCAGCAGTAAATGATTCCTCAAGCTATATCAAGCATTACTATTAATATCCAGATTCAAGTATGGTAGACAACAAGAAATTCAACAATAGGTGTGTATTCAAAATTATGAACACTATCAATGTAATAGCAATGTAGTCCTAATGTGTAGTGCAACATATCCAAGATAGACAAATCTCAAATCATAGGGTCAAACTGAAACATCACGTTCCTTTCCATGCCATACACTCAGTCATATATCCAAACCCACACACACTTATAGTGGAATCATTCATTTTTATTTTTCAAAAAGTTTCATCCCCGGAGGACCAATGCTTGCGTCCCTCCGGCATTCGCACCCCTCCAGGCATCACGAAAGCCAACGGCATTCACCCATTTAAGGTCACCGGGCATCTGGAGTGAATCACGCCTCCAGGCATCTCGTACCCCACCTAGCATCACGAGGAATCTCGAGGGCCTCCCATGAAAATGGTTACCCTGGCCATCTAGAATTACGTACCGACAAGCGTACCACCGAGCATCCCGAAGCTCCCGGGCATCCACAAGGCATCAATTCACTTGATCCTCTGGGCATCCCGACTCCCGGGGTATCGTTGACCCGAGGGTTCAATGGTAACAATTTAGCATTTTAATTCACAAAACATTTTCAAATGCTAAAACAAAATGTCCCATGGACCCTCTATTACATCTCATTATTGCACAAATATCTACAGCCAATACCATCATATCACATAGCCATTCGAAACACCTTCACTTTCGGACACTTTGGTGAAAATTCAAGGACAGAATGGCCCGATTTTTACAATGCACAGTTCTGGTAGAAATTTTGAAATAAATACTAAATGGACTTAGAAAATTATGAAATTTTGATACATTATCAATGAGACCTAAAGGAAAAAAATCATGCAGAACAACAAGTCAAATTCCATACATATCAAGAGAAAAAACTTCGGTATTTCTTGCTACAGTTTCTGTAAAATTTCTAGATTTAGCATTTCCGTATAAAAATCATTTCGTCGATCCAATCTTGTCCATTTATACTAAATTTTTGATATGTTATTCTCAAAGATGGTCTCTCAAACTTTCTTTAAGACTTCGAAATCAAATTTTGGCTAGAAAATTCCAGCAAAATTGAGAAATCACCGGTGGTCATGCTATTCTTGCGAAAACAGTTCAATAGCCTAAAATGGACTCTTCCTATACTTTGAGTTTCGGTATCCAACCTCCACAGCCAAGATTTATAAGCACATTACACCGCAATACAGCCTCTTTACTTCTAAAAAATTCACCATAGCTAAATCCTTGAGTTCTCATTTCGATTTAAAAGCAAAATCCACCAAAAACTTGCTCTATTCTTGCTCCAATACCTCGGCCAGCTTCATCTCTTTCATCACAAACAACATGCAGCTCCAAATCTCACATTTCCTCACATCTACCCACTCTTCACTAGATAAAACAGCAAGCAAAACAAAGATTGAAGAACTTCTACTTGCCTTAAGTCCTATGCGACCACAGCAAAACAGAGAACTCGGGGTCTCGGACACGGCTTGGCGACGGTGGAACTAGGCGGCGTCGATAGCAGCAGCTAGGACACGGCGGAAGACAGCCTTCCTCTTCCCCTTTGCGGCTCGCACTCGCCTCTTTCTCTCTCTCACTTGGCGACTTCTTGAGCAATCCGCCTCCCCCTCTCTCTTAACCTCTGGATTAGCTAGTAATCATTGCCTTTTGCATGCTAGAGACACATGGAGAATCCCTCATGCCACTTGCCAATCTCCATGCAAAGGTGATGGGCCTCGATGGGCCAAGCCTTGGTTGGCCGAACGGTGGGGGTTAGTGGGCTGCTTTGGGCTAATTTGGGCCTTAAATATCCAACCCACACTTGCTCTAAATTTTCCACCTTAATCCCTACTCATAATTAGTAAATTTCAAATATTCACATGACCATAAAATTTTGCAACATTAATCGATGGTAATCCAACTTATAAAGTATATGGCCAAGAATAGAAAATTCTTTATCAATTCATCCTTTAGTACAATCCTTGATTACACATGGACATAGGATAGATTTCTAACAAAACAATTGTGCATTAAATGCCCGACCTTGTTGAATTGTGTAATCCATTAGTCTAATGGCTAAAATATAGTCCGATGGCACTTCCATTGCCTTTTTATGGGTCGCAATGCATCTAGAGATTGCTATGAAATTTTAGGATGCCACAATATACTATTCATTTCCTTGACATATATCTTGGAATCTTTTTGTTGTATAAAGCCTGACGAGTTGTGGGTCCTCTTTTCCTTTTTCAATTGTGTTTCTCTTTTATATTTTCTAGGATTGCATGATAGATTTACAGCTTTACTTAATTGTTTACTTATTGCTTTGCAATTTTCAATTCAATTGGGTGCTTGATTTTCATTTTCTTTAGAAATAGAATAGCATGAAAATGACAAACCACACATGATCATTTAGTTTAAGATTTACAATTCGGAAAATATAAGAAGAAATGTATGGACACGTTAGGTAAACACAATATACTATTTAGGTACTGAAAGTGCACTAATAGAAATATTGGCATAACCCAAGTCCCCGGACCTAGAAATCTGATTGTGTAGGAATCAAGAGAACACTCTCAACCATCAATTGGGTTTCTAGCCAACCCCCAAAAACGAGGCTAGTGGCGACTCCCGTTATTTTTAGGTTGTTTTAAAACAACTGGACCGTATATATAAATCCATTGCAAGGGGTACGAGTTTCGAAAAAACTCACCCTAGTTTAGCATACTCAATGTGGGAGTACCCCAAAGGATGAAGTGAGGCCATCCTTACGGGCGAAGCATACTATCGAGAGGGCTACCATGGTAAAGGTACCCTTAAATCCAATTTCCACACCTGATCTCTTCTCTTGAGGTATGTTGCTCGTGTGGGTATGGATTGCGACAATCTGCTATCATGCGAGGTATGAGCTTGGGAGAGCTCGTGATCTCATGGAGGGAACTCACGAGAGGCTTGATCTACAAGGCGAGGTGGTGATGTCTTTTGGAATGTGAGCTGTGAGGGAACTCTCATGATCAAGTACCCCTAAACCCAACATTTCACCTTTCTCTCCACGTGATGGAGGATTGGCAGCGAGATCGATTCACGATAGTCATGAGTCACCCTTCCTCCATTAATTACTTAGGACACATAAGCCTTCACACTTATTACCCTCATTTAATGCATTCACATGTGTTCACACTTGTTCACACTCATTTTCTAGGAAAATTTGACTAATCCAAGGCCAAGTATCCATGGTTAGTCCATGCTCCTTAAATTACTACATGACAAAGGCAATAAATGCAACTTGGAAAATATCTATTTTAGAAGGCCATCTCATTCGACCGACTACTTTATTTGGCTCGAAATTCGTGCCTAAGCCGTGATCAGACAAAGCCGAACGCAACCGAGCATAACCAATGAAACCAAGTTCGGACTTCTCCTTTACTATGTAAAGGGCTCAAAGTTGAGGATGTTACAAAGTCTATGCGCTTCTTCATATAATCTTGATGCCTCAGGTCGAGATTCTCCCATATGGCCTTGAGATTCCTCGGCATGGGAATAATGTCCAATTCGGGCTTGCCCATCTAAGCCTAAACCTAAAGGGATGTTCATAATTAAAGACATATCGTCATTGAAATATAAGGCACATAATTAAAATAAGGAAATTAAAAAACATAAAAGCAATAAGAAAGGAACGATCTCTTACCAACCAAACACATGGCAAGCGCAAATCACACATCGCATGGACTTGTGAGGTTTTGACGCCTAAGATGAGGATGCTAAAGGCTCAAAGTCCTCATCCCAAAAGATAAAAGAAGTTAACTCATTGCAACTATCATTAGTCAGTGCAACATTTATCAATTAGGATAAGCGGGTTTATAGAAGAATGGATTACCACGGGTATTCACTCACAGATTCCACCCATAAACCCCCTAAGGTTCTCAATTGATGATGGGGTTTTGGACCACGGTTGTGTGTGTAGTGTTGTGCTAAAGCTCTTAAACATGCGTTTAAAATTAATCACCCAAAGCTTCAATATAACCCATAATTCATTCATACATCCTCACATTACCTGCAAAAAAGAGGGTTTATACTCATTTCACTCCTTATATCTCTTACCTGTAAGACCATTTAACACTTAGTTAACAACTTAGCTCTTTTTCCACACGACTTTCACATGTAGGTGACCCTACGCAAGACATGTTTGTAAACATGGAAAGCATTTTAGACGGCTTCTAATCCTCTTAATTTAGTAACCAGTCCCCAGCGGAGTCACCAAGCCTATTGTGACCTAACCTCAACATCCTCGCCTCATGGAAAAGGAGGAGGGGAAAATGTCATAATTAAGGGTACTTGACCATGGTAGTTTCCTTATGGTTCGCATTCCACAAAGACATCATCACCTCGCCTTTCGGGATAAACCATTTGTGATTCCCTCGCACATGGCCACGAGCTCTCCCAAGCTTGTACCTCACATGACATCAGAAGGTGTCATGACCCTACATTGATGTCACGGCATGACTTGATCAACGATTTTTAGGTTGAAAAGAAACCGAATGTAAATGTGAGTTAAAGGATATTTTGAAGACCTTGATAGCCCTCTCAAGATGTACATCCACTAAAGATGGCATCACTTCATCTTTTAACTTCACCATCTTGAGTATGTTAAATCATATTCTAAACATTTTCCTAAGGTTCATACTCCTCGCGACGAGTTTAATATAATGATTTAATTATTTAAGACAACCTAAAAAATAATATGGGAGTTGCCACTAGCCTCATTTTTGGAGGTCGGCTAGAAACTCAATTGAGGGTTTGGAGTTATCCTTTGATTTCTATGCAACTAAATATTTAGACTTGGGGACTTGAATTACGCTAATATCTCTATTAGCGCCCTTTCAATACCTAATGGTATGTCGTGTTATCTAAGGTGATCATGTGTGTCTTTTACTTTTTCGAGTCAATGATCCTAAACTAAGCAACCATGCACGGATGGTCATTTTCATGCAGTTCTATTTCTATAGAAAGCAAAACAAAACACACAATTATATTTACAAGACAACACAGTAAGTAAACAAACAAATGAGCAGTTGTATGGCAATAATAAACCTAACATGCAATCTAAACAATGAACAAAAGTAAAGTACAAGAAGTAAAACCTGCATCTCATTAGGTATTTATACAAATGAAGAAACCCGAGACATATGTCGGGGTACAAAAAATTACAGCTAGAATAGACATCGACCTTCATCATCTTCATGTCTCGATTATATTGAACCTCCATGGGTCTAATCTAGTCCTATCCTAAAAGCTAAAATTGCGTAGACATAATAGAAGTAAACATTCATAAATGACAAAACAATCAAAAACACGACATAAAATCAAAATCAATCAATCAAGTGAAGTAAGGTTCAGAATTGACCAAGTTTAGGCATTAGGGTCGACTTTTGTAAATCATGCATAGGTCCTTCTAGACACCTATCCAATTCATTTTTATTACTACGGCCTTTATTGACCATTTGTGTTATCGCATGGTTAATAACACTTACACGTCCCTAAAATGAGGTTCTAGATGAATCCCAAGATATACCCAACGGTATCAGGCATTGCACCTAATATACATCTAAAATCCACATGCATCGGCATGAGCTAAACACACAAGTAGGCCCTTGAGCCTTATTTCTCAAACAACCAAACAATTGAGTGAGTCAACGGTGGGTCACTTATTCAATGAGCACGCACCAATCACAACCATAAGCATTTCTAATAAATGACATGGTATTCTAATAAATGACATGGTATTATACATGAGTGGTCCATGTGACGCTTCAAAGATGATTTTGAAACATCGATAACCGAAAATGAGACTTTTTAGACAACGAGATGTCTCGATTATGTGACGTATTTAATTGCCAAGGCTAGTCTGGGGCTTATATAAATGCACTCACGGACATTGCAAGCAATTTAAATACGGTCCAAACCATAACAATCTTGATGTGAAATCAAATTCTGAAAGACTAAAAATTGGAAACATCACATGTACCAAAGACATTTCAATGTGCAGAGACAAGTGTCTTTGTGACATCCCAAATTTTCACTTCTGTTTTCCATTGAATAAAACAGGCATTTCATTGACGCTCCTATATGTTTGTTCTCATAACCGATCACTCTCGAGATAACTAGACTATTTAGGGAAGCCTTTAAGGAATTTTAATGCAATAGACTGGAGAATTCGACCGGGAATCGGCTTCTCGACCGTGCTCATCTTTATAGGCCATTATGACACAATATAAAATTGATTTAAAATATGAGATAGATCGGTTCGACTAAGATGTGTGGCTAATCATGGGTGACACCATTAAATTGGAAAATTATCGTCAGCCGGCACTAGAATGATTTTTCTATTGTTTTGGTATCATGTGTCCGTATTTGAATCCTCAAGATTTTCACGACAACCGAGAGTCACCAATGTGTCTAGTGGGTTCATTGTGGCTTGAACAAAATCGACCATGGGTCATTTGCACTAAAATTTTTTGAAACCTAACTGATAGCCTAGATCATGCTAAAAACACGCCAGAATGAAATTAACCGCGAATTTGAGTTCGATTTCAAAACTGAAAGTTCTATCAGGTCACAATTAATTCTAGGAGTGTCGACTCAGTCTCAGAAGATTTTTCTGCAACCCGAGACTTTTTGAGAAAAAGTCGTCCTAGGGCCGTTTTTGTCCAAAAAAGCTAGAGAACGTTTTTGATCACGAAATTGGGAAACAAGTGGGATCCATTGGTGAGGAAAAATATCAGTTGGATCGGTGTGGTATTGATTGAATTTATCGAGGCCGGTTTGTGTTGAGTCAAGCAAGAATTGATGGCCCATTTGAGAGGAAATGTGAAATTCGTAGCTCCCCCCTTTGCCTATGGTTTTGGACCATTTCAAGTGTCCAAGGATGAGCATTGTTGGCTAAATGAGGGCCAAGGAACCAGCTTTGGCTAAGGATGGTCAAGGAGAGCAAAGTTTGGAAAAAAAATGGCCAAGTGGACCCCTTGTCCCTTATCCTTCTCTCTCCCTCACCAAGGCCGGCGACCAGCCCCATTTCCTCCCCCTCCTTGCCTTGTTCAAAACCCAGCAACTAGTAGGAGAAGCAGTTGAGCCATCCATCCACGCTACACGCCGCCGAAACGCCGTCAGCCATTCGCACGCCTCACCGCCCGTACGAGTGCACCGTCGCTACCCTATCGCGCTATCGCCCAGTCAACATCCCCTGCTACTTCCAGCCCTCTATCCATGTGTCCTAGCCACTAGTCGAGCCAAGCCGAAGCCTGTTTGACCACCGTGAGTGCTTGCTAAGGCCCGATTTAACCATTTTAACCTTTCTCGATCCATTCCTGCTTAAACAGAGTCATCCTCTTGCCTTTGTAGTCAATGAATAGCCAAGAACAAAGAGGAAAATAGTGAGTTTTCTAGCAGCTTTATGGCCCATTTTGAGGTGGTTCCGGGCCTCGAAAATTTGGCCCACTTTGGAGAGTATCGAGCCTCGTTGTATCCCCTACGTTTTGAACCATCCGGCTCACTAAACAAGTGAGTTGAACTCACTAATCCTCGCTTAGTCAGTTAATTATGCTTAGGGGATGATTAGATTAATTAAACATGGTTTATGTGGATAGATTAGATTAGATTAGTTAATTTAATTATCTGCCGATGTATGTTAGGTGATTAAATAGTGCTATTAGCGAGTAGACACATGCTATTATTTATTTAGCAAACCTTGCAATTTTTCCAAGTCCGTTTCGTCGTCCAATTAGGCATTATGAGCCTAAGTCGGATTTATTGTATTTATTAATATTTTTCGTAATTAATTTTTCAAAATTAGGCTGGGATAGCTGACGATCGGAATTTTACGCTGGTTATTATGGTGCAATCTATTTATTTATTTGAGTTCTAATTTGTGTTGAATTGATTTAATTGTGATTTTAGGATTTTATTCCTAAATTAATTACTTTTGGTAATTAATGGAAAATTACCGGGGTCGGTTTACAGCGCCAAAAATATGGTATGGGCTGTTGAAACGGTGGGATGTTGAAAAAGTGAAATCATTATATTTTGGCCAACCGTGTACCCACACATGGCTATTTTATGGAGAATAAAAAAAAAGATGGAATTGGTTATATGATTGGGATGGTATACTATATTGGCCAACAAGCGATATGACAGCTTAGCAGAGAGTAGTATACTGGTATACTATATCAGCTTACGGGCGATATGGCAACTTAGCAGAGAGTAGTATACCTTATTAGGTTAGATTGAGCATTATTGATACACTATATTAGCATATGGGCGATATGGCAGCTTAGCAAAGAGCAATATACCCGATCATCTCATAAGTGAGCTATACTATCTATCTATCAGCTTAGTAGTGAGTAGTCATAATATGAGCGGACTTATAGATAATATGAGATGAGCTGACCAAGAAAGGGTCGTGATGACATGTAATTGACTAGGTCGATTGATTAATGGTTTGATCCGATGTTATGAATTGATTGATTGATGTGATATGAGGCATCTATAATAATGTTGATTTGTAGGATGGAATTGAGGCCAAGGTAAGTCCTCTGACTCGTGATTGTGCTTAGGCAGCCCTTGTGGCGTATCGGCTTCCTGCTCGGGTCTTACGGGGTAGAACATGCTGAGACATAGTCTCACCCCGTTGTGGGACAACATTTTAGGTCCCTAGATGGCAACACCTCCCCCTCCTCCCTTGCAATTTGGTATACCTAAAGAAATCACCGAGATAGGTTATCATATTCCAATACATCCCCACCCTGAAGGATTGGAGTATCTGTTGATAAAATCCACTTTCTGGGTTGATGTGGGTGAACCCGAAAAGGTACCCCACAAGTATTGATCTTGGTATCGTCACTATCACGATGGGCGAAGGGAGGGCCCTATGCTAGAATCTGATATGCCTCAATATGTTTTGAAGGTTGCATTTGGTAAGAGTACAGCAGACCCTCAGGTTGGGGCGGTAGACGATAGGAAGGATCCAAAGCGCGAAGAGTCATAGTCCTCGGTGTGCTCGGCAAACGGCTCAAAGTAGGAAGAATTTAGTGATGATGAGTAGTAGTAATTGTGATTGTTAGACCCCGCCCCCAGTGTGAGAGCCTGCTATGGTGTATATGTTTTTATATACCTAGATCCACTTGTATAATAGATGACATGGAGTGCTATGTATATATGTATATAAGCGTGGTTGGTGTGGTTTGAAATTTTATGGTCCTAGTTTCCTATCCCATTGTTTTATTCTCTGGGGATTATTTATATGCTTCCGCATGCGTATATTAAAAAGAAAAGGGTCAGCAATGCATCCTAGGACATCGCTATTTAATTTACCAGTGAGGGATGGGCGCGCATGTGGCATCCCAAAATTTCATGACAGCCCCTGGATATACTAAGAACCATGAATAGGTGATGGAAGTGTTATTGATTTATGTTATGGCCTTTAGACCAAAGAATTTTAATAGATTAATGCCGAGTATTTTAATGGAGAATTATTTGGGTAGAAATACATCTTATGTTAATGAATGATCAAGGTTGGTGCTATAGGACAATTTGATAAAGGAGACTTTGTTCTTGATTATGCACTTTATAGATTTGATTTTATGGATTAATGTCACAAAGTCTTTTGGCCATTTTATTATGCAATTATGTATTTATTTAAATGAGGATTAAGATGTATTATTATAAATAAATTTGGGCCATTTAAGTTTGGACTTTAGGCCCAAGAGTGTTGGCCTAAAGTGGGCCAAGAGGGGCGGCCCATAGAGCCCATAGGGCTGTCGACCACATGGAAAGGGGAGAGAGGAGCCAGATGGGCCTCCTCCATGTGTCTTCAACAAGAAGACACCTGTCTCCTTCTTAGGGACAAGTGTCCCTCCATGCAAGAAGTAAAGTATGCAAGGGTTTTAATTCAACTAAAAGGAAAAGGGGGAGGGGGATTTCGACCAGAAGAGAGAGAGGAGAGAGAGAGTTACCGTCTGAAAGAGGGAGAGCGAGCGAGCAGAGGAAGAAGGAGTCTGCGCGTCCCCTGTCGTTCGCCGCCTCGCCCCGCCTTGTCTTGCTGTGTTTCCTTCAAATTTGAGGCAAGTGAAGTCCTAAAACCTACCCTTTGCATTGCTGTGTGTATGTGTAGTAGATGGTAAGTCTTGGTTGTGGTAGATGGGATGAAATTTTTGAGCTATGGTGAGAGATTCGTTGGTCATGCATACTGTTTCTGGAAAGACCAGTTTGACCATCTTTGAGTTTGTGTGTTGCATGTGACTTTAGTCAGAATATTGTTTTGATTTCTTCATGAAAGTTGTAGAGAACACCTTGAAGAACAACATACTAAAATTTGAGGCAAAACGAACAAGAAATGGTTAGTGAAATAATTTTTCTTTGGAGAGACTAGATCTGGAATTCGTTGTGCTGCTTTCAGTGGTTTTGTGGTCTGTAAAGTAATCTTCTTGTGAAACTCTCACTTTGATCTCTTAATGAAAGTTGTAGTGTACTTCTTTAGGTAGAACATATAAAAAATTTAGAGGAAATGAACAAAAATAGGTTAGTAAAATCATCATCTTTTGAAGAAACTGGATCTGAGAAAAATGCTGCTTCGACCTAGTATGATTTCGTGATATTTATAAAATCATACAGTTAAAATTTGATCATGTGTCCTTAATGAAAGTTGTAGGTAATATTCTGGGGAGTAACATACTAAACATTTAGAAGAAATGAACATATGTAGGTTGGTGAAATGAGTTTCTTTTGAAAGATGATAATCTGGGAAAATATGATACCAATAACAGGGAGAAAGAATCGTCTATATCTATCAACATAAAACGATTTGGGTTTCGATGTCTTCATGAAATATTTACTGCTAGGACGTGTCTATAACATGTTAAAATTTCAGAATTTTTGGAGTTCATTTGGATATTTAATTTAATTTTCTTCCGAAACTGTGCAAGTTGAAATATTGAAGTTTTGTAAACTGTGATGCATGGACCGTGCTGTTTTGTGTGAGGTTCTTTTGGTGTGATGTTATTCATGAGATATCTGCCTTTAGGTCTCGTCTATAATGTTTCAAGTTCTCAGAATTTTTTAATGTCATTTATAAATTTTCTGGAGTTTTAATTAGAGGAATACATTCTGATTTATTCGAAAAATTGATGTGTTTTCAAAAATAAATGAATTTTTCCATTTGATGTAATGCTTTGAGTGGTTGATTTTGCTGCATATGTGATGACATATGGCATGTTATATGGCATCAAAAGCTGGTTGAAACCCTTCATATTGTTGCATCAAATGCCATGTTGAAATTGAGATACATGTGTGAATATAAATTGTGATAACAATAATACCATCGGAGGTGTGAGCCGACGATGCCCCGAGAGTCGGGATGCCCAAAGGTTCGAACCAGTCGATGCCCTTTAGATGCCTAGTTATATTATCAATACATGCCTAGAGGTTTCCCTGGGAGTGTCGGGATGTCCAGTTGTATACTTGGCTACACTTCAAAAGATGACCGACATCTCCTCCAACAGTTGTATACTTAAAGTCCATCGATTAGTGTCGACGTTCAAAAGTTCCTTCCTTTGCTATCCTCTTCCTCGTGGTCATATCCAACCACTCGATCCATCTACCGGTGGTAGTGGCAGTAAAGGTATCTTATGTAGTTTGAAATGTTAGTCCCCAAACGGGGTGAGTACAACCACTCAGTAGTAAAGATCCACCAAACTACACAATGCAACAAGCAAGACAATCAATATATCACGAGCAAAGCATATATCATCAATGCATTCGAACATACCTCACTCTACAACCATGCATATATCACCATACAACGTGCATATACCACCATACACTTATACAAATATCATCAAGTAGCCATGCATATATCACCATGCAATGTGCATATATCACCATGCACTTGTGCATGTATCATCAAACAGCCATGCATATATCACCATGCAACGTGCATATACCACCATGCACTTCATGCTTGCATTCCCATGAGGTTCAACCCATGCCATACGCACACATCCATGCACATGATTCAATTCTCAATTATATTTTTCAATTGGGTCACCACATTTTTCTTTCTTGGGACCAGTAATTGCATCCCTCATTTATCACTCGCACCCAACCTGGCATCGCGAGGAGCCTCCGGTACACACCTCCAGGCATTCGACACAAACCTCCGGGCATCTCGCATCCCACCTGGCATCACGAGGAATCTCCGGGTCTCGACATGAAAATGGTTACCCTTGATACCACTTAAGATGTGGCACCCCTCAAACGGCCCCCGATCCGTTAGGGTCGCCACAATTCGATTACCATTCTTTTGCTTGACCTAAAGGTCTATCAATCCTGGGGGTTTACATCTTTTAGATTGGTCCCTGCATAACTTATATGGTGGAAGCACATCCATTAACTCCCTTCCCTATATTTAGAAAATGATGCACACCAACTAAGACATTTAAAGGTAAAAGCCAAACACTTTTATTTACTTAAATTAGATGGACATCATTCATCGATACATCAAAATGCCATAGTTTTCTATACTTAGCTACACTTCAAAAGATGACCGACATCTCCTCCAACAATCGTATACTTAAAGTCCATCGATCAGTATCGGCGTCCAAAAGCTCCTTCCTTTGCTATCCTCCTCCTTGCAGTCATATCCAACCACTTGATCCATCTACCGGTGGCAGTGGTTGCAGAGGTATCTTATCTAGTCTGAAATGTTAGTCTCCAAACGGGGTGAGTACAACCACTCAACAGTAAAGATCCACCAAACTACACAATGCAACAAGCAAGACAATTAAGATATCACGAGCAAAGCACATGCCATCAATGCATTCGAACATACCTCACCATACAGTCATGCATATATTGCCATACAATGTGCATATACCACCATGCACTCGTACAAATATCATCAAGCAGTCATGCATATATCATCATGCAATGTGCATATAGCACAATGCACTTGTCCATATATCATCAAACAGCCATGCATATATCACCATGCAACATGCATATACCACCATGCACTTGTGCATATATCATCAAACAGCTATGCATATATCACCATGCAACGTGCATATACCACAATGCACTTCATGCTTGCATTCCCATGAGGTTCAACCCATGCCATACGCACACATCCATGCACATGATTCAATTCTCAATTTTATCTTTCAATTGGGTCACCACATTTTTCTTTCTCGGGACTAGTAATTGCATCCCTCATTTATCGCTCGCACCTAACCTAGTATCGCAAGGAGCCTCCAGCACACACCTTTGGGCATCCGGCATACACCTCCGGGCATGTCGCATCCCACCTAGCATCACTAGGAATCTCCGGAGCTCGCCATGAAAATGGTTACCCCTACCCTCTAGGCATGCATCATGATACAATCCCTCACCCTCTGAGCATGTATCATAATACAACCAGGCATCCCGACACTCCTAAGGAAAACCTCTGGGTATGTATTCGTAATACAACCAGGCATCCAAAGGGCATCAACTCATTCGAACCTTTGGGAATCCAGACTCCCGAGGCATCGTTGGCTCACACCTCCGACGGTATCCTCATTTATCATAATTCATATTCACATTTGTGTCTCAATATCAACATGGCACATGATGTGATGGCAAGAAAGTCAATTTCAGCTTTTTATTTTATATGTAATGCCAAATATCATCACATGTGCAGCAAGATTCAATCACTTAAAAACCATATAATTCATGGGGCAAACTCATGGATTATTGCTATTATTTTAGAAACAGAATGCGTTCTTTTAATCTACACTTCTTAAAATTTAGTGATTGGCCCTAATAATTTCTAAGAATTTAATACATCATAGACAAGCTCTAGAGGTATTTCTCTCATGAAGAACACAATACCACCAGAATTTCATACAAAACAGAATAGTCCATGCATTACACCTTTTGAAATTCGCACAATCCAGCTTGCACAGTTTTAGGAAAAATTTTAATTAAATACCACCTTCAAAAATTATGAAATTCGATCATGTGGTAGTCAAGACATAAAGGCAGATACTTCATGAAGAACACTACACCAAAAGATCCCCATAAAATTAGGTATAGACCATGCATCACAGCACTACTATTCTAACAGTTCAACTTGCACAGTTTTTGATATATTTTTGGTTAAATAGACAAAGGAACTTCAAAAATTACGAAATTTGAAAATGTTGTAGGGAAGACATGAAGAGAGATATTTCATGCAGAACACGTTTCCAAAAGAACCTCATACGAAACGATATAGTCCACACATTGCAACTTACAAAGTCCGAACACATCAGATTGCACAGTTCTAGAAACATTTCCAATTAAATACATAAATGAACCTCAAAATTTATGAAATTGGAATATGTGAGAGAAAAGGCCATAAGGTAGATACTTCATGAAGACATTAAAGTCTAATTCGTCCTATATAATTAAATATGGTCGGTTAAAATCTCTGTTCCTAGTACCGAAATTTCCAGATCTAACCATCTCCAAAGGACCACGATTTCACCTACCTATTCTTGTTTTTTTTCTCTAAACTTTTGATATGTTCTACATTAAGAAGTACACTACAACGTTCATTAAGGAATCGAAGTGAGATGTTCACAAGAAAGTCACTTTACAGGCCACGAAACCACTGAAGGTCAGCACAACGAATTCCAGATCTAGTCTCTCCAAAGAAAAATCATTTCACTAACCATTTCTTGTTCTTTTTTCCTCAAATTTTAGTATGTTGTTCTTCAAGGTGTTCTCTACAAGTTTCATGAAGAAATCAAAACAATATTCCGACTAAAAGTCATATGCAACACACAAACTCAAAGATGGTCAAACTGGTCTTTCCAAAAACAGCATGCATGACCAACGAATCTCTCTCCATAGCTCCGAAATTTCATCCCATCTACCACAACCAACACTTACCATCTACTACACATACACACAGCAATGTAAAGGGTAGGTTTTAGGACTTCAGTTGCCTTAAACCTTTCTGCTCGATTACTGGCCAAAAACAGGGGTTTGGGGGTGTCCGGCTTGGCTCAATCGGGGAACCGGTGGCCTCGACGGTGGCAGCTCAGACACAGCGAGAGGTGGCCCTTCCTTCTCTTCCCCTTGCTGCTCGCACCCACGCATGAACTCTCTCTCTCTCTCTCTTGGTCTCCCCTCCTCTTCGTGCGAAGCCCCCATCCCCCTTTGTTTTGTTCTTTTATTAATTAATTATCTCCATTTTGCATGTAGGAAATTGAACAAAGGACAAGTGGTCAAAGAGGAAGGACAAGTGTAGGTACAAAAGGACAAGTGTTGGGTGTGAAAGGCATGCTCTCCCCCTCCCCTTTTGGTTCGTGCGACACCCTTGGGGTGTTTCTTGGGCCTGCTTGGGCCCGAAATCTTGGGCCCAAGAGTCCATAAAATAAGGCCCTAATCCCCTTTTCTTTTTATATAACTTAGCATTTTATTTTTATCAAATTTACTTAAATAACAAAAATTCAGATTGCTTTATATACAAGTATATACACACACACACACACACACACATATATACTCCAAATTCTTGCGGCCCGCTCAATATCCTCAAGTTCTAATTCTTTTATTTTTTTAGCGCATATAATTCTTATGCAAGATCAAATCCCATCCTTTTGGTTCAAAGGATAAAATTGAAATACTATTCCAAATGAACAAAAACAAATCAATGCTTGTATAATAAAAACAAAGTCACAGTTCAGTGACTATCACCTATCCGAGGGTTGTCTAAAATTTTGGATGCCACAATTCTCCCCTCCTTAGAGAATTTCGTCCTTGAAATTAGACATCACTCATGTCTCTATAAATAGATGAGGATACCTTTCGCTCATTTCTTTCTCACTTTCCCATGTGGCTTCCTCCACATCGTGATGTCGCCATAATATCTTAACCAATGAAATTTTCTTGGTCCTAAGAATTTGTTCCTTTCAATCTAATACTTGCACAAGCTCTTCAATGTACCTCACTTTCTCATCCACTTTGATGGCTTCATGATCGAGTATGTGACCAAGATTCGGCTGATGCTTCCTCAGCACATCATGCAAATTTCCTAATTTAGGAGGCAGCACCAAACGATAAGCTACATCTCCTATTCTTTCAAGTATCTCAAAAGGTCCAACAAATCTAGGGCTTAACTTATCCTTCGGATAGTCCGTGTGAACTGCTAGGAAATGGGCAGACTTAGTCGAGCGATCTACTATCACCTAGATAGAGTCATGGCCACTTGATGTCCTTGGTAATCCTTGCACAAAATCCATCCTCACATGGTCTCCTTTCCATTATGGTATATCTAACGGTCTCAATCGAACACACCATTTAGCCAAATTATTTCTATACCTTTGTCACCATCAATTCAAGCCTAGAACCATCAAAATTGACACCATTAACAACTCATCTGGTTCAATCCAACAAAGACATTCACTATGCTTTCACTGCAACATAGATTCAAGCCTAAAATATAGCATCATTCATTCGGTTCAAATATCGATAGTCCACCAAGACTTATTCAATTCAAAGATTGACAATCCACCAAAATAAAACTTGCCTAGTTTCCATCGAGTATATCTCATGTCTCACCCTAAAGGATCATCACTTGGTCTAATCACTCATGAAATCCACAACTTGAACTTTCACCATTTCACATTGGAAAGACTAAAACCACAATTGATCATATCCACTAATTCCACAAAACCTTCTCAAATTGAGATCATCACCAAAATTAAAAGTTGACCATCATCAATTAAATCATTATTCCGACATATAAACCACAAATAATTTCATGTCTCATATGACCACTCAAACTCATGACTTCCAAGATCAATCTATACATACTAAATGCCCCCATGTAACGCATCAAGACTTCCAATGAGATCCTCTAATAGGAAGTCACTATTTAGCTCAAATGATCATAACTTAATCCTCAAATTCATAACTCACTCTCCATAATTCACTTCTTAAGCCTTGTTTGCAACACTACGCTTAGATGTTGTGCATGTTCTTCAGGTCCTTTAGAATATATCAGGATATCATCAATGAAGACAATCAGAAATTGATCCAAATAGGGTTTAACTATCCTATTCATCAAGTCCATAAATGCAACCGGGGCATTCGTCAGTCCAAATGGCATAACTAGGAACTCATCGTGTCCATAGCGAGTCCTAAATGCAGTCTTAGGAATGTCTTCTTTCTTGATCCTTAACTAATGGTATCCTGACCTTAAATCGATTTTAGAAAAGTCCGAACTTCCTTGCAATTGGTTGAATATGTCATCAATTCAAGGTAATGGGCACTTACTCTTAACAATCACATGATTCAAATGTCTATGATCAATGCACAAACGCATCGACCCGTCCTTCCTTTTCACAAACAAAAGTTCTACAAGCTTAACCATGCTCCCATTGCGCCACTCTAATAAAATTATCCCAGAAACATTGCCTTCCCAGTTCAGTTCATAGTTTGGTTCATTCCTGCCCCATTTTGCCATCCTAGAAGCCTACTAGGAGCTGCTCCTTGTTCAGGTCCTCTAACCTTGGTATCCACTCCCCGCCCTCATCGGACCGGGTCCTTACAGGTACACCGGCTTTTGCCTGGTTCAAACCAAACTACACATCAATTGGAGGGTCTCGTTTCGATAGGGACTAACTTACAAAGATATTATCTGCTTTGGCCTTTCCCATTCTTAGCCTCACGGTTTTTATCCTTAGCGCATGAGTAAGTACTATCTCAGGAGATCATTCATCCTAGTCCATTGCTTACGGAGCTAGTTCATTCTTACGATGACATCAAAGTCATACATAACTATCACTATCAAATCCATTTTCAAATCTCGTTCCCCTAGGGTTATCTCACACATCTCACATGTTAATGTAGATAACAACATGTCCTTCAATGATGTAGAAATACAAAGAGCCATATCTAGAGATTTGTTCTTATTTCTCGCAATCATCTATTTTTTTTTTTTTGTCGACACAAATGAATGTGTGCCACTCATATCAAATAACGCATATACCTTCTTATCCCTCTTTCCAAATCGTACCTGAGATAACATTTTCTGAAGCTCCTGCTTCCTCATGGGTGACCGCATACATCCTTCCTTGTGCTGGTGGCCTTTGTGGATTCCTTGGTAGGTTTGGTCCACTGGTACTTTGTTACACCTGTCGCACCAAGCTAACATTCGACTGCGACCTCTCTTGTGGACGATCTATCTTAAAGTGACCTCTCTACCCACAGCCAAAACATTTCAATCGATCATTACGGGGTCCCAGTCCATGTTGTCTACCACACCTCTGGCAAAAATTACCCTGGTAAGGTGCTCCCCCTAGAACCGGGCCACTCTTGACTTTTCCAGAATTCCCATAATTATTCCTCTTCTTAGATTCCCAGGGCTAACCTTGATCAGGATAAGGTCTCTTACCCCTTCGAACATCATTAAAGGTCATCTGCCTCTTAGATTCGATTGCTCTCTCACTAACTCTTGCTCCACCAACGTGCCCTCTCATAAATCTCATTATAATCCCTTATATTCAGAGGCACTAGTTCTTTCCTGATATCAGTCCTTAGTCCTTTCAAGAATCTTTTAGCTTTTTCCTCTCGATCCTCAATGAACCTAGGAGCATACCTAGACAATTCAGAAAATTTTGCCTCATACTGGTCTACTGTCAGCTCCCTTTGTTCCAACTGAACAAATTTAGTGATCTTCCAATCCTTGGCACAATTAGAGAAATGTTTCCTATTAAAGGTCCTAACAAACTCATCCCACTTTATCTCAATACCCGGTGGAAAGATTGTATCTCTTGAAGCTTTCCACCAAAAATTTGCATTTCCCTCCAGTTGGTACTTTGAAGGGGTTATCTTTTCAGCATCGCTATAGTTCAACAACCGGAAAATCCGTTCCATTCAATCAATCCATTGCTCCGCTTCAACTTCATAAATTGTTCCCCCAGTCCTGGAGGGCGACGTTCCACTTCAGGTTGTTGTTGCGCTTGTCTTTCTATCAGATTTCCAATATTAGCCAATGCCTACAGGATATCTTCCATTTGGGGTTCAGCCCTTGCAGTAAAGGCTTCAGCCCTCGATGGATGAGCACTTCCAGCTTGCACCATGACTTTCCTACAATTTTCGAAGCATTTGCCTCAAGAATAATTTGCAACTCGATGTCACTAGTTAGATCATTAATTAAGGTTATTACTAAAGTCACATAAGTAAGATAGAATGTTACTGACACACAAAAGCAACATCACACTAGTTACCAGGGATCTACAAGTGAATACCCATCACCTGTTGTTCAAAGTTGGTCAACTATTCTTGGTTAGTACCCTATGGTGTGCATCATTCTATCTTCATTTCCATCTGAGGCACCTTATCACTCCAAATAGACCAAAGCTCTAATAACACTTAAGATGTGGCACCCCTCGAACAGCCCTCGATCTGTTAGTGTCGCCACAATTCAAGTACAATTCTCTTGCTTGACCTAAAGGTCTATCAATCTTGGGGGTTTACATCTTTTAGATTAGTCCTTGCACAACTTATATGGCGGAAGCACATCCATTAACTCCTTCCTCTATATTTAGAATACGATGAACACCAACTAAGACATTTATAGGTAAAAGCCAAAACCTTTTATTTACTTAAACTAGATGGACACCATTCATCGATACATCAAAATGCCATAGTTTTCTATACTTGGCTACAGTTCAAAAGAGACCGACATCTCCTCCAACAGTCGTATACTTAAAGTCCATCGATCAGTGTCGGCGTCCAAAAGTTCCTTCCTTTGCTATCCTCCTCCTCGCGGTCATATCCAACCACTCGATCCATCTACCGGTGGTAGTGGCAGCAAAGATATCTTATCTAGTTTGAAATGTTAGTCCCCAAACGGGGTGAGTACAACCACTTAGCAGTAAATATCCACCAAACTACACAATGCAATAAGCAAGACAATCAAGATATCACGAGCAAAGCACATATCATCAATGCATTCGAACATATCTCACCATATAGCCATGCATATATCGCCATACAACGTGCATATACCACCATGCACTTGTACAAATATCATCAAGTAGCCATGCATATATCATCATGCAATGTGCATATACCACCATGCACTTGTACATATATCATCAAATAGCCATGCATATATCACCATGCAATGTGCATATACCACCATGCACTTGTGCATGTATCATCAAACAACCATGCATATATCACCATGCAACATGCATATAACACAATGCATTTCATGCTTGCATTCCCATGAGGTTCAACCCATGCCATACGCACACATCCATGCACATGATTCAATTCTCAATTTTATCTTTCAATTGGGTCACCACATTTTTCTTTCCCGGGACTAGTAATTGCATCCCTCATTTATCGCTTGCACCCAACCTGGCATCGCGAGGAGCCTCCGGCACACACGTCTGGGCATCCGGCACACACCTTCAGGCATCTCACAATCCGCCTGGCATCATGAGGAATCTCCGAGGCACGCCATGAAAATGGTTACCCCTACCCTTCGGGCATGCATCATGATACAACCCCTCACCCTCCGGGCATGTATGATAATACAACCGGGCATCCCGACACTCTCGGAGAAAACCTTTGGGCATGCATTCGTAATACAACCAGGCATCCAAAGGGCATCGACTCATTCGAACTTGTGGGCATCCCGACTCCTGGGGCATCGTTGGCTCACACCTCCGACGGTATCCTCATTTATCATAATTCATATTCACAATTGTGTCTCAATATCAACATGGCACATGATGTGATGGGAAGAAGGTCAATTTCAGCTTTTGATTTTATATGTAATGCCAAATATCATCACATGTGCAGCAAGATTCAATCACTTAAAAACATTATCATTCATGGGGCAAACTCATTGATTATTGCTATTATTTTAGAAATGGAATGCGTTCTTTTAATCTACACTTCTTAAAATTTAGTGATTGGCCCTAATAATTTCTAAGAATTTAATACATCATAGACAAGCTCTAGAGGCATTTATCTCATGAAGAACACAATACCACCAGAATTTCATACAAAACAGAATAATCCATGCATTACAGCTTTTGAAATTTGCACAATCCAGCTTGCACAGTTTTAGGAAACATTTTAATTAAATACACAAATGACCTTAAAAAATTATGAAATTCGAACATGTGGTAGTCAAGACATAAAGGCAGATATTTCATGATGAACACTACACCAAAAGATCCCCATATAATTAGGTATAGACCATGCATCACAGCACTACTATTCTAATAGTTCAACTTGCACAGTTTTTGGAACATTTTTTGTTAAATAGACAAACGAACTTCAAAAATTACGAAATTTGAATATGTTGTACGGAAGACATGAAGAGAGATATTTTATGCAGAACACATTTCCAAAAGAACCTCATACAAAACGATATAGTCCACGCGTTGCAACTTACAAAGTCCGAACACATCAGATTGCACAGTTTTAGAAACTTTTTCGATTAAATACCCAAATGAACCCCAAAATTTATGAAATTTGAATATATGAGGTAAAAGACCATAGGGTAGATACTTCATGAAGACATCGAAGTCAAATTCGTCCTAGATAATTAAATATGGTCGGTTAAAATCTCTGTTCCTAGTACCGAAATTTCCTGATCTAACCATCTCCAAAGGACCACGATTTAACCTACCTATTCTTGTTTGTTTTCTCTAACTTTTTGATATGTTCTACCTCAATAAGTAAAATACAAATTTCATTAAGAGATTGAAGTGAGATCTTCACAAGAAAGTCACTTTACAGGCCACGAAACCACTGAAGGTCATCACAACGAATTCCAGATCTAGTCTCTCCAAAGAAAAATCATTTCACTAACTATTTCTTGTTCGTTTTGCCTCAAATTTTAGTATGTTGTTCTCCAAGGTGTTCTCTAAAATTTTTATTGAGAAATCAAAACAAGATTCTGAATAAAAAGTCACATGCAAAACACAAACTCAAAGATGGTCAAACTGGTCTTTCCAGAAACAGCATGCATGACCAACGAATCTCTCTCCATTGCTCCGAAATTTCATCCCATCTACCACAACCAAGACTTACCATCTACTACAAATACACACAGCAATGCAAAGGGCAAGTTTTAGGACTTCACTTGCCTCAAATTCGAAGGAAACACAGCAAGACAAGGCGGGGCGAGGCGGCGAACAACGGCGGACACGCAGACTCCTTCTTCCTCTGTTCGCTCACTCTCCCTCTTTCGGACGGTAACTCTCTCTCTCCTCTCTCTCTTCTGGTCGAAATCCCCCTCCCCCTTTTCCTTTTAGTTGAATTAAAACCCTTGCATGCTTTACTTCTTGCATGGAGGGACACTTGTCCCTAAGAAGGAGACAAGTGTCTTCTTGTTGAAGACACATGGAGGAGGCCCATCGGGCTCCTCTCTCCCCTTTCCATGTGGTCGACAGCCCTATGGGCTCTATGAGCTACCCCTCTTGGCCCACTTTATGCCAACACTCTTGGGCCTAAAGTCCAAACTTAAATGGCCCAAGTTTATTTTGAATAATACATCTTAATCCTCATTTAAATAAATACCTAATTGCATAATAAAATGGCCAAAAGACTTTGTGACATTAATCCATAAAATCAAATTTATAAAGTGCATAGTCAAGAAAAGTCTGCTTTATCAAATTGTCCTATAGCACCAATCTTGATCATCCATTAACATAAGATGTATTTCTACCCAAACAATTCTCCATTAAAATACTCGGGATTAATCTATTAAAATTCTTTGGTTTAAATGCCATAAATCAATAACACTTCCATCACCTATTCATGGTTCTTGGTATATCCAGGGGTTGTCATGAAATTTTGGGATGCCACAATTCTCCCCTCCTTAGAGAATTTCGTCCTCAAAATTAGACATTACTCATGTCTCTATAAATAGATGAGGATACCTTTCGCTCATTTCTTTCTCACTTTCCCACGTGGCTTCCTCCACACCGTGATGTTGCCATAATATCTTAACCAATGGAATTTTCTTGGTCCGTAGGAATTTGTTCCTTTCGATCCAACACTTGCACAGGCTCCTGAATGTACCTCACTTCCTCTTCCACTTTGATAGCTTCATGATCGAGTATGTAACCAGGGTCCAGCTGATACTTCCTCAGCCATGCCTATATTTTTCTGAAAACTATTGTTATACACAAATTCTACTAGGTATAACTTTTCATCCCAACTTCCTTTAAAGTCAAGGATGCAAGCTCTTAACATGTCCTCTAATGCTTGGATCACTCTTTTTGTTTGTCCATCCATTTGTAGATGAAAAACAGTACTAAATGGGAGCTTTGTCCCTAAGGTGGTTTGAAGACTTCGCCAAAGGTTTGAAGTAAATCTTGAGTCTCTATTCGATGTGACAATTACAGGATCACCATGTAAGCGTACCACTTGGCTTACACATAAATCAGCAAATTTATCCATCGGATAATCTACGTGAACTGCTAGGAAATGGGTAGACTTAGTCAAGCGATCTACTATCACCTAGATAGAGTCGTGACCACTTAATGTCCTTGGTAATCCTTGCACAAAACCCATCCTCACATGGTCCCTTTTCCATTCTAGTATATCTAATGGTCTCAATCTAACACACCATTTAGCTGAATTATTCTTATACCTTTGTCACCATCAATTCAAGTCTAGAACCATCAAAATCGACACCATTAACAACTCATCTGGTTCAGTCCAACAAAGACATTCACTACGCTTTCACTGCAACATAAATTCAAGCCTAAAATATAGCATCATTCCTTCGGTTCAAATATCGATAGTCTACCAAGACTTATTCAATTCAAAGATCGATAATCCACCAAAATAAAACTTGTCTAGTTTCCATCGAGTATATCTCATGTCTCATCCTAAAGGATCATCACTTGGACTAATCACTCATCAAATCCACAACTTGAACTTTCTCTTGGAAAGACTATCACCACAATTGATCATATCCACTAATTCCACAAAACCTTCTCAAACTGAGATCATCACCAAAATTAAAAGTTGACCATCATCAATTAAACCTATTATTCCGACACATAAACCACAAATAATTTCATGTCTCATATGACCACTCAAACTCATGACTTCCAAGACAATCTATACATACTAAATGCCTCCATGTAATGCATCAAGACTTCCAATGAGATCCTCTAATAGGAAGTCACTACTTAGCTCAAATGATCATAACTTAATCCTCAAATTCATAACTCACTCTCCATAATTCACTTCTTAAGCCTTGTTTGTAGCATTACGCTTAGATGTTGCGCATGTTCTTCAGGTCCTTTAGAATATATCAGGATATCATCAAATGAAGACAATCATAATTTGATCCAAATAAGGCTTAAATATCCTATTCATTAAATCCATGAATGCAGCTCAGGCATCCGTTAATCCAAATAGCATAACTAGGAACTCGTAGTATCCATAGCGAGTCCTAAATACGATCTTAGGAATGTTTTCTTTTTTAATCCTTAACTGATGGTATCCTGACCTTAAGTCAATTTTAGAAAAGACTGAACTTCCTTGCAACTGATCAAATAAATCATCAATTCTAGGTAATGAGTACTTACTCTTAACAATTACATGATTCAATTGCCTATTATCATTGCACAAATGCATCGACCTATCTTTCTTTTTCACAAACGAGAGTTCTACAAGTTTAACCATGCTTTCGCTATGCTACCTTCCCAGTTCAGTTCATAGTTCGGTTCATTCCCGCCCCCGTTTTGCCATCCTAGAAGCCTACCATGAGCCACTCCTTGTTTAGGTCCTCTGACCTCGGCGTCCACTCCCTACCCTCATCGGACCGGGTCCTTACAGGTAAACCGGCTTTCGCCTAGTTCGAACCCAAACTACGCATCCATTAGAGGGTCTCGTTTCGATAGAGACTAAATTACAGAGATCTTATCTGCTTTGGCCTATCCCGTACTTAGCCTCACGGATTTTATTCTTAGCGCATGAGTAAGTACTATCTCAGGAGATCATTCATCCTAGTCCATTGCTTATGGAGCTAGTTCATTCTTATGATGACATCAAAGTCATACATAACTATCACTATCAAATCCATTTTCAGATCTCGTTCCCCTAGTGTTATCTCACACATCTCACATGTTAACGTAGATAACAACATGTCCTTCAGTGATGTAGAAATACAAAGAGGCATATCTAGAGATTTGTTCTTATTTCTTACAATCATCTATATTTTTTTGGACACAAATGAATGCGTGCCACTCATATCAAATAACGCATATACCTTCTTATCCCTCTATTGAAATCGTACCTGAGATAACATTTTCTGAAGCTCTTGCTTCCTCTTGGGTGACCGCATACATCCTTCCTTGTGCCGGTGGCCTCTATGGATTCCTTGGTAGGTTTGGTCCACCGGTACTTTGTTGTACCTTTCGCACTGAGCTAACATTCGGCTGCGACCTCTCTTGTGGACAATCTTTCTTAAAGTGACCTCTCTGCCCACAGCCAAAACATTTCAATCGATCATTACAGGGTCCTAGTCCATGTTGTCTACCACACCTCTGGCAAAAATTACCCTAGTAGGGTGCTCTCCCTAGAATTGGGCCACTCTTGACTTTTCCAGAATATCCAAAATTATTCCTCTTCTTAGATTCCCAAGGCTAACCTTGATCAGGATAATGTCCCTTACCCCTTCGAACATCATTAAAGGTCATTTGCCTCTTAGATTCTGATTGCTCTCTCACTAACTCTTGCTCCACCAATTGTGCCTTCTCATAAATCTCATTATAATCCCTTATATTCAGAGGCACTAGTTCTTTCCTGATATCAGTCCTTAGTCCTTTCAAGAATATTTTAGCATTTTCCTCTCGATCCTCAACCAACCTAGGAGCATACCTAGACAATTCAGAAAATTTTGCCTCATACTGGTCTATTGTCAGCTCCCTTTGTTCGAACTGAACAAATTCAGTAATCTTCCTATCCTTGGCATAATTAGATAAATGCTTCCTATTAAAAGCCCTAACAAACTCATACCAGTTTATCTCAGTACCTGGTGGAAAGATCGTATCTCTTGAAGCTTTCCACCAAAACTTTGCATTTCCCTCCAGTTGGTACTCTGCCAAGGTTATCTTTTCAGCATCGCTACAATTGAACAACCAGAAAATCCGTTCCATTCCATCAATCAATTGCTCCGCCTCCTCAGGACTTCCCATTCCACTAAACTTAGGTGGCTTCAACTTCAGAAATTGTTCCACTAGTCCTTGAGGGCGAGGGTTCACTCCGGGTTGTTGCTACGCTTGTCTTTCCATCAGATTTCCAATATTAGTCAATGCCTGTAGGATATCTTCCATTCGGGGTTCAGCCCTTGCAGTAGAGGCTTTAGCTCTCGATGGATGAGCACTTCGAGCTCGCACCATGACTTTCCTGCAATTTTCCAAGCATTTGCCTTAAGAATAATTTGCAACTCGGTGTTACTAGTCAGATCATTAATTAAGGTTATTACTAAAGTCACATAAGTAACATAGAATATTACTGACACACAAAAGCAACATCACACTAGTTACTAGGGATCCACGAGTGAATACCCATCACCCGCTATTCAAAGTTAGTCAACTACTCTTGGTTAGTACCCTATGGTGTGCATCATTCTATCCTCATCTCCATATGAGGCACCTTATCACGCCAAATAAACCATAGCTCTTATACCACTTAAGATGTGGCACCCCTCGAACGGCCCCCAATCCGTTAGGGTCACCACAATTCAATTACCATTCTCTTGCTTGACCTAAAGGTCTATCAATCTTCGGGGTTTACATCTTTTAGATCGGTCCCTGCACAACTTATATGGCAGAAGCACATCCATTAACTCCCTTCCCTATATTCAGAAAACGATGCACACCAACTAAGACATTTATAGGTAAAAGCCAAACACTTTTATTTACTTAAACTAGATGGACATCATTCATCGGTACATCAAAATGCCATAGTTTTCTATACTTGGCTACACTTTAAAAGATGACCGACATCTCCTCCAAAAGTCGTATACTTAAAGTCCATTGATCAGTGTTGGCATGCAAAAGTTCTTTCCTTTGCTATCCTCCTCCTCGTAGTCATATCCAACCACTCGATCCATCCACCGGTGGTAGTGGTTGCAGAGGTATCTTATCTAGTCTGAAATGTTAGTCTCCAAACGGGGTGAGTACAACCACTCAACAGTAAAGATCCACCAAACTACACAATGCAACAAGCAAGACAATTAAGATATCACGAGCAAAGCACATATCATCAATGCATTCGAACATACCTCACCATACAGCCATGCATATATTGCCATACAATGTGCATATACCACCCTGAACTTGTACAAATATCATCAAGCAGCCATGCATATATGACCATGCAATGTGCATATATCACCATGCAATGTGCATATACCACCATGCACTTGTCCATATATCATCAAACAACCATGCATATATTACCATGTAACGTGCATATACCACCATGCACTTGTGCATGTATCATCAAATAGCCATGCATATATCACCATGCAACGTGCATATACCACCATGCACTTCATGCTTACATTCCCATGAGGTTCAACCCATGCCATATGCACACATCCATGCACATGAGGTTCAATTTTATCTTTCAATTGGGTCACCACATTTTTCTTTCCCGAGACCAGTAATTGCATCCCTCATTTATCTCTTGCACCCAACCTGGCATTGTGAGGAGCCTCTAGCACACACCTCCAGGCATCCAGCAACACCTTTGAGCATCTCGTATTCCACCTGGCATCACGAGGAATCTCTAGGGCTTGCCATGAAAATGGTTACCCCTACCCTCCAGGCATGCATCGTGATACAACCCCTCACCCTCCGGGCATGTATCATAATACAACCGGGCATCCCGACACTCACGATGAAAACCTTTGGGCATGTATTTGTAATACAACCAAGCATCCAAAGGGCATCAACTCATTTGAACTTTTGGGCATCCCGACTCCCAGGGCATCGTCGGCTCACACCTCTAACGGTATCCTCATTTATCATAATTCATATTCACAATTGTGTCTCAATATGAACATGGCACATGATGTGATGGCAACAAGTTTAATTTCTGCTTTTGATTTTATATGTAATGCCAAATATCATCACATGTGCAGCAAGATTCAATCACTTAAAAACAATATAATTCATGGGGCAAACTGATGGACTATTGCTATTATTTTAGAAACAGAATGCGTTCTTTTAATCTACACTTCTTAAAATTTAGTGATTGGCCCTGTCGCGACCAGTTTTTCGGGGTTTGGACCACCTAGGGTTTGGCTAATGGATTGTTAAGCCTAGACTTAACTCGGGCTCTCCCAAGCCCATACCAATTCGTGACTTAGGTTTGAATTGTTAACATGCAATTAAATTTTAACTAGGAGTCGCCACTAATCTATTTTGGTAGGTTGATTAGAAACCCTAGTAAAGTAACGGGAGATTTACTTTACTTCTACGAACCAGAGATTTATGAGTTCGGGGACTTGATTACGCTAGACTATTCTAGTGCCCTTTCCGTACCTTTTTATTTCATTTTCAAAAAAATGTTTGGCAATTGAATTAATTTTAATTTAACTTCCTAACATGTGAGGTGATCATACATGTGCGCATACCACCAATTTAACACTCAAGAAAGCAATTAAATATTGCAAAACATACCTAGAAGCAACGAAAGCATCTGCATTGTTAAATAAGAATTCATATCTACAACCCTAGATATGATTTCTAATTAACACGCAATTTCAATTTCTGTTTTCACTTTATTTAATGAAAATGATGACTTATGCAATGCATGTCAATATTCTAACATGATAACATGACCAAAATTGTATGTCATAAATAAGCATGCAATCTATCCTAAAGCATGAGATGAATTCATTCTAATTCTTTATATTTTCCATGAAATTTGAAATTAAAGAAATGCAACAATTAAATATGCAATCTAAATTAATCAAATGACCTAATTCTAATGACAGGTAATGTGATGCAATGACATACTAAAATGACACGCAACATACAATTTAGTATGCGGGTTATATGTCACGTGACATTTATTAAATGACTTAGTCTAATGACGAGGAAGTTCTAATTAAATGAACCTAATAAAAACTAAATGACGTGCATTTGGTAATTTTATTTAAAATGCAAAAATGATCTAGCTAGATTAAAATTCTACCTAATCAAGTCACATTAAATCTCAATTTAAACTAAGATATTATCTTAATCTAACATGCAATTTATCTAATATGCGATGACGTGCAAAAATGCCCTAATTCAACATGATATATGCATGATGACATTTTCTGCTTTTATTAATTTCAAAATTAAAATTTCACATGCAATTAAATGATGATAAAAATAACATCCTAAATGATTGTGCTTTCCTTTTTGGTTTTCTTTTCCTTGATTCAAAATAAAATTATTATTTTAAATATAAAAGATAAAAACCTAATCCTAATTCAACATTTTTTGGATTTTTCTTATTTAAAATTCGAAATAAGATTGCAATTTTAATCCTAAAGCAAATCTAATCCTAACTCAAATATTTTTTGGATTTTTCTTTTACGAAAATAAGATTGACTCAACCAACTTGATGATAGCAAATCAAACAAGATAAGATTGATATTCTAAAATTGGCGAACCATATCTCGCGCATGAGATCGGGTTGGCCAATTTTAAATTAAATCGCGAATCAAATCTCGGGCTTGAGATTGAATTGTCGATTTTTGTAAGGGATTGCGAGTCGGATTTCGGGCGCAAAAATCGGACCGTCAATCCCTAGCTTGAGGGTCTATTTCATGTTGGAATATCAATAATATACCAAGGAACAATTCCACTAAAACAGAATATTAAAGAAATAATGAAAATAATAAAAAAATAAAAGAAAACTACTTAATCTGATTTTCCTTGTTTCTTTTGTTGTTTCTGTTTTCTTTTTTCTGCCTTCTCCAGACAGCTTGCTCGTAGGTCTCCAAGGGCAGCTGTCGTCGGTCCGGTAGGGGGATGAGTAGCGGCGTCGGGCAAAGGGTGGTGGTGTCGCGGCGGTTCGGACGTCGGCCGGGCGGTCGGAATCGTGGGGTTCGGGCGGCAGCTGCGGGGCACCCGGTCGTCATGGGTCAGCGCGGGTTGAGCAGGGGTGGTGTTGGGCAGATCTAGCTCGGGTTTGGTCTCGATAGAGCTTCGGTGGGCCGGAGGTTGCGGTCAAGGTAGGTTGCGGCGTCACGGGAGCGATCGTCGGGTGCGGTGGACAGCGACTCGTGAGCGCGGGGGGAGCAGAGCGGGAGGCGAATCGGGTCCGCGAGACTCCGGGCGGTGTCGGCGCAAGGATCGGGTGGTGGCGTCGAGTCGCGAGGTAGAATCGGCTTCGCTGCTGGGGTTGAGCGGCGGTGGGAGCGTAATAGCGTGGACACAAACGAATCTGCAGAAAATTCAGCAATGAAGAAGAAGCACAGTAGATGTCTTTTCCTCTCTACAGTCGCACTTTGTCCTTCAGTCCGTCCTCTCTCTCTCTACTGTTTTTTCTCTCGCACACTTTCAAAACCTCACTTTTTGTGTTGACTTTTGAAAAGCACGAATGAAGAGCCACCGCACGAAAGAACTTTTTTTTCCTTCTTTTGTGTGTTCTTTTTGAACTAGAGCTCCCCCAAGAAGCCTCCCTTTATGTACCCCCTTTTATAGAGCAAGAACAAATCAATTTGTTCTACTAACGAAGATTTCATATACTGACTCAGCGATTGAAGATAATCTGAAATTTTTTTGTGAAGGTTTTCCAGATAATTCACTCAAGATAAAGCTCCATTAACCAACCTTAAAATCTTTCGAAATCTCCATCCGCAACAAAATATTTTAGAATATTCCCAACGATTTCACCACCTATTGTTAAAGATAAGATTACAGTGCGATTTTTTAATTTCCAAAAATTATCATAATATCGCATCAAATCTTAAATTTTCACAAGATAATTAAACATAATGACGGGCTTGGGTTAATTTTCTTCATGGGCTTAGTCCAGCCTGTTAATTTAAAACCCAAAACCACTAATTCGACCCATCCATCACTGGTCCAAGTAAATGCAAAATAAAAAATAAATGCACCTACAACTAAATGCTATGCAATTAATTAATTAATATTTTTTAGGGGTTAAAATTAATCCCTAGTTTCTTAATGTGATAAATGACTAAACGGGTAGCCAAAATTTAGGTGTCAACAGGCCCTAATAATTTCTAAGAATTTAATACATCATAGACAAGCTCTAGAGGCATTTATCTCATGAAGAACACAATACCACCAGAATTTCATACAAAACAGAATAGTCCATGGATTACAGCTTTTGAAATTCGCACAATCCAGCTTGCACAGTTTTAGGAAAAATTTTAATTAAATACACAAATGACCTTCAAAAATTATAAAATTTGAACATGTGATAGTCAAGACATAAAGGCAGATATTTCATGCAGAACAGTACACCAAAAGATCCCCATATAATTCTGTACAGACCATGCATCACAGCACTACTATTCTAACAGTTCAACTTGCACAGTTTTTGAAACATTTTTGGTTAAATAGACAAATAAACTTCAAAAATTACGAAATTTGAATATGTTGTAGAGATGACATGAAGAGAGAAATTTCATGCAGAACACATTTCCAAAATAACCTCATACAAAACGATATGATCCACGCATTGCAACTTACTAAGTCTGAACACGTCAGATTGTACGGTTTTAGAAACATTTCCGATTAAATACCCAATCGACCTCCAAAAATTATGAAATTCGACTATGTGATATTAAAGACCCTAAGGTAGATATTTCATGAAGGCATAAAAGTCAGATTCGTCTTAGGTAATTAAATATAGGCAGTTAAAACTTCTGTTCCTAGGACCGAAATTTCCAGATCTAACTACCTTCGAAAGATCACGATTTCACCTACTTATACTTGTTTTTTTTCTTTTATCCCAAATTTGAGTATTTTATACTCTAAGAAGTCCTTAACAACTTTCATTTAGAATTCAAAGCCAAAATCCAACTCGAACATCACATGCAAGTCACTAGAACAACAGAGGTCGAGCTGTTTTCTCGAGAACAGTTTACTAGCCGAGAACACCACTCTTAAAACTTCAGTTTTTCACATCCTAGACATCCGAAATTTGTCACCTTCAATCACGCACACTGGGCACAACATGCAAGAGTAGATCAAGGATCCCACTTGCCTCTAGACCGAGCAAATAGCGAGCACAACGGCAACGGGACACGGCGGCGATAGATGGTGATGCACAACCGACGATCAACGAACGGCCCTCCTCCTTCCTCTCTTCCTTTCTCCCTTTCTTCCTTTCTTTCTTCTCTTTCTCTCTCCCTCTCTCTCTCACTTAATCCGGCCATCATCTTCCCCTAATTTCCTTCCCCTCTATCATTAGCCATCATTACTATTTGCATGGAGGACACTTGGCAGCTAGGATGGAACACATGGCCTTCTTCATGCAAGATGGGCCTCCAATTCGGCTGGGCTCTTGTAGGTAGTACTCTGAAATATCTGTTCTCACAAAAGGAGTTGAACATGAGACAAAGGAGGTGGATGGAGTTGTTAAAGGATTATGATTGTGAGATACAATGCCATCCAGGGAAGGCGAATAAGGTAGCAGATGCTCTTAGTTGTAAGTCAGTTATGGAGATGGCCAGTTTAAGAATGGTGGAATGGAGCTTGTTAAAGTCCGTAATGGACTCGGAGTTTAAATTAAAAGTGGATTGTCTTACCAGTATGCTTAGTGCATTAAGGATTGAACCTGAAATTATTTAGAAAGTTAAGATCTTACAAGAGTCTGACCCGAAAATTATGAAAGTGAAAGATGCAGTGTCTTTAAGAAAAAGACTAGAGTTTCAAGTCTCTGAAGATGGAGTGATAAGATGCCAGGGACGACTTTGTGTTCCTGGCAACGAAGAAATAAAGAAGGAAATTCTGTCGGAGGCACATAGAAGTAATTACAGTGTTCATCCGGGTAGTACAAAGATGTACAGGAATTTGTGTCAGCAATTTTGGTGGAATGGTATGAAAGCAGATACGGCTAAGCATGTTTCTCAATGTTTGACATGCCAACAAGTAAAAGTGGAACATCGCAAACCTGCAAGACTCTTGAGACCGTTAGACATACCAGAATGGAAATGGGAGCATATAATAACGGACTTTGTACAAGGATTGCCAAGGACATCAAGTGGACATGACTCTATCTAGGTAATAGTGGACCGTTTGATTAAGTCTGCTGATTTCCTAACAGTTCGCATAGACTACCCAATGGACAAATATGTGGATATATATGTAAGTCAAGTAGTATGCTTACATGGTGTTCAAGTAACTATTACCTCAAACTGGGATTCGAGATTTACTTCGAACTTTTGGCGAAGTCTTCAAATTTCCTTAGGAACTAAACTCTAGTTTAGTACTGCTTTTCATACTCAAACAGATGGACAAACAAAAAGAGTGATCTAGACATTAGAGGATATGTTAGGAATTGGGATGAAAGATTGCAATTGGTGGAGTTTGCTTATAATAATAGTTTTCAAAAAAGTATAGGCATGGCTCCCTATGAAGCATTATATGGAAGGAGATGTAGGACTCCTGTCTGTTGGAATGAAGTAGGTGAAAAGAAATTGATAGGACTTGAACTAGTACAAGTTAGCACTGAAGTTGTCGAAATTATCAGGAAAAGACTTAAAATAGCTCAGAGTATACAGAAAGACTACACATATAGGTGTAGAAGGCCTTTGGAGTTTAATGTAGGAGATCATGTATTCCTTAAAGTATCTCCAATGAAAGGAATATCTCGATTTAGAATGAAGGGTAAGTTAAGCCCTAGATTTGTTGGACCTTTTGAGATACTTGAAAGAATAAGAGATGTAGCTTATCGTTTGGCGCTACCTCCAAAATTGGGAAATTTGCATGATGTGTTTGATGTGTTGATGCTGAGAAAGTACTGGCTGGATCCTGGTCACATACTCGATCATGAAGCCATTGAAGTAGATGAGAAGGTAAGGTACATCGAAGAGCCTGTGCAAATACTGGATCGAAAGGAGCAAGTCCTTAGGACCAAGACAATTTCACTGCTTAAGATATTATGGCAACATCATGATATGGAAGAAGCCACATGGGAGAGTGAAGATCAAATGAAGGAAAAGTACCCTTACTTATTTAAAAGGCATGAGTGATGTCTAATTTCGCGGATGAAATTCTCTAAGGAGGGGAGAATTGTGGCATCCTAGAATTTCTTGTTAATCCTTAGAGGTGCTCTAATCCATGTCTTGCATTGAGATTTTGGCCAAGCTTTTGGTGGGTAGTTATTTAATAGGAAAATTCTATTTTTGGCCATGTGAATTAGGGATTGGAATTTATTAAATTAGGTCACAAATTTTTGTGAATTATAAATTTCAATTTGGTGTTTATATAATTAAGGATTAGGTGGATTAATAGGATGAGGGTGGGCTGGACATTTAAAGGCCAAACCAGCCCATAGCCTTACCCCCTTTTTGGCTCGACCGGCCCACAAAGCACAAGGAGAGGGAGGAGATGCCATCGGCCAAGTTGGCCCAAGCCCAGCCGAATTGGAGGCCCATCTTGCATGAAGAAGGCCATGTGTTCCCTCCTAGCTGCCAAGTGTCCTCCATGCAAATAGTAATGATGGCTAATGATGGAGGGGAAGGAAATTAGGGGAAGATGATGGCCAGATTAAGTAAGAGAGAAGGAGAGAGAGAGGAGGGTTCATCCGAGAAAGAGAGAGAGGAGAGAAAGAGAAGGAAGAAAGGAAGAAAGGGAGAAAGGAAGAGAGGAAGGAGGAGGACCATTCTTTGATCGTCCGTCGTGCATCACCGTCCGTCGCTGCCGTGTCCCGTCACCGTTGTGTTCGCTGTTTGGTCGGTCTAGAGGCAAGTGGGATCCTTGATCTACTCTTGCATGTTGTGCCTAGTGTGCGCGATTGAAAGGTGACAAATTTCGGATGTCTAGGATGTGAAAATCTGAAGTTTTAAGAGTGGTGTTCTCGGCAAGTAAACTGTTCTTGAGAAAACAGCTCAACCTTGGATGTTGTAGTGACTTGCATGTGATGTTCGAGTTGGATTTTGGCTTTGATTTCTCAATGAAAGTTGTTAATGACTTATTAGAGTATAACATACTCAAATTTGGGATAAAACAAACAAGTATAAGTGGGCTAAATCGTTATCTTTCGGAGGTAGTTAGATCTGGAAATTTCGGTACTAGGAACAGAAGTTTTAACCGCCTATATTTAATTACCTAGGACGAATCTGACTTTGATAACTCATGAAATATCTACCTTAGGGTCTTGACTATCACATATTCAAATTTCATAATTTTTGGAGGTCGATTGGGTATTTAATCGGAAATGTTTCTAAAACCGTACAATCTGACGTGTTCGGACTTAGTAAGTTGCAATGCGTGGATTATATTGTTTTGTATGAGGTTCTTTTGGAAATTTTTTCTGCATGAAATGTCTCTCTTCATGTCTTCCCTACAACATATATAAATTTAGTAATTTTTGAAGTTCATTTGCCTATTTAACCAAAAATGTTTCAAAAACTGTGCAAGTTGAATAGTTAGAATAGTAGTGCTATGATGCATGGTCTATACCGAATTTTACGAGGGTCTTTTGGTGTAGTGTTCTTCATGGAATATCTGCCCTTATGTCTTGACTATTACATGTTCGAATTTCATAATTTTTGAAGGTCATTTGGGTATTTAATTGAAATTTTTTCAAAAACTATGCAAGCTGGATTGTGCGAATTTAAAAAGCTGTAATGCATGGACTATTCTGTTTTGTATGAGCCCCATGAATTATATTGTTTAAGTGATTAAATCTTGCTGCACATGTGATGATATTTGGCATTACATATAAGATCAAAAGCTGAATTGACTTTGTTGCCATCACATCATGTGCCATGTTGATATTGAGACACAATTGTGAATATGAATTATGATAAATGAGGATACCGTCGGAGGTGTGAGCCGACAATGCCTTGGGAGTGTCAGGATGCTCGGAATGTGGGGGTGTCGGATGTCCTCGGGAGTTTTGAGATGCCTTAGATGTGGGGGTGTCGGAAGCCTCAGAGGTCTGTGTCAAGGGGATACCTCGTAATGCTAGTTGGGATACGAGATGCCTGGGATGTGGGGGTGCCGGAAGCCTCGGAGGTCTGTGTCGAGGGGATACCTCGTGATGCTAGTTGGGATACGAGATGCCCGGGATGTGGGGGTGCCAGAAGCCTCGGAGGTGTATACCGAGGGGATACCTCGTGATGCTAGTTGGGATACGAGATGCCCGGAATGTGGGGGTGTCGGTGTGGCACCCCTCGACGGCCCCCGATCCGATTAGGGTCGCCACAGTTCGCTTACCATTCACTTTTCCTAATAACATGTCACTTTGATACCATTTCAATTGCAGCGGGTCCATACAACCTGGGGATTTACATCTTTTAGATCGATCCCTTGCGCAATTTATATACGGAAGCACATCCAACAACTCCCTTCCCTATATTCAGAAAATGATGCACACCAAATAAACATTTATAGGTACATCAAAATGCCATAGTTTTCTATACTAGGCTATACTTCAAAAGATGAACGACATTTCTTCCAACAGTTGTATACTTAAAGTCCATCGATCAGTGTCGGTGTCCAAAAGTTCCTTCCTTTGCTATCCTCCTCCCTGCGGTCATATCAAATCACTTGATTCGTCTACTGGTAGCAATGGCAGCAGAGATATCTTATCTAGTCTGAAATGTTATTCCCTAAAAGGGGTGAATACAACCACTCAGCAGGTAAAGGACCAATAAACCACTCGATGCATCATGCATCACACAATCATCACAATCATAGCATCACATGTCATTAAAGCATCCATGCACGATTTACCTTCATATCATGCACATGTCATCATACCTCATGTACATACATCATCATGTCACATGTACCATCATGCCATAGGTGCACATACATCCATGCACTTACCATCATCATGCATCCATGCACTCATCATCATCATATCACATATACCATCATCATTACCATGCATCCATGCACTCATCATCATCATATCACATGTACCATCATCATTACCATGCATCCATGCACATATCATCATCATGTCATGCATATACCATCATGCATAATTCAATTTCAATTTCTCAATTTCATCCTTTTATTTTGGACCGCCACATTTCTCTTTCCCGGGACCAATGTTTGCATCCCACATCCATCACTTGCGCCCAATCCTGGCATCGCAAGAACCCTTCGGCATAATACCTGCCGAGCATCCGGCACCCCCACGCTCTGGGCATCTCATACCCCCACGCTCTGGGCATCTCATACCCCAACTGGCATCACGAGGACCCTCCGGCACAATACCTGCCAGGCAACCGGCCGTACCCTTCTAGCTAAGCATCTCGCATCCCAACTAGCATCGCGAGGCATCCCTCGACACAATACCTACTGAGCTTCCAGAATTATGTACCGACATACCACCAGGCATCCCCCCTGGAATTACGTACCGTATACCACCGGGTATCTCGAAACTCCCAAGGAAATCTTCGGGGCTCACAATGAAAATGGTTTCCCCTACCCTTCGGAATTACGTATTGACATACCACCAGGCCTCCCTTGGAATTACGTACCGTATACCACCGGGCATCCCGACATTCCCGGGGCATCGTTGGCTCACACCTCCGATGGTCTTCTCATCACCACGATGCATATTCTCATACATCTCATTTTCAATTTCACATTCACAATTATGGCTCAATTTCAACATTGCATATGATATGATCGCTAACAAGGTCATTTTCATCATTTGATTCTTATATGCATTTCCAATCATCATCATACATGCAGCAAGACACAATCATTCATAACAATACAATTCATGGAGTCCATACAATTTAGAATAGTCCATTTATCATGCCTTTTTGAAGTTTACTAAATTCCAGCTTGTACCATTTTAGAAAATATTTAAATTAAATACCCATATGATTCTCAAAAATCATGAAATCAAGACATGTGATGGACAAGTCAATAAGATAACAATTTCATGAAGAATACATGCCCAAAAGAGTTTCACACAAGAAGATATAATTCACACAAATACAGCATGCAATTTCGGATAGAAACAGAATGCACAGTTTTTGAATTAATTGAATTAAAATAGCCGAATGTCCTCTGAAAATTATGAAATTTTACCAGGTTATATTTAAGACACTAAAGAATATTTTTCATGAAGAAATCTAGGCCAGATTCATTGTAGATACTTTCCTATAGTCGTCCGAAACTTCTGATTCTAGCACCGAAAACGTCCAGTATAGCTATCTCTGAAATATCGAGTTTTCACCCACTTATTCTTCTTTGTTTCCTCTGAAATTTGGATATTTTTTATTTCAAGAGGTCCCCTACAACTTTTATCAAGGGATATAATTGAAATTTCCAAAGAATAGTCACCATATGGGTCCAAGAAGTCTCGGGTGTCCAGTACCGTGTTTCCAGATTTACCGTCTTCAAGAGAAAGTCGATTCACTATGCTACACTTGCTCATTTTACCTCAAATTTGAGTATGCTAGTCTTTAGGATGTTATCTACAAGTTTTATGAAGAAGTCAAAGAGAAATTCTCGGTAAAAAGCAACATGCAACCCACAAAACTACTAAAAGGTCAGCAAAGCAGTTCCAGATCTAGTGTCTTGGTAGGAAGAGGGTTTTTCCCCTTAAATCTCAACCATTTTGTCCCAAATTTTAGTATGTTATATTTTGAGATTTTTTATACAACTTTCATGAAGGAATCAAAGTCAAAATCTAACTCGAAACATGAATGCAAGCCTCCACAAGTTTCTGGGTTGGGCGGTATACACGAAATCAGCAAGCTTTTTCAAGAACAAGTCACACTCTAGCTTCGGTTTTGCCTACCCTAAACATCCGAGATCTACCACCAACAAATCACACATGCAAGACACACATGCAAGAGTAGAAATCGATCCTAACTTGCCTCTAAGATCAAGCGGATGACAGCAAACGGACGGCACACCGGCGATGTACGGACGGATGGCGTGCGGGCGGACGAACGCGAGCTCCTTCCTCTCCTCCCTCTCGGTTCCTCTCTCTTGCAACTCCCTCTTTCTCTCTTTGGTTTGGCTGAATTCAACCAGCCACTCTCTCTCTCTCTCTTTCTTTTGGGTTGTATATATATTTGCATGCATTATTATTTTGCATGGGGGACACTTGTCCCCAAGGAAGAGACAAGTGTCTCCCTTGCCGAAGACACTTGGAGACCATGCAGCTCCTCCTCCCCCCTCCATGCGTCGACATGGGCCGGGCTTATGGCCCACTTTAGGCCCATCTCACTTGTGCCTAAAGTCCAAGCTTAAATGGCCCAAGTTTATTTTTAATAATACATCTTAAGCCTCATTTAAATAAATACCTAATTGCATAATAAAATGGCCAAAAGACTTTGTGACATTAATCCATAAAATCAAATCTATAAAGTGCATAGTCAAGAACAAAGTCTTCTTTATCAAATTGTCCTATAGCACCAACCTTGATCATCCATTAACATTTTCTACTTAAATAAATCCCTAACTTGCAAAAATAATAAGGCCATTAAACTTGTAGTCACAAATCCATAAATTCCAATTTATGATGCACATGGCCAATGATAGAATTTTCATTCCTCTCACATAATTATCCATTAAAAGCTTGGCCATAAATCTTATTGCAAATTATGGATTAAATGGCCATAACTTGATGGTACTTCAATCACCTATTCATAGACTTTAATATAACTAGAGGTCGTTATGAATTTTGGGATGCCACAGCCGGATGCCGGAGGTGTGTGCCGGAGGTTCCTCATGATGCCAGGTTGGGTGCGAGCGATAAAATGTGAGATGCAATTGTTGGTCCCGGGAAAGAAAAATGTGGTGATGTAATTGAGAGAGAAAAAGTTGAAATTGAATCATGCATGGTAGGATGACATGTATGCATGGGTGAATGATATGATATGTATGATGGCATGATGGTATATGCATGAATGATTGATGACGAGTGCATGATGGTGTATGCACATATGGTATGATGACATATGCATGGCTGCAAGGTAAGTTATGCTTGGATGCATGAGTGATATGTACCCTACTATGATGTCATGATTATTTTGTTTGATGCATGGAGTAATTTAATGGATCTTTTACCTGCTGAGTGACTGTACTCACCCCTTTGGGGACTAACATTTCATATTAGAAAGATGCCTCTCTCTCTGGTCACGTAGAGTACATTTTACGGCCTTCCATCTAACGTGGAGGTGGAGTGTACGGAGCTTGATTGTGTCACCTTCCCTGGTCTGATGTTTATAAGGGTTCATGTGTTGGTGATGTATGTGGTGAGGTGGGACTGGCTGGGGGCCCGGTCATCCAAGAGTTCTTGTCGGTCCATGTCCGCCGTGGCAGAGTGATACGGGGGATGTTGCCGCTGCCACCGCCCGATGCACCAGGATAGGTGTGATGGCCCGCGTGAGGAGTGGGAGCTGACGTTTTTTTTTTTTTTTTTGGATAGCCGACACTTGTAGATGGAGGGTTACACATGATCAATATAGGGGGTCGAGATCTCTCTTTTTGAGCTGTGGCCAAGTTTAGCTAAAAGTCTTGGCTTTTCTTTTTGGTTGTACTGACCCGAGAAATCCATCATGAAAATTTAAATAAAAGTGGCTCGACTTTATCTATGGCATGGGTTGAACCTCATGGGAATGCAAGCATGAAGTGCATGGTGGTATATGCACGTTGCATGGTGATATATGCATGGCTATTTGATGATACATGCACAAGTGCATGGTGGTATATGCACATTGCATGGTGATATATGCATGGCTGCTTGATGATATTTGTACAAGTGCATGGTGGTATTTGCACATTGTATGGCGATATATGCATGGCTGTATGGTGAGGTATGTTTGAATGCATTGATGATATGTGCTTTGCTCGTGATATCTTGATTGTCTTGCATGTTGCATTGTGTAGTTTGGTGAATCTTTACTGCTGAGTGGTTGTACTCACCCCATTTGGGGACTAACATTTTAGACTAGATAAGATACCTCTGTTGCCACTGCCACCGGTAAATGGATCGAGTGGTTGGATATGACTGCGAGGAGGAGGATAGCAAAGGAAGGAACTTTTGGACGCCAACACTGATTGATGGACTTTAAGTATACGACTGTTGGAGGAGATGTCGGTCATCTTTTGAAGTGTAGCCAAGTATAGAAAACTATGGCATTTTGATGTATCGATGAATGATGTCCATCTAGTTTAAGTAAATAAAAGTGTTTGGCTTTTACCTATAAAGGTCTTAGTTGGTGTGCATTGTTTTCTGAATATAGGGAAGGGAGTTAATGGATGTGCTTCCACCATATAAGTTGTGCAGGGACCGATCTAAAAGATGTAAACCCTCAAGATTGATAGACTTTTAGGTCAAGCAAGAGAATGGTAATCGAATTGTGGCGACCCTAACGGATCGGGGGCCGTTCGAGGGGTTCCACATCATAAGTGGTATCAGAGCTATGGTCTATTTGGAGTGATAAGGTGCCTCAGATGGAAATGAGGATAGAATGATGCACACCATAGGGTACTAACCAAGAATAGTTGACTAACTTTGAACAACGGGTGATGGGTATTCACTCGTAGATCCCTAGTAACTAGTGTGATGTTGCTTTTGTGTGTTAGTAACATTCTATGTTACTTATGTGACTTTAGTAATAACCTTAATTAATGATCTGCCTAGTGACACCGAGTTGCAAATTATTCTTGAGACAAATGCTTGGAAAATTGCAGGAAAGTCATGGTGCGAGCTGGAAGTGCTCATCCATTGAGGGCTGAAGCCTCTGTTGCAAGGGCTGAACCCCGAATGGAAGATATCCTGCAGGCATTGGCTAATATTGGAAATCTGATGGAAAGACAAGCGAAGCAACAACCCAAAGTGGAACGCCGCCCTCAAAGACTGGTGGAACAATTTCTGAAGTTGAAGCCATTTAAGTTTAGTGGAATAGGAAGTCCTAAAGAGGCGGAGCAATGGATTGATGGAATGGAATGGATTTTCCGGCTGTTGAATTGTAGCGATGCTAAAAAGATAACCTTGTCAGAGTACCAACTTGAGGGAAATGCAAAGTTTTGGTGGAGAGCTTGAAGAGATACGATCTTTCCACCAGGTACTGAGATAAACTGGGATGAGTTTGTTAGGGCTTTTAATACGGAGCATTTCTCTGATTCTGCCAAGGATAGGAAGATCACTGAATTTGTTCAGTTGGAACAAAGGGAGCTAACAGTAGACTAGTATGAGGCAAAATTTTCTGAATTGTCTAGGTATGCTCCTAGGTTGGTTGAAGATCGAGAGGAAAAGGCTAAAATATTCTTGAAAGGACTAAGGACTGATATCAAGAAAGAACTAGTGCCTCTGAATATAAGGGATTATAATGAGATTTATGAGGGGGCACAATTGGTGGAGCAAGAGTTAGTGAGAGAGCAATCAGAATCTAAGAGGCAGATGACCTTTAATGATGTTCGAAGGGGTAAGAGACATTATCCTGATCAAGGTTAGCCCTGGGAATCTAAGAAGAAGAATAATTTGGGGAATCCTGGAAAAGTCAAGAGTGGCCCGGTTCTAGGGAGAGCACCCTACCAGGGTAATTTTTGCCAAAGGTGTGGTAGACAACATGGACCAGGACCCTGTAATGATCGATTGAAATGTTTTGGCTGTGGGTAGAGAGGTCACCTTAAGAAAGATTGTCCACAAGAGAGGTCGTAGCCGAATGTCAGCTCGGTGCGACAGGTACAACAAAGTACCGGTGGACCAAACCTACCAAGGAATCCACAGAGGCCACCGGCATAATGAAGGATGTATGCGGTCACCCAAGAGGAAGCAGGAGCCTCAGAAAATGTTATCTTAGGAACGATTTCAATAGAGGGATAAGAAGGTATATGCATTATTTGATATGAGTGGCACGCATTCTTTTGTGTCCAAAAAAATATAGATGATTGTGAGAAATAAGAACAAATCACTAGATATGCCTCTTTGTATTTCTACATCACTGAAGGACGTGTTGTTATCTACATTAACATGTGAGATGTGTGAGATAACCCTAGGGGAACGAGATCTCAAAATGGATTTGATAGTGATAGTTATGTATGATTTTGATGTCATTGTAAGAATGAACTAGCTCCATAAGCAATGGACTAGGATGAATGATCTCCTGAGATAGTACTTACTCACGCGCTAAGGATAAAAATCGTGAGGCTAAGAATGGGATAGGCCAAAGCGGATAATATCTCTGTAAGTTAGTCCCTGTTGAAACGAGAGCCTCTAATGGATGTGTAGTATGGGTTCGAACCAAGCGAAAGCTGGTGTGCCCGTAAGGACCCAGTCCGATGAGGGTGTGGAGTGGATGCCAAGGTCAGAGGACCTGAACAAGGAGCGGCTCCTGGCAGGCTTCTAAGATGGCAAAAGGGGGTAGGAATGAACCAAACTATGAATTGACCTGGAAAGGCAATGTTTCTGGGATAATTTTATCAGAGTGGCGCAACGAAAGCATGATTAAGCTTGCAGAACTTTTGTTTGTGAAAAAGAAGGACGGGTCGATGCGTTTGTGCATTGATCATAGACAATTGAATCATGTGATTGTTAAGAGTAAGTGCCCATTACCTAGAATTGATGACATATTCTACCAACTGCAAGGAAGTTTGGACTTTTCTAAAATCGATTTAAGGTCAGGATACCATCAGTTAAGGATCAGGAAAGAAGACATTCCTAAGACTGCATTTAGGACTCGCTATGTACACTATGAGTTCCTAGTTATGCCATTTGGACTGACGAATGCCCCGGTTGCATTTATGGACTTGATGAATAGGATAGTTAAACCCTATTTGGATCAATCTATGATTGTCTTCATTGATGATATCCTGATATATTCTAAAGGACCTGAAGAACATGCACAGCATCTAAGCATAGTGTTGCAAACAAGACTTAAGAAGTGAATTATGGAGAGTGAGTTATGAATTTGAGGATTAAGTTATGATCATTTGAGCTAAGTAGTGACTTCCTATTAGAGGATCTCATTGGAAGTCTTGATGCGTTACATGGGGGCATTTAGTATGTATAGATTGATCTTGGAAGTCATGAGTTTGAGTGGTCATATGAGACATGAAATTATTTGTGGTTTATATGTGGGAATAATGATTTAATTGATGATGGTCAACTTTTAATTTTGGTGATGATCTCAATTTGAGAAGGTTTTGTGGAATTAGTGGATATGATCAATTGTGGTTATAGTCTTTCCAAGGTGAAATGGTGAAAGTTTAAGTTGTGGATTTCATGAGTGATTAGTCCAAGTGCTGATCCTTTAGGGTGAGACATGAGATATACTCGATGGAAACTAGACAAGTTTTATTTTGGTGGATTGTCAATCTTTGAATTGAATAAGTCTTGGTGGACTATTGATATTTGAACTGAATGAATGATGCTATATTTTAGGCTTGAATCTATGTTGTAGTGAAAGCGTAGTGAATGTCTTTGTTGGATTGAACCAGATGAGTTGTTAATGGTGTCGATTTTGATGGTTCTAGGCTTGAATTGATGGTGACAAAGGTATAGAAATAATTTGGCTAAATGGTGTGTTCGATTGAGACCGTTAGATATACTAGAATGGAAATGAGACCATGTGAGGATGGATTTTGTGCAAGGATTACCAAGGACATCAAGTGGCCACGACTCTATCTAGGTGATAGTAGATCGCTCGACTAAGTCTGCCCATTTCCTAGCAGTTCCTGTGGACTATCCAAAGGGTAAGTTAAGCCCTAGATTTGTTGGACCTTTTGAGATACTTGAAAAGAATATGAGATGTAGCTTACCGTTTAGCTCTGCCTCCTAAATTAGGAAATTTGCATGATGTGCTGAGGAAGCATCAGCCGAATCCTGGTCACATATTCGATCATGAAGCCATCAAAGTGGATGAGAAAGTGAGGTACATTGAAGAGCCTATGCAAGTATTAGATCAAAAGGAACAAATTCTTTAGAAAAAGAAAATTCCGTTGGTTAAGATATTATGGCGACATCACGATGTGGAGGAAGCCACATGGGAAAATGAGAAAGAAATGAGCGAAAGGTATCCTCATCTATTTATAGAGACATGAGTGATGTCTAATTTTGAGGACGAAATTCTCTAAGGATGGGAGAATTGTGGCATCCAAAATTTTAGACAACCCTCGGATAGGTGACATTCACCGAACTGTGACTTTGTTTTTATTTTACAGGCATTGATTTGTGTTTGTTCATTTGGAATAGTAATTCAATTTTATCCTTTGAACCAAAAGGATGGGATTTGATCTTGCATAAGAATTATATGTGCTAAAAAAATTAAAGAATTAGAACTTGAGGATATTGAGTGGGCCGCAAGAATTTGGAGTATATATATATGTGTGTGTGTGTGTGTGTGTGTATACTTGTATATAAAGCAATCTGAATTTTTGTTATTTAAGTAAATTTGATAAAAATAAAATGCTAAGTTATATAAAAAGAAAAGGGGATTAGGGCCTTATTTTATGGACTCTTGGGCCCAAGATTTCGGGCCCAAGTAGGCCCAAGAAACACCCCATGGGTGTCGCACGAACCAAAAGGGGAGGGGGGAGAGCATGCCTTTCACACCCAACACTTGTCCTTGTTGTACCTACACTTGTCCTTCCTCTTTGACCACTTTTCCTTTGTTCAATTTCCTACGTGCAAAATGGAGATAATTAATTAATAAAAGAACAAAACAAAAGGGGGAGGGGGGCTTCGCACGGAGAGGAGGGGAGACCGAGAGAGAGTTTGAGAGTGAAACTGAGTAGAGAGAGAGAGAGAGAGAGAGAGAGAGAGAGAGAGAGAGAGAGAGAGAGAGAGAGAGAGAGAGAGAGTTTGTGCGTGGGTGTGAGCAGCGAGGGGAAGAGAAGGAAGGGCCGCCTCTCGCCGTGTCCGAGCCACCGCCGTCGAGGCCACCGGTTCCCGTCGCCGATTGAGCCAAGCCTGAGACCCCCAAACCCCTGTTTTTGGCCAGCAATCGAGTAGAAAGGTTTAAGGCAAGTGAAGTCATAAAACCTACCCTTTGCATTGCTGTGTGTATGTGTAGTAGATGGTAAGTCTTGGTCATGGTAGATGGGATGAAATTTCCAAGCTATGGAGAGAGATTCGTTGGTCATGCATGCTGTTTTTGGAAAGACCAGTTTGACCATCTTTCAGTTTGTGTGTTGCATGTGACTTTTTAGTCGGAATCTTGTTTTGATTTCTTCATGAAAGTTGTAGAGAACACCTTGAAGAACAACATACTAAAATGTGAGGCAAAAGAAACAAGAAATGGTTAGTGAAATGATTTTTCTTTGGAGAGACTAGATCTGGAATTCGTTGTGATGACCTTCAGTGGTTTGGTGGCCTGTAAAGTGACCTTGTGAACATCTCACTTCGATCTCTTAATGAAAGTTGTAGTGTACTTCTTGAGGTAGAACATATAAAAAATTTAGAGAAAACAAACATGAATAGGTAGGTGAAATCGTGGTCCTTTGGAGATGTTTAGATCTGGAAATTTCGGTACTAGGAACAGAGATTTTAACCGACCATATTTAATTATCTAGGACGAATTTGACTTTGATGTCTTCATGAAGTATCTACCTTATGGTCTTGTCTCTCACATATTCGAATTTCATAAATTTTGAGGTTCATTTGCATATTTAATCGGAAATGTTTCTAAAACTGTGCAATCTGATGTGTTCGGACTTTGTAAGTTGCAATGCGTGGACTATACCGTTTTGTATGAGGTTCTTTTGGAAATGTGTTCTGCATGAAATATCTCTCTTCATGTCTTTCCTACAACATTTTCAAATTTCATAATTTTTAAAGTTCATTTGTCTATTTAACCAAAAATGTTTCAAAAACTGTGAAAGTTGAACTGTTAGAATAGTAGTGCTGTGATGCATGCTCTATACCGAATTATATGGGGATCTTTTGGTGTAGTGTTCTCATGAAATATCTGCCTTTTTGTCTTGACTATCACATGTTCGAATTTCATAATTTGTGAAGGTCATTTGGGTATTTAATTAAAATGTTTCCTAAAACCGTGCAAGCTGGATTGTGCGAATTTCAAAAGCTGTAATGCATGGACTATTCTGTTTTGTATGAAATTCTGGTGGTATTGTGTTCTTCATGAGATAAATGCCTCTAGAGCTTGTCTATGATGTATTAAATTCTTAGAAATTATTAGGGCCAATCACTAAATTTTGAGAAGTGTAGATTAAAAGAACGCATTCCGTTTCTAAAATAATAGCAACAATCCATGAGTTTGCCCCATGAATTTCTGTTGTTTTTAAGTGATTGAATCTTGCTGCACATGTGATGATATTTGGCATTATATATAAAATCAAAAGCTGAAATTGACCTTGTTGCCATCACATCATGTGCCATGTTGATATTGAGACACAATTGTGAATATGAATTATGATAAATGAGGATACCGTCGGAGGTATGAGCCGACGATACCCTGGGAGTCAAGATGCCTAGAGGTTCGAATGAGTCGATGCCCTTTGGATGCTTGGTTCTATTACGAATACATGCCCAAAGGTTTTCCCCGGGAGGGTCGTGATTCCCGGTTGTATTATGATACATGCCCGGAAGGTGAGGGGTTGTATCATGATGCATGCTTGAAGGGTAAGGATAACCATTTTCATGGCGAGCCCCGGAGATTCCTCGTGATGCCAGGTGGGATCCGAGCCCTGGATATTCCTCGTGATGCCAGGTGGGATCCGAGATGCCCAGAGGTGTGTGCCGAAGGCTCCTCGCGATGCCAGATTGGGTGCAAGCGATAAATGAGGGATGCAATTATTGGTCCCAAGAAAGAAAAATGCGGTGACCCAATTGAAAGATAAAATTGAGAATTGAATCATGTGCATGGATATGTGCATATGGCATGGGTTGAACCTCATGGGAATGCAAGCTTGAAGTGCATGATGGTATATGCACGTTGCATGGTGATATATGCATGGTCGTTTGATGATACATGCACAAGTGTATGGTGATATATGCACATTGTATGGCAATATATGCATGGTTGTATAGTGAGATATGTTCGAATGCATTGATGATATGTGCTTTGCTGGTGATATCTTGATTGTCTTGCTTGTTGCATTGTGTAGTTTGGTGGATCCTTGCTGCTGAGTAGTTGTAATCACCCCATTTGGAGACTAACATTTCAGACTAGATAAGATACCTCTGCTACCACTGCCACCGGTAGATGGATCGAGTGGTTGGATATGACCGCGAGGAGGAGGATAGCAAAGGAAGGAACTTTTGGATGCTGACACTGATCGATGGACTTTAAGTATACGACTGTTGGAGGAGATGTCGGTCATCTTTTAAAGTGTAGCCACGTATAGAAATCTATGGCATTTTGATGTACCGATGAATGATGTCCATCAAGTTTAAGTAAATAAAAGTGTTTGGCTTTTACTTATAAAGGTTTTAGTTGGTGTGCATTGTTTTCTGAATATAGCAAAGGGAATTAATGGATGTGCTTCCACCATATAAGTTGCGTAGGGACCAATCTAAAAGATGTAAACCCTCAGGATTGATAGACCTTTAGGTCAAGCAAGAGAATGGTAATCGAATTGTGGCGACCCTAACGAATTGGGGGCTGTTTGAGGGTACCACATCTTGAGTGGTATTAGAGGTAACCATTTTCATGGCGAGCCTTGGAGATTCCTCGTGATGCCAAGTGGGATGCGAGATGCCTGGAGGTGTGTGGCGGAGGCTCCTCGCGATGCCAGGTTGGGTGCGAGCGATAAATGAGGGATGCAATTACTAGTCCCGGGAAAGAAAAATGCGGTGACCCAATTGAAAGATAAAATTGAGAATTGAATCATGTGCATGGATGTGTGCGTATGGCATGGGTTGAACCTCATGGGAATGCAAGCATGAAGTGCATGGTGGTATATGCACGTTACATGGTGATATATGCACGGCTATTTGATGATACATGCACAAGTGCATGGTGGTATATGCACGTTGCATGGTGATATATGCATGGTTGTTTGATGATATATGTACAAGTGCATGGTGGTATATGCACGTTGTATGGCAATATATGCATGACTGTATGGTGAGGTATGTTCGAATGCATTTATGATATGTGCTTTGCTCGTGATATCTTGATTGTCTTGCTTGTTGCGTTGTGTAGTTTGGTGGATTTTTACTACTCAGTGGTTGTACTCACCTTGTTTGAGGACTAACATTTCAGACTAGATAAGATACCTCTGCTGCCACTGCGACTGGTTGATGGATCAAGTGGTTGGATATGACCACAAGGAGGAGGATAGCAAAGGAATGAACTTTTGGACGTCGACACTGATCGATGGACTTGAAGTATATGACAATTGGAGGAAATGTTGGTCATCTTTTGAAGTGTAGCCAAGTATAGAAGATTACGGCATTTTGATGTACCAACTAATGATGTCCATCTAGTTTAAGTAAATAAAAGTGTTACTAAAGATGTAGCACCCCTCGACGGCCCCTGAACCGTTAGGGTCACCACAGTTCGATTACCATTCTCTTACTTGACCTGAAGGTCTATCAATCCTGGGGGTTTACATCTTTTAGATCGGTCCCTGTGCAATTTATATGGCGGAAGCACATCCATCAATTCCCCTCCTTATATTCTGAAAATGATGCATACTAACTAAACATTTTATATAAGTTAAAGCCATACATTTTTATTGACATAACTTGATGGACATCATTAGTCGGTACATCAAAATGCCGTAGTCTTTTATACTCAGCTATACTTCAAAAGATGACCGACATCTCCTCCAATAGTCATATACTTAAAGTCCATCGATCAGTGTCGGCATCCAAAAGTTCCTTCCTTTGCTATCCTCCTCCTCGCGGCCATATCCAACCACTCGGTCCATCTGCTGGTGGCGGTGCCGGCAGAGGTATCTTGTCTAGTCTGAAATGTTAGTCCCTAAATGGGGTGAGTATAACCACTTAGCAGTAAAGATCCATTAAACTACACAATGCAACAAGCAAGACAATCAAGATATCACGAGCAAAGCACATATCATCCATGCCGTCAAGCATACATCACTATGCAGTCGTGCATATATCACCATGTAGTTATGCATATCTCGCCATGCCATCATGCATATACCATCATGCAGTCATGCATATCTCACCATGCCATCGTGTATATACCACCATGCACTCATATCATCTATGTTATCAAGCATACATCACCATGAGATCCATTCAAGCCTTCATGATTGCATTTTTAATATCAAATAGCATCGATTTATTTTCATAAGCAGATCATGCATCATGCCATATGCATACACCCATGCACATGATTCACTTTCAATTCTTACTTTTCACAAGGATTTCATCAGTTTTCTTTCCAAGGACCAATGTTTGCATCCCACAATTTATCGTTCGCATCCAAGCTGGCATCACGAGAAACCTCCAGCACAAACCTCCGGGCATCCGGCACACACACTCCAGGCATCACGACGAATCTCTGGGGCTCGCCATGAAAATGGTTACCCCTACCCTTCGGGCATGCATTATAATACAACCCCTCACCCTTCGGGCATATATCATAATGCAACCGAGCATCCCGAAACTCCTGTGGAAAACCTCTGGGCATGTATTCATAATACAACCAAGCATCCAAAGGGCATCGACTCATTGGAACTTTTGGGCACCCCGACTCCAGGGGCATTGTCGGCTCACACCTCCGATGGTATCATCGTCATCACAATTTATTTTCACACATGTATCTCAATTTCAACATGGCATTTAATGCAACAATATCAAGGGTTTCAACCAACTTTTGATGTCATATAACATGCCATATGTCATCACATATGCAGCAAAATCAACCACTCAAAGCATTATATCACATGGAAAAATTCATTTATTTTTGAAAACACATCTGTTTTTCGAATAAATCATAATGTATTCCTCTAATTAAAACTCCAAAAAATTTATAAATGACATTAATAAATTTTGAAAACTTGATACATTATAGAAGAGACCTAAAGACAGATATCTCATGAATAACATCATACCAAAAGAACCTCACACAAAACAGCACGGTCCATGCATCACAGTTTACAAAACTTCAATATTTCAACTTGCACAGTTTCGGAAGAAATTTAAATTAAATACCCAAATGAACTCGAAAAATTCTGAAATTTTAACATTTTATAGACAAGTCCTGGAGGTAAATATCTCATGAAGACATCGAAACCTGATAGTTTTAATTATTAATGTGATGGGCCTAAGTTGGCCCGTCCGCCCATGTTGGGCCTAAAAGCCCGGCCCACAAGATTAGGGCCCATGGATGGAGGGATATGATGAAGGGACACATTTCTTTTTGGAGGGGACGTATATAAGGGGAAATAAAGAGGGAGGAACATACCTTTTGGCAGTACGTACGTTCCTCCTCCCTCTCTCCCTCCCAAAAAGAAAGAACAGTAAGCAAAAAGCGACACCATCTTCCCTTAAAGGTGAATTGGCGTCATTGGATCAAACGGGATCTGTTTCTCTTCCTCATATCGGTGTTGGTGTTTAATCTGTGGCTAACAAGGTACATTTGATTCTGTGATGTGCCTTAGAATCAGTGATGCATGTGTTTTTCCCGAGTTCTTCTTCCGCACAAGTTTAGGGGTTCGATTTAGTGTCGAATCCAGTTTTTGGGAATCAGAAATTCCCTTCATTAGTATCAAAGTCGTAGTTCTTGTTTCCCAATCCTTTTTCATGTTTTTCTCGACCCCTTTCATGTTTATGGATGATTTCTTATTAATTTTTCGTGAAACTAATCGGCCAACATTGATTAAGGCGGAAAAATCCCGACACCCAAGCACTGTTCATCCATTTTTTTCGAGTTTTTGTAAGTCAAAATTCATTTCTAATGGCGTTGAATGAAAGATTGAGACGAGCACGGCGAGTGGCCGAACGCCGCCAAAGGCCGCTGGACGCACTCTCACACGCAGCCGGAGCAAAATGACATCTTCGGTGCGTGCAACGGCAAGCGCGTGCAACGGCAAGCGCGTGCGTCGCACGCATGCACACGGGCGACGCACGCATGTTCGACGCATGTGCATGTATGCCGTCGCTGGAGCGTGCGAGGCACGTGCCAGTTGACGTCATCGTGACGTCAGCTGCACGCATGCCGCATGTACCGGGTTGGTCCGTCCGACCAAACCCAACCAGTCCGACCGGCCCGCCCAACCTGACTCGACCCGCACGGCCCAACCCGGCGACCCGACCCGACCCGGCTGACCTCGACTGTTGACCGTTGACCGTTGACCGTTGACGATCGTTGACCATTGACTTTGACCGTTGACAAAAAAAAAAAAAAAGAGAAAAAGAATGTGTTTCTTTTTTCCAATTAAGTCTATGTGGATTATATTTGATCCCTTATTTGTTCTGCGTTTGTTGCAGGAACAATGCTGTGGCATCCCAAAATTCATGGCAACCTTTAGTTACATTAAAGTCTATGAATAGGTGATGGAAGTACCATCAAGTTATTTTACGGCCATTTAATCCATAATTTGTAATAAGATTTATGGCCAAGCTTTTAAGGGATAATTATGTGATAGGAAAGAAAATCCTATCATTGGCCATGTGTTTTATAAATTGGGAATTATGAAATTATGATTTCAAGACTTTGGCCATGTGGAATTTAAAATTTAAAGTTTATAGGAGAAATTATAAAAGGGAAAAATTTAATTTTTAATTAGGTTGGGCCTTAGGTCCATTGGCCTAAGCTTTTAATGGACCAAGTTAGCCGGCCCAACAGAGGCCCAAGAGGAGTGGTCGACCAGTCCAACTCCAAGGCCCATGATGCATGCAATAGGACAAGTGGCATGGAGGAGGTGAAGCATGGTGGACACTTGTCTTCCTCCACAATTACACTTGTCCCTCATGCAAACCTAGAATGCATGCAATATAAAAGGGAAGGAAAGGAGAGAGAATGGCTGGTTAGCCATTCGGCCAAGAGAGAAAGGGAGAGAGAGATTGTGTGAGAGAGGGAGAGTGAGGCCGAGAAGGAGGAGAAGCCGAGAGGAGGAATCGCCGTCCGTCCACTCGTGCTGTTCGTGAGGTCTAGAGGCAAGTTGGGAATCCACTTTCTACTCTTGCACCAATGTTTTCGCATGAACTGTTTGGATTCAGAAACTTGTTTGAGCTTGCATGTGTGTTTAGAGTCCGATTTTGGCTTCTAGTTATTCATGAAAGTTGTAGCTAACATCTTGAACTATAACATACTGAAATTTCGTGGAAAATTATGGAGATTTTCCGGGTCAAACCCTCATCCAACGGAGATGCTAGATCTGGAATATTTTCTTATGAACTGTTTGAGTCAGAATGTTGTGAGAGCTTGCATGCATGTTTAGAGTTTGATTTTGGCTGTGATATCCTCATGAGAGTTGTAGCTAACATCTTGAACTACAACATACTGAAATTTCGTGGAAAATGATGGAGATTTATGGGGTTAAAATCTTATCCTACGGAGACCTCAGATCTGGAAAGATTTCACTGACATCTCGTTGGATTTGTGGTTGCATGTTGGTTTGTGTTGAGAATCTCTTTTCGATTTCTTCATGAAAGTTGTAGGGGATATCTTAAAATACAACATACTCAAATTTGAAGTGAAATGAACAAGTATAGCCTAGTAAATCGACTAGATCTTAAAGACGATGATTCTGGTGATGTATTCCGAGACACCCGAGACTTCAAGGACCTAAATGGTGACCATATTCTGGTTATTTAACCTAGATCTCTTCATGAAACTTGTAAAGGATATCTTGACACATAACATATCCAAATTTTAGAGAAAACGAAAGAGAATAGGTAGGTTAAAACTTCATATTTCGGAGATGGAGGCACTGGACGATGCGGTAGTGGGTCCAGAAGTTTCGTGAGGTTGAATAAAATAATCTATAAGGAATCTGGCTTGGAGTTCTGCATGAAATTTGCACGAAAATGTCTTGGATATCACCCTGTAAAATTTCGTAATTTTTGGAGGCCATATGAATATTTTAATCGAATTATTTCGGAAACTGTGCATTCAGTTGATGTCCGAAATTACATGTTGTATTTGTGTGAATTATGATTCTTGTGTGGAATTCGATTGGGCATGTATCTTTCATGAAATTGCTATCTTATTGACTTGTCTACCACTAGCCTTAATTTCACGATTCTTGAGAATCATATGAATATTTAAATATTTTCTGAAAGTGGTATTTGCTGGAATTTTGTATGGATTGGATGATGATGTATTGATGCATGCATGACTATGAGTTGAGATGCATGTATAAATTGAATGCAGCATATGATCTTGTTGGTCATTATATTGTGTGCCATGATGAGTTGAGAACTAAAATGGTGACCATGGATAATGATGAATGAGGAAGCCGTTTGTGGCGGATGATTATTCCCCGGGAGTTTCGGGATGCCCAAAGGTTCGAATGAGTCGATGCGCTTTGGATGCCTGGTTGTATTATGAATACATGCCCAGAGATTTTCCCCGGGAGTGTCGGGATGCCCGGTTGTATTATGATACATACCCAGAGGGTGAGGGGTTGTATCATTATGCATGCCCAGAGGGTAGGGGTAACCATTTTCATGGCGAGCCCCGGAGATTCCTCGTGATGCCAGGTGGGGTGCGAGATGCCCAGAGATTCGAATAAGTCGATGCCCTTTGGATGCCCGGTTGTATCTTGGATACATGCCTGAATGCCTTGTGATGCCAGTTGGGATACGAGATGCCCAGAATGTGAGGGTGCCGGATGCCCGGTTGTATCTCGGATACATGCCCGGATGGTTCTCGCAATGCCAGGATTGGGCACGAGTGATGAATGTGGGATGCAAACATTGGTCCTGGGAATGAGAAATATGGCGGTTCAAGATAAAATTTGAAATTAAATCATATATGATGATATATGCATGATATGCATGATGATAATAATGATGATGGTGATCATAAATGATGACATGCATGATGATATGCATGGTGATGATCGTATATGATGTTATGCATGATAATATGCATGATGATGATGATATGCATGATGATATGCATGGTGATGATGGTATACGATGATATGCATGATGATATGTATGATGATGATATATGATAAGCATGATGATATGCATGATGATGATGGTGATGATGATGATATGTGATGTGATATGATGATCACCCATGATATTATATGCATGATGAAATGCATGATGATGATGATGATGATGATGATGATGATGATGATGATGATATGTGATGTGATATGATGATCACCCATGATATTATATGCATGATGAAATGCATGATGATGATGATGATGATGATGATGATGATATGTGATGTGATATGATGATCACCCATGATATTATATGCATGATGAAATGCATGATGATGATTACGACATGTGTATGGTATGATGGTGTCATGTAAATGATGATGATAACATGTGTGCGATATAATAATGTCATGGCGACGATGATATGAGTACGACATGATGATACACATGTATGTGTTATGATTGTGGAGATGATGCATGATAGTATATGCATGGCTTCAAGGTAAGTAATGCCTACAATGCATGTATGACTTGTATGATGCATTGAGTGATTATTGGATTCATTTACCTGCTGAGTGGTTGTACTCACCCTTTTTGGGGACCAACATTTCAGATTAGTAGATGGTTTGAATGGTTGGATGTGACCGTGAGGAGAAGGATAGCAAAGGAGGGAACCTTTGGACGCCGACACAGGTTGATGGACCTTAAGCATACGACTGTTGGAGGAGATGTCGGTCATCTTTTGAAGTATAGCCATGTATAGGAAACTATGGCATTTCGATGCACCGACTAAAGATGTCCATCTGCTTTATGTAAATAAAAGTGTACGGCTTTAACCTTTATAAGATGTTTAGTAGGTGTGCATCGATTTCTGAATGTAGGGAAGGGAATTGTTGGATATGCTTCCGTTATGTAAATTGCGCAAGGGACCGTTAATAAAAGATGTAAACCCTCATGGTTGTATGGACACGTTGCAACTAAGAATGGTATCAGAGTGACATGTTATTTGGGAAAGAAAAAGGAAAAGCGAACTGTGGTGACCCTAGTGGATCGGGGGCCGTCGAGGGGTGCCACAAATGCCCCCCTTAGGTTGCGCACACCTGTTCGCACAATTACCGATGAACAAAAGGAAAGGCTTTCTAAGTTGATAGCTAAGCTGACTGATCATCGATGGGAGAGTGGTGATTTAATTGATCATGTTCTTGAAGTCAACGGGAAAATTCAAAAGGTTATATGGAATGGTCTTCCTATGCCACAGTCTGAGATGGTGCGATTTTTCATGAACACTCTTCCACCAGAATGGCAAGGAGTGTTGAATCGCATATGGGATGTCAACAAAGCCGCTTCATATAGGAAAATTGTGATGGATTTTATAAATGATTATTACTGGATTGTTACAAGGGAAAAGATCAAGAAATTGAACAAAAGAGGATCTTTCCCAGTTTGTGTACTGACTTGGTGTTAGATGTATTGAATGGTCTTTGTTTAGTGTGCTTTGTAGACATCTTATGTAATGTTTTTCTACCTAGTTATTGTTAGTGTGACAACTGATATGTTAGTTGTATTATGTGAAAGCATTATTATTCTATTGGATGTCAAATATTATTTGCTTTCTATTATTGTTGACTGCTGTGTGTAGTTCATAGAAGTTTTTTGTAACTTCATAGAATTTATTTTGTATGAGACAATTATATTAATAATATTTTTAAGTTAGGATTTTTGGAGGATGATTGGCAACATAGTGACCTTTTAATTCTGAAACCTTACTAATTGTTCATTGATATGATGGGTCTGTGCAAAGTGGATGCATAAATGATAGGCATTAATTATTCGTGCAAAGATGTCTGATGTGTTCAGATTGATGGTTTCAACAACTAAGAACGTAATTGCTGATATAAACGACAACAATTGTGAAATATTGAATATGAAGATTCCATATGTGTTGGAAAAACAAGAAGCACTAGAAGCTCTTGACCATGTTATGGAAGATCTTGAGGATGCCGTGCGCCAGCTTGAGCTAGTAGAGGAGTGCTTAACGGCATTTGAGCTAAAAATAGATATTTGCAATGCTGATTCTAGTTCAGAAAGGGCTTTAAGCTCTAAGCGCAAGCGTATTGATTCGTTTAATATGTGAGAATGTAAAGGATCAAGTCCTTATTGTAAGAAATCAAGAGTTAACCAACACAAGAGAGGAAAATGTCCTCAAGTGAAGAAAATGTCAAGGGTGAATTGTTACAATTGTGACAAGAAAGGTCACTATGCTCGTAACTGTTGTGAGCCGAAAAATGTAAACACCTCTTGTACATTTGAGAACTTTGCTTATATGTCAAGTTTTGTATTATTAGCTGAATCCAATCCTTTGTGGATTGTAGATTCAGGAGCAATAGACCATGTAGTGAAGGATAGAGGATCCTTTGTGGAATTCCGACTAGTACCAACTGGAACTAAGTGGATCTATGTAGGAAATAACTCCAGAGCTGAAGTTAAAGGGATTGGCACCTGCCAATTGAACATGCGTGGTGGATGCACCTTGCTCCTATATGATGTTCTATATGCTCCGAAGATTCGTCGAAATTAGTGTCTGTTTTGGTGTTGGTTAAACTTGGTTTTAGTGTGAACTTCCGTAATAGCAGTGTAGATTTGTATTTGGATACAAACTACTATGATTGTGGTCATTTTCTGGATGGTTTTATTGTACTAAATGTTGACTGTGGTGATGTCAATATTTGTTATTCCCTTTTCAAGTCTTCTACTTCATATGATAATGATGTGAATGTGTGGCATGCTAGACTTGGTCATATTGGCCAACAACGTATGAATAGACTAGCCAAAGATGGCTTGTTGGGCAACATTGAAAAAGTCGATTTGCCTATATGTAAGCATTGCCTAGTAGGGAAAATGACAAGGAAACTATTTGGAAAAGGTAAAAGAACTGAATTTCCTCTGCATTTAGTCCATTCTAACGTCTGTGGTCAAATGAATGTAAGAGGAAGGCATTGGGCTATTTATTTCATCACTTTTAAAGATGATTATACTCGATTCGGATATGTCTATTTGATTTCTCATAAATCTGAAGCATTAAGTTGTTTCAAAAGATTTATGAACTTGGTAAAAAATCAATTAAACACGAAAATAACAGTATTAAGATCTGATCGAGGTAGAGAATATTTATCTGATAAGTTCAAAAAATTATGTGATGAACAAGGAATAGAAAGGCAGTTGTCTATCCCATATACTCCTCAACAAAATGGTGTTGCAGAAAGAAGAAATAGAACCCTACTGGAAATGGTTAGGTCCATGATGGCGCATGCTAACTTACATATCACTTTTGGAGTGATGCATTGTTAACTACTGCCTATATACTTAATCGAGTGCTTTCCAAATCAGTTACTTCCACTTCATATGAGTTATGGATAGGTAGAAAACTGGACTTAAGTTTTCTTAAGCCATGGGGTTGTGTTGCCTATACTCATGAGCCCTCTCACAAGTTTGGAAAATTGGGTCCCAGAGGAAAGAAGAATATTTTCATAAGATACTTCGAACACTCGAAAGTGTATGTGTTCATAGGTGAGCAGTAAAGTGGGAATATAACTGAATTTAAATCACAATATGTCATTCTTGGATAATAAATTTCCTAAGAAGGGCGAAATAGGTGAGGATTACTCCCTATTTGAAACCTTGGATCAAGATAATGAACTTAATGGAGTTCGTCCAAGTGGGAGTAACATAAGAAATGATAGATTTAATTCAACTCACTCTCAATTACAACCACATTATGAGATGATATCGTCATTATCTAATCCGAATGGGAGCATGATGGGGAATGATGCGCAAAGTGCACAATCTCCCATACGGCGAACAAGTCGCAAAAATATTCCTCGTCGACGTTTTGACATCGAAAGGGAAAATTTTATGGTTGCTCCACAAAATGAGGATGAGCCAAGAAATATTAATGAGGCTCTAAATTGCCCTAGTAAGGAAAAATAGATTCATGCAATGGAAGAGGAGATTGAGTGAATGAAGTCAAACCAAGTTTGGGAACTGGTTGATCTTCCAAAAGGACACAAAGCTATTGGGAACAAGTGGGTTCTCAAAATAAAGCGAAAATCTGATGGCTCGATAAAAAGGCATAAGGCTCGCCTTGTGGCGAAGGGGTATAATCAACAGGAATGAATTGATTATGAAGAAACATTTTCTCCTATAGTAAGATTTACCTCGATTCGCATTATTCTGACAATAGTGGCTAGTATGGATCTTGAGTTACATCAAATGAATGTAAAGACTACTTTCCGCAATGGAGAATTAGAGAAAGAAATATATATGGAACAACCTGCTGGTTTCATAATGAAAGGCCAAGAAGAAAAGGTATGTCGACTTTTGAGGTCAATATATGGTTTTAAGCAGTTGTCAAGACAATGGTATATACGTTTTCATAATACCATAATAGCATATGATTTTACAATGATAGATGGGGATCATTGTGTATATAAAAAAAGATCCAAAGTTCAATTTGTGATCATATCATTATATGTTGATGATATACTAATTGCCGGAAGCAATATGGAGTTTGTAAATACTATGAAGAGTTGGTTATCTTCTAACTTTGAGATGAAAGATATGGGTGAGGCTGCATACATTCTTGGAGTTAAGATTTCAAGAGATCGTTCGAAGAGGTCGTTATCTCTTTTGCAAGAAACATATATAAATAAAGTTCTTGAGCAATTTCGTATGCAAGATTGTAAACTTATAGATACTCCTATTGCAAAAGGTGAAGGATTGAGCCATAGATTGTGTCCAAGGACTCCATAAGAGAAGGAACAAATAAAACATGTTTCTTATGCTAGTGCTGTTGGGAGCTTGATGTACGCTATGATGTGTACAAGACCTGACATATGTTTTGCAGTTGGAATGGTGAGTAGATACCAATCCAATCCAGGTCAAGCACATTGGAAAGCCATTAAAAGAATACTAAGGTATCTGAAAGGAACTGCTGATTACAAGCTGAATTACCAAGGAAATGATCTGTGACTTGAAGGCTATTCAGATGCTGATTGGGGAGGAGATTTAGATGAAAGAAAATCTACCTCTGGATTTGCTTTCTTACTTAATAATGGCGCCATATCATGGAGCAGTAAGAAGCAAACATGTATAACCTTGTCCACGATGGAAGCTGAGTTCGTGGCATTGTCAGCATCGGTATAAGAAAGAATTTGGCTTAAGAGATTTTTGGATCATTTAGGTGTTATTGAGAAAGTTGCAAATCCATTATTGGTTAACTGTGATAGCCAAGCAGCTATAGCGTACACCAAAGATAAAAAATATAATGGCAAGACCAAACATATAGATACCAAGTATAACTTTGTTAAAGATATGGTTGTACGAAAAGATATGAACTTACCGTACATATCTACGCACAAAATGGTAGCAGATCCTATGGCAAAGCCAATACCTAGAGATGTGTTTTGTGGTCATGTAAAATCTCTAGGATTGCGTAGAGTATGATGTACTGGATTGTAATTTCCCTGAGTTGTTCACATTTATGAACTAGTGTTTTTTCATTATTAATGCTTATGAATCTTTGTTTGATATTTTTGCATATTAATGCTCAATGCATTATATTAAGTTGAGAAAGTATGTCAGACAGATATAAGATTAGCCTACTCACACGGGTAATCGCCTCTATTTAGTATGTGATAAATAAAGATGAGACGGTTTTTTAAGCTTATTATCTAGGTGATAATCGAGAGCTCAAGCTTAAAATATATATGTCGCCTTAATTAAGTGTGAAGATGAGGATATGATATGTACAATGTCTGAAAGCAAAATACTCCACATATTTTACTTTATCTATCTAAGATACCAGATGTGAGTTCTGATGGATTATGTGAATCAGTAGATACATGAACTCAAGTTAGACATTAGGTATGTCTGAACTATCATCTGTACAGTATTGAAGGTATAGACATATGCTCCATGGAAAAGGAGTTAATACTATAATACGTATTTCATACTACATATGCATGAGACGACCTATAAGAGTGGCAAAAGTTTGATCTCAACTTTTATGCTGTGTGAGACTCTTGAGGAAAAGAGTTCCTTAATTTGAGTGCCCTCATGACTCTTGCTTATTCTCAAGATTTTTATTTAGTGTTTGCTATCTTAGGATGTTGTCAATAGTCATGAGTTGATTCGATCTAATGTGACATTTCTAGAAAAGTAAGCCAAACTGAAATTGAGAGTTTGAAGGAAAGAGGAAGATCGAATTTAGAGAATCACATTGTAGTTTTTTGTATTCACTGGTCGACCAATTATGACTATCTTTGGGATAATCATAATTATGAATACAATATATATATATATATATATATATATATATATATATATTATTGTTTAAAAGAGATCAAGAGAGATATAAATGTGAGTGATCGATCTAGGGTACTGCATACTAAATCTACTCAGAGTGTGATGCCCATTATGAGCTATTATATATTCCTAACAGATGTATGGCAACGAGCTCTCAAAGTATGCTGGTCGCACGGATTATTCACCGGTATGAATGTTAAAGAGAGGTAAAGAGGATCCTATTCGGCCCACCATGTGCGAGTGGGAGATGATGGTTTTAATTATTAATGTGATGGGCCTAAGTTGACCCGTCCGCCCATGTTGGGCCTAAAAGCCCGGCCCACAAGATTAAGGCCCATGGACGGAGGGATATGATGAAGGGACATGTTTCTTTTTGGATGGGACCTATATAAGGGGAAATAAAGAGGGAGGAACGTACCTTTTGGTAGTACGTATGTTCCTCCTCCCTCTCTCCCTCTCAAAAAGAAAGAGCAGTAAGCAAGAGGTGACACCCATCTTCCCTTCAAGGCAAATTGGCGTCATCTGATCGAACGGGATCAGTTTCTCTTCCTTATATCGGCATCAATGTTTAATCTGTGGTTAACAAGGTACGTTCGATTCTGTGATGTGCCTTACGATCGGTGATGCATGTGTTTTTTCTGGGCTCGTCTTCCACACAAGTTTAAGGGTTCGATTTAGTGTCAAATCCAGTTTTTGGGAATCAAAAATTCCCTTCAAAACCCAAATAGTTCTAGGTTAATAGATATATACAATTATTTCTCCCTGTTCTCGGTACACTCTTTTCCCAGATTATCATCTTTTAAAAGAAACTCATTTCACTGACCTAAATATGTTCATTTCTTCTAAATTTTTAGTATGTTACTCCTCAGAATATTACCTACAAGTTTCATTAAGGACAGATAATCAATAGGTAATTGTATGATTTTATAAAAATCACGAAATCATACTAGGTCGAAGCAGCGTTTTTCCCAGATCCAGTTTCTTAAAAAGATGACGATTTAACCGACCTATTTTTGTTCATTTCCTCTAAATTTTTTATATGTTCTACCTCAAGAAGTACACTACAACTTTCATAGAGAGATCCAAGTGATATTTTCACAAGAAGATTACTTTACAGACCACGAAACCACTGAAGGTCAGCACAACGAATTCCAGATCTAGTCTCTCCAAAGAAAAATTATTTCACTAAACATTTCTTGTTCGTTTTGCCTCAAATTTTAGTATGTTGTTCTCCAAGGCTTTCTCTATAACTTTCATGAAGAAATCAAAACAAGATTCCGACTAAAAGGTCACATGCAACACACAAACTCAAAGATGGCCAAACTGGTCTTTCCAGAAACAGCATGCATGACCAGCGAATCTCCTTCCATAGCTCCGAAATTTCATCTCATCTACCACAACCAAGACTTACCATCTACTACACATACACACAGCAATGCAAAGGGTAGGTCTTAGGACTTCACTTGCCTCAAATTCGAAGGAAACACAGCAAGACAAGGCGGGGCGAGGCGGCGAACGACGGCGGACGCGCAGACTCCTTCACTCGCTCTCCCTCTTTTGGACAGTAACTCTCTCTCTCCTCTCTCTCTTCTGGTCGAAATCCCCTTCCCCCTTTTCCTTTTAGTTGAATTAAAACCCTTGCATGCTTTACTTCTTGCATGGAGGGACACTTGTCCCTAAGAAGGAGACAAGTGTCTTCTTGTTGAAGACACATGGAGGAGGCCCATCCGGCTCCTTGCTCCCCTTTCCATGTGGTCGGCAGCCCTATGGGCTCTATGAGCCACCCCTCTTGGCCCACTTTAGGCCAACACTCTCGGGCCTAAAGTTCAAACTTAAATGGCCCAAGTTTATTTTTGATAATACATCTTAATCCTCATTTAAATAAATACCTAATTGCATAATAAAATGGCCAAAAGGCTTTGTGACATTAATCCATAAAATCAAATCTATAAAGTGCATAGTCAAGGACAAAGTCTTCTTTATCAAATTGTCATATAGCACCAACCTTGATCATCCATTAACATAAGATGTATTTCTACCCAAATAATTCTCCATTAAAATACTCGGCATTAATCTACTAAAATTCTTTGGTCTAAAAGCCATAACATAAATCAATAACACTTCTATCACCTATTCATGGTTCTTGGTATATCCAGGGGTTGTCATGAAATTTTGGGATGCCACAATTATCCCCTCCTTAGAGAATTTCGTCCTCGAAATTAGACATCACTCATGTCTCTATAAACAGATGAAGATACCTTTCGCTCATTTCTTTCTCACTTTCCCATGTGGCTTCCTCCACACCGTGATGTCACCATAATATCTTAACCAATGGAATTTTCTTGGTCCGTAGGAATTTGTTCCTTTCAATCCAACACTTGCATAGGCTCTTGAATGTACCTCACTTCCTCTTCCACTTTGATAACTTCATGATCGAGTATGTGACCAGGGTCTGGCTGATACTTCCTCAGCCATGCCTATATTTTTCTGAAACCTATCGTTATACACAAATTCTACCAGGTATAACTTTTCATCCCAACTTCCTCTAAAATCAAGGATGCAAGCTCTTAACATGTCCTCTAATCCTTAGATCACTCTTTTCGTTTGTCCATCCATCTGTAGATGAAAAGCAGTACTAAATGGGAGCTTCATCCCTAAGGCGTTTTGAAGACTTCGCCAAAGGTTTGAAGTAAATCCCGAGTCTCGATTCGATGTGACAATTACAGGAACACCATGTAAGCGTACCACTTGGCTTACACATAAATCAGCAAATTTATCCATCGGATAATCTACACGAATTGCTAGGAAATGGGTAGACTTAGTCAAGCGATCTACTATCACCTAGATAGAGTCGTGACCACTTAGTGTCCTTGGTAATCCTTGCACAAAATCCATCGTCACATGGTCCCTTTTCCATTCTAGTATATCTAATGGTCTCAATCTAACACACCATTTAGCCGAATTATTCCTATACCTTTGTCACCATCAATTCAAGCCTAGAACCATCAAAATCGACACCATTAACAACTCATCTAGTTCAATCCAACAAAGACATTCACTACACTTTCACTACGACAAAAATTCAAGCCTAAAATATAGCATCATTCCTTTGGTTCAAATTTCGATAGTCTACCAACACTTATTCAATTCAAAGATCGACAATCCACCAAAATAAAACTTGTCTAGTTTCCATCGAGTATATCTCATGTCTCATCCTAAAGGATCATCACTTGGACTAATCACTCATCAAATCCACAACTTGAACTTTCACCTTTTCACCTTGGAAAGACTATAACCACAATCGATCATATCCAATAATTCCACAAAACCTTCTCAAACTGAGATCATCACCAAAATTAAAAGTTGACCATCATCAATTAAACCTATTATTCCGACATATAAACCACAAATAATTTCATGTCTCATATGACCACTCAAACTCATGACTTCCAAGATCAATCTATACATACTAAATGCCTCCATGTAATGCATCAAGACTTCCAATGATATCCTCTAATAGGAAGTCACTACTTAGCTTAAATGATCATAACTTAATCCTCAAATTCATAACTCACTCTCCATAATTCACTTCTTAAGCCTTGTTTGCAGCACTACGTTTAGATGCTGCGCATGTTCTTCAGGTCCTTTAGAATATATCGGGATATCATCAAATGAAGACAATCACAATTTGATCCAAATAAGACTTAAATATCCTATTCATTAAATCCATGAATGCATCTAAGGCATCCGTCAATCCAAATAGCATAACTAGGAACTTGTAGTATCCATAGCGAATCCTAAATACGGTCTTAGGAATGTCTTCTTTCTTAATCCTTAGCTGATGGTATCATGACCTTAAGTCAATTTTAGAAAAGACTGAACTTCCTTGCAATTGATCAAATAAATCATCAATTATAGGTAATGAGTACTTACTCTTAACAATTACATGACTCAATTGCCTATTATCAATGCACAAACACATCGACCTATCATTCTTTTTCACAAACAAGAGTTCTACAAGCTTAACCATGCTTCTGCTACACCACTCCGATAAAATTATCTCAGAAACATTACCTTCCCAGTTCAATTCATAGTTCGGTTCATTCCTACCCCCTTTTGCCATCCTAGAAGCCTGCCAGGAGCCACTCCTTGTTTGGGTCCTCTGACCTCGGCGTCCACTCCTCACCCTCATCGGATCGGGTTGTTACAGATACACTAGCTCTCGCCTTGTTCAAGCCCAAACTACACATCCATTGGAGGGTCTTGTTTTGATAGGGACTAACTTACAGAGATATTATCTGCTTTGGCTTATTCCATTCTTAGCCTCACGGTTTTATCCTTAGCGCACGGCTAAGTACTATCTCAGGAGATCATTCATCCTAGTCTATTGCTTACGGAACTAGTCCATACCTACGATGACGTCAAAGTCATACAAAACTATCACTATCAAGTCCATTTCCAGATCTCATTCCCCTAGGGTTATCTCACACATCTCACATGCTAACGTAGATAACAACATGTCCTTCAATGATATAGAAATACGAAGAGGCATATCTAACAATTGAATCATAGGCGTAGAAAGGTATAGGAGGGAACGTATGTGCATTCTTTCAAAACTTGAACATATGCTCTAAGGATCACAATCTTTTGATCAATATAATGTGTTTCTTGGACCTTAGTTGTTTGGACCATTTGAGATACTTGAAAGAATAGGAGATGTAGCTTATCATTTGGCATTACCTCCAAAATTGGGAAATTTGCATGATGTGTTTCATGTGTCGATGCTGAGAAAGTACCAGCCAGATCCTAGTCACATACTCGATCATGAAGCCATTGAAGTAGATGAGAAAGTAAGGTACATCAAAGAGTCTATGCAAGTACTGGATCGAAAGGAGCAAGTCCTTAGGACCAAGACAATTCCACTGCTTAAGATATTATGGCGACATCATGATATGGAAGAAGCCACATGGGAGAGTGAAGATCGAACGAAGGAAAAGTACCCCTACTTATTTCAAAAGGCATGAGTGATGTCTAATTTCGAGGAGGAAATTCTCTAAGGATGGGAGAATTGTGGCATCCTAGAATTTCTTGTTAATCCTTAGAGGTACTCTAATTCATGTCTTGCATTGAGATTTTGGCCAAGCTTTTGGTGGGTAGTTATTTAATAGGAAAATTCTATTTTTGGCCATGTGAATTAGGGATTGGAATTTATTAAATTAGGTTACAAAGTTTTGCAAATTATAAATTTCAATTAGGTGTTTATATAATTAAGGATTAGGTGGATTATTATGATGAAGGTGGGCTGGACATTTAAAGGCCAAACCAGCCCATAGCCTCACTCCCATTTTTGCTCAACTGGCCCACGAAGCCCAAGGAGAGGGAGGAGCTGCCATTGGCCAAGCTGGCCCAAGCCCAGTTGAATTGAAGGCCCATCTTGCATGAAGAAGGCCATGTGTTCCCTCCTAGTTGCCAAGTGTCCTCCATGCAAATAGTAATGGTGGCTAATGATGGAGGGGAAGGAAATTAGGGGAAGGTGATGGTCGGATTAAGTGGCGACCTTAGTAGAGCCTATCGCACGGGCCCACGAAGTATCTACCTTATGGTCTTGTCTCTCACACATTGACTCGAAAGAGCGTGAAGTTTGAATGGAATGGGGAATGCGAAAGCAGTTTCTAGGAGCTTAAAAGAAAATTGACCTCGGCTCCAATCCTGACTATACCAACTGGATCTGATGGTTTTATAGCGTATAGTGATGCATCTCACAAAGGATTGGGATGTGTTTTGATGCAACATGGCAAGGTCATAGCCTATGCGTCTAGACAATTGAAACCCCATGAACTGAACTAGCCAACGCATGATTTAGAGTTAGCAGCTATAGTGTTCACTTTGAAGATATGGAGGCATTATTTATATGGGGAAAAGTTTGAGATTTATACAGATCATAAGAGCCTGAAATATCTGTTCTCACAAAAGGAGTTGAACATGAGACAAAGGAGGTGGATGGAGTTGTTAAAGGATTATGATTGTGAGATACGATACCATCCAGGGAAGGCGAATAAGGTAGCGGATGCTCTTAGTCGTAAGTCAGCTATGGAGATAGCCAGTTTAAGAATGGCAAAATGGAGCTTGTTAAAGTCCGTAACAAACTCATAGTTTAAATTAAAAGTGGATTATCTTACCGGTATGCTTAGTGCATTAAGGATTGAACCTGAAATTATTCAGAAAGTTAAGATCTTACAAGAGTTTGACTCGGAAATTATGAAAGTAAAATGTAGTGTCTTTAGGAAAAAGACCAGAGTTTCAAGTCTCTAAAGATGGAGTGGTAAGATGTCAGAGACGACTCTATGTTCTCGACAACGAAGAAATAAAGAAGGAAATTCTGTCGGAGACACATAGAAGTAATTACAGTGTTCATCCGGGTAGTACAAAGATGTACAGGAATTTGCGTCAACAATTTTGGTGGAATGGTATGAAAGCAGATACGGCTAAGCACGTTTCTCAATGTTTGACATGCCAACAAGTAAAAGCAGAACATCGCAAACATGCAGGACTCTTGAGACCGTTAGACATACCAAAATGGAAATGGGAGCATATAACAATGGACTTTGTACAAGGATTGCCAAGGACATCAAGTGGACATGACTCTGTCTGGGTAATAGTGGAACGTTTGACTAAGTCTGCTCATTTCCTAGTAGTTCACATCGACTACCCAATGGACAAATATGCGGATATATATGTAAGTGAAGTAGTACGCTTACATGGTGTTCCAAAGTAACTATTACCTCGATGGGATTCGAGATTTACTTGAACTTTTGGCGAAGTCTTCAAATTTCCTTAGGAACTAAACTCCAGTTTAGTACTACTTTTCATCCTCAAACAAATGGACAAACAAAAAGAGTGATCCAGACATTAGAGGATATGTTAAGGGCTTGTGTGATTGACTTTAAAGGGAATTGGGATGAAAGTAAAATGTAGTGTCTTTAGGAAAAAGACCAGAGTTTCAAGTCTCTAAAGATGGAGTGGTAAGATGTCAGAGACGACTCTATGTTCTCGACAACGAAGAAATAAAGAAGGAAATTCTGTCGGAGACACATAGAAGTAATTACAAAGTGTTCATCCGGGTAGTACAAAGATGTACAGGAATTTGCGTCAACAATTTTGGTGGAATGGTATGAAAGCAGATACGGCTAAGCACGTTTCTCAATGTTTGACATGCCAACAAGTAAAAGCAGAACATCGCAAACATGCAGGACTCTTGAGACCGTTAGACATACCAAAATGGAAATGGGAGCATATAACAATGGACTTTGTACAAGGATTGCCAAGGACATCAAGTGGACATGACTCTGTCTGCAGGTAATAGTGGACCGTTTGACTAAGTCTGCTCATTTCCTAGTAGTTCACATCGACTACCCAATGGACAAATATGCGGATATATATGTAAGTGAAGTAGTACGCTTACATGGTGTTCCAAAGAACTATTACCTCGATCTGGGATTCGAGATTTACTTCGAACTTTTGGCGAAGTCTTCAAATTTCCTTAGGAACTAAACTCCGTTTAGTACTACTTTTCATCCTCAAACAAATGGACAAACAAAAAGAGTGATCCAGACATTAGAGGATATGTTAAGGGCTTGTGTGATTGACTTTAAAGGGAATTGGGATGAAAGTAAAATGTAGTGTCTTTAGGAAAAAGACCAGAGTTTCAAGTCTCTAAAGATGGAGTGGTAAGATGTCAGAGACGACTCTATGTTCTCGACAACGAAGAAATAAAGAAGGAAATTCTGTCGGAGACACATAGAAGTAATTACAGTGTTCATCCGGGTAGTACAAAGATGTACAGGAATTTGCGTCAACAATTTTGGTGGAATGGTATGAAAGCAGATACGGCTAAGCACGTTTCTCAATGTTTGACATGCCAACAAGTAAAAGCAGAACATCGCAAACATGCAGGACTCTTGAGACCGTTAGACATACCAAAATGGAAATGGGAGCATATAACAATGGACTTTGTACAAGGATTGCCAAGGACATCAAGTGGACATGACTCGTCTGCTGGGTAATAGTGGACCGTTTGACTAAGTCTGCTCATTTCCTAGTAGTTCACATCGACTACCCAATGGACAAATATGCGGATATATATGTAAGTGAAGTAGTACGCTTACATGGTGTTCCAGTAACTATTACCTCAGACTGGGATTCGAGATTTACTTCGAACTTTTGGCGAAGTCTTCAAATTTCCTTAGGAACTAAACTCCAATTTAGTACTACTTTTCATCCTCAAACAAATGGACAAACAAAAAGAGTGATCCAGACATTAGAGGATATGTTAAGGGCTTGTGTGATTGACTTTAAAGGGAATTGGGATGAAAGATTGCAATTGGTGGAGTTTGCTTATAATAATAGTTTTCAAAAAAGTATAGGCATGGCTCCCTATGAAGCATTATATGGAAGGAGATGTAGGACTCCTGTCTGTTGGAACGAAGTAGGTGAAAAGAAATTGACAGGACATGAACTGTTACAAGGTACCACAGAAGCTATCGGAATTATCAGGAAAAGACTTAAAACAACTCAAAGTAAACAGAAAGACTACGTAGATAGGCGTAGAAGGCCTTTGAAGTTTAATGTTGGAGATCATGTATTCCTTAAAGTATCTCCAATGAAAGGAATATCTCAATTTGGAATGAAGGGTAAGTTAAGCCCTAGATTTGTTGGACCTTTTGAGATACTTGAAAGAATAGCAGATGTAGCTTATCATTTGGCGTTACCTCCAAAATTGGGAAATTTGCATGATGTGTTTCATGTGTCGATTATGAGAAAGTACCAGCCGGATCCTTGTCACATACTCGATCATGAAGCCATTGAAGTAGATGAGAAAGTAAGGTACATCGAAGAGCCTGTGCAAGTACTGGATCAAAAGGAGCAAGTCCTTAGGACCAAGACAATTCCACTACTTAAGATATTATGGCGACATCATGATATGGAAGAAGCCACATGGGAGAGTGAAGATCAAATGAAGGAAAAGTACCCCTACTTGTTTCAAAAGGCTCAAGTGATGTCTAATTTCGAGGACGAAATTCTCTAAGGAGGGGAGAATTGTGGCATCCTAGAATTTCTTGTTAATCCTTAAAGGTGCTCTAATTCATGTCTTGCATTGAGATTTTGGCCAAGCTTTTAGTGGGTAGTTATTTAATAGGAAAATTCTATTTTTAGCCATGTGAGTTAGGGATTGGAATTTATTAAATTAGGTCACAAAGTTTTGCGAATTATAAATTTCAATTAGGTGTTTATATAATTAAGGAGTAGGTGGATTATTAGGATGAGGGTGGGCTGGACATTTAAAGGTCAAACCAGCCCATAGCCTCAGCCCCTTTTTTGCTCGACCGGCCCACGAAGCCCAAGGAGAGGGAGGAGCTGCCGTCGGCCAAGTTGGCCTAAACCCAGCCGAATTGGAGGCCCATCTTGCATGAAAAAGGCCATGTGTTCCCTCCTAGTTGCCAAGTGTCCTCCATGCAAATAGTAATGATGGCTAATGATGGAGGGGAAGGAAATTAGGGGAAGATGAGGGCTGGATTAAGCGAGAGAGAGGGAGAGAGAGAGGAGGGTTCGTTCGAGAAAGAGAGAGAGGAGAGAAAGAGAAAGAAGAAAGGAAGAAAGGGAGAAAGGAAGAGAGGAAGGAGGAGGATTGTTCGTCGATTGTCCGTCGTGCATCACCGTCCGTCGCGTCGTCGTCGTGTCCCGTTACCATTGTGCTCGCTGTTTGCTCAGTCTAGAGGCAAGTGGGATCCTCGATCTACTCTTGCATGTTGTGCCTAGTGTGTGTGATTGAAAGGTGACAAATTTCGGATCTCTAGGATGTGAAAAACTGAAGTTTTAAGAGTGGTGTTCTCGGCTAGTAAACTGTTCTTGAGAGAACAGCTCGACCTTGGATGTTTTAGTGACTTGCATGTGATGTTCGGGTTGGATTTTGGCTTTGACTTCTAAATGAAAGTTGTTAAGGACTTCTTGGAGTATAACATACTCAAATTTGGGATAAGAAAAAAGTATAAGTTGGTGAAATCGTTATCTTTGGGAGGTAGTTAGATCTGGAAATTTCGGTACTAAGAACAGAAGTTTTAACCACCTATATTTAATTACCTAGGACGAATATGACTTTGATGCCTTCATGAAATATCTACCTTAGGGTCTTGAATATCACATAGTCGAATTTCATAATTTTTGGAAGTGGATTGGGTATTTAATCGGAAATGTTTCTAAAACCGTACAATCTGACGTGTTCAGACTTAGTAAGTTGCAATGCGTGGATTATATTCTTTTGGAAATATGTTCTGCATGAAATGTCTCTCATCATGTCTTCCCTACAACATATACAAATTTTGTAATTTTTGAAGTTCATTTGCCTATTTAACCAAAAATGTTTCAAAAACTGTGAAAGTTGAATTGTTAGAATAGTAGTGTTGTGATGCATGGTCTATACCGAATTGTACGAAGGTCTTTTGGTGTAGTGTTCTTCATGGAATATCTGCCCTTATGTCTTGAATATCACATGTTTGAATTTCATAAGTTTTGAAGGTCATTTGGGTATTTAATTCAAATGTTTTCAAAAACTGTGCAAGCTGGCTTGTGCGAATTTCAAAAGCTGTAATGCATGGACTATTCTATTTGTATGAACCCCATGAATTATATTGTTTAAGTGATTGAATCTTGCTGCACATGTGATGATATTTGGCATTACATATAAGATCAAAAGCTGAATTGACTTTGTTGCCATCACATCATGTGCCATATTGATATTGAGACATAATTGTGAATATGAATTATGATAAATGAGGATACCGTCGGAGGTGTGAGCCGACAGTGCCCTGGAAGTTTCAGGATGCCCGGAATATGGGGATGCTGGATGCCCAGCATGTAGGGGTGCCGGATGTCCTCGGGAGTTTCGAGATGCCCGGGATGTGGGGGTGTCGGAAGCCTCGGAGGTGTGTGCTGAGGGGATACCTCGTGATGCTAGTTAGGATACGAGATGCCCGAAATGTAGGGGTGCCGGATGCCTGGAGGTGTGTGCCGGAGGTTCCTCGCGATGCCAAGTTGGGTGCGAGCGATAAAATGTGGGATACAATTGCTGGTCCCAAGAAAGAAAAATGTGGTGATCTAATTGAGAGAAAAAAAGTTGAAATTGAATCATGCATGGTAGGATGACATGTATGCATGGCTGTATGATATGATATGTATGATGGCATGATGGTATATGCATGAATGATTGATGACGAGCGCATGATGGTGTATGCACATATGGTATGATGACATATGCATGGTTGCAAAGTAAGTTATCCTTAGATGCTTGAGTGATATGTGCCCTACTATGATGTCATGATTGTTCTGTTTGATGCATGGAGTAGTTAAATGGATCTTTTACTGCTAAGTGGTTGTACTCACCCCGTTTGGAGACTAACATTTTAGACTGGACAAGATATCCCTGCCACAACTGCCACCAGCAGATGGACCGAGTGGTTGGATATGGCCGCGAGGAGAAAGATAGCAAAGGAAAGAACTTTTGGACGCTGATACTGATCGATGGACTTTAAGTATATGACTGTTGGAGGGGATGTCGGTCATCTTTTGAAGTATAGCCGGAGTATAGAAGACTACGGCATTTTGATGTACCGACTAATGATGTCTATCAGGTTATGTAAATAAAAGTGTACGGCTTTAACTTGTATAAAATGTTTAGTTGGTATGCATCGTTTTCTGAATATAAGGAGGGGAGTTGATGGATGTGCTTCCACCATATAAATTGCCTAAAGACCGATCTAAAAGATGTAAACCCCCATGATTGATAGACTTTTAAGTCAAGGAAAAGAATGGTAATCGAACTGTGGCGACCATAATGGTTCAGGGGCCGTTAAGGGGTGCCACATCTTTAGTGGTATCTCAAAAAAGGGATGTCACGTCCCAATCCTTAGGCACGCGCACATCCCTTATATTTGGTCGATTTTAAAATGCAATATCCTAGGACTATGTATCACCGACCCTTTCATTTTCAATATGCACATGTGGAAGTAGTTATAAATCCTCAGACAATAAAACAATAAGAAAGAAAAGTAGGATTATATTTTTCAAACCAAGACAAGTCTTTATAGACAAACTGGTTAATCACAAACTTAGGTTGTTTGCAAAATTGTCGGCTTATCAAAAAGGGGATTATCTTAACATCCACTAGTCAGACCCATTCTCCGATTCTTCAGCTTCCACCTTCCGAACTCCAGGACTTCCGATCCTCCACGATCGTCATCTAGGGACCTGAAATATTTTCCCCAAACTGGGATGAGACTACGTTTCAGCAAGTTCTACTCCCTAATACCCGATTAGTAAACTAATACACCTTAAGACTACCTATGCACAACATGAGTTAAATGACTTACCTTGGCCTCAGATTCCACCTGTATATTAGTACAAATCAAATAGGCATCCACGCAATCACATCACTGATTGAAGCATCGATCAAATCGACCTAGTCGATTACATGCCAACAAGACCACTCATGGTTATTCCCATTCAATCAATCAATTCACAACATCAAATCAAGGCAATGATCAAGTGACTTAGTCAATTACATGTCAGTCGGACCATTTCTAGGTCATTCTAGTCATTGCTATACAGTCTCAACTGATAAAACCAATCACCGAGCCACGTGCATTCTCCGAGGTGATGAAACTGATCATCGAGTCACGTGTCGCTTCCAAGATGCCATGCTTAACTCACTGGGCTCACGTGCATTCTCCAAGGCGATGCATCAAGTCACCGAGCCCACGTGCCCTTTAAAATGCCATTCTGAATCAGTGAGCCCACGTGCATTCTGCAAGGCAATGCATCAAGTCACCGAGCCCACGTGTCTCTTCAAGATGCCAAATGTACTCATTGAGACCACGTGCATTCTCCGAGGTAATGCATCAAATTACCGAGCCCACGTGCCTCTTCAAAATGCCACACTTAATCACCGAGCCCGCGTGCGTTCTTCCAGGTGATAAACCAGCTCACCGAGTGCACGTGCCTTCTCCAAGGTGATATAGAACCTATCATGGATCCACTATATACATGACCAAATTTCTAGATGACATGCCTAGTCATTAGGTCAGCATACATCTTACATACTCACATTCATTTCCACATTTTCTAGTATGATTGGTAGTCTACCACAATACCTTTATCACTAGCAACCGATACTCAATTATTCACCAGTCAATTACTCAAATTAATTCGATTTAGGAATAATCCCTAAAAATCCACAATTAAATTAATTCAGCACAACGTAGAACTCAATTAAATAAACAGAATATACCATGACAATCAGCACGAAGTTCCGGTCACTGACCATCACAGTTGAATTTATGGAAAATAAATAATTAAATAATTAATTTCGAAAATTAATATTTAAATACAAGAAATTCAATTTAGCACAATATAAAGCTCAATTAAGTAAACGAATTGTGCCACGATCATCAAGATAAAATCCCGGTCATTGGCCATCCTAGTTGAATTTTTGGAAAATAAATAATTAAATAATTAATTTCGAAAATTAATGTTTAATTCCTAAAAATTCCACTTAGGCCTGAATTGCTTAATTAACACCCGATAAGGGTCGGAAAAAATCCCTAGCTACCTTCAATAAATAGTAGACCACGTCTACTTGCTAAATGCATACTCAATTTGTCTAATTCGCATCACAATTGACTTATAACCACTAATCCATACTAATCTAACCACGTAAACCTAATTAATTAAAACTAAACAACCTTAAGCGTAATTAGCAAACTAAGAACGCATTAGCAAGTAAAACTCACTCAAAACGACGGGCTCGACACAAGGATCGACTTTTCTCAAAGTGAGCAGAGCATTCAGGCTCGGGAAGGCGGCCAAAACGGGCCAAACCCTTGTTGTGATACCCATTTCTACAACCTTCTGCTTGCTACTGGTTGGGGCGGTTCTGGGGTTGATTGAGGAGGCCAAGGGCAGCTGAGGGTGAGGCGAAGCTCCGGCAAGCTGAGGTGGGGGCGCACGGTGGCCGAAGGTGGCTAATCCGCCACCTAAATGGGTTGACCAACACCCCGCCAAGACGCACGGGCAGAGATCGGCGGCTGAGGAGGGTGAGGGAGAGGCGGAGGGCAAGCGCGCACGGCCGAGGAGTAGCGACAGCGTGTGGCGTGAGGCGGTGATGACGATCTTGGCTCCGGTGTGGCTGCAGTCCTTCAACGCAGCTGGCCTCTGTTTCTGCTTCTGCTTTGTTCGAACAAGACAGGCGGAAGAGAGAGGGACGGAGCTAGGCAAGAGAGCGACCAAGGCCCGCGAAGGGCAACCGGCTAGCGGCAAAGCACACGGGTGACACGCGGGCGAGGCGGAGCAACGACGGCAGCTCCGGTTTTCTTCTCTCGGCACTGTTGTTCTACTTCTGTTTCTGCTTCTCTTCAGTCGAACAAAACCAAGAGGGAGAGGAGGAGAGAGAGCGTCGAGGGAGTGAGATAAAGATAAGAGAGAGAGTAGATAGGTTTGAAAAGTCAAAAGTAATAGTGAAGGGGAAGCAAAGTGGAGAACAGCCATGTATTTGGTGGAAGGGGGGGCTCACGCACAAGGGAAAAAGAGGGGGAGAGAGAGAGAAAGAGAAAAAAAAAAGAAAGAAAGAAAGGAGAGAGAAACTTGTGGGAAAAATAGGGGAAAAGGTGTTTGGCCAAATAGGGAAAGGGGAATGGGAATAAATTCAAAAGAAAGAATTTTCTCAAATAGAAAATTCTTGATCCAATTTCTTTTGAATAAGCTCAATTAATCCCAAAGGAAATTCCAAACTAGAGTTCTTGATTCCCTTTTTGATTTCTGCATCCAATTTCCCTCTTGAATTTCTCTCAAAATACTTTCATAAAATCAATTGATTACTTTCCTCATCCAAAGATCCCTCACGTTTCCCAATTTCACAATCCTCGGCTTCAACCGAACGAAAACGACCCTAAACTAACTTCTTCCCAAAAAGTCTCGATTGTCAAAAAAATCTTCAGAGGCGAGTCAACATTCCTAAAATTTATCGTGACATGACAGACTCTTCAATTTCTGAAATTGGACTTATATTGGCAGTTAATTTCACTTGGATGCGTTTCGAGCATGACCTAGGCTATCGGGTAATTTTCAGAACTTTATAGGACAAATGACCTGTGGTCGATTTTCTTCGAGGCACAATGAACCCATTCGACAGTTGGCGACTCTTGATTATCTTGAAAATGTCTAGGATTCAAATACGGACACAATGTACCAAAACGACAGTAAAATCAAATTAGTCCCAGTCGATGAGAATTTTCCAATTTAGTGGAGTTACCCATAATCGGTCATTCATCTCAGTCAAACCGACCTATCTCTGATTTCAAGTCGATTTTATACTGTGCCGCAATGATCTCTAAAGATGAGCATGATCGAGAAGTCGATTCCTGGTCGAATTCTTAAGTCTATTTGCCTTAAAATTCTTAATAACTCACCCAGTTAGCCTAGTTATCTCATGAGTGGCCAACTCAGAGAAAAATACTGTAGCCGCATCAATGAAATGCCCAATTTAACCAATCGAAATCAGAGCCTGAAAATCAGGATGTCACAACTCTTCCCCTCTTATAAAAATTTCGTCCTTGAAATTTAAACTTTTACCAATCCTTATACAAAAGGTGGGGGTATTGTTGTCTCATTGAGTCTCATTTTTCCACGCTGTTTCTTCGGTCTCGTGGTGTTCTCCAACCACTTTGACTAAGGAGACTATCTTGGTACACAAAATTTGTTCTTTCTGAACCAACAACTGAATCGAGTTTCTCATGTATGACACTTTGTCATTCACATCTGATCTCTTTTTCTCGACTCCCTAATGAACCTTCGAAGCTCAACGATTCAAAATTTCTGACAATTCTGTGTAGTCTTTACTCTGACACTGATCTGTCAACTTCAAACACTAATTACTAAGCTGACTCTATCTTGAAATCTTTCTTCGCTTTCTTTTCACTACTGAAATTCTGTACTCTCTGCTATACACTGCTAAAGAAAGAACCCTCTGAAAGTTTTGCCAAACTTGTAATCTTTGATCTAGATTCGAAATATAATTCATCATTGACACTCCATGCCGATGAACTATCTGATACACACACACATTTCGGTATACCCATTCAAAACAAGATTCACTCGTATTATACTGAAGTGAATCGGTTTCATCTATCGGTCGACCACTATCCTCAAATGGAATCAATACTCCCCCGACTCCTTAGTAAGCCTGTCAGAACGTTCCACTGTGATATATTTTCATTCCCACTAGGGACTCTCAAGTGATGGTAAAAGTTCTCCCGGTTCGCATTACCGAACTTCCACTTACTGACACCTCTAACACTTGCAACCTGCTCAGCGGTATCTATCTTCATATTAGTCTACTAATCTAGTTGATGCCGATTCTGATCCATCTTGAATTGTTTAACCAAACACTGCAATACTTACAGTGAATTTCTAAAAAAGTCTTTTCCCTGAGTGCTGCACTGTCAAGTGCACTCAATTCCCCATGGAACCCGAACGTTCGATCCTTAGAAGTCTTAAAGTCAGATTATTTCTTGCCAGTATCCTCTTATAAGATCTTCTAAACATCTTTGTCTATCAATTTGGCGTCGATTCTAATTGGAACATATGGTTCAATTTTGCCTACCTCAAATTTGAAAACTGAAATTTGAAGCCCTTTCAAGTAAGGTCCATGCTTTAGTCAGTCTATGCACAATTGAAGACTCTCGGCTCAACACATTAATGACTCATCTCGTTCCTCCAAGGTGATACTCGATGTCACTATTATAATCCTGTCAAAATTCTGATTCACGACACTGTTTATAATCCACTTATTGGGTCTCAACTAGCGGGACGGTTATACAACAATCTTCCCCTGTTGCATCAATATGTACCCAGTCCTCTGCAAGACACATCACTAAAGATTTCATGCTTTCTAGAGCCAAATGAAAAGTTTAGCACAAGTGCAGTAGCCTGTTCTTACTTAAGCTCTGGCAATTATCTTTGCACCCGTCTATGCTTATGAATTTCTCTTACTTCTTAAGAGGTCGAGTCCGTGATGTTACTGATGCTGAACATTCTTTCACGAACCTTCTGTAGTAATCTGTCCAATCCCCACGGCTTTTGATCTCTAACATTGTTGTCAGTTTCAGTCCATTAACAACTGATTCAATCTTGGCTGAGTTCATGAAAATTCCTTTACCTGTAATCACATGACCATTATTAAGGGCTTTCGTGATCCTCAGCACTTAATGAATACCCTAGAATGTCGCTACACCACACGATCACCATTGATCTAGATATTCTTTGAACACTTAGTTTGTCATATCCATGATAGCGGTTGGAGCATTCGTCAAATTAAATGGCTTTACATTATTCTCACAGGGGCTAAATCAAGTGCGAAATGTTATCTTCAGTTTAACCTCCTTCCTAGTTCTCAATTGACAATAACCTATCCTCAAGTCGATCCTTGAAGATATCAACACTCTTTATAACAAGTCGCCCAATTCGTCGATCTTTGACAATGAACACTTATCCTTGATTGTCACTTGATTGAGTCGACTATAGTTGATGCATAATTGCAACGAACCATCTTTCTTTCTCTCTTCACAAAACTGATGTTCCCTAAAGTGATGCACTGATATGCATGAATTCCTCATTCATCAGTCCTCACATCTGCACCATTGGTTCTATCAATTCAAACAACAACAACCGGTAAGAACTTTAGAGAATGGTTCTGTTCCGGATGTTAACTCGATTGTAATTCTATCTCTTTCTCTAGCGACGGTTTGACCATCCTTCTGGCCACACTTCCAGGAATTCTTGGACTACTGAGGAGTCCTCAATTTTCAATTCTTCAATCTATCTTATTTTTGACATTCATCAAGTAACCTAGGCAACCTCTGTCTAACCAACGGATTGCCTCAAGTGACGAGATTAAAGAAGTCGAGGACCCTTCTTGACTCTTAGTAAAACTTGGCACTTCTATCTATTCCTGGAATAAACTGGGTTACTCCGCTATAACAATTCATCACAAGATGTTCCGGAACCAATTCTTTCCACACTTGACGAATAAGTTGTACACCAACTGCCAATCAAATACAACTCTAGTCAGTGGTTCTTTCCCTACAGCCTTAACAAACAACTGAAATTCCACAATTGTATTTCAAACTCTCTGGCACCATTCTGATGAAATCACCTCAAAACATTCTTCCATTGAATAAAGCATGGTCAGTTCTGTTCTTGTTCCTTTTGCCATCCTACTAGCCTTTTATCGTTAGTAATGGTGTTGGTGTTCTTCCTAAACTCCAACTTATAGTCCCTCGCTTGACGGCCGTGCTGACTACCATCATAACACGTTCTAGCCATAAATGGACACAGGATTAATCATGCATTCCTTCCATACTTTCGGCACTAAAAGATTGAGGCATATCAGGAGTGGTATCTCTCGAAATTAGACATCATTCCACCTAATGAATACCAGTTACATCTCTTTTTTCTTTTCTTTTTTTTGAAAACGGTCCCAACGCAACTTATTAGCGGAAGCATAAACAAGTCTCACCATTTTTCCCTCCAATGACCATAATGCAATGCACACCAACTACGCACCATAAGAAAAGATAAAGCCAAGCTACTTTTATTTATATTTTCATGATGGATTTCTCGGCGGTACAACCAAAAAGAAAAGTCAAGACTTTTAGCTAAACTTGGCCACAGCTCAAAAAGAGAGATCTCAACCTCCTATATGGATCACGTGTAACCCTCCATCCACAAGTGTCGGCTATCCAAAAAAAAAAGAAACGTCAGCTCCCACTCCTCACACGGGCTATCACACCCATCTTGGTGCATCGAGCGGTGGCAGTGGCAACATCCCTCGTATCACTCCGCCACGGCGAACGTGGACTAACAAGAACTCCTGGATGACCAGGCCCCTAGCCAGTCCCACCTCATACATCATCAGCACACAAACCCTTATAAACGTCAGACTAGGGATGGTAACATAATCAAGCTCCATACACTCGACCTCCACGTTAGATGGAAGGCCGTAAAAGGTACCTCTCGTGATCGGAGGGAGAGGCATCTTTCTAATATGAAATGTTAGTCCCCAAAGGGGTGAGTACAACCACTCAGCAGGTAAAAGATCCATTAAACTACTCTATGCACCAAACAGAACAATCATGACATCATAGTAGAGTACATATCACTCATGCATCCAAGCATAACTTACCTTGCAGCCATGCATATGTCATCATACCATATGTGCATACACCATCATGCGCTCGTCATCAATCATTCATGCATATACCATCATGCCTGGAGGTTTGTGCCAGAGGTTCCTCGGATGCCAGGTTAGGTGCGAGCGATAAAATGTGGGATGCAATTGCTGGTCCCGAGAAAGAAAAATGTAGTGATCTAATTGAAAGAGAAAAAGTTGAAATTGAATCATGCATGATAGGATGACATGTATGCATGGCTATATGATATGATATGTATGATGGCATGATGGTATATGCATGAATGATTGATGACGAGCGCATATGGTGTATGCACATATGGTATGATGACATATGCATGACTGCAAGGTAAGTTATGCTTGGATGCATGAGTGATATGTACCCTACTATGGTGTCATGATTGTTCTATTTGATGCATGGAGTAGTTTAATGGATCTTTTACCTACTGAGTGGCTGTACTCACCCCTTTGGGGACTAATATTTCGGATTAGAAAGATGCCTCTCCCTCCGGTCACGCGGGGTACCTTTTACGGCCTTTCATCTGACGTGGAGGTCGAGTGTACGGAGCTTGATTGTGTCACCATCCCTGGTCTGACGTTTATAAGGGTTCGTGTGCTGGTGATGTATGAGGTGGGACTGGCTAAGGGCTCAGTAATCCAGGAGTTCTTATCTATCCATGTCCGTCGTGGCGGAGTGATACGGGGGATGTTGCCGCTGCCACCGCCCGATGCACCAAGATGGGTGTGATGGGCCGCGTGAGGAGTGGGAGCTGACGTTTTTTTTTTTTTTTTTTGGGATAGCCGACACTTGTAGATGGAGGGTTACACGTGATCGATATAGGGTGTTGAGATCTCTCTTTTTGAGTTGTGGCCAAGTTTAGCTAAAAGTCTTGGCTTTTCTTTTCGGTTGTACCAAGCTGAGAAATCTATCATGAAAATATAAATAAAAGTGGCTCGGCTTTATCTTTTCTTATGGTGTGTAGTTGGTGTTGGTGTGCATTGCATTATGGTCATTGGAGGGAAAATGGTGAGACTTGTTTATGCTTCCGCTAATAAGCTACGCTGGGACCGTTTTCAAAAAAAGAAAAAAAAAGAAAGAAGAGATGTAACTGGTATTCATTAGGTGGAGTGATAGGTATCAATGGCGACCTTAGTTGTTTAGGGGCGCCACAGCCCCTTTTTGGCGGCAAAGGCTTCAGCCCTCGATGGATGAGCACTTCCAGCTCGTACCATGATTTTCCTGCAGTTTTCCAAGCTTTTGCCTCAAGAATAATTTGCAACTCGATGTCACTAGTCAGATCATTAATTAAGGTTATTACTAAAGTCACATAAGTAACATAGAATGTTACTGACACATAAATGCAACATCACACTAGTTATCAAGGATTTACAAGTGAATATCCATCACCCGTTATTCAAAGTTGGTCAACCATTCAAGTTAGTATCCTATGATGTGCATCATTCTATCCTCATTTCCATCCGAGGCACCTTATCACTCCAAATAGACCATAGCTATGATACCACTAAAGATGTGGCACCCCTCGACAGCCCCCGAACCGTTAGGGTCACCACAGTTCGATTACCATTCTCTTGTTTGACCTGAAGGTCTATCAACCATGGGGGTTTACACCTTTTAGATCGATCCCTACGCAATTTATATGGCGGAAGCACATCCATCAACTCCCCTCTTTATATTCAGAAAATGATGCATACCAACTAAATATTTTATATAAGTTAAAGCCATACACTTTTATTTACATAACTTGATGGACATCATTAGTCAGTACATCAAAATGCCATAGTCTTCTATACTCGGTTATACTTCAAAAGATGACCGACATCTCCTCCAATAGTCATATACTTGAAGTCCATCGATCAGTGTCGGCATCCAAAAGTTCCTTCCTTTGCTATCCTCCTCCTTGCGGCCATATCCAACCACTCGGTCCATCTGCTGGTGGCGGTGGCGGCAGAGGTATCTTGTCTAGTTTGAAATATTAGTCCCCAAACGGGGTGAGTACAATCACTTAGCAGTAAAGATCCACCAAACTACACAATGCAACAAGTAAGACAATCAAGATATCACGAGCAAAGCACATATCATCCATGCCATCAAGCATACATCACCATGCAGTCGTGCATATACCACCATGCAGTCATGCATATCTCACCATGCCATCGTGCATATACCACCATGCACTCATATCATCCATGTTATCAAGCATACATCACCACGAGATCCATTCACACTTTCAATATCAAATAGCATCAATTTATTTTCATAAGCAGATCATGCATCATGCTATATGCATACACCCATGCACATGATTCACTTTCAATTCTTATCTTTCACAAGGATTTCATCAGTTTTTCTTTCTAGGGACCAATGTTTGCATCCCATAATTTATCGCTCGCATCCAACCTGGCATCGCGAGGAACCTCTGGCACACACCTTCTGGCATCCAGCACACACACTCGGGGCATCTCGCATCCCACCTAGCATCACGAGGAATCTCCAGGGCTCACCATGAAAATGGTTACCCCTACCCTCTGGGCATGCATCATAATACAACCCCTCACCCTCCAGGCATGTATCATAATACAACCGGGCATCCCGACACTCCCGGGGAAAACCTCTGGCATGTATTCATAATACAACCAAGCATCCAAATGGCATCGACTCATTCAAACCTCTAGGCATCCCGATTGTACTCACCTTTTTTGGGGACTAACATTTCAGAATAGACAAGATACCTTTGCCACCACCACCACCAGTAGATAGACCGAGTGGTTGGATATGGCCACGAGGAGGAGGATAGCAAAGGAAGGAACTTTTGGACGCTGACACTGATTGATGGACTTGAAGTATATGACTGTTGGAGGAGATGTCGGTAATCTTTTAAAGTATAGCCGAGTATAAAAGACTATGGCCTTTTGATGTATTGACTAATGATATCCATCAAGTTATGTAAATAAAAGTGTATGGCTTTAACTTATATAAAATGTTTAGTTGGTATGCATCATTTTCTAAATACAATGAAGGGAGTTGATGGATGTGCTTCCGCCATATAAATCGCGCAGGGACCGATCTAAAAGATGTAAACCCTCAGGATTGATGGACCTTCAGGTCAAGCAAGAGAATGGTAATCAAACTGTGGCGACCATAACGGTTCAGGGGCCGTCGGGGGTGCCACAGCGCACTTGAGGATCAAGGAGTGACATCCCCATTTAAGTTGTACCAGAGCAATGGTTAGGGATTGGAATGATAAGGTGTGATGGACCATGGGATAGTAGTAGGAATGACATTTAAATTCATGCTGGTGCATGTATGTGATAGTTGTTTGGTAGAATTGCTTGTTAGTTGGATCACTTCGTTTCTAATTCGGTAAGGAATTGGAAGTAGGCTTAATAGATAAAGTTGAGCCATGAGTGATCGGGAGCAGCAAACTCCGACTAAAAGGGCTGTTGAGGCCATAACTTGGGGTGGAATGCCGACCAGGGTCGGTGCCCGAAGTCGAGTGCTTGCGCAAGCTAGTGCAAGTAAAGTGGCACCGCCTCCCGTTGTTGTCGGGGTAGTAGCCCCTGGTGATCCCAAAATTGAAGGTATCATGTGGGTGCTAGAAGTCATGGGGAATCGGATGGATCAACAAGCTCAGAATCAAGCCACCGCTACTGCTGTCGTTGTCGTCATTACTGAGGCCGCCCCCATTGTCGCAACTGTTGCTGCACCTGTTGTCACCCCTACTAAAGTTCCACTTGGGAATGTGGCTGCTGGAAGGCCAATTCACAAGTTAGTGGAACAGTTCTTGAAGCTAAACCCACCAAGGTTCATTAGTGAAGGAAACCCTGAAGTCGCATCACTTTGGATTTAGGATCTTGAGAAAGCGTTCGCACTTCTGATGTGCAACGAAGAGGAGAAAGTGGTACTAGCTGTGTATTAACTTCAAGGCAATGCAAACATTTAATGGAGAGCCACCGAGGATACCGTATTCCCGGAAGGTGTGGTCTAGTTATGGGACACCTTCCTCGTAGCTTTTAATGACCAATACTTCTCAGGTACTGCCCAAGAACAAAATATAGAGGAGTTCCAACGTCTCTGCCAAGGGAGCATGATAGCTGACCAATATGGGGTCAAATTTGCAGAACTCTCACAATATGCTCCGAGGTTGATAGAAGACCCTGAAGAGAAAGCCCAAAAATTTAGAAGTCACCTTCGTTCTAAACTGAAACAACCTCTCCTGCCATTGGATTTGACAAATTATCGAGAAGTCTATCGTCAAGCCTAGAGGATAGAGAGAGGTTTGAATGAGCAAGCTGCCTCGTCTGGATCGATCTTTAGCTCTCATAAAGAAGGGATCCGTTTGGGAAAGAGGCCCATACCTAGAGGTAGATTCCAAATCCCATCCAACAAGAAGGGTGGAGTTGGAAGGTCTGGACCAAGCCGGATCGAGATGTGTCCCTTTTGTGGAAGATGACATGGTGTGAATCAGTGCCTCTGAAGGACGGGTGCCTGTTTTGAATGTGGCCAACAGGCTCACAAAGCCAAAGATTGTCCTAACAAACCAAGAGGACAACCGCAGTTGCCACCGCCGCCACTTATGGGACAAATCAAAGGGTATGTGCCTCAGAACGCACCACAAGGAGGATAGCTTAGACCCCCAGTTCAAGGCACGGTGTATGCTATCACTTAAGGTTAGACAGAGGTTGTGCCTGACGTGATCACAGGTATGGTTTCGTTAAATGGCCATCTTGCTTACACTTTATTTGACACAGGAGCAACTCATTCCTTTATTTCCGAGCAGTATGTTAAGTTGTTAGGATTGAGTTCTATATTGTTGGAGTCGGCAATTTGCATATCTAGACCATTAAAGGATAAAGTTATTGCTGCTTTGGGTTGTTCTGGTTGCAAGTTAGTGATTGGTGAGCGAGTGGGGAAAATAGACTTGTTAGTTCTAGCCATGTATGACTTTGATTTGATAAGTGGCATAGACTGGCTCACCAATCAATGAGCTATAATGTACTGCTATCGCAAAAGGATTCAATTTGACCCGTTAGAGTGTAAGAGCTTCAAGTTTGTTGGAAATCGAGGAGGACCCTTGATTATCTTGATCTCGTCGCCTTAGGCAACTTGTTTGTCAAAAGAGGGTTGTCAAGGTTACATGGCAACTGTCAAGGATACGACAGTTGAGGAGCTAAAGGTGGAAGAAATTGCTATGATACAAGAATTTCCAGATGTCTTTCCAAAGGAATTGTCAAGATTGCTGCTAGAGAGAGAAATTGAGTTTGTGATCGAGCTAGTACCCAGGACAAAGCCAATCTCTAAGGCTCCTTACCGGATGGCGTTATCTGAGTTGAAGGAATTGAAGGTGCAGATGCAAGAGCTATTGCATAAGGGATTCATTCGTCCCAGTGCATTGCCTTGGGGAGCACCAATTCTGTTTGTAAATAAGAAAGATGGTTCGTTGCGCTTATGCATGAACTATCAACAACTCAATCAAGTAACGATCAAAAACAAATATCCGCTCTCAAGCATTGATAACTTGTTCGATCAGTTGCAAGGAGCATCGATTTTCTCAAAGATCGACTTGAGGATAGGATATCATCGGTTGAGAATCAAGAAGGAGGACATTCCTAAGTCAGCATTTTGTACTCGATATGGTCACTATGAGTTCACACTGATACCATCTGGGCTAACAAATGCTCTTGCTACCTTCATGGATTTGATGAACCGAATATTCAAAGGAATATCTTTCATTGATGATATTCTAGTATAGTCTAGAAGTGATGAAGAGCACAAGAGTCATTGGAGGTTAGTACTGCAGACACTGAGAGTCCATCAGTTGTACGCCAAGTTCAGCAAGTGCAAGTTTTGGTCGACTCGCGTTGCTTTCGTAGGTCACATGATTTCAGGCAAAGGAATCTCTGTGGACTCGAGCAAGATTGAAGCCATGATCAATTGGCCAAGACCGACTATTGTGACAAAGATCAGAAGTTTTTTGGGTTTAACAGGTTATTATAGACGATTTGTGGAAGGGTTCTCATCATTAGCGTCGCCATTGAGAAGACTCCTGAAGAAAGAAGAGAAATTTGTGTGGACAGACAAGTGTGAGAGTAGTTTTCAAGAGCTTAAGAAAAAGCTGACTACCTCACTTGTGTTGACTATTCCATCTGGTCCTGGAGGATTCGAGATCTACAATGATGCGTCATTCAGAGGATTGGGTTGCGTGTTGATGCAACATGGCAGAGTTGTTGCATACACCTCCTGTCAGTTGAAGCCTCATGAGCAGAACTATCCGACACATGACTTAGAACTTGCCACAATAATTTTTGTCTTGAAGATTTGGAGACACTATTTGTACAGAGAAAAGTTCCATATCTTCACGAACCATCAAAGTCTAAAGTACTTGTTCTCTCAAAAGGTGAACATGAGACAGTGCCAATGGATGGAATTACTAAAGGACTACGACTGTGGAATCTTATATCACCTTGGAAATGCGAACAAGGTTGCCGATGCTTTGAGTCAGAAGTCTTCGGTAGCTCATATATTGATTATGGAGTGGAACTTAATCGAGAGAGCTCGAGATTCAGTATTCAAATTTGAGGTAGGCCACATTTCAAGTCTTATGGCCACCCTCAGAATTGAACCAAATGTCCAGATCAAAATTAAGCTACTTTAACCAACAAACCCAGATGTGCAAAAGATCCTTCAAGAGGACATTGAGAAAAGAAATGCTAACTTTCAGATTTCTGATGAAGGAACACTGAGGTTTCGAGGACGTTTAGTTGTACCTAACGATGTGGAGCTTAGAGAGGATATTCTATCAGAGCACATCGTAGCAATTACAGCATTCATCCCGGAAGTACTAAGATGTATTAGAGTCTGCATCAACACTATTGGTGCTTTGGTATGAAGGCAGACATCGCTAGGCATGTCGCCAAGTGTCTGACGTGTCACCAATGAGGGGAACTTCGCGCTTTAGTAAGAAAGGAAAACTAAGTCCGAGGTACGTAGGTCTGTTTGAAATTCTTGAGAAAATCGAGACCTTAGCTTATCGTCTTGTATTGTCGCCGAAATTGGTGCAAGTGCACAACGTCTTTCACGTGCCAATGTTGAGGAAGTACGAGCTTTGACTCGACCCACATGCTTAATTTTGAGAAATTAGACGTGGATGACCGTCTGTTATACATTGAAAGCCCGGTTCAGATCATGGATAGAAAAGAGCAAGTTATGTGTACAAAGACCATTTCGTTGGTCAAAGTGGTCTGACAACACCACGGTATTGAATGAGTGACATGGGAGATTGAATAGTCGATGAGACAATTGTACCCCCACCTTTTTGTTAAAGTTTTGTGATGATTTTAATTTTAAGGACGAAATTTTTATAAGATGGGAAAAGTTGTGACATCCCAAATTTTCAATTCTATTTTCTATTGAATAAATCGGGTATTTCATTGACGCGCCTATAGGGCTGTTCTCATAGCTAATCACTCTCGAGATAACTAGACTATTTAGGGAAGCCATTAAGGAATTTTAATGCAATAGACTTGAGAATTCAACCAGGAATCGACTTCTCGACCGTACTCATCTTTAGAGGCCATAACGGTATAGTATAAAATTGATTTAAAATCAGAAATAGATCGGTTCGATTGAGATGTGTGGCTAATCGTGGGTGACACCATTAAATTGGAAAATCCTCATCGACCAACACTAGATTGATTTTTCTATCATTTTGGTACCCTATGTTCGTATTTGAGTTCTCAAAATTTTCACGCCAATCGAGAGTCGCTAATGTGTCGAGTGGGTTCATTGTAGCTCAAAGAAAATCAACCATGGGTCATTTGCACTAAAAACTTCTGAAACCTAATCGGTAGCCTAGGTCAAGCTAAAAACACATCAGAGTGGAATTAACCGCGAATTTAGGTTCGATTTAAAAAACTGAAAGTTCTGCCATGTCACAATTAATTCTAGGAGCATCGACTCAGTCTCTTGTAACCCGAGACTTTTTGGGAAAAAGTCGTCCTGGGGTCGTTTTTTTCTAGAAAAAGCTAGGGACCGTTTCTTATCGCGAAATTGGGAAGCAAGTGGGATCTATTGGTGAGGAAAAATATCAATTGGACTAGTGTGGTGTTGATTGAATTTATCTAGGCTAATTTGCGTTGAGTCAAGCAAGAATTGATGGCCCATTTGAGAGGAAATGTGAAATTCGTAGTTCCCCCTTTGCCTCTGGTTTTGGACCTTTTCAAGTGTCCAAGGATGAGCATTGTTGGCTGAATGAGGGCCAAGGAACCAGCTTTGGTTGAGGATGATCAATGAGACCAAAGTTTGGAAAAAAATGGCCAAGTGGACCCTTTGTCCCTTATCCCTCTCTCTCCCTCACCAAGGCTGGCGATCAGCCCCATTTCCTCCCCCTTCTTATCTCGTTCGAAACCCAACAACCAGCAGGAGAAGCAATTGAGCTGTCCGTCCACGCCGCACGCTGTCGAAATGCCGTCCGCCGTTCGTGCGCCTCGCCACCTGCACGCGTGTGCCGCCTCTGCCCTGTGCCACCATTGCCCAACAGACCCCCCCGCTACTTCCAGCCCTCTGTCCATGCGTCCCGGCCACCGGGGTCGAGCCAAGCCGAGCCCGTTTGACCGCTAAGGCCCGTTTAGCCCTTTTAACCTTTCTCGGTCCATTCCCGCCTAAACTGAGCGATTCTCTTGCCTTTGTAGGCACCGAATAGCCAAGAATAGAGAGGAAAACAGTAGGTTTTCCAAGTAGCTTTGTGGCCCATTTTGAGGTGGTTCCGGGCCTCAAAAGTTTGGCCTGCTTTGGAGAGTATTGAGCCTCGTTGTGTCCTCAACATTTTGAACCGTCTGGCTCGCCGAACAAGTGAGTTGAACTCATTAATCCTCACTTATTCGGTTAATTATGCTTAGTGGTTGATTAGATTAATTAAGCATGGTTTGGTGGATAAATTAGATTAGATTAGTTAATTTAATTATCTACCGATGCATGTTAGGTGATTCGATAGTGCTAGTAGTGAATAAACATGTGCTATTATTTATTTAAGAAACCTTGGAATTTTTTCGGGTTCGTTTCAACATCCAATTAGGTATTATGGGCCTAAGTTGGATTTATTGCATTTATTTAATATTTTTCATAATTATTTAATTATTTTTTTATTTTCCTAAAATTAGGTTGGGATAGTCGACGACCAAAATTTTATGCTAATTATTGTGGTGCAATCTATTTATTTATTTGAGCTCTAATTTGTGCTAAATTGATTTAATTGTGATTTTAGGATTTTATTCCTAAATTACTGAATTTTGGTAATTAATGGAAAAATTATGGGCGTCGGTTTATAGCGCCAAAAATATGTTATGGGCTATTGAAACTAGTGGGATATTCAAAAAGTGATATTATTATATTTTGGCTAAGGCCGACCATGTACCAACACATGGTTATATTATCAAGAATGATAAAAAGATGGAATTGGTTGTATGACTGGGATGGTATATTATATCAGCCTACAGGAGATATGACAGCTTAGTAGAGAGCAATATACCAGTATACTAAATCAGCCTACAAGTGATATGGCAGCTTAGCAGAGAGCAGTATACCTTATTAGCTTAGATTGAGCATTGTTGGTATACTATATCAACCTACGAGCAATATGACATTTTAGAAGATAGCAGTATACCCAATTATCTCATAAGTGAGCTATACTATTTATCTATCAGCTTAGCAATGAGCAGTCCTGATATGAGCGGACTTATAGATAGTATGAGAAGAGTCGACCAAGAAAGAGTCATGATGACATATAATCGACTGGGTCGATTGATCAATGATTTGATTCGATGCTATAAATTGATTGATTGATGTGATATGAGGCATCTATAAATAATATTGATTTTTAGGATGGAACTGAGGCCAAGGTAAGTTCTCTGACTTGTGGTTGTACTTAGGCAGCCCTTAGGACGCATTGGCTTCCTAATCGGGTCTTAGGGGGTAGAACTTGCTGAGATGTAGTCTCACCCCGTTGTGGGACAATATTTCAGGTCCCTAGATGGCAGCACCTCCCCCTCCTCCCGTGCATTTTGGTATACCTGAAGAAATCACCAAGATAGGTTATCATATTCTAATACATCCCCAACCTGAAGGATTGGAGTATGTGCTAATAAAATCCACTGTCTGGGTTGATGTGGGTGAACCCGAAAAGGTACCCCACAAGTACTGGTTTTAGTATCATCACTATCACGGTGGGTGAAGGGAGGGCCCTATGCTAGAATTCGATGTGCCTCGGTACATATTGAAGGTTGCATTTGGTAAGCGTACAACAAACCCTAAGGGTGGAGGGGTAGACGAAGCGAAGGATCCAAAGCTCGAAGAGTCAAAGTCCCCGATGTACTCGGCAGATGGCTAAAATGAGGATGAGAAGGTGGAGTAGGAAGAATTTAGTGATGATGAGTAGTTGTGGTTGTTAGACCCCGCCCCCTATTTGAGAACCTGCTGTGGTGTATATGTTTTTATATACCTCGATCCACTTGTATAATATATGACATGGAGTACTATGTATATATGTATATAAGCGTGGTTAGTGTGGTTTGAAATTTTATGGTCCTACTTTTCTATCCCATTTTTTTATTGTCTGTGGATTATTTATATGCTTCCGCATGCGTATATTAAAAAGAAAAGGGTTGGCGATGGGTCCTAGGACGTCGCTATTTAATCGACCAGTGAGGGATGGGTGCGCACTCGAGGATCGAGGCGTGACAGTTTCTAATCAAGATTTGAAATAAAAAATGTGATCGAAAGGTCAATTCATTTGTTGAAAGCCTTTTGACAATGAAGATCAAGAGATTTAAAACAAATTTTATGAGCATGACATGTCCTAATTCCATGCACAAACTATCCCAAAAATTTATGATAAGCAATCCAACCAAAGCTTATAACAAAACATTTCAGACAAAGCACATCATATCAGCAGAATCAAATGGCACCTATTGATGATTACCTTTGAGAAAATTACACGGCATGCATAACATGATATCAAACAACTTTCATGAACAAAGTTTCCTATGGAAAATGCACCTCAAGTCATTGCAACTGTGATTTACTCTATCAAATGAAGTCTAAAAATCATGAAAATTTATCACAATGTAGTTGAAAGAGTGACAAATAAAGTTTAAAAGAATCAAACTCAATAATACCTACAGAAAAAATCACACAAAAATGGCAAAAGTTTGCCAAAACAAGGGTAGAAACAAGGTTCCAAATTTACTTCTAGGTCAGAATTATAATCTACTTTAGAAAAAATGGTAAATGGGACTAATGAACAGAAAATTCCACGAAACCAATGGCACTTTAAAAGTCTAGATGTGTCTTACGATTTCCTAAAAGGGCTCGACTTCAAACAAGTCAATTTGGTGCTATAAAATTGAGGTTTGTGAGGGTGTGCGCATCCGTCATCAACAAACCAGAATATATCATGCATTAAATGGGTCTTAAAGTTACTTAGACAATGCACAAACGGCATGAAATTCACATATGACAAAGAATTCGATGCAACAATTGATTACGGAAAACATTTAACCCTAAGTCGGCACGTGAAAAAGTCATACAAGTCAATGACAAAGCCAAATGGCTTAAGACTTAAATGAAATACTTCGATGATTTCAAATTGCAACTAGCCTAATTGAGGCATAGGGTTCACATATCAAATGACACTCAATCATGACAATTCACATATACACATGAACCTTGTTATGCATACTTTAAAAGTCAAGAAGGCATTGACATGAGATCTGGTCTCTAAGGGATCCAAACAAGCATTGTAAAGTGTGCATGTGATAAGCTTATAATTTCAACTTAACAATCACAGAACATGCATGATTTTGATCACCTAAGGATATACAAAAATCTAATGAAAAATCTCCCATACATAATACATAATTACAAGCGTTTTACGTTACATAATTACAAGCGTTTTACGTTAAGACATCAAAGCCTAATTGAGATCACATGAGTCATGATGAAAATGGAAATATCGGTGTGCAACATGCAATGGCCTAAATACAGTAGAACCCTAATGTGTTTGCACATACAAATGACATACCGAATGATGAGAAAATCATGCATTGTTGAAACACACGTTGTGTATTTCATGTCCAATGAAGATCATGTAGCCAATCAAACTCATTTACAAGCTCAATTTTACAAAAGTGCAATTTGGAATGGTGCAGGTCAGATTGTCCTATGCCCAGTTTTGTGCAATTTTGACTCACCAAACCCTATCCTAAAAATCTAGAAAAAATACAAGATATACATGAAACAATTTGGAACAACTTTTTTGCTGAAAAATTTCTCAAAAATCAACCACATAAATCAATACAAAAATAGTAAAGTCCAAAGGCGAAATAAGAACAGAACCTAAAATGCGCTAAAAAAATCTACAGAACCGTTCAAATTGCGAGGCATTTTTCAAGGGTCAAACAACGCCCGTTCGGGGCGCACAACCTAAAATCGAAGGTTTGCACCAAAATCGCACAATCAACCACAAATCATCTTCAATTTTCATTCAACCTCAGCAAATCATTGATCAAGCCTATCAACAATGTATCTAACCATTTTGTATAGTTCCTAGTGCAAATCCTAGCCCCAGTTAACTATTCTAACCTCGCTTGATCGGATTCAAGTTTGAGATCGTTCCTTTTCCAAGATTTCATTAATTTTTTACGTGATCGGATGAATCGATCATAGTCGGAACTCAAACGAAGCTCGATCTAACCTCCAAGGATATAATCAGATCACCTTGGACCACCATGGAAAGGATCGAACTATCGATTCAGTCACGAGCAATAGTGGTCCAAGTTTGGATCGGTCTTCAAATGCCGAAGGAGGAATGGACTGCCAGAGATTTCGTCGACTGAGCTCCAACTGTCCAAAGGTCAAGGACGTGCCTAGCACCTGATCGAAGGTGATCGATAGCCTCAGGGACCTTCATTGACCACTGGTTGGTCCAATTGAATGAAATCAATCCAGTTTGGACTGATTTGAGGTTGCCGGTAAATGATCTGGCCACCAAAAGAAATCTGGCAATCCTCTAATAGTGCCCCGACCACAATAAGGTTTAGGCTCGATATGGAACTCAATTAGTGATGGTCAGCATCAGCTTGGACCACCGCTAGTCACCGATTGGTGAGATGAGGCTCACCGATCCAACCAGCGGTTGAATCGCCAGTTTTGCTTGCCGCGAGAAGGAAGAGGCTGTGTGGTGGCTTGAGGAGATCAAAGTTGAAAGATCTAATGGTTTGCAAGTTGGATGGGAGGACAGCAAACGTCGGGGGGACAACATGAGGTGGTGGAATGAGCGACACACAGCCGTGAACCGTTGGACGCCAGCGCATGAAGGAAAAGGGGAGAGGGCGGTTTAGGCAGGAAAAAAAAAGAAAAAAAAGAGAGAGATGAGAGAGTTTTACTAAGAGAGAGAATGATTTGCGAAATGAGCCCCCTTTAACAAATAGAGGGAAAAAAGGGCATGAGCAATTTGCAACTTGCTTGGCTTTCTCTCTTGTTTATGTTAGAGTTTCCTCTCACATCATGCTCGAGTCTTTCTCAATGTCTTTGATATACCCAGATATCCTTCTGCACTTCGCGTTGAGTTTGCAACACCGTCGTTTCCTTCTCATTTCAACATAAATGCTCCCTGTCTTTGTTGATACCTTTGCATGCGAAGTTTCTCTCATCCCCTCCAGTCATTGCCATCTTCTTTCTCTTTCTAACCCTTTTCTTGTTACTGCTGGTCTTCTCAATTCCACAAAAATCTGCAATTTCTTGTATGCATGTTGGCGATCTCGAACATGCAACCCCGGAGAGTTTATTTTCTGTACTCTGTTCCTGCCAATCATCCATACTAGTGAATTACTGTAATTTTGGCTATGGATGAAAGTGACAATACCTCGCGCATTGCTTCATTATGTCATCGTCTGGGCCGCTTGTGTTCGGAACAGGAATTGGAGGTTTAAGATGACATACCTGCTTCGGAAAAACTGAAGGACTGCCGCCTTATACTGGTGGGTAATATCTTTACAAATCCTACTGTCAATTTAGCTACTTTTCAAGTGGCGATAAAGAAAGCATGGCAAGTTAATCATGTAGAGATTTCTTCGGCTGATTCCGGGCTGTATATCATTAAATTCAGATCTGAAATGGAAAAACGAAGCATATTAGAGGCCAACCCTTGGTTATTTTCAGGTCAATTGGTTAATCTACGTCCATGGTAACCCAATACTCCTTTACAATGCTACGACTTTTCCAAGTGCCTGTTCTGGGTGCATGTGATAGGCTTACCTTTGGAGTGGACCACTCCTCCAATCCTGCGACGAGCTGTGCAACAGGTTGGTCGAGTTCTTGGAAGTGAAACATGATACATCTGCAAGAATTCGAATAGAATTAGACCTGAAAGCTCCTTTAAGGTCAGGAAAACTTATCAGCATTGAAGGAAAAACCCTATGGCTAGACTTTAGGTATGAGCGACTATCCCATTACCGTTACTCCTGTGGAAGGCTTGGTCATTATGCAGCTTCATGTCTAGAGTACCCTTATGACGAAGCACAATTTGAAGGCCGTGAGACGATGGTCTATGGACCCTGGCTAAGAGCAGAGGTTAACCAGTTTAGCCCTTATTGGGATGCTTTTTATCATCCTACAATACCTATAGAGCAGATGGAAGAGACAGTACCTGAAACTCTACCTCCAATGCAGCCTGCTATCCCAGCTCTCCCTCACATTCCTGCATCAGAGGCCCCTGTTTCGACCCCTGTTCTACCTCCAGGGACATCCAAGCCTTTGAATTCTGTCAATCCAACTGCAATTACTACTGACTTAGTACCTGCAAAGGCAAAGATGAAGAGCATTCGACCCCCTCAATTGGACATTCCTCAACAGAAGAAACCCAAAATTCCTCGACCAATGCCAATTGGGGGATCAAGTAAGAAAACGAAACGATACTCACCCTATGACATTAGACTTCCTTCCACTGCGGATTTTGATGAAACTCTACTACTGGACACTCCAGTGTTGGAGGCAGATAATCCTGCTCCTTGGGCTTTGGCGGCTGGACCTCAACAGCCACCGTGTTCCAAATGAAACTCTTGAGTTGGAATTGTCAGGGGTTGGGCAATCCCTTGACAATTCAAGCACTAAAGGCGATGTTAGCCTCTGAAAAACCCGATATCGTGTTTTTAATGGAAACTAAGAATGCACAATCAGTCGTGAATAGTTTACAACGAAGATTTAAATTCCCTCACTCCTTTTTGAAGGACCTAGTTGGCTTCTCGGGTGGACTTGCTGTGTTCTGGAATGATTTCTTTGAAGTTTCTATTGTACAATCGGATGATCATTTTGTTGATTTCATAGCCCTTGACCCTTTGACAGTTGCCTCGATGCATAGCACGTGCTTGCACGCCCCTTCAACTTATCAGATACGCCAAGAATTTTGGGATACAATTCGGGTTATATATGTTGCAAATCATTTACCTTGGTTGTGTGTAGGTGATTTCAATGACTTCCTTTCCCCCTGGGAGAAAATGGGCAAAAGACTAGCCATTACTTCGCGAATGGCATCCTTTCAGAATGTAATTAATGACTGTGCTTTATTAGAACTGAATAGTAAAGAATGTGAATTTACCTGATCAAATAATCGAGCAGGGGATGCTCTAGTAAAGGAGAAGCTCGATCGTGTTTTTTGTTCCTCCGAATGGCTGAGATCTTACCCTTCTGCAGAAGTGTTTGCCCTACCACCTGTCAATTCGGATCATTGTCCTATATTGTTGCACACTTGTCCACTATCTGTCAAGCGAGCAAAGACCTTTCATTACGAAGCTTTCTGGAATCAAGATCAAGAATGTCAAGAGGTAGTCAAACAAGCATGGGAGAAAAGTAATACCTCGTTGGTCTCTAAATTACAGGCAGTTGCTACTCGGTTAACTAGCTGGAGTAAAGCACGTTTTAGCAACTGCTATCTGCGAATATCTCAATTTCAATATCAACTGCAGATAATTATCAACAAAACATATTATCAGACTGGAGATAAGGAGCAAGCCACTGCTATTAGAAGTGAAATTCAAAAACTCTGGAATCAAGAGGAACAGTTATGGGCTATGCGTTCCCGTATTCAATGGTTGAAATGGGGAGATCACAATTCAAAATTCTTTCATGCCTACACTATGCAAAGAAGACAACGCAATAGACTTACTATGCTTAAGGATACTAACCAGACTTGGACCAGAGAACCAGAATAGCTCAAAGCTATAACGTTGGGCTTTTTTTCTCAATTATATTAATCTGTGGGTTACTGGGATTTTCGTCCATTCTTAGAGAAATGTCCAGCAGTGGTAACACCTGAAATGAATCAACACTTGATGAGTAGGGTAACAGAGGAGGAGATTTACCAGGCTACTTTCCAGCTGGGGGCTTCAAAGGCTCCTGGACGTGACGGCCTTAATGGCCTCTTCTATCAGCAACACTGGAATATCATCAAAACAACCATCATTAATACAGTTCAAGATTTCTTTGCAACAGGTTGTATGCCTCCTAGACTAAACAGAACAATAATTGCCCTAGTTCCTAAAGTTCAACACCCAGAAAGCATTGAACAGTACCGACCCATCAGTCTTTGCAATTTCGCTTATAAGATCATTTCGAAAATACTGGCCAACAGACTCAAGCCTTGGCTATCTAGTTTGATATCAAAAGAACAGGTAGCATTTATCAGTGACAGGCAGATACAAGACAATATCATGGTGGTGCAATAAGTGCTTCATCAGTTTAAAGTGCGAACATGCAAGAAAAGATTCAACCTTATTCTCAAAACAGATATGCAGAAGGCTTACGATAGGGTTGAATGGGATTTCTTGGAAGCCTATTTGAAGCATTTGGGCTTTAATGATAGCTGGGTTACTATGGTTATGGTTTGCATTACTACGGTCTCTTTTAGTATTCGTTTTAATGGGGAACGGCTCCCTTACTTTCAGCCTACTAGAGGGCTTCGCCAAGGTGACCCCCTATCTCCATATATCTTCATTCTACTTGCCAATGCTTTGTCAACTACTATTAGTCAAGCTGTGGATATGGGACATATATAAGGGATTCAATTCAATAGAGCCTGTCCTAGGTTATCTCACTTGTTTTTTGCTGATGATTCAGTATTTTTCCTAAAAGCCACAGTTTATGAATGCCAAAACCTTGCCAATCTCCTAAACCAATATTGCCTCACTACAGGCCAACTCATTAATCGGAACAAATCCAATTTGTTCTTCAGCAAACACTGCCCTCTTACCTTACAACACAATTTAGCTCAAGAACTCAAAATACCTATTATTAGTAAATATGGTAAGTACCTGGGCATTCCCTCGGATTGCGGTCGTTCCAAACGGGAGATGTTCTCCTGGATCCTGGCAAGAGTCAATGCTAAATTAGCTGGTTGGCAGGAAATATTCTTATCGAAAAGTGGAAAGGAAATCTTATTGAAATCAGTAATTCAGGCTTTACCTCAGTATGCCATGTCTATTTTTAAGCTTCCCTTGTCGCTCTGCAGATTGATAGAAAGAAAGATATCAGCATTCTGGTGGAGTAAACACAATAGTCAATCTGGAATTCATTGGAAAAATTGGACAGAATTAAAACACTCAAAAGCATCAGGGGGGATGGGATTCAGAGATTTAATTAACTTCAACAAAGCTATGCTTGACAAGCAAGCTTGGTGTCTTTTTCAGCAACCTAATGCTATATGGAGTCAGCTTTTTAAGGGATTATATTTCAGGTATTCATCTTTTCAAACCGCTCAATCCGGCTATCGACCTTCTTGGGGGTGGCAGAGTTTGTTAAAAGGACGAGAAGCTATTACTCCTAAACTTCGTTGGTTAGTTGGGGATGGATCACAGATTCACATAAGAGAAGATAACTGGTTACCAATTGGTCAGATAGGAGGATTAACAGAGGAGGGAGAACCTGAGGTAGTTGCTGATCTAATAGACTTACCAAAGTCGGAATGGAAGATGTCTCTTGTTACCACCTTCTTTGATGCCCAGGTCAGTGAAGCAATTCTAACTACTCCTCTCAACCCTTCACTCTTGCATGATCAATTAGTATGGACTGCTACGTCTTCAGGTACCTACACAGTGAAAAGCTGTTATCATTATCTCTCTTTGACACATCAAACCCTAATGAATGTAGCATCATCCTCTTATACCAACCCTACCCAGTTATGGAGGAAAATCTGGCATATGCGAACTGCTCCAAAGCTTCGGGTGTTTCTATGGTTAGCTTGTAAAAACACCATTGCTACAAAAGAGAATCTCTATCAACGCCATATTTCCCCTCATCCCTACTGTCCACTATGTAACAACAACATTCCAGAAACGATTGAGCATCTTTTTTTCTTCTGCTCTTAGACAAAAGACATCTGGAATCATGAAGAAATTAGGGTCACGATTTTACCTACCTCAGTTCGGCGTTTTGATGCCTAGGTTGCAACCCGAGCTTCTCTCCCACGAGCGTCTCCAGATTTCGAAGTGATCGCTAGTGTGCTGTGGGAGATCTGGCATCAACGAAATAATGCAGTCTTTCGGCAGCATCAACTGGATCCAATCCAAGCCGTGGACATCGCCCTTGCTTAAAGCAGAATGTTCAAGTTTTTACACCCCTCTGAACAGCGAATTAACAACAACCTCATCAATTTAGATCAGAGATGGAAATTGCCTGACAAGGGATTCCTAAAATGTAATATTGATAGGGCTTTCCGAATAGGGTCGGAGAAAGGATCAATCGCATGTATTTACAGAGATAGCAAAGGTGTTCTTACCGATGTGATTGCCAAATCTGTGCCCGCCCAATCGGCCTTCCAAGCCAAGATCTATGCTCTCATATCAGCTCTTCAGTGGCTGATCCAGCAGGGCTTCATCTTCAACACTTAGTGATCGAATCTGACTGCTTACTGTTGGTGGAGATCGTTCAACAGCAACAGCGGCCACCATGGACGGAACGCCATCTTTTCGCGATTCTCAACAACTTATTTGCTCAATGCCCTAACCTCTCTCTTCAACACGTTCGACGTCAAGCAAACCTAGCAGCCGACTGGGCTGCTAAAGCCCACAGGGATCAAGGCCCACTTAGAAACTGGCTTCTTTTCCCTCCATGTATTTTCAAGGACATTCTATCTTTGGACGTTGTTGCATTAGCTTGTATTACCTTATAATCTAATATATGTTATCTTTCGACCAAAAAAAAAAAAAAAAAACAAATAGAGGGAAAAGCTTTTATACTAGTCCTAAATTAGCTGATCTTGGCCATCGGTTCAATCCGCTAGTCTAAAAATTAAGGTAACGACCAAATTAGGTTTTTAAAGAGCTAATCATCATTAAGAAGTGTCAAGAAATTGATTAAGTGGGTCCAATTTACGAAAATTCGGGTTTAAAATGAGAATTCCACTTTATGGCCTAATTAGGGGTCATATTACAAATTCATGAAATCTGATGGCCAATCCGTAAAATTCTGAAAATACGAGGGCATAGTGATAAAATTGACACAATGAGGAGCACGGAACCGGTCGTCGGAGGTCCAAAATTGATTGGCAAGGGGTCAAACCGGTCTACCTCACCAGTAGCCAATCGGACTAGTTAGTCTAGTTACACCAGTTTGATTGATTCTTGACCGGTTTTGGTCGGTTCTTGTTGGTCCTAACCTTTGTGGTCCTTACGGGTTTGAAGTTTGTGTAATTTTGGTCTCTCAAGGACCAAATTGAAGAGAAAACTTGCACAATTTGAGGAGAGATTGTCTGATTGTGATTCAATTAAGCCAATTAAACTCCATTAATGCAATTTATGGACTCTTTATTGACTTAATTGAGCAATCATTGTAAAAAAAAACAATGGACTAAAACCATGGATACAAGAAATTAAGCCTTTAGGGCTAAAATGAGCAATTTTGCAATTTTATGATCAAAATTGCAAATTAATTGAAACTGAATTCAATTAATATTGCAATAGACCCTCTTGATTAATTACCTATGTGTAGGATTACGTGATGAATTTAAATTGATCTCAAATAAAAGTGCCAAAACCTAGGCAAAAAATGAATCGTGGTCTAATATTAAAATTGGACTTAATTCCATGAAATTGAACTATAGTCATGAATGGGTCAACCAAAATTTTGTCAATTAAAGGTTGATAGCTCGATTTTCTTATCTTCAAGAGAATAAAATCTCTCAAATCAAGAAGTTCTCATGTGAATTTTCTAAAATTGATCTTAGATTTGGACTTATCTTAAGAAAATGAGTGGAAAACAATCGTCAATTCATAGATCATGAAGAATCGATTTTGGCCCTCTAATTAGGGCTTAAAACAACAATTCGCTTTACAATATGGAAATTCTCAAAATTGAATGAATGAATGGGCTAGAAATAGTCTTTAGATCAAATGTTGTAAAAGGAGCTACACCTAATTATGACCAAAACAAAACTAATGTTATTTTTGGACGATTCAAAATCAAAAATCGAAAAATTCGGAGAATAATGTTCTAAATCAAATTTTGTGAAATTTTCTATACAAAAGTCAAATTGATACTAAAACAAAGTGTTTTGGAGAATTTTTATTTTTTCAATTTTTTGGTCAAAAGTTTCACCTTATAGTTGACTTTTCTAAAAAGTCAACCCTTTAGTTAACTTTTCTAAAAAGACAATTTTTTGGTTAAATCATTGGATTTTATAAAAATTATTTTAGAAAAGTGAAATTGAAGCTAACTAACATCTTTTTGGGCGAAAAGTCAACTTTTGACCCCGATTTTTGGTCAAAAGAGTTGACCAAAAAATCAACTCAAAAGTCATTCATTTAACTTTTCTAGTTTTTCTTGAAAACGAATTGGAAATAACTTTAAAATGATAATGCAAAAGGAAGAAGTGAAAAGCAACACTTTTTGTCGGGAAATGAGTTATGTTGCAATCAGAATCTCAAATCTCGATTTTTACCTTCTTTATTGCGTCGACTAAACATCATGTGTTAATAGATGTTATTGTACATCTTCTCAAAGAAATCTCAAGGCAAGGCTTAAGGGAACAATTGCATAACTTCTTTCTTAGACAAAGAAGGCTTGATTTGAGATGTGGTGGCTCTCCACCTTTGAGTGTATGCTCTAAATGTTTCGGTCCTCCTCTTATCGACTCGAACCAGTTCCTCTCAAGTCGGGGCTATCTCGGTATTGAACTTATATTGTTACAGAAACTCATCTACTAGATCCTCCCAGCTATAAATTTTCTCCAAATCCAACTCAATAAACCATGTTAAAGTAGGACCAACCAAGCTATCTTGAAACAAATTGAGGAGCAGTGGAGGGTTATCGAAATAACGGGCCATCTTGCCCAAGTAGTACTTGAGATGAGTTTTGGGACATCTAGTCCCATCATATTTCCTCGTGAATTCCAACTCTTTATAAAATTCTGGAACCTTCACTTCGGCAAAAGGTGACAGTTTGTTGAACCCTTGGAGTTGATAGCCTTGCAGCATACATAGGTGCTCCTTGATCTTTGCCAAGCATCTTGCACTTTTCTAATCAAAAGAGGGAGTAAGAACTTCCTTGGGTGGAGTCTCCAGGTCTATAATGGTTGGAGTAGTAGTAAGGACCTCTCCAGCAAGTCCTTTCTCAATAGGATCCACCATGGGCGCATCAACAAGCATGGTAGGGATATTCGTCGCAGTAGCAGGAGTTACGGGAGTAAGATTCTTGGCTTGGTTAAAGAGATCAGTCAACAACACCATCATTTGTGCCATTTAGTTTTTCATAGTAATTTTATGAGTAAGGGTGTCCTTGTTCTCCATTTGCTTGGTGACAAGTGTGTATTATGGAATGCTTCCCAGCCATGTTTTAGTACCTTTTCAAAAGAAGGAACTCGAGTCAGCATGTGATAAAAGAGATCAAAAATATACAAACCTTGTCAATTTTATATTTTATTGAGACGAAATAGCGATAAGAAGCATAGGACCCCAATATCATATAGCGTCTTCCTATGAAAATTTCTTTAAAAGAAATTATACAATTGAAAATGATGACGACAAATATTTAATCCAAATGCCCATTTCTAAATGTTACATCAAAAGCAACTCCACGAACTTTCATTTATCACATCGAACAATTACAAGGTAAACAGAACCTTGGATGTCAAAAGCTTACAAAGTTTGGACTTACAAGTAATATGAATATGAATACAGGGAAATTTCGATTACAACGACATGAAGAAAATACAAAGAATCTTTCTTTATAAGGGAAGGGAAATACATGAAAGAATCTCAAGTAAAAACCCCGAGAACTAAATGGGATCGCGTGGAGAAGTTTGTTATTATGGGCCAAGCATTCCACATTGATTAAGGCTTTGTCTTCTTGTGTCATAACAAGAGCTTGTTGAAATTTTTAAGGTTCAGGAATATTAGATTTGTTGGGAATTTCTAATTCCCAAAATCGGATTCGACACAAAATCGAACCCCTAAAACGAATGCGGAAGACGAGCCTAGGAAGAACACATGTATCACCGATCCTAAAGCACACCACGGAATCGAGCGTACCATGTTAGCCACAGATTAAACACCAATGCTGAAGTTCGAGGAAGAAATTCTGATCCCATGTGATCTGATGATGTCAATTCGTCCTGAAGGGAAGATGGGTGTTGCCTCTTGCGCACTGTTCTTTCTTTTGGAACTTTTTTTGAGGGTGAGAGGGAGAAGGAATGCACGTTATGCCAAAAGGTGCGTTCCTCCCTCTTTATTTCCCCTTATATATGTCCGTTCCAAAAAGAAACGTGTCCCTTCATCATATTCTTTCATCCATGGGCCCTAATCTTGTGGGCTAGGCTTTTAGGCCCAACATGGGCGGACGGGACAACTTAGGCTCATCATATTAAATAATTAAAACCATCATCTCCCACTCGCACATGGTGGACCGAACAAGATCCTCTTTACCTCTCTTCAACATTCATACTGGTGAATAATCCGTGCGACCAGCATACTTTGAGAGCACGTTGCCATACATCTGTTAGGAATATATAGTAGCTCATAATGGGTATCACCCTAGATCGATCGATCACATTTATATCTCTCTTGATCTCTTTTAAACAATGATATATATACATACATATATATATATATATATATATATATATATATATATATATATATATTGTATTCATAATTATGATTATCCCAAAGACAGTCATAATTGGTTAACCAGTGAATACAAAACTACAATGTGATTCTCCAAATTCGATCTTCCTCTTTCCTTCAAACTCTCAATTTCAATTCAGCTTGCTTTTCTAGAAATGTCCCATTAGATCGAATCAACTCATGACCATTGGCAACATCCTAAGATAGCAAACACTAAATAGAAATCTTGAGAATAAGTAAGAGTCATGAGGGCACTAAAATTGAGGAACTCTTTTCCTCAAGAGTCTCACACGGCATAAAAGTTGAGATCAAACTTTTACCACTCTTATTGGTCGTATCATGCATACGTAGTATGAAATATGTATTACGGTATTAACTCATTTCCCATGGAGCATATGTCTATATCTTCAATATCGTACAAATGATAGTCCAGACATACCCAATGTCTAACTTGAGTTCACGTATCTACTCATTTACAAAATTCATTAGAACTCACATTTGGCATCATAGACAGATAAAGTAAAATATGTGGGTTATTTTACTTTCGGACATAGTAAGTATTATGTCCTCATCTTAACACTCAGTTAAGGTGACTTATGTATTTTAAGCTTGCGCTCTCGATTATCACCTAGATAATAAGCTTAAAAACAACCTCATATCTATTTATCACACAGTAAATAGAGGCAATTACCCGTGTGAGTGGGCTAATCATATATTTTTCGGACATACTTTCTCAACTTAAAGTAATGCACTGAGCATTAAGATGCATAAAGATCAAATAAAGATTCATAGGCATTAATGATGAAAACACAAATTCATCAAATGTGAACACTTAGGGAAATTACAAGTATTCAAGTACATCAGCCTCTACGCAATCCTAGAGATTTCATATGGCCACAAAACACATCTCTAGGTATTGACTTTGTCATAGGATCTGCTACCATTCTATGCGTAATATGTACTGTAAGTTCACATCTTTTCGTGCAACCATATCCTTGACAAAATTATACTTGGTATCTATGTGTTTGGTCTTGCCATGATATTTTGGATCTTTGGTGTACGCTATAACTGCTTGGCTATCATAGTTAACCAATAATAAATCGGCAGCACTTCCAATAACACCTAAATGATCCAAAAATCTCTTAAGCTAAACACATTTTTATACTGCTACTGATAATGCCACAAACTCAACTTCCATCGTAGACAAGACTATACACATTTGTTTCTTACTGCTCCAACATATGGTGCCATTATTTAGTAAGAAAACAAAGTTAGAGGTAGATTTCCTTTCATTTAAATCTCCTCCATAATCAACATCAGAATAGCCTTAGAGTTGCAGATCCTTTCTTTGATAACTCAGCGTATAATCAGCAGTTCCCTTTAGATACCTCAGTATTCTCTTAACGGCTTTCCAATGCGCTTGACCTGAGTTGGATCGGTATTTACTCACCATTCCAACTGCAAAACATATGTCAGGTCTTGTACACATCATAGCGTATATCAATCTCCCAATAGTACTAGCATAAGGAACATGTTTCATTTGTTCCTTCTCTTGTGAAGTCCTTGGAGATAGTCTATGGCTCAATCCTTCACCTTTTGCAATAGGAGTGTTTATGGGTTTACAATCTTGCATATGAAATTGTTCAAGAACCTTATTTATATATGTTTCTTGCGAAAGAGATAACGATTTCTTCGAACGATCTCTTGAAATCTTAACTCCAAGAATGCATGCAGCCTCACCCATATCTTTCATCTCAAAGTTAGAAGACAACCAACTCTTGACAGTGTTAACAAACTCCATATTACTTCCGGCAATTGGTATATCATCAACACATAATGATATGATCACAAATTGATCCTTGGATCTTTTGATATATACACAATGATCCTCATCAATCATTGTAAAATCATATGCCATTATGGTATTATGAAAACGTATATACCATTGTCTTGACAACTGCTTAAGGCCATATATCGACCTCAAAAGTCGACATACCTTTCTTCTTGGCCTTTCACTATGAAACCAGCAGGTTGTTCCATATATATTTCTTTCTCTAATTCTCCATTGAGGAAAGCAGTCTTTACATCCATTTGATATAACTCAAGATCCATACTAGCCATTATTGCTAGAATAATGCGAATCGAGGTCTCATTACAGGAGAAAATGTTTCTTCATAATCAATTCCTTCCTGTTGGTTATACCTCTTCGTCACAAGGCGAGCTTTATGCCTTTCTATCGAGCCATCGGCTTTTCGCTTTATTTTGAGAACCCACTTGTTCCCAATAGCTTTGTGTTCCTTTTGGAAGATCAACAAGTTCTCAAACTTGGTTGGACTTCATTGATTTAATTTCTTCTTCCATTGCATGAATCAATTTTTCCTTACTAGGGCAATTTAGAGCTTCATTAATATTTCTTAGCTTATCCTCATCTTGCGGAGCATTAATAAAAGTTTCCCCTTCAATGTCAAAACATCGACGGGGAATACTTTGGCGACTTGTTCGCCGTATGGGAGATTGTACACTGTGCACATCATTCCCCATTATGCTCCGACTAGGATTAGATAATGATGATGTCGTCTAATCATGCGGTTGTAATTGAGAATGAGTTGAGTTCAATTCATCACTTCTCATATTACTCCCACTTAGACGAACTCCACTAATATCATTATCTTGATCTAAGGTTTCAAATAGGGAATAATCTTCACCTATTTCGCCCTTCTTAGGAAATTCATCCTCTAAGAATGTGACATCTCGTGATTCAAATTCAGTTATACTCCCACTTTCTTGCTCACCTATGAACACATACCCTTTCGAGTGTTCGGAGTACTTTATGAAAATACTCTTCTTTCCTCTGGGACCCAATTTCCTGAACTTGTGAGAGGACTCATGAGTATAGGCAGCACAACCTCATGGCTTAAGAAAACTTAAGTCCGATTTTTCTACCTGTCCATAACTTATATGGAGTGGAAATAATTGATTTGGAAGGCACCCGGTTAAGTATATAGGCAGCAGTTAATAACGCATCACTCCAAAAAGTGATAGGTAAGTTAGCATGTGCCATCGTGGATCTAACCATTTCCAGTGGGGTTCTGTTTCTTCTCTCTACAACGCCATTTTGTTGAGGAGTATATGGAATAGACAACTGTCTTTCTATTCATTTTTCATCACATAATTTTCTGAACTCATCAGATAAATATTCTCGACTTCGATCGGATCTTAATACTTTTATTTTCTTGTTTAATTGATTTTCTACCAAGTTCATAAATCTTTTGAAACAACTTATTGCTTCAGATTTAGGATAAATCAAATAGACATATCTGAATCAAGTATAATCATCTATAAAAGTGATGAAATAAACAACCCCATGCCTTCTTATCACATTTATTGGACCACAGACGTCAGAATGGATTAAATGTAGAGGAAATTCAGCTCTTTTATCTATTTCTAAATGGTTTCCTTGTCGTTTTCCCTACTAGGGAATGCTCATATATGGACAAATTGACTTTTTCAATATTGCCCAACAAGCCCTCTTTGGCTAGTCTATTCATACGTTGTTGGCCAATATGACTAAGTCTAGCATGCCACACATTCGCATCATTATCATATGAAGTAGAAGACGTGAAAAGGGAATAACAAATATTGACATCACCACAGTCAACATTTAGTATAATAAAACCGTCCAGAAAATGACCACAACCATAGTAGTTTGTATCCAAATACAAATCTACATCTCTATTATGGAAGTTCACACTAAAACCAAGCTTAACCAACACCAGAACAGATACTAAATTTCGACGAATCTCCGGAGCATATAGAACATCATGTAGGAACAAGGTGCGTCCATCACGGATGTTGAATTGGTAGGTGCCAATTCTTTTAACTTCAGCTTTGGAGTTATTTCTCACATAGATACACTTAGTTTCAGTTGGTACTCATCAGAATTCCATGAAGGATTCTATATCTTTCGCTACATGGTCTGTCACTCCTGAATTTACAGTCCACAAAGGATTGGATTCAGCTAATAATATAGAACTTGACACATAAGCAAAGTTCTCAAATGTATAAGAGGTGTTTACTTTTTTCAGCTCACAACAGTTGCGAGCATAGTGACATTTCTTGTCACAATTGTAATACCTCACCCTTGACATTTTCTTCACTTGATGACGTTTTCCTCTCTTGCGTTGGTTAACTCTTGATTTCTTGCAATAAGGACTTGATCCTTTGCATTCCCACATATTGAACAAATCAATACGCTTGCGCTTAGAGCTCAAAGCCCTTTCTGAGCTAGAATCTTCATTGCAAATATCTATTTTCGGCTTAAATGCCATTAGGCAGTCTTCTACCAGCTCAAGATGGTGCATAGCATCCTCAAGATCTTCCATAACATGGTCAAGAACTTCTAATGCTTCTTACTTTTCCAGCGCATATTGAATCCTCATATTCAATATTTCACAATTATTGCCATTCATATCAGTAATTACGTTCTTAGTTGCTGAAACCATCGATCTGAACACATAAGACATATATGCATGAATAATTAATGCCTATCATTTATACATCCACTTTGCACAGACCCATCATATCAATGAACAATTTCAAGTAAGGTTTCAAAATCAAAAGGTCACTATGTTTCCAATCATCCTCCAAAAATCCTAACTTAAAACTATTATTAATATAATTGTCTTATGCAAAATAAATTCTATGAAGTTACAAAAACTTCTATGAACTACTTACTGCAGTCAACAATCAACATAAAGCAAATAATATTTGACATCCAATAAAATAATAATGCTTTCACATAATACAATTATCCACTACACTAAGTAATATATACAGAGGAAAATATCAACATAGAAAGAGATATTTACACCCAAAACATCTCAAACTCATCTAAGAAATAAATAGGAAATGTCCCTTCTAATCTATCAGTCAAAATATCTAAGAAATCTGAATGCACATTTGTCAACTATGGAAAAACTTTTGAAGAGCTTTCATGTCGCCTCCAAGGTGCATTCAATCTACGTCATGTGGTGCTCATTCTGAGGGTTGAAGTTTTGGTTAACTCAATCCTATAATAGTCTCTTACAAAAACTACTACTAGCCTCCTATAACCCGAGACTACGTTGACCTTCCATAGGCGATCTAACACTGCTTGCCATTCAGGTAGAAGAGTGTTCATCAAGGCCGGCACCTTCTCAAAATTCGGCATAAAATAACCATTCCAGATGATTTCCTATATCATCTGATTGACCCCGACTACATGTGATACTAAATCACTGTCATGCCACCGATAATTAGCTAACTCTATCACAAGCCTTTTAAGTCTTGCATTTCCTTCGTCCGTTCTCAGGAATGTAGGTATCTGTGCATAACGCATCATAGTTCCTGCAATAAATGCAGAAATAAAAAATGGATCACTTATAATCCATAATAAACATAAGGGAAAATACATAATTTTCCATGATTCATGCAACAAATGCAGAATAAAAAATGGATTACTTATAACCCACATAGACATAATTGAAAAGAAATAGATTCCTTTTTTTTATTTTTGTTCAACGGTCAAAGTCAACAGTCAATGGTCAATGGTCAAAGTTGACGGTCAATGGGTCAATGGTCAACGGTCAACGGGTCAACGGCGGAGTCAACGGGCGGCGGGTCGTGCCGGTCGGACCGGGTCAGACCGGTCGGGCCGATTGGACCGGACGGACCGGTCCGGCCGGTTGGACCGTTCGGCCCGGCCGGGATAAGCCGACCGGCACGAGCCACGCGCGTGCTGGTTCGTTCCGGCAATGCGGGGGTCGCGTCCGGCGGCCGTTGGCGGCGTTCCACCACTTGCCGTGATCGTCTCGACGAGACCTTCTATCCAGTGCCATCAGAAATCGATTTCAACTTACAAAAACTCTAAAAAATGGATGAACAATGCTCGGGTGTCGGGATTTTTTCGCCCCGATCGATGTCGGCCGATTTATTTCACGAAAAAATCAATAACAAATCATCCATAAATATGAAAGGAGTCGAGAAAAACATGGAAAATGATCGGGAAACAAGAACTATAGCTCTGATACCAATGTTGGGAATCTCTAATTCCCAAAATCGGATTCGACACAAAATCGAACCCTCAAAACGAATACGGAAGAAGAGCCCGGGAAGAACACATGTATCACCAATCCTAAAACACACCACGGAATCGAGTGTACCTTGTTAGCCACAAACTAAACACCAATGCTGAAGTTCGAGGAAGAAATTCTGATCCCGTGTGATCTAATGATGTCAATTCGTCATGAAAGGAAGATGGGTGTCACCTCTTGCGCACTATTCTTTCTTTTGGAACGTTTTTTTAGGGTGAGAGGGAGGAGGAATGCACATTATGCCAAAAGGTGTGTTCCTCCCTCTTTATTTCCCCTTATATACGTCCCATCCAAAAAGAAACGTGTCCCTTCATCATATTCTTTCATCCATGGGCCCTAATCTTGTGGGCCAGGCTTTAAGGCCCAACATGGGCAGACGGGCCAACTTAGGCCCATCACATTAAATAATTAAAACCATCATGATTATTCAACCTCGAGCTCAAATTCCACTTGATGGTAGATATAGTCAATCGTCACATGATGTATCCTTATTTCCCCCTCCAAATCAAACTCATCAATAGCTACTACATGCTGGAAAGATCGAGAGTACTATATTGCAATAGCAGGTCAAATCGTTGCTTCAATGTGGCCAATTTGGTTTTCCACGATGATCTCCTTGTGATAATCAATATAGTATAACCCCAGCTTAAGAATTGTGGAATCGTTCGAAGTGCACGATATTGGCGGAGCACCCTCAATGGGTAATATGACGTTAAACTCGTCAAATTCACGAGGGGGAGTAGGTTGTCAACTCCGCTAATAAGGCATACCTCAAGATTCCTAGCCATTGGACATGCTGTTGGATTAGGCTCAGAGTGAGTCTTTTGAGGAAATGGAACTATATGGCCAATGACCATGACAGAAAGAACTCACTTCTTTCATGATACTTAGGCGTCAATGATTTTCATGTGAGGGGAAAACTCTTTGATGTCAGAAATAAACCAAATTTGGAGAAGCCTTAATGGTGCTCTAAGAGTTCCTTGTCCATTTGCTTTGGATTGATTGAGGGATATGAAAGTCTTAGTGAGAATCATATGTGTAAAGTGGCTATAAGCACATACTTGGTTAACAATGTAGGTAACTAACGGATCCATTATTTTTTGAGTATGTGGAAATATCACGAAGCCCAAGAACATAAGGAGAAAGGTACCGGGAATTTGATTCTTAGATTTAGGCTCAAGACTAAGAAGATGTTGTTCGTGGAAAGCATAAGGCATGGAATTTGAATTTCCCTGTGCTAATTTTGTCATAAGGAATATTAAAGAATTGACACAAAAGAGAGATTAGGTTATATCCAATAGGAGGAGTGGTAAAGCTTAAGGAAGCCTTACCTAACCCAGTGGCTATCTCGAATTCCTCAATTGTAAGGGTCAACTCATATTAGTTGAACACAAAAATGGAAGTCACGAGAATCCAAAAACGGACCAGTGCTTTCACCATGGTGAATCGGGTTTCGACTTTCCGTAAGGTCAATAGAAAGCCAATGTGCTTTTCCACATAGTGCTTGGGGTCGAGGTTATCCCATATGATTTTGAGATTCCTCGGCATGGGAATAACATTGATCTAGGGCTCTTCTAAACCTAAACCTAGAGGGGTGTTCAAGATGAAAGACACATCATCATTGGAAATATAAAGTGCGGAATTGAAATTCGAAAATTAGAAAAGATGACAATGATAAAACAGGGACAATGTCTTACCAACCAAAACCATGGCAAGCACAAATCACACATCACATGAGGACTTGTGAGCTCTCAATGCTTAAGGGTGGGGATGCTAAAAGTTCAAAGTCTCCATCCCAAAGGATAAAAGTAGTTTATCCATCGCTCCTATCATCGGTCAGTGCAACTTTTATCAATCAAGATGAGCAGGTTTATATAAATATGGATTACTACAAGTATTCACTTGCAAATTCTACCTATAAGCCTTCCTAAAAGGTTCTAAATTGGGCAATCGAGGTTTTAGACCATTGTTGTATGTGTAGTGTAGTGCTAAAGCTTGTAAGCATGCATTTAAATTTAAACAACTAGCACTTTAATATAACCCATCATTCATTCATACATCCATTCACCACCTATAAGATAAAGGGTTTACACACACTCCCACCTACACGACCATTTAACACGAGGTTAATGACTTACTTCATTTTCTACGCGACTTTGACATGCAGATGATCATACACAAGACACATACGATAACCATTTTTAAGCGGATTCAAGTTCTTAACCAGTAACCAGTCCCTAGTGGAGTTTCCAAGCCTGTTGCAAGCCGACCTCCTTAGCACCTCCAAGAAAAGAAGGAAAAAGTCATGTTTATGGGTACTTAATCATGACAGTTCCCTCACAGTCGCACCACAAAGACGTCATCGCCTAGTCTTTCGGGACGAATCATTTGAGAGTTCCCTCGTACATATTCGTGAGCTCTTCTAAGCTCATACCTCGCGTGATAGCATAAGGTGTCACGCCCCAAACCTTGAGCGCATGCCCATCCCTCGGTGGTCAATAAAATTGTGACGTCCCAGGACGTGTCACCGACCCATTCATTTTAATGCACATGCGGAAGCGAAACAATACTCTTGACAACAACCAACACAGGATATAAAAGTAGGAAACATAGTCACAACCAAAACACTTTTATAAACACCCTAGTTTATATACAACACTAGTCTATAGACAAGAGTCTACAAAAGACCAGCTCTCAAAAGAAGTTGTCCAAAGACCTACTAGTCAGACACCTTTCTTGATCCTTTGGTCTCCACAGGCTCCGAGGGCTTCAAATTCTCCACAACACCATTAGGAGGGTCAGCTGCACTCTCACCTAGAGCGGTGTTGACTACCACTGCAGGGATCTCAAAACCCTGGAGGTGACCCTCCTTGTATCCATTGAATTCATGGTGAAATCACACTCTGAATCGATGGAGTACCCTATGAGGTAGGCCCTCGTCGACCCAAACAGTGGTCACCATGAGTTCATAGACCCAATGACCCCCGATGATAGGGTAGTCAAAACTCCACTCGATAACCCTCATAGGCCGACCAAAATGTTCCGGAGGAACCACCATCTAAGGACTTGAAAAGATTAAGCCACGGCAGGGTGAGATAATGTTTTAGCAAGTTCACCCCCTAAACTCCGACTAGGAAGAAAATACGTCCAGAGGCAGTCTATGCACACAAGACAGAGCACTTACCTTGCCTCAGTTCCCTCCTGTATGTCAGCACAATTCATATACTCAATCAATCGATCCATTCAATCAATTCAATCGATTCCAATTCGATTATTGCTCACACAAGCATGAACTACTGACGCACATCGGTCCACTAGCGTAGCCGGGGATTACTGCTCGCACGAGCTGATATAAATTGCTGCTCGCACAAGCTGACCTAACCTGTTGCTCGCACAAGCTAACATGGATTATTGCTCACACAAGCTGACATGGATTATTGCTCACATAAGCCGATACAGATTATTGCTCGCACAAGCTAATACATCGACTTACATCGGGGATGGGTTCACTTAACCATCACATGATCAATCAATATCGGCCAAGGACATTGTGCTTTGCACACAAAACCAAAAATTAAAATAATGAACTTGGCCTAATTTCTTCGTGTTAAAAACACTCAATAAAAATAATTGCGTGTGGGTACATGGTCAATTTGAACCAGAAAAATTGATATCCATATTCGAACTGAACCTCGATCCAAACGAGGTGGCTTGCTCACTTAGATTCCTCTCTATCAGCTGGGCTCATTCATAAACCTCACTATAATCCTTCAGGTGGAATGGCACCAATGGATTCTTCAGTTGTGGTCGGAGGCTATTCTTGAACCTCCGAGCTTTGTCTTCAGGGTCTTCTACCAGTCTTGGAGCATACTGAGACAGCTCAGCAAATTTAGCTTCATATTGGTCAACGACCAACATCCATTGACGGAGGCGTTGGAATTCCTCCATCTTCTGCTCTCGAGCGCTACTAGAAAAATACTTGCCATTAGAGACTCTAAGGAAGGCATTCCACATTGGAACTACGCCTTCGCGGAAAACCATGCCTCTGATGGCTCTCCACCACATACTAGCATTACCTTGCAACTAGTATATTGCTAAGATAACCTTCTCCTCTTCAGTGCACATCAGCAATGCAAAGGCTTTCTCCAGGTCTTGGATCTAGAGCGATGCAACCTCGGGAACTCTTGCGCCTATGAACCTCGGCACAAGCTGACATGGATTATTGCTCACGTAAGCTCACATAGATTATTGCTCACATAAGTTGATATAGATTATTGCTCACACAAGCTGATATATCGACTCACATCAGGGATGGGTTCACTTAACAATCACATGATCAATCAATACCGACCAAGGGCATTGTGCTTTGCACACAAATCCATCAATTAAAATAATGAACTTAGCCTAGTTTCTTCATGTTAAAAACACCCAATAAAAATAATCGTGTGTGGGTACACGGTCAATTTGAACTAAGAAAATTGATATCCATACTTTTAAAATCCCACGATTCGATATAGTCCTCAAAACCATTTTCGGGGTCAAAACCAGACACCCTGGATTTTTCTAATTAAATAACAAAATTTCACAAATTTTTAGAATAAATAACCAAAACCACAATTACCACTCAAATTGCACAATTTAACATTCAATTGCATAAACTACGCACACCATTGCAATCAACACGAAATTCCAGTCACTGAGTATCTCGGTAAAATTTTCAGAAAGTAATAAATAATTAAATAAGTACCAAAAATAATTAAATAAATGCAATTAAATACCAAAAATATCAACTTAGGCCGGGAATGCTAAATTACCACCTAAACGGGCCTAGAAAATTTCTGAACCTATCTAGATAAATAGCACAATTTGTTTAGCCCCTAATCTATCAGTTCTAACCACCTAACATGCACAATTGAACATTTAAATTGTTAATGCGTTCTAACTAATCATCTAAACGTTAATTAGCCTAAACTAATCACCCATTAACCATCATTAACTCCCTAAGTAAATTTTAGTAAGTAAATTAATTGGTTTTTCGATTCGGTAAGCCCACGGCAACGGCAACATGGAGATGGGCGACAACTAAGCCCATGGTGACACCAACCGAGAATCGGAGGGGACCTGAAACGGGCCTAGAAGACCTCAACCCTTGCCGAGGTTTCAACCACTGCTCCTTGGGCTGAAGGGCTGCTAGAGCGGCTAGACGGGCTGAAAATGGCATGGGATGGGCGGATGGGGTTACTGCAGGGCTAGGCAGATGGCGGACGGGGGTTGGACGGCGATGGTGGGGCTTCGACTGAACTTCGACGGCGACTAGGAAGCTCGGGGGACAGCAGCTGGACCAAGAGATGATCACGGATGACGGATGGTTGGCAGCGGGCTTTGGTGGCACTCGACAAGCAGCGGGAGGCATGGATGGCTAGGCACGATGGCTAGGGGTGGTCGACAGTGGCTGCTGGCCTTCCCTCTAGTTTTCTAAGCTCACTAACTACCACAACAATGGAGAAAAGAGTTGCTGAAGGAAGAAGATGGCTATTGCAACTTGGAGGGGGCCACAAAATATCCAAACACTTGAGTTCTTGGCCCTACCATGCATGGCTGTCTTCCTCAGCCAAATTGCAGCCCTTAAAACTTCCTCAACAAGCCTCCAAGTGGTCCAAATGTTGTACACCCATCCTAGCTACGAATTTTGGACCAAATCCCTCCAATTCCATCCAATTTCACTTCAATACTTCTCCAATTGAACTCAATTTAACGTCCATAAATCCAGCCAAGGTGTCCTCGTCGAGATCAACATGTTTCCTCATCACTTGAACCAACTTGATGGTAAAGATGCGATAAAAAAAACGGTCCTCAAATTTTCCCGGTAGAGAATGGTCCTACTTTAAATTTCCGCCAAAAAACTTAGTTTGCAGAAAAATCTTTGGAAGATGAGTTAACACTCCTAAAATGAATTGTGACATGATAGAAGTTTCAATTTTTGAAATCAGGTTTAATTTCGCGGTTAATTTCAATATGACGCGATTTTAGCGTGACCTAAGCTACTTGGTAGCTTTTAGGAATTTTTAGTGCAATTGACCTATAGTCGATTATTTTTTAACCACATTATACATCTTCGACACATTGGCAACTCTCGGTTGTCGTGAAAATCTTGAAGTGTCAAATACAGACACAGTGTATCGAACGACAAAAAAATCGGTCTAGTGCCAGTCAACGAGAATTTTGCAATTAGGTGGAATCATCCACACTAAATCACATAGCTCAGTCGAATCGACCTATCTCTCGGTCTCTAATCAATTTTTAACTTTGCCGTAATTACCCTTGTAGATTAGTACAGTCGAACAGTAGATTAGCATTAAAATCCCTTAACGGCTTCACCAGATAGGCTAATTATCTCGTTAGTGATCAGCTCAGAGAATAGAACTATAGTCACCTTGATGAAACGCTCGACTCATTCAATTGGAAACAGAATTGGAAAATCAGGATGTCACAACTCTACCCCTCTTATAAAAATTTTGTCATCGAAATTTAAACCATTACAAATCTTTAGACAAAAAGGTGGGGGTACGGTCATCTCATCGAATCTTCACTTTCCTAGGTTGCTCCTTTTGTGCCGTGGTGTTCCCAGACCACTTTAACCAATGGGATTGTCATGGTGCGCAGAACCTGCTCTCTTCGATCTACAATTTGAATCGATTTTTCCACGTATAACACATTCTCGTCCACGTCTAATTCTTCAAAATTCAGCACGTGGGTCAGGTCAAGTTCATATTTCCTCAACATTGACATGTGAAAGACGTCATGTACTTGTGCTAACCTCGGTGGCAATGCAAGATAATACGCTAGAGTCCCTATCCTTTCTAAAATCTCAAAGGCACCTACGTACCTTGGACTCAACATTCCCTTTTTGCCGAAGCACGAAGTACCCCTCATTGGTGACACCTTCAAAAAGACATGCTCACCAACTTGAAATTCCAAAGGCCTTCGGCGCTTATCAGTGTAACTTTTCTGCTAGCTCTGAGCGATCATTAATATGTCCCTGATAAATGCAACTTTATCCACTAATTGCTGAACCAACTCTGGGCCTGTGATCTTTGGTTCTTCGACCTCATCCCAACAAACTGGTGTCCTGCACACTTTGCCATACAATGTTTTGAAGGGTGCCATCGGAATACTTTACTGGTAACTGTTATTATAGGCGAACTTGATGAGATGAAGTTGTTCCTCCCAATTTCCTTTGAAATCTAGCACACATGCTCTCAACATGTTTTCGAGAGTCTGAATTGTCATTTAAGACTGACCATCCGTCTGAGGATAATAGGCCTTACTATACTGCAACTTTGTTCCTAAGGCAATCTTTAAGCTTTTCCAGAAGGCAGTTATGAACCTTGGGTCCCGGTCTGATGTAATCATCATCGGCACTCCATGCAGACGTACTATCTGACGCACATACAACTCTTCATGCCTGTCTAAATCAAGGTCCTTTTGTACGGTGATGAAGTGAGCCGACTTTGTCAATCTGTCGACTACTACCCAAATGGAACCATTACCCCTTTGACTCCATGGTAAGCCTATCACAAAGTCCATTGTGATGTGTTTCCATTTCCACTCAGGAATCTCGAGAGGTTGCAAAAGTCCTCCCGACTTACAATACTAAGCCTTTACTTGCTGACACGTCAAACACTTGGCAACATGCTTGGCGATGTCCGCTTTCATGTCGAACCACTTGTAGTGTTGACACAGATTTTGATAGATCTTTGTACTACCAAGATGAATGCTGTAATTGCTACAATGAGCTTCTGATAAGATCTCTTCTTTAAGCTCTGCATCGTCAAGTACACATAATCGTCCTCGGAACCTTAGTGTTCCATCTTCAGAAATATGAATCTCTGGGTCGGTCAACTGAAGCGTCTTAATCCTTATCTGGACTTCTGGCTCAATTCTAAGAGTAGCCATAAGATTTGAAAGGTGGTCTACCTCAAATTTGAAAATCGAATCTTGAACTCTTTTGAGTAAAATCCATTCTTTTACCATCATCTGCGCAACTAAAGCCTTCCAACTCAACGCATCTATGACCTTATTCGCCTTTTTAAGGTTATAAAAGATATCACAAATATAATCCTTCAGGAGTTCCATCCAGCGACACTGTCTCATATTCAACTCTTTCTGATAGAATAAGTACTTAAGACTTTGATGGTCTGTGAAGATCTGGAATCTTTCTCCACACAAATAATGTCTCCAAATCTTCAGGGCGAAAATAATTGCTGCAAGTTCTAAGTTATGCATCGGATAATTCAGCTCATGAGGTCTCAACTAACGGGATGTGTATGCAACAACCCTACTATATTGCATTAGCACGCAACCCATTGTTTGAAACAACGCATCACTATAGATCTTGTATCCTCCAGGACCAGATGGTATGGTCAGCACATGTACGGTAGTCAGGTTCTACTTAAGCTCTTGGAAACTACACTCGCACTTGTTTGTCCACACGAACTTCTCTTCCTTCTTCAATAGTCGAGTCAACGGTGACGCTAATGCTGAAAATCCTTCCACGAACCTTCTGTAATACCTTGCTAAACCCAGGAAACTTTTGATCTATGTCACTATCGTCGATCTTGGCCAGTTGATCATGGTTTCAATCTTGGTCGGGTCCATAGAGATTCTTTCGCCTGAAATCACGTGACCTACGAACGCAACACGAGTCAACTAAAACTCGCACTTGTTGAACTTAGCGTACATCTCATGAATCCTTAGTGTCTAAAGCACCATCCTCAAGTGCCTTCCGTGTTCCTCTAGATTGCTTGAGTACACCAAAATATCATCAATGAACATTATCAAAAACTAATCTAAGTATTCTTTTAACACTTGATTTGTCAGATCCATGAAAGTAGTTAGGGTGTTCGTCAAACCGAATGGGATTATAGTAAACTCATAATGGCCGCATCAAGTACGAAACACTGACTTTGGTATGTCTTCCTTTCTGATCCTCGACTGATGATACTCTGTCCTTAAGTCAATATTTGAAATTATCGACGCTCCTTGCAATTGGTCAAACAAGTCGTCGATCCTCGAGAGTGGGTACTTATTCTTGATTGTCACCTGATTGAGTTGATGATAGTTGATGCACAGGCGCAACGAACCATATTTCTTTTTCACAAACAGAACTAGTGCTCCCTAAGGTGATACACTAGGACATATGAATCCCTTATCCAACAACTCCTACATCTGCACCTTCAGTTCTTTCAACTTGGACAACGCCATCTGGAAAGGAGCCTTAGAGATTGGCACTGTCCCAGGTGCTAACTCAATCACAAGCTCTATCTCTCTTTTTGGTGCTAAACCAGGCAATTCCTTTGGAAACACATTTGGAAATTCTTGTACCACTGCGATATCTTCCATCTTCAGCTCCTCAACTATCGTATCCACAATAGCTACCAAGTAACCTTGACAACTCCTGTCTAACAAACGGGTTGCCTCAACCAATGAGATAGAGGTAATCGAGGGTCCTCCTCGACTCCCAATAAACTCAAAACTTTCACCTACTAACAATTTATGATAGCAATCCATCTTAGCTCATTGCTTGGTGAGCCAATCTATGCCAATTATCACATCAAAATCATACATGGCTAGGACTATCAAATCTATCCTCCATTTTCACTCATTAATCACTAACTTGCAACCAGGACAACGCATTGTAGCTAACACATTATCCTTTAAAGGTGTAGATATGTTAGCCATTAACTCCAACAACTCATGAATCAATCCTACCAGCTTAACAAATTGCACAGCTATAAACAAATGAGTTGCACTAGGGTAAAGTAAAGCATAAGCAACGTGGTCATTCAGGAAAACAATACTTGTAACCACAATTGCGAGTCCTCAACCTGTCCTCTCGTGATAGCATACGTCCTTTCCTGAGCTGGAGGTATGTTCAATCCACCCTGCTATGCAATATGCGGTGCGAACCCTCTATTATGACCCATCGGTGGCGATGGTAGTAACTGTTGTAGTCCCCTTGGCTTTCTGGGACAGTCTCTAGCCTGGTGACTCTATTGTCCACACTCGAAACAAGCACCCATCCTCAAATGGCATAGGGTTGAATTATGTCGCCTTCCACAAAAGTGACACACGCTATTCTAACTCGACGCTAACTTGCCTATACTACCCTTCCTACTGGGCAAGACATGATACCTTCCTCTGGTCATGGGCTTCTTACCAAACCAGTTTCCATCCCTATTCGAACTGACCCTCGATCTAGACGAGGTGGCTTGCTCACTCAGATTCCTCTCTATCAGCTAGGCTCGTCCATAAACCTCATTGTAATCCTTCAGATCGAATGGCACCGGTGGATTCCTCAGTTCTGGTCAAAGGCCATTCCCGAACTTTCGAGCTTTGTCTTCAGGGTCTTCTACTAGTCTTGGAGCATATTGAGACCGCTCAACAAATTTAGCTTCGTACTGGTCCATGGTCAGCATCCTTTAACGGAGGCGCTGAAATTTCTCCATCTTCTACTCTCGGGCACTAGTAGAAAAATACTTGCCATTGAAGGCTTTGAGGAATGCGTTCCACACCGAAACTACGCCTTCGGGCAAAACCATGCCTCTAGTGGCTCTCCACCACATACTAGCGTTACCCTATAGCTAGTATATTGCCAGGACAACCTTCTCCTCTTCGATGCACATCAGCAGTGCAAAGGCTTTCTCCAGGTCTTGGATCAAGAGAGATGCAGCCTCGGGATCTCCTACGCTTGTGAACCTTGGCAGGTTCAACTTCAGGAATTGCTCGATGAGCTTATGCAGAGGACTATCTCTCTCAACAATCACGTTCCCAGCTAGAACTTCAGCAGGTGCGGCAACGGCTGCGACCTCGGCGCCTACAAAGCAATGGTAGCGATAAGCGGCAATGTAGCGGTGGCTTAATTTTAAGCCAGTTGCCCCATCAAAGCTCCTAGCATCTCAAGCGCCTGCATGATCCCATCAATCCTGAGATCACTAGGGGCAACTACCCCAGCACCAATAGGAGGCGGTGTTACTCCACTAGCGCTAGCCTGAGCTGGCGCTCTACAACCCCCACGGGTACCAACCCTAGTCGGCATCCTACCCCAAGTTACCGGACCCATGGTCCTCTTCCTAGGAGTCCTCTGCTCCAAATCACTCATTCTGCAAGTTCTTTACAGAAACTTGCTTTCTAATTCCACACAAAATTAGAAGCTGAGCGATCCCCACAAAATAATTTACCAAACAGCTATCACTCACATGTATCAGCATAAAACAAAGGCCATTCCTACTAACTACCCCATAAACCCTTGCACCTTATCACTCCAACTATCGACCAGCTCTGATACCACTCCAAGTGGGGATGTCACGCCTCAAACCTCGAGCGCATGCCCATCCCTCGATGGTCAATAAAACTATGATGTCCTAGTAAGCGTCGCCGACCCATTCACTTTAATGCACATGCAGAAACGAAACAATACCCTTGACAACAACCAACATTGGATAGAAAAGTAGGAAACATATTCACAACAAAAACACTTTTATAAACACCTCGGTTTACACATAACACTAGTCTATAGAGAAGAGTCTACAAAAGACCGGCTCTCAAAAGAAGCTATCCTAAGACCTACTAGTCGAACACATTCGCCAATCCTTCAGTCTCCACAGGCCTCGAGGGCTTCGGGTCCTCCACAACACTATCAAGTGGGTCAGCTGCATTCTCACCTAGAAAGGTGTTGACTACCACCGGGGGGATCTCAAAACCTTGGAGGGGACCCTCCCTGTATCCATTGAATCCGTGGCGAAACCACGCTCTAAATCAATGGGGTACCCCCAGAGATAGGCCCTCGTCGACCCAATTGGTGGTTACCACGAGTTCATAAACCCAGTGACCACTGGGGACAGGTGTGGCACCCTTCAACGGCCCCCGATTTGATTAGGGTCGCCACAGTTTGCTTACCTTTCACTTTCCCTATTAACATATCATTATGATACCATTCTAATTGTAGCGGGTCCATACAACCATGGGGGTTTACACTTTTTTTTTCTTTGATCGGTCCCTTGCGCAATTCATATAGCAGAAGCACATCCATTAACTCCCTTCCCTATATACAGAAACGATGCATACCTACTAAATATTTATAAGTAAAAGCCGTCCACTTTTTATTTACTTAAATCAGATGGACATCATTCATCGGTACATCAAAATGCCGTAGTCTTCTACATTCAGCTACACTCCAAAAGATGACTGACATTTCCTCCAACAGTCATACACTTTAAGTCCATCGATCAGTGTCAGCATCCAAAAGCTCCTTCCCTTGCTATCCTCCTCCTCACGGTCACATCCAACCGTTCAAACCATCTATTAATCTGAAATGTTGGTCCCCAAAAGGGGTGAGTACAACCACTCAGTAGGTAAAGGAATCCAATCACCACTCAATGCATCATACAAGTCATACATGCATTGCAGGCATTACTTACCTTGAAGCCATGCATATACTATCATGCATCATCACCACAATCATAGCACATACATATGTTGTGACACCCCGAACCCTTCGCAGGTCATCACCAGCGCCGATGTTACACCTTATTACCTTTTTCTATCTTGTACTTAAAACAAGCGTCGCCAATCACAGGCATTTTTTTTTTATAAAAGCAGTCCCAGCACGACTCATAGCGGAAGCAAATCAAACGTCACCATCTATTCCCCTACCAATCCATGATACAAATACACACCAGCTAAACATTAAGATTTTATAAACAACTTCGACGCTTTGCTTACATACATATATATATAGCAAGATGAGGTTCCTTTTGGGTCGATACAAAACAAGAAAGGCTAGGACTCTGCCATGTCCTACCTAAAATCTCAAAAAGAAACCTCGACCCCTAACATCATGCAAGCACAAAACCCCCCATCGAAAGCGTCGACTATCTACATCAAAAAGAGATCTAGCTCCTACTCATCACGCGCAGGTCTCACACCCAATCCGATGCATCAGGCGGTGGCGGCGGCAACATCCCTCGCATAGCTCCATCCCGACGAACGTGCACAGAAATGAACTCTTGTATGACAGGACCCCCAGCCAAGCCGATGTCATACATCACTAGACAGCGTACTTGAATGTAAGTCAGTCCAGGAACAGAGGGACAATCTATCTCCCCATACTCGACCTCTACATCAGACGGTAGACCATAAAATACCCCCCGCGAGACGGCAGGAAGCGGCATACTGCTAATCTGAAATGTTATCCCCAAAAGGGGTGAGTACAACCACTCAGCAGATAGGGAAATCCAATAACAACTCAATGCACCATGCATATCATCATACGTTGCAGGCATTACTTACCTTACAGCCATGCGCTTACTATCATGCATCATCGTCATGCATTTCATCATGCATATCATCATCATTATCATCATCGCCATCATACCATCATGCACCTCATCATGCATATCATCATCATTATCATGCATATCATTATGCATATCATATCATTATCATATCATCATGCATTTCATCATGCATATCATCATCATTATCATGCATATCATCATGCATATAATATCATGGGTGATCATCATTATTTCACATCACATATCATCATCATCATCATCATGCATCTCATCATGCATATAATATCATGGGTGATCATCATATCACATCAATATCATCATCATCATCATCATCATCATCATCATCATCATCATGCATCTCATCATGCATATAATATCATGGGTGATCATCATATCACATCAATATCATCATCATCATCACCGTCATCATCATGCATCTCATCATGCATATAATATCATGGGTGATCATCATATCACGTCAATATCATCTTTATCACATCATCATGCATATCATCTCATGCATATAATTTCCATTTTTTTATCTTTAGATTTGATCACCACATCACCCATTCTCAATTATCATTTTCATCATCCCCTCGGGCAAAGACCTCCGACAGGGTTTCCAGCATTCAGCCTCCCAGGCCACATCCCTTCGGGCAAAGACCTCCGACAGGGTTCCCAGCATTCAGCCTCCTAGGCCACTGGGCTTCCGGCCCCCACATTCCGGGCATCTCGCATCTCAACTAGCATCACGAGGCATTCCCTTCGGGCAGAAACCTCCGACATGGCTTCCAGCTTTTACCCTTCTAGCCAGGCATCCCGCACCCAAATCCTAGCATCGCGAGGCATTCCCTTCGGGCAGAAACCTCCGACAGGGCTTCCGGCCCCCAACATTCCGGGCATCTTGAAACTCCCAGGGAATTCCGGCAATGCATCTCTGTACATTCTGGCCTCATCCTCCACCATCACCTCTTACTCACTTATCATTATCCACATTCATCATCCTTTTGATCTCATTATTACACGGCATATGTTTCACACATGCATCACAATTCATGATCATACATACACCGATGTCTTATCACAAATGTAACAATGCATAATAAATTCAATGGAATTTATGGCCAATAAAATAATCCCTTTTTTATTATTATTATATTTATTTATTTTCATAAATAAATATTAAATTTAATATCTATGATTCTCCCAAAATCATAATATTCAAACAATCATTAAACCTGGTTACCACAAGGCAGAATAGGAGGCTTACCAGGGGAGGGAGAACCAAAATTTGTTGCTGATCTCATTGATTCCTAGCTTTCTGTATGGAAGTCCTCCTCTGTTACTGAATTCTTCGATGTCCCCATTAGTTCAGCAATCCTAAATACCCCAATCAATCCGTCTCTCCATCATGATCAGCTGGTTTGGACAGAGACTCCTTCTGGTACCTATACAGTAAAGAGTTGTCATCATTATCTATCTTTACAATCTCAGAAACCAATTTCTAAGCCCTCTCCCTCTTATACTAACCCACCACCGTTATGGAGGAAAATTTGGAAGATGCATACAGCGCCTAAGATTAAAGTTTTTCTATGGTCAGCTTGCCAAAACGCCCTTGCTACAAAACTCAATCTCTATCGCCGACATATCATCCCTCATCCCAATCTGTTCTTTATGCAATAATTTCGAGCGAATCACTCGAGCATATGTTTTTTTTTTTTTTTTTTGCCCTTGGACTACCGCTATTTGGAATCATGACGACATTCGAGTAAGTATTTCACCAACCTCGGTTAGTCGATTCGATGCCGGGTAGTTGACAGAATCTCCCTCCCACAAGCGTCTCCAAATCTTGAAGCGATCGCTCATATTCTGTGGGAGATTTGGCGACACCGCAATAACGCTGTGTTTCGTCAGATATCGATGGATCCTCTCCTTGTGGTCTTTGATGCTCTATCTCAAAGCACTATCTTCAAGGTTCTCCAACCCCTGCCAAAGAAGATTCAAAACGCACAGGCAAGTTTAAAACAACGATGGAACCCACCTGCAGAGGGTCTTATCAAGTGCAATATTGATGGGGCTTTTCGCCCAGATTCAAACAAAGGTTCAATAGCTTGCATTTACAGAGACAGCAAAGGTCTTTTGACGGATGTACTCACCAGATCTGTGTCTGTCCAGACGGCATTCCAAGCCGAGATCTATGCCCTTATCTCTGCTCTACAACGGATAATCCAAAAGGGAATCCATCTTCAGAAATTTGAGATCGAATCTGATTGCTTGCAGCTGGTGGAGATCATCTGAACGAAACATCAGCCGTCGTGGAAGGAACATCACCTATTCGCGATTCTCAGCGATCTTCTTCAGCAATGCCCTAACCTTTCTTCGACACATCCGGCGAGAAGCTAACCTAGCAGCTAACTGGGCTGCTAAAGCCCACAGGGACCAAGGCCCACCCATAAACTGGCTCCTCTTCCCTCCCCCTATTTTCCTTACTATTATCTCTACAGACGCTTCGGCGACAGCTTGTATGTCTCTTTAATATAATATAAGTTATCTTTCGACCAAAAAAAAAAATCATTAAACCAACCAATAGGATGACAATTTCATACCAAATTCATGGCCAAATTGAATTTCACACAATTTCACAATTTCCACAAAATAGCACATGATATTCGGATAATGACCAGAATGCACAGTTTCCAAATAAATTCGATTAAAATACTCATACGGTCTCCAAAAATTACAAAATTTTACAGGGTGATAGTCAGGAAATTTTCGTGCAACTTTCACGAAGAACTCCAAGTCAGATTCTTTTTAGATTAATTTATACACCCTCACGAAGCTTCTGGAACCACTACCGCATCGTCCAGAACACACATCTCCGAAATATTAAGATTTCACCCATCTATTCTCTTTCGTTTCCTCTGAAATTTGAGTACGTTATGTATCAAGGTGGCCTTTACAAGTTTCATGAAGATATCTAGGTTAAATAACCAAATTATGGTCACCATTTAAGTCCATGAAGTCTCGGGTGTCTCGGAACACACCACCAGAATCATCGTCTCCAAGATCTAGCCGATTTCTAGGCTATACTTGTTCATTTCTCTTTAAATTTGAGTATGTTGTAGTTTAAAATGTTACCTACAACTTACATGAAGACATCGAAATCATATTTTCATCACAAACCAACATGCAACCAAGAATCCAACAAAAGGTCAGTGAACACTTCACAGATCTGGGGTCTCGTAGAATAGGACTTTAACCCCTCATAACTCCATCATTCACCACGAAATTTCAGTATCTTATACTACAAGATGTTAGCTACAACTTCCATGCAGACATCGAAGCCAAAATCGGACTCCAAACACACATGAAAGCTCGAACAAGTTACTGACTCACATGATCCGAGCAAGAACAGTCACACGACTTAAGAACAAGCCGACCTTACCTCGGTTTTTTGCACTTGAAGCACCTAAAATCTAACATGCAATCAACAATACAAACATGCAAGAGAAGTTAGAGGACTCCACTTGCCTCTAGGATGAGCAAATGACGGCGTACGGCGGCGTACGGACGGCGGGACACGGCGGCTCCTCCTCGGCTCCGCCTCCTCTCCCTCTCGGCCGCTCCTCCTCTCTCTCGCACACCTCTCTCTCTCGCACGGTATCTCTCTTTCTCTTGGGCGAACAAAATGGCCAGTCACTCTCTCTCCTCTCCCTTCTTATATCCCCTTAATCCTCATGATTAGTAATCATGAGATTGCCTCACCAATGGCCAATGGATGCCCTTCTTTGTGCCACTTGTCTTGATCCATGCATGGGCCGGCCACCTCTTCCTTTGGGCCTTAATGGGCTGGTCGAACTCCCTCTTGGGCCGACTAGCTTGGCCCACCAAGCTTTAGGCTAATGGGTCCAAGGCCCATTCGAAAATTAACACCTTTTCTTTCTTCTTTTTTTTTTTTTTTTTTTTTTTTTGAATTCCTTTCTATAATTATTTTTAAATTCCAATTTTATCTTGGCCAAAGTCTTGGGATATTTTTGATTATTGAAATTTAAATCATATGGCCAAGCATAGATTATTAATCTATTAAATTTAAATTTCCACAATCAAAGCACAAATCATCAAATTAAAAGACTAATGGCTAAAACATAAGCCATTGAAATTCTATCACCTAATTAAAGACTTTAACACACCTTATGGCTTGGCTTTGAATTTTTGGGATGCCACATATGTATCATCATATCATACTCATATCACCGTCACCATGACATTATTATATCACACACATGTCATCATTATCATTTACATGACACCATCATACCATACACATGTCATCATCATCGTGGCATCATCATATCACACATGTCATCATCATCATGACATGACACCATTATACCATACACATGTCATCATCATCGTATACATGACACCATCATACCATACACATGTCATCATCATCGTATACATGACACCATCATACCATACACATGTCACCATCATCGTGGCATCATCATATCACACATGTCATCATCATCATGACATGACACCATCATACCATACACATGTCATCGTCATCGTATACATGACACCATTATACCATACACATGTCATCATCATGTCACATATGGCATCATCCTTACCATGCATCCGTGCATATGACATCATCATCATTACCATGCATTCATGCATCATATCATGCATATATCATCATGCATCATGTCATGCATATATCATCATGCATCATTTAATTCCAATTTAACATGGACTGCCACATTTCTCATTCCCGGGACCAATGTTTGCATCCCACATTCATCACTCGCACCAAATCTTGTCATCGCGAGAACCATCCGAGCATGTATCCAAGATACAACCGGGCATCCGGCACCCCCACATTCCGGGCATCTCGTATCCCAACTAGCATCACGAGGAACCTCCGGGATTACGCCACTAGGCCACCGGGCATCCGGCCTTTACCCTTTTAGCCAGGCATCTCGCATCCCATCTAGCATCGCGAGGTATCCCCCTAGGCACAAACCTCCAGGGCTTCCGGAATTATGTACCGACATATCACCAGGCCTCCCCTGGAATTACGTACTGTATACCACCGGGCATCCCGACACTCCTGGGGAATCTCCGGGGCTCGCCTAGAAAATGGTTTCCCCTGCCCTCCGGAATTACGCCACTAGGCCACCGGGCATCCTGACACTCCCAGGGCATTATCATCTGCCACAACAATCTCCTCATTTTTCATTATCCATGTTCACCAATTTCGGTCTTAATTTAGTATGGAATATGATGCAATAGCAACCAAAAATCATGTTCAACATTGAATTCACACATGCATCTCAATGCATACATCAAGACCTCATCACACATACTACATGGTGCGATTATTTATAAAATAAAATTCATGGAATTTATGCCAATTAAAATAATCCATTTATCATGCCCTTTTTAGATTTACTTAAATTCCAGCTTGTGCCATTGTCAAAAAATATTAAATTTAATTATTTATATAATCTCAAAAATCATAAAATTAAGGCAAGTAATAAATAATACAATAGGATAATAATTTCATGCAAATACACGGCCAATGAGAATTCCACATAGATTCATAATTCACACAAAATAGCATGAAATTTTCGGATGAAACCAGAATGCACAGTCTCCGAAGAAATTCGGTTAAAATATCCATATGACCTCCACAAATTACCAAATTTTACCAAGTTATAGCCAAAACATTTACGTACATCTTTCATGAAGACTTCCAAGTGAGATTCTTTTTAGATTATTTTCTACAGTTACACGAAGCTTCTGGATCCAACACCGAATCGTCCAGTACATGGTTCTCCGAAATACTAATTTTTTACCCACTTATAATTTTTCTTTTCCTCTGAAATTTAGATATGTTCTACATAAAAATGTTCTCTACAAGTTTCATGAAGAGATCCAAGTCAAATAACCAGAGTATATTCGTCATTTAGGTCCATGAAGTCTCGGGTGTCCTGTAATACATCTCCAGAATTACCGTCTTCAGGATTTAGTCGATTTACTAGGTTATACTTGTTCATTTCACTTCAAATTCGAGTATGTTGTATTTTAAGATGTCCCCTACAACTTTCATGAAGAAATCGAAGAGAGATTCTTAGCACAAATCAACATGCAACCACAAATCCAACAAGAGATCAGTGAAATCGTTCCAGATCTGAGGTCTCCGTAGAATGAGAGTTTAACCCCTTAAATCTCCATCATTTTCCACCAAATTTTAGTATGTTGTATTTTAAGATGTTAGCTACAACTTTCATGAAAAAATCAAGATAAAAATATAACTCTAAACATGCATGAAAACTCTCACAACATTCTGACTTGAGCGGATTAAAACGAAAACATTCCAGATCTGACATCTCTGTAAGATGAGAGTTTGACCCCACAAATCTCCATAATTTTCCACCAAATTTTAGTATGTTGTATTTTAAGATGTTAGCTACAACATTTATGAAGATATCGAAGCTAAAATCGAACTCTAAACATGCATGCAAACTCTCACAACATTCTGACTCAAACTGTTCAAGTGAAAACAGCAACACCACTCAAGAACAAGCCATCCAAGCTTCGATTTCCCCCTTCCAATCACTCAAATTCGACACTATACCAAACATACATGTAACACACACACATGCAAGAGCAGCAAAGGACCCCAACTTGCCTCTAGACCACACGAACGGTGGCACACGGCGGCGAACACAGCGGACGGATGGCGACGAGCGAGCTCCTTCCTTTCTCTCTTCCTCTCTTCCTCTCTTTCTCTCCTCTCTCTCGGCAACTCTCTTGGACTACAACCTTCAACCATCAGCCACTCCCTCTCTCTCTCTTCCTTTTTGGTTATATTTATATTGCATGCACCCCCTCTTTGCATGGGGGACACTTGTCCCTAAGAAGGAGACAAGTGTCTCCTTTGCCGAAGACACTTGGAGGCCATGCGGCTCCTCACTCCTCCCCTCCATGCGTCGGCAGCCCAATGGGCTTCATGGGCCAGGCCTCTTGGCCCACTTTAGGCCCATCTCACTTGGGCCTAAGGTCCAAACTTTAATGGCCCAAGTTTATTTTATTTTATTTTTATAATATATCTTAATCATCATTTAAATAAATATCTAATTGCATAAATAATAAGGCCATTAAACTTATAGTCACAAATTCATAAATTCCAATTTATGATGCACATGGCCAATGATAGAATTTTCTTTCCTATCACATAATTATCCCTTAAAAGCTTGTCCATATATCTTATTGCAAATTATGGATTAAATGGCCATAAAATAACTTGATGGTACTTCCATCACCTATTCATAGACTTTAATGTAACTAGAGGTCATTATGAATTTTGGGATGCCACAACAGGGTAGTCAAAATTCCGCTCGGTAACTCTCATAGGCTAACCAAAATGTTTTGGAGGAACCGCCATTGAAGGATTTGAAAAGATTGGGCCCACGACGAGATGAGACAATATCTCAGAAGTGCACCCCCTAAACTCCGACTAGGAAGGAAATATGTCTAGAGGAAGTCTATGCACACAAGACAGAGGACTTACCTTGCCTCAGTTCCTTCCTACATGTCAACACAATTCACTCAATTAATCGATCCATTCAATCAATTCAATCAATTCCAATTCGATTATTACTCGCACAAGCATGAACTACCGACGCACATTGGTCCACAGGCATAGCCAAGGATTACTGCTCACACAAGCTGATATAAATTGCTGCTCGCACAAGCTGACCTAACCCGTTGCTCACACAAGCTGACATAGTTATTGCTCACACAAGCTGACATAGATTATTGCTTACACAAGCTGATACAGATTACTGCTCACACAAGCTGATACACCAACTCACATCAGGGATGGGTTCACTTAACCATCACACGATCAATCAATACTGGCCATGGACATTATGCTTTGCACACAAATCCATCAATTAAAATAATGAACTTGGTCTAATTTCTTCATGTTAAAAACACCCAATAAAAATAATCGTGTGTGGGTACACGGTCAATTTGAACTAGGAAAATCGATATCAATACTTTTAAAATCTTACTATTCAATATAGTCCTCAAAACCATTTTCGGTGTCAAAACCCAACACCTAGGATTTTTTCTAATTAAATATCAAAATTTCACAATTTTTGGGAATAAATAACCAAAACCACATTTTACCCAGAAAAAACCAAAACCACAATTACCACTCAAATTGCACAATTTAACATTCAATTGCATAAACTAAGCACACCATTACAATTAGCACGAAATTCTGGTCACCGAATATCCCGATATAATTTTCGAAAAATAATTAATAATTAAATAAATACCAATAATAATTAAATAAATGTAATTAAATACCAAAATACCAACTTAGGCCGAAAACACTAAATTAACCACCTAAACAGGCCTAGAAAATTTCTGAACCTATCTAGATAAATATCATGATCTATTTAGGCCCTAATCTATCCGTTCTAACCACCTAACATGCACAATTGAACAATTAAATTGTTAGTTAGTTCTAACTAACCACCTAAACCTTAATTAGCCTAAACTAATCACCCCTTAAGCATCATTAACTCCCTAAGTAGAGTTTAGCAAGTAAACTCACTGGTTTTCTGATCTGGTGAGTCAACGACGACGGTGACGCGGAGACGGGTGACAACCAAGCCCATGGCGACACCAACCAAGCCTAGAAGACCTCAGTCCTTGCTGAGGTTTCGGCCACTGCTCCTTAGGCTGAAGGCTGCTTGAGTGACTGGACGGGCTAGAAACAGCATAGGATGGGCGGATGGGGCTGCTGCGAGGCTAGGCAGATGGTGGATGGCGGCTGGACGACGATGGTGGGGCTCTGACTGAGCTTCGACGGTGACCAGGAAGCTCGGGGGATGGCAGCTAGACCTAGAGATGATCGTGGACAATAGACGGCTAGCGCGGGCTTCGGCGGCGCTAGACGGGCAACAGGAGGCACGAACCGGCGGGCACGGTGGCTAGGGGTGGTTGGCGGTGGCTACTGGCCTTCCCTCTAGTTTTCTAAGCTCACTAACTTCCACAACAATGGAGAAAGGAGCTGCTCAAGGAAGAAGATGGCTACTGCAGCTTGGAAGGGGCCACAAAATATCCAAACACTTGAGTTCTTGGCCCTACCATGCATGGCTATCTTCCTTAGCCAAATTGCAGCCCTCAAAGCTTCCTCAACAAGCCTTGAAGTGGTCCAAATGTTGCACACTCCTCCTAGCTACGAATTTTGGACCAAATCCCTCCAATTCCATCCAATTTCACTTTAATACTTCTCCAATTGAGCTCGATTTAACGTCCATAAATTCAGCCAAAGTGTCCTTGTCGAATTCAACATCTTTCCTCATCACTTGAAACAACTTGATGGCCAAGATGCGATAAAAAACGGTCCTCAAATTTTTCCGGTCGAAAATAGCCCTACTTTAAATTTCCGCCAAAAATATCAGTTTGCAGAAAAATCTTCGGAACGTGAGTCGACGCTCCTAAAATGAATTGTGACATTACATAACTTTCAATTTCTAAAATCCAGTTCAATTCCGCGGTAAATTTCAATCTGGCGCGATTTTAGTGTGACCTAACCTACGGGGTAGCTTTTAGGAATTTTTAGTGCAATTGACCCATGGTCGATTATTTTCGAGCCACATTGTACATCTTCGACACATTAGCGACTCTCAGTTGTCGTGAAAATCTCAAGGTTTCAAATACGGAGACAGCGTACCAAAATGACAGAAAAATCGGTTTAGTGTCGATTGACGAGAATTTTGCAATTAGGTGGAATCACCCACACTAAATCACATGGCTCAGTCGAATCGACCTATCTCCGGTCTCTAATTGATTTTTAATGTGCCATAATTACCCTTTGCAGAATAGCACGGTCAAGCAATCGATTTCTAGTCAAATTTTCAAATCTATTGCATTAAAATCCCTTAACGGCTTCACTAGATAAACTAGTTATCTCGTGAGTGATCAGCTCAGAGAATAGAACTATAGGCGTGTCGATGAGAAGCCCGACTCATTCAATTGAAAATAGAATTGGAAAATCATGATATTACAAATGGTGTCGTGATTCATACCCACATGAGTGACTCACCTCGAAGGAGGAGGTCGGGTGTGGTTTTCGAATTTTGAAGTAACTTTACCACAGTAGCCCTCCCAATATTACTGATTCCCTCATGAATGGCATCACTTCATCCATTAGAAACTTTCCATAGCAGTATGCTAGACCACAATGAGCCACGTCGAGACTCATACCACTCACAATGGGTTTATTACTTTTATCTAGTTGTTTTAAACAACCTACAAAGACGGGAGTCGACACTAGTCTTGTTTTTGGGGGTTGGTTAGATAACCAAATCGAGGGTCCATAGTTGTCCCTTGATTTTTACGAAACTAGAAATCTAGATTTAGGGATTTGGATTACGCTAATATTTCTATTAGTGCCCATTCGATACCTAACAATTTGCCGTGTTTCCTAGGGTGATCATGCCTATATGTTTACTTTTTCGAGCCATTGAGTTTAAACTAAGTGATCATGCATGGATGATTAGTTTTCATGCAATTCCATTTTTAAGAAAAGGAAAGGAAATCATAGAATTGAAATTTAAATGTGAGAAAAAAAAGGAAACAAACAAGTAAGCAGTTTAAGGAAAGCAACAAATCTAGCATGCAATCCTAATTGGTGAACCAAAATAAAGCAAAAGAAATGAAACTCACAACTCATCAAGCACTTATAGAATGCAAGAAAACCCGAAACATATATCGGGTCATCTTTAAGTCTTGAGGAAGTCTCCCCTCAAAGGGCCTAATCTAATCCTAGCCTAAATCTAAAAGTAGTCAAGACCACAAGAAACAATCATTTCATGAAAAAGTAGTGAAGACCACAAGAAACAATTGAGACAAAGTTCAAAATTGACCAAATTTGGGCCTCGAGGTTGGCCTTTGCAAATCATGTGTCAATCCCTCTAGACACCTGCCCCAATTCATTTTCACGACTTATAGCCATTAGTGACCATTTGTGTTCTTGCATGTTTACTAATGTTTATAAGTCTCTAAGACAAGTTCTAAGTGAATCCCAAAGTAAACTTACGGAATCAGGCATCATACCTAAGCATACATCTAAAATCCACAAGCATTAGCAAGAAATAAACATATAGGTAGGCCTTTAAGCCGTATTTCTCAAGCAATCAAACAAGTTTAGTGAGCCGACGGCGGATCACTTATTCAATTGACAGGCGCCAATCACAATCACAAGCATTTCAAAGAAATAGAATGGTTTTATGCATGTGTGGTCTATGTGATGCTTCAAAGATTTGGATGTGTTTGAAACGTTGAAAAAGGAAAGCAAAACATTTAGACAAAAGAGCATCTCAGCTATGGAACGCATTTGATTGCCAAGGCTAATTTAGGGCTCGCATATCATGTGCTCACAAAGGTCGTAGGCATTTTAAATACAGTCCAAACCTTAACGATTCCAATGTAAAATCAAAAGTTTAAAAGATTCTAAACAATTAATGTCAGAAGCATTACAGGTACAAAATTCACTTTGATATGCAAAATCAACATTTCAAATTAATGTTGGAGAAAGTGTCATCAAAAGATCATTTCCTTTATCGAAAACTTTTGACAATGAAGATCAAGGAACTTGGAATGGATTTCATGAAGATGATGAATCCTAACTCCACATACAAGTCATCCTAAAAAATCCTAACAAAAAATCACAACAAAGATTTGCAGCAGAACATCATAAACGAGACAAACAGAATTAGCAAAATTAGAAGGTGACCCATTGCTAAATTGTCCCAAGAAAAATATACAACGTGCATGACATCACAGGAATAAACTTTGTTAAAAAAAAAATTGAAACGGACCAGGTAGGTATTTACAAAAATTCAATGAAATTCAACATTACATTAGAAATATCACAAAATAGCAGCATAACATGCCATTGTAATTGAAATGTGACCGAGTAAACATGGTCTAAAAAATGTAAAATTTCACCACAACAAAGATAAAAGAGTGAAAATCAAAGTTTGTTAAGGGTCCAACTTAAGAATCTCTACCTAAAAAATCAGACAAAAATAACAAAAGTCTAACTAATGAGGGGCAAAACAAGAGCTCTGAATTTAACCTAAGTCAAATTTCTAACGTAACTTGGAAAAAAGGAAAAGGGGGCAAATGATAAGCAAATCACACAAAATCAGTGGCATTTGAAAGATTTAGACGAGTCTCATGACTTCCTAGAAGAGTTCGAATCCAATCAAGGTCAAATTAAAGGTTGAAAATCGAGGTTTGTGAGATTGCGCATGTCAGCCATTATCAAGACAAAACATGGTTTATGCTTAATAGTTTAAAAGACCACTTAAACAATGCATGAATGACATGAAATGCATACAGTGAAGGATTGGATGCAACAATGATTTGGGTAAAACATCTAATCCTAGGACGGAATTCCAAGAAATCATACAAGTCATTGAAATTGCAAAATGATTTGGAACTAGGAAAGGCATGCTTAATGATTTTCAATTGCAACTAGCCTAATTGATGCATGATGTTCGCATTTCAAATGATGTTCAATTATATCATGCCACATATAGACATGAAGCTTGTAAAATTTATTTTAAATGTTGAGAAGGCATTGATGCATGATTTGGTCATTAAGAGACCCAAACAAATGTGTTTTAGTATGCTCATGGCAAGCCCTTAAACTGGCACAAACATCACAGAACATGCTTGATTTCAATTACCTAATGACGTGCAAAAACCTAATGAAAAATTATACATGCAGAATATGTAACGACAAACATTTTTTTGTGAAGACGTCAAATTTCAATTTGGATCACACTATCCTATGCAAAAATAGCAAAATATATGCGTGCTATTAGATGCACTAATTGAAGCAAAACCTAAACACATTTGAGCATGCAATTGACGTACTAAACGATTACGAAATTGCATGAATCTTACCTCTTTGAAATGCTTATTACATGTATTACAAGTCTCATGAAGGATGTGAAGTCAAATGGACTCATCTACAAGCTCAATTTCACATAAATGCAACTCGAACCTAGTGAAGGGCAAATCTACCTAGGGTCGGTTTTAAGCAATCTTACCTGATCAATACATCTCCAAAAATCTGGAAAAAAAAAAAATGTATGCTGAAGATAATTTCAAGCAAATCTTGTGAAGAAAGATTTCCCAGATTCTGACCACAAAAATCAGTATGAAAATCACAAAATCAAAAATCGGAACAAGTCAAAAACGCAAATCAACCTAAAACTACTACAAAATCGACCGAATTCCAAAGTGTTTTTCGTCAACCAAATGTTAGGGACATGCAACTTATCAAATCGAAACTCTTGAAGTATACTTTCTAGTTTTAGGAGTGATTGAGGTCAAAAAAGTTCATCTAATACCTTATTTCAGCCCAAACAGTAAACATATCGCAAAACCACAAAATTGCAAATTAATGAAGAACAAGTTCAATCAGCCACAAACTCTTGATCAATGAACATCAAACCACAGAAAATCATCCAATATCATCATCAATCTCAAATGTAACCATTTTTTGTAAATTTAAACTTGAATCCTATCCCCGATCGGATATGCCAATCTCACCTTATTGAATTCAAGATGAGAATATCTACCTTTTGCATTTGTTTTTTATTTTAGATGTAATCAGACAAAGTATACATCGTGGGAACACAATCAAGACTCCGAGGATGTTTGAAGGACTAGGTAGGATCATCAAAGGATCAGCTCGGGGCAGTTTGGACCATCGGTTTAGCTACGGACAGGACTGGTCTTAATCGGACAAGCCTTGGACAAGTCGAAAGAGATCCAGCCACCAAAGCTAATCCGGTGGCTAATCTGTTGATTCCCAACCACAGTAAGGTCAGGGATGAAGCTAGGGAGAGATCGGCAAGGGTTGCTCCACCGATTTAGGCCACTGGACTGGCGATCAAGCCAATTAATGCAAAAATTGGCTCAATCTTCGATTTCTTTGACTGTAGGAGAAGTCGCTAGTTCAAGCTGATCGAATGGCCGTCAAAAGGAGCGAACGCTTGCTCATTCATAAGTGTGTACTATGAATCTTGCTATTGCACTATCCTTGATCCATAGTATAAACATCCTCGAATTCTAGGCCATAAGAATAAGGTATCAAAGTCAATCATGGGAATCAACGACATAAACCTTGGATAGACCAAGGCATGGCATGTTCAGCCATGAACCCGGTCCATCCAACCGAGACCCGGTTAGGGAAAATAACCAAAACCAGCCACATAGTTCATTTTAAGACGTGCAATGGACCAATTCTAATTGAAAATGGTCATAGACAAGTTTAAGAAGGCTATTGACTTAGTCGCACACATTTGGTTAAAGTTTACTAAATTTTGGCATGAACCTTAGTTTCATAGAACCGTTGATCATATACAAATATGAACGACTCCTCCAATGAGGCGACACCCTATATTAGTTTTATAAATGCCTTGGATGAATTTTGGACACAAACTAATTAATGCGGGGGATAAGTTACTGGAGAAATGTCAAGTTTTGATTGGGGTTCTAGAATCTTCCATAACCTTTTAACTTAGTCCATCCTTATCCATTTCAGTGCCACATGCCCATTTCAAGAGAGAAGGAGAAAAATTGCTTCTTAAGTAGCTTGGTAAAAATATCTAAGCCTCATTTAATGATTTTGGACTTTAGTTCATTAATAGTATGGATGAATCACTCACTTAGGTGTCCCCTAGAAGATTAGATCGTAATGACCCTAAAACATAGCCTTGGTGAACAAGTCAAGAGCCAACCAATTGAAAGAGGACGTTTGGCATAAAAGGGGCTTATTTGTCCCCTAGGCAAATTAGGCAAAAATGAGCCTAGAATGAGCCTTGGAGAACAGGCCAAGAGGTGGACCAATCATAAGTGAACATAAAAAAAAAAAATATAAAGGCGCCAACTAATGAGGCTAAATAGGCCAGCTTGTCCATTAGGTTTAATTATGAGTTTGCACCAATAATTGAGGAAGAGAAGGCATTCTCACATTTTAAGGTTCAGCTATTCTCTTCTTTCCTCTTCTTTCCTCTCCTTTCTTTCACGCCTTCCCCCTCTAAGCCACCCTAGAAGCCGACCGACCACCACAGAAGTATATTGGAGCTAGGTCCAAAAAGTTGTAAGTAGACCTTCCTAAGTCTTCAATAGGGCGATATACTACGCATATCAATTTTAGGATCATGCCATCGTTTGCTTGTGTTGGCTTTGTATTGTTATGCTTATTGTGTTTATATTTGGTTTTTGTTGCATCAAGTAAGTTCATGGTCTTGCATGGATGTCGAGCACACCTAGATGTCGAGGAATGTCTCATGTGACCTTGGACGTATGACAAGGTGGGTGCATGACCTACACTTGATTTTGGGACAACATTGAGACGTGTTGTTACTCCAAACAAGTCACAGGTCGATGTCAAAGTCGGAGCGAACGATGCCAAGTCCAGACCATGAGCGCAAGTCACATTTAGCATGAGTTTAATTTAGTAAGACACAAAAGTCGTACATTAGTTCATCTTGCATGGCACACCGTTGGGCCTTTCATTCAGCTAACAATTTAAATATAAAAGGAGTCGATTGATGCTTGAAACGCATTACACACAATGGACTTATATGCCGATGCTAGGGGATGCTGGGTCATTGCCGGGGGTAAAGCCCTAGATGTTGTCCCAATATTGAGATCGTGGATGATGCCAGCTTGGGTGAGGCCGATGCTTGGGGGTCACCCTAGATGACGTCCTAATAATGAGATCGAGACGATGCCAATTGCCAAGGAATGACCGATACCCAATTGTTACCGGAAGAATCGATTAATTTCAACTAATGTGATACTGAAATAGAAGACAAGTCCATGTGTGAGCTTAAGTTCATGCTTGCAAAAGCTGGTTTGTTTTGATATGTGTTGTTGAGTCTTTATATCAATTTGAGCATATGTTGCACCGGGTCACTTAGTACTTGAACAAATCTTATGTGATGCATGCATTTCTCTTAGTGATCGAAATGATTGTAAACCGTGGATCTTTGGAAGGCTTATTCTTATGCACTAACTCCTTGTTTTTGATGCTTGAAAGCACATAGATGATTGAAAGTCATTCATATGCATAAGCAAGGGAAGGCACAAACCTTGGTATTGATTTGCCATCGGCAAGTGGGTAGTGATTTTGTATTCAAGGTTTGATAGCAAGACATCCTCCTATAAGAGAATTAGGAATTTCTACTTACTGAGTCACCGACTCATTCTTGTTGTTTTCACCATTTTAGGTGTGTGATGGATAAATCAACCCCACCGCCCATTTGTCCTAGCCTTCCCATCGATATGCTTGCCACCGTATCTGACATAGGAAACATAGAAGAGGACGTCACATACCAGAAATATACCACCACCAGTTGGGTTCGAGAAGGAGTAGACACTTTGGTTGCCCACATGTACGAGGCCTAGTACCTCATTTTTTAGGGGGACATCATAGGTCCCATTCGTGGCTTCATCTCTTCGGCGGATCCCATGCGAATGTCGTAAGGGAATAAGCCTAGGATAGGGACCGTTTTTAGGAGAAGCCTAATAGAGAAGCTACGCTACCCCAACCTTTCGATCGACTGTGTATGGAAATGAAAATTAGTAGCCTAGGATTAGGATGGACATGAAATGGAAACTGTTTTTGATATGTGTATATGTGCATGAATATATGTTGCTTTTATTTGCTTGGCTTGTATATGTCTTGCCTGACTTCCATGTTTATTTGTATGGGGATTGTTTATGATCGCTTTCGCGTGTGCTTAATTAAAGATAAAAGACTTTCGAGACATTCAACATTGCCTAGGGCGTCGATGCTAACCTGTCAAGGAATGCTCTCATACCAGAGATGGAACGGGGATGTGACAATAAGTTTTAGTATCAGAGCGAGGTTAGCTACCTGGATTGATGAGGTTCACTAGGAGTTGGGCTAGTTAGTTAGGAAAAAAACACCATACATGCGTTTGCTTGAGTGACTTGTGATACTTTGGTATTGCTATAGTTATGCCTATTATTTTGCATAGATTTTCTTTAGAAATCCAGTAGAATACCATGAGTGTTCGGGACCAGTTGACTTCTAAAGGAAATTCAAACCAAAATCCCTAACTCGATGGAATACTGCAAGCCCCTACGACCATTGGAGGTTTTATGGAACAACAGGCACAACAGTAGGTTAACGGTAATGGGAATGGTGACCGACCAATGTAGGGACTTGTGGAACAGTTATTGAAACTCAAGACATCGAAATTTGCTAGAATTGGAGATCCTAAGGAAGCAGCATCATGGGTCGATGAACCAGAAAAGATATTTGCACTACCAAAGTGCTCTGATGAGGATAGAGTTACATTGGCGATGTATCAACTAGAAGGCAATGCCAGCCATTGGTGTAAGGCAACTCAAGGGAGGATATTCCCTGATGGTGTAGTTATTACCTAGAATGCTTTTGTGGAAGCATTTAATGGCAAATATTTCTCGGAGTGAACCTATGACCGAAAGATGGAAGAATTCCTGCAACTCTATCAAGATAATATGATGATCGACCAATACAAGGCAATATATTTTGAATTATCTAGGTATGCTCCCCGATTGGTTGAGGATCCAATAGATAGGGCTAAGCGATTTCAGTATGAGTGGTAAATCGACCTTATTATCTCTCCTTGAGAAATGGGAACTGGCATTTGAGTAAGTAGCCGATGATGGGAGATGAACATTCATTTATCCTTAATAAGAGGAATCATAATCAGAAGCCCCCTTTCACTTCGAAAGATGGGTATCATATATGTGAAAGACGTCATAAAAACACTCCCTATTATGTAAGGACAAGAACTTGCTTTGAATGTGTCTAACAGGGTCACTACCTTAAAAATTGTCCGTGGCAACAAGGAATGTAGCAGTAGCTGTAGCAACCACCGCTAAGGGTTGCATCTTAGGACAATTCTAACCGTCCATCAACTCCAAGAATATTGTATGCCATTGTGGTGGCCCCCAACTCATTAGGGTTGCCATGGTGTTTCCTTGTCCTGGTTATTCTTTGCTTTGATACAACTTGCTGTGACGCCCTCCCACGACGTCCAGCGGCGACCTTCTTATGGCCACCCTCGGCCCTTAAGGTTTGCCTACGTTGTTCATTGGTCCCTACGCTATACCACTGCAAAAGCGAGTATATCAACTAGGCACTTTTATTTATTTAAAGGTTTCAGACGACGTCAGTCAATACACCTAGGCCAAAAAGTTCCTATTTTTGGCTAAACCAAAATTGGACCGAATATCCAGTTGTCTATCTACACTGTTGTCCTGGCATCACATCCTGGCTTCCAAAAATGTTGCTGCCCTCCCAAGTCCTTCACTACTCCACCCCCACTCAACCCGTTGTCATCATCCTCCAGCAACGGTAGTGGCCCCACCATATGCCCATTGACCCGGGCATACAGGATGATAAATCCTATGAGCACAGGGCCCGTGGGAAGTCCAGCATCCATGGTGAGGATCACCGTAATCCATACGAATGTGATGCTCGGAAAGTCAGGGTCAGCATGCCCCATCTAGTCCCACCTGAGGTCGATAGGGATGCCATAAAACATACTGGAAGATGCGGGCTGCAGCGGCATGGCTATGTCTCTAAAATATGATGGTCCCCACAAGGGGTGAGTACAACTACTCAGTAGTCAAAATTCTACTAAACTATACCACGTTAGTCTATCGCCACCTGATTCCATACAATCCAAAACAAAGTACACAACTGCCGTAATGAACATGCATTATTTCAATAGAATCTCAAAATAGAATAGCACATCAGAGATCAATGAGAATTTAGAAACTCAGTTTATTTCGATTCACTACCACTATCTTCCAGAAGGACCAATGTTTGCATCCTTCCAGGCATCTCGCACCCTACCTAGCATCACTAAGACCTTCGGTTCGATATTTTAGTCACTGGGCATCCAGAGCGTGTTCGTCACACCTCTAGGCATCTCACACCCTACCTAGCATCACTAAGACCTTCAGGGCTCATCATGTCTGATGTCCCCAGGCATCCGGAACGTGTTGTGCCACACTTCCAGGCATCCCGACACACGGGGCACCTCCAGGGCTCATCGATCCCCAGGCATCTAGAGGCATCACCATCACGGCCCTCCAGGCAACCCAACACCCGGGGCATCGTCGTCATTGTGGACTGATGGCATTCATTACTCACGTACCATGGTGTAGTAATCTAACAACTCAATGCCAAAACATTTTTGTATCGCCAATATAGGAAATTGCTTTGATTTCAAAATCCCAAATCATGGTATAAGTCAACGTGCAATGAAATCTTTAAGGATATGCCAAATCTGTGACAACAAAACCTTTTATAAAGTCCAGAGTTTAAATACCATAATAAATCGAAATCAATCTTCATTGTTCCACCCCTATCATTGTCCGAAATTTACAGGTGTGGACTTAAAACGTGCTCATGCTTCAAAACTTGATAATTTTCGTCAAAACAGTACGTATTTCTTGAAATATTGAAATTGGCATGTCGGTGGGTCGATAATCTCAGTCCCGACCTTAAAATTTTGAAGTTAAAGTTTTGAAATACCAAAATCAATACGTACATGGGTCCCAAACTCAAACTTAACCGTAAAAACACAAAATCCTTTCTCAAACAGTCCGTGGTCAATCTGACGACCTCCGAGTTCACAAATTAACATGAGTACTTTGAAATAACGTTAGTTTACAGGACGTGTTTCACCAAGCAACGATGGAGTTCATGTCGTATAGGTTAGTAGATATCGACTTGCCTCAAGTCTGGTGGTGTCGACGGTGAGTGAACTGTGAGCTGCGAACATGACTAGCAGTTGGACAGCGCAACAGCGGAGAGGAGATGCGGCTGGTGGCGAGCTACTTGACGGCGAGGAGACCGGTGATGTGGTGATGCGGTGGTTGGCAGTAAGGCGCAGCAGATGGCGCTGAAATTTGGGTGAAGGTTTGCTGAATTTTGGGTGAAGAAAATGGTCGATGCTGATGAAGTGCCGAGGGGAAATAACAGCTCTCTTCAGCTTGCTGTGGTGGACTTGAGGAGTCAACAATCTAAGAGGACTCGGGGACGCGTGGGTGAACGTGTCGCCGAAGAAGACCCTCACCTAGTTGACCATTTGAGTCAGCCTTCTGCCTTCTCGTGGTTGCTTGTGGGAAGGACGAATGGAACAACGTGTCCCTCAGCCAACATTTCTTCCGCGACTTGCTCCCTCATGCACGTTGCAGCTGTTGCAAGGTTCAAAGTCTTCATTCCTGCATGGCATGGGCTGTGGACGTAGCTCTTATTAGTTGACTGCTTGGGTCCACTAAAAGAAATCTTGATGACAGCCCACTAAAGGAACAATGCCATGCGTTTGTATCTCGATGTGTCGCATGAAGGAGGAGGGGTTGGCGTGACTGCATGGTCCTTCATGCATAGTCAAAATCTCCATCTTGTTGGCTGGCTAAAGGAAGGGAACGTGACTGAAAATTTGATGTCCAAAGTCTTCTCTTATTGCATGGAAACGCATGGGGTATGTGGCTGAAATTTCGGAAGTCGACGTCTCCACGTGCATGAAACGCTCACTCGGTAATATACACATGCGGAAGATGTTGGTCTCGTGAGTGGCATTACGTGAAGAAATTTCTTGATGAGATACTATCGCGAGAACGTGACAATACGTGACGTCTCATCACGGCAAGTGTGGTGATGAAGCAGAGCCTTAATTGGTGCCAACGACGTAGTCTAACAACAAACTCGTCGACCTGTCATGGACCGTTACGTATTCGAGGTATGGCGAAATCCGAATATCACAGCGATGAACCAAGAAGAGGTAGACAATTCACACACCGTTATCACATGTACGGTTTCCCTAAAAAACCATGCTGCAAATGCATTGTTTGATACTGAAGCTTCTTGTTCGTTTGTTGCGCAACGTTTTGTGTGATTAGTTGGATTGAAATCTAAACCATCAGAAGTCGTACTCAATGTCTCTACTTAAATGAGAAATGAGGTGTTGTTCACCCTAGGATGTCGAGGGTGTAGAATGGGCATAGGTGGTTAGGAAGGAAATTATAGACCTAGCCAAATTGGCTATGTATGACTTCAACATTACCATCGGGATGGATTGGCTCATTAAAGAACGAGCTCATGTGGATTGTTATGGTAAAACAATCCAATTTAATCCTCCTAAGCGTACTAGTTATAAGTTTATAGGAAATGGGGGAGGACCGTCCATGTCCATAATTTCTCCGTTAGAAGCTACTCAACTTCTTGAGGAAGGTTGTCATGGATACTTGGCAACGGTGACGGACATGTCCAAGGAAGAACTGAAATTAGAAGACATTCTAGTAGTACGGAAATTTCCCAATGTCTTTCCCAATGAGTTATTGGGATTACCTCTAGAAAGAGAGGTAGAGTTTGCCATTGAATTAATTCCGAGAACTACGCCCATCTCTAAGGCTCCTTATTGGATTTCGTTGTCAGAACTTAAGGAGTTAAAAGTGCAACTCCAAGAATTATTAGATAAAGGTTTATTCATCCAAGTGCTTCGCCATGGGGTGCACTAGTTTTATTTGTGAAGAAGAATGATGGGACGTTACGTCTCTATATCGACTATGGGTAGCTTAATAGGGTCACTATTAAAAACAAGTATCCTTTGTTGAGAATCGATGATCTGTTTGACCAACTCCAAGGGGCATCCCTATTTTCAAAGATAAATTTACGATCGGGATATTATCCACTTAAAATCAAGGAGGATATCCTGAAGATGGCTTTTCGAACACAGTACCAACACTATGAGTTTACTGTGATGCCATTCGGTTTGACAAATGCACTAGGGGCATTCATGGACTTAATGAATTGAGTTTTCAAGCAATATCTAGATCGCTTCATCATAGTATTTATTGATGATATTCTCGCATATTCTCGGAAATTGGAAGAACATGAGCAACATTTAAGAATGGCGCTACAAGCCCTCAAAGAGCACGCACTTTATGCAAAATTCAGCAAGTGCGAATTTTGGCTCGACCGTGTGGTATTTCTTGGTCACATGGTATCCGGTGACGGAATTTTGGTGGATCTAGCCAAGGTGGAAGCACTACTAAATTGGCCAAGACCGACTACAATCACAGAGGTTCAGAGTTTCTTTGGCCTGGTGGGCTATTACAGAAGATTTGTGGAAAAATTTTCCTGCATAGCAGCTCCTCTAATGCAATTATTGCGGAAGGCTGTAAAATTCAAGTGGACAAATAAATGTGAATGGAGTTTCTAGGAGCATAAGCGGAAACTCACTATTGCTCCCATCTTGATAATACTTTATGGATCAGGAGGTTTTGAAATATACAATGATGCCTCTCACAAAGGGCTAGGGTGTGTACTGATGCAGCATGGGAAAGTAGTGGTCTATGCATCAAGACAACTATGGACTCAATTATCCAACCCATGATTTGGAATTGGCTGCAATTATATTTGCCCTGAAGATATGGAGACACTATCTTTATGGTGAGAAGTTCGTGATTTACATGGATTATCGGAGTTTGGAGTACTTGTTTTCCCATAAGGAGTTGAATGTGCGAAAAAGGCACTAGATGGAACTCCTGAAGGATTACAACTATGAAATATTATTCTTCCTGGCAAGGCAAACCAAGTTGCCGATGTTCTCAGTTGGAAATTCACTATTGCACAATTGATGTTCCAAGAATGGAAATTGCTTGAAGGAGTTCGTGATCTAGATTATAAGCTTGAGATTGGCGTGATCTAGATTATAAGCTTGAGATTGGCTATCTATTGAGCTTATTGGCTACTCTTCAGTTTGAGTCAAATGTGCTATCAAAGATTAAAATGTTACAGTAGGTAGATAAATCTAGAAGATTGTAAAAGAAGTTGCAGAAAAGAAAAGATCGGATTTTCATGTCACAAAAGACGGAATACTGAAGTTCCATGGGCGATTGTGTGTGCCCAATGATGTAGAATTAAAAGAAGAAATTCTTTCTGAAGCTCATGACAGTCAATACAGCATACATCCCAATAGCACAAAGATATATCAAAATCTTCCACAACATTATTAGCGGAATGGCATAAAGTCGAATATTGCTAAGCACATTGCACAATTTCTAACTTGTCAAGAAATAAAGGCGCAACATTGTAAGCCAGCGGGACTATTACAACCATTGGAAATTTCGGAATGGAAATGGGAACATTTCACCATGGATTTCATTATCGGTTTATCAAGACGTTAGAGAGGGAATGATTCCATTTTGGGTGATAATTGATAGACTTATGAAGTCCGCTCATTTTCTAGTAGTGAGGAAGAATTTCTCATTAGAAGAATATGCCAAGTTATATGTGCAGCAAATAGTTCACTTGCATGGAGTGTCGGTGACTATTACTTCAGATCGGGATCCTAAATTTACTGCGATATTTTGGAGAAGTTTACAAGTCGCCCTGGTAACGAAACTGCAATACAGCATCGCGTATCATCCACAAATGGATGGCCAAACTAAAAGAAGCATCCAGACCTTAGAAGATATGCTTTAGGTGTGTGTTATAGATTTCAAGGGAAGTTGGGATGAACAATTGCATCTCATTGAATTTGCATATAGTAATAGTTACCAACAAAGCATCGATATGACACCATTCGAAGCACTCTATGGTTGGGCTTGTAGGATTCTAGTGTGTTGGGATGAAGTTGAGGAAAAGAAGATCACTAGTCTAGAGCTAGTTCAACTTACTATAGACATTGTTCAGACTATTCGAGATAGAATGAGAGCCGCCCAAAGTCGTCAAAAGAGTTATGATGATAATAGGCAGAAACCCCTAGAATTCCAAGTTGGCGACCATGTTTTTCTTAAAGTATCACCCACAAAAGGTATGTCTCATTTTGGTAGGAAAGGAAAATTGAGTCCTAGATTTATAGGACCTTTTGAGATAATAGAACGGGTATGGAATTTGGCCTACTAATTGGCTTTACCACCAACACTTGCTTAGATCCACAATGTTTTCCATGTTTCAATGTTAAGAAAGTACGAGCCCGATCCGACACACGTGCTAAACTTCGAGATGATTGAAGTAGATGACAAAATGTCCTATATTGAGGAGCCAATGCGGATTGTGGATCAAAAAGAGCAAGTTTTGAGAAATAAGGTGTGACATCCCAAATTTCACTGACCTTCATTAGTGTAATTAGATCATTAGGAACTTAGATTAATTAGATTGGGCCAAAAATTGCACCTGATGGATCGTAATAAATGTGTGGGCTTGAGAAATAAGTGGGCCACACGAATTGGACTTGACAAGTCGAATGAGAGATTATGGGCTTGGACTTGGCTTGAAGCGGGCCAAGGTTTGGAATTATTAGATTTGTAGATTTAGTTTAGTGGGCCGGATTATTATGGATTAAACCTATTGGGTCGGAAATGAATATTTAGGCTTGAATGATTTTATTTTATAGATTATAGTTATGATAACTTGATGAATGTTTATAATCCTAATATCAATTTCTAACTTCAGCATTTTTGTGATGAATTCTTTATCGACTAACATTGACTAGTAGATATGTTATGTCATGACCTTGTATAATCACAAAAGGATTGAAATCAAGTAGAAACAAAAGGGAATTAATTGAAAAATATTAGAAACTAATGAACCGACTAAATGACTCGGATTAGAGACTAATTAATTTTGAGTGACAAATTAAACTTGAGAGAATAAACTTGGATGCCACATCACCATCTCTCTCTCATTTTCTCTTTGCATGCGACACCCACAGTTTTCTTTCCTCTAGAAACCGAAACTATCAACTCAAGGGAAAATAATCGTTAGCAAATTTCATCATTAGTCTAGCCTAGGGATTAGCTTGTAGCCTATTTCCCCCTTAAGTTCTGTAACCCTCTCTCTCTCTCTCTCTCTCTCTCTCTCTCTCTCTCTCTCTCTCTCCATATAAAACCGAGCAACCAATCTTCATCTTCTTCTTTGTTTCTCTCTTGGTCGAGTGGTAGAACCAGAAGCAAACCAGTGATTTCTTCTTCTTGCATGCGAGATTTTGGTGCTGATCTTGAAGCATCTTTGTGTTGTCTACTTGTGGCATCCTGAAATTCTTTGCTAGCCAATAGGGGTGCTCCAATTAATGTCTTGTATTGAAATCTATGGCCAAGTTTAAATGGATAGATCTTGGAAGAGGATGGCTTATATCTGGCCATGTGCATCGTGAATTAGAATCCGTAGGTTTGTAATTCTAAGTGTTTAGTTATTTAATTTTACCCTATAGTACTTTAGTTTAATAAGATTTAATTAGTATTTAAAAAGGAGATTAAAATTGATTTTAATCAGGTTGGGCCTTAGGCCCAATGGCTTGAGCTCTTGGTGGGCCGAATGGCCGGCCCAATTGAGGCCCATGAAGTGTGACCGTCGACCAAGGGGGGCAGGAGTGGCCGGCCCACTTCTTCCAAGCCCAAGCCCATCTTGCATGAGCTTGGCCAAGTGGCAAAAAGAGGATTACATGCATTGGCTTGTGGAGAGGCACATCATGATTGTCAATGATGGAGTTTTGGGGAAATAAAAGGGAGAGAGAGAGAGAGAGTGGCTGGTTGAATTCGGCCAAGCCAAAGAGAGAGAGAGGGAGTGCGAGAGAGAGGAACCGAGGAGGAGAAGGAGTCCGCCCGTCGCCGCCCGCACGCCATCCGTCCATCGCCGGTGTGCCGTCCGTGTGCCACCGTCCGCTTGATGTTAGAGGCAAGTTGGGATCGATTTCCACTCTTGTATGTGTGTCTTGCATGTGTGATTTTTTGGTGGTAGATCCCGGAGGTTAGGGTAGGCAAAACCGAAGCTAGAATGTGACTTGTTCTTGAAAATGCTTGCTGATTTCGTGTAAACCGCCTGACCCAGAAACTTGTGCACGCTTGCATGCATGTTTCCAGTTGGATTTTGACCTTTATTCCTTCATTAAAGTTGTAACCAACATCTTAAACTACAACATAATAAAATTTGGGACAAAATGGTTGAGAGTTAAGGGGTCCAACCCTCTTCCTACGAAGACACTAGATCTGGAACTGCTTTACTGACCTTTTGGTAGTTTTGTGGGTTGCATGTCGATTTTTACCAACAATCTCTCTTCGACTTCTTCATGAAAATTGTAGATAACATCCTAAAGACTAACATACTCAAATTTTAAGTAAAATGAGCAAGTGTAGCCTAGTGAATCGACTTACTCTTGAAGACGGTAAATCTGAAAACACGGTACTGGACACCCGAGACTTCTTGGACACATATGGTGACTATTCTTTGGAAATTTGACTTAGATTCCTTAATGAAAGTTGTAGGGGACCTCTTGAAGTAAAACACATCCAAATTGCATAGTAAACGAAGAAGAATAAGTGGGTGAAAACTCGATATTTCGGAGATAGCTACACTGGACGTTTCGGTGCTAGAATCAGAAGCTTCGGACGACTACAGAAAATTATCTAGAACGAATCTGAACTAGATGTCTGCATGAAAAATCTACTTTAGTGTCTTAGCTATAACCTGGTAAAATTTCATAATTTTCGAAGGTCATTCGGGTATTTTAATCGAATTATTTCAAAAAATGCACATTCTGTTTCTATCCGAAATTGCATGTTGTACTTGTGTGAGCTATATCTTCTTTTGTGGAACTCTTTTAGGCATGCATTTTTCATGAAATTGTTATCTTATTGACCTGTCTATCACATGTCTTGATTTCATGATTTTTGAGAATCATATGGATATTTAATTTAAATATTTTCTAAAATTGTACAAGCTGGAATTGAGTAAACTTCAAAAAGGCATGAAAAATGGACTATTTTAAATTGTATGGACTCCATGAATTGTATTGTTATGGATGATTGCGTCTTGCTGCATGTATGATGATGATTTGAGATGCATGTATGAATTCAAGGATGAATATGATCTTGATTGCCATCACATCACATGCCATGTTAAAATTGAACTATAATTGAAGATGAGAATTGAGATAAATGAGAAGGCCGTCAGAGGTGTGAGCCGACGATGCCCCGGGAGTGTCGAGATGCCTGGCTAGAAGGGTACGGCCGGTTGCCCGGTGGCCTTGAATCCTTGGGAGTACCGAGAGGTATTGAGATGCCCGGAGAGTGGGGGAGCCGGAAGCTCGGCAGGTATTGTGCCGAGGGATGCCTCGTGATGCCAGTTGGGGTGCGAGATGCCTGGCTAGAAGGGTACGGCCGGTTGCCTGATGGCCTTAAATGGCTAAATGCCAGAGGGTCCTCGTGATGCCAATTGGGGTACGAGATGCCCGGAGAGTGGGGGAGCCAGATGTCTAATTGTATCTTGGATACATGTGGGATGCAAACATTGGTCTTGGGAAAGAGAAATTTGGCGATCCAAAATGAAATTGAAATTGAATTATGCATGATGATATATGCATGACATGATGATGATGTTATATGCATGGATGCATGGCAATGATGATGGTACATGTGATATGATGATGATGTTACATGCATGGATGCATGGTAATGATGATGGTACATGTGATATGATGATGATGAGTGCATGGATGCATGGTAATGATGATGATGCATGTGACTTGATGATGGTAAGTGTATGACATGATGGTGATGACTATATGATGATGTATGCACATGAGGTATGATGACATGTGCATGATACCAAGGTAAGTTGTGCATGGATGCTTTAATGACATGTGATGCTATGATTGTGATGATTGTGTGGCATGATGCATTGAGTGGTTTATTGGTCCTTTACCTGCTGAGTGGTTGTACTCACTCCTTCGGGGACCTACATTTCAGATTAACAGGATGCCGCTCCCTGCTATCACGCGGGGCGTATTTTACGGCTTTCCTTCAGATGTAGAGGTTGAGTGTGTGGAGATCGACTGTCCCACCATTCCTGGACTGACATTTATTTGAGTTCGCACCTTAGTGATGTATGACGTGGGCCTGGCTGGGGGCCCTGTCATTCAGGAGTTCATATCCGTCCATGTTCGTCGAGACAGAGTGATGCGTGGGATGTTGCCGCTGCCACTGCCTGATGCACCGGGATAGGTGTGAGGGCCCATGCGTGAGAAGTAGGAGCTGAAATTTTTTGGGATGATAGCCGACGCTAGTTGATGGGGGATCTTGCACGATAGACGTAGTGGGTCGAGTGTTTCTTTTTGGGTTTATGGCCAAGTGTGGCTACATGTCCTGGCCTTTCTTTTGATGTACCGACCCAAGGAAACCCATCTTGGAAAATATGTAAATAAAGTGTCATGGATTTATATTTTCTTATGATGTTTAGTGGTGTGCAATTGTATCATGGTTGATGGAGGGAGAGATGGCGATATTATATTTTGCTTCCTCTAATAAGTCACGCTGGGACCGTTTTCAAAAAAAAAAAATGTCTATGATTTACGACGCTTCTTCTAAGAGATGTAACTAGTGTTCCATTAAGTGTAGCATTAGGTGCCTGTGGCGACCTAAGGTGGTTCGGGGTGGCACACTACTAGCTGAACAAGATAAGGAAAGATATAACTCTAAATTGAAAGTTATCCATTGTTTTGTCAAGAAAGCTTGCGGGTCAATCCAAACAGTGAAGGATTTAGTTTGTAGTTGCTGTTTTGTGGTTAATCTAAGCTGAGTAAGTGTTAGATTAAAGGTAGAAACTATTGCATGTTGTTTTTGAGCCTTGCATGTTTCGAAATCCAAGTGTTAGTATGGTGTTTTGTTGAGTGAAGTGATGAAATGGTTGCCGAGTGAATGGATTGGGCATAAATCGTGGTGAGTGAACTCATGGATGCAACAACACTTCAACCTGAGTCGTGGATTGATTATTTGTTAGAGAAAGACATGCCAAAGGTGTCTTAAGTTGCTGAGATTAGGCATTGAAGTATTGTAGAAGAAGTTTGTGAAAAGATAAGTGGTTTAGCCAGGTTAGAAGTAAAGGAAATCGTGTACCTATTCTGTTTTAGGTGAAAACGGTTATGGAGTCTTCTGTTTGTATTTATTTTCTTTATGTATGTTAATGGAAATAAGAAAGAAACCATTCTACATGATAGAATATCTATAAGATCAAGTTATACACGTAGCTATAACCATATGAATATATAAAACGTAGAGATAAGAGTGAACTTAGTAAAACCAGTAAACTGTTCTTGTGAGAAACGGTTTGACCTTTACTGATTATACGAATTTTCTGTATTTACCTAGTTAGATTTGGACTTTAAATCCTTAATGAAAATTGTAGAACATATCTTAAGGAATAACGTGTCAAAATTTGGGATTAAATAGAGAAGAATTGACCAGAAAAACAATTTTCTTTGTAGAAACGAAATCTGGACGTCGATACAGGGTGCTAGTAAAGATTATGGCAATTGTTACTCTTAATACAGTGAGAATTAGACTTAAGTTTCTTCACAGGAATTGTCAGTCTATGTCTTAAATATAACATACTAAAATTTGGTAGTATTTCGACAAGAATTGATATACCTTCTGTGTCTGAAACTGAAACTGTACATTTAGTTAGTAAACCGCCTGGACCTGAGAACATATATTCGAGGTTGTGTCTTTTATATTAGGCTTTTGTGATGCACGTAGAGTCTAATAAACCTCATAATAGGTGTTAGTCATATAAGAACAAGTCTCATATATCATTTGAGATATAAGTGCATATAGAATCATGTGTGTGCAATGAGTGCGGTGCATAGTGCTTGATTATGCGATAAATCTGTTTGCCATGGAATGAGACATGACGTAATGGGTTTTATCTTATAATTTGGACACGCACGTGTGCTAGGTTCATGAGAGTTAGATATATAGTTAGATACTTTGTAGTCTTTTTCTTTTGCATATGATAAATGCATTAATCAAATGTGGGGTGGTGTGAAACGTGTGCTTAAGATGAATGAACCATCAGTACCAAGATACCGGTGATGCCCCTCGAAAGTTGGGATGCCCTTGTATGTGATCAAGGATGCCTCGGTAGAGAGATACTGAGATGCCTCGGAGTGAGATGCCCTTGTGTGTGATCAAGGAGGCCTTGGTTGTGTGATACTGAGATGCCTCGGAGTGAGATGCCCCTTGCTGAGTGGTCTTGGGAGGACCTCGGTTGAGTGATGCCGGGATGCCTCGAAGTGAGATGCCCATGATAGAAATATTGTGGAAGTCCGAATAATGTAACTTCCGGAAGTGACTCGATCGGGCCGGTTGAATTCCGGTTAGTGATTGATCGAGGGTGGATCATGTGCACACTAAATATAATTCTATTTGGCGAGTGAGTCCATTTATTATTGTTGCATTACATCTTAATATGAGATTGAGCTTGAGAAAGGTAAGCATAGAAATGCATGCTAATAAGGCGATTATGTACATAGTGTGTTAATATCCAATTGTTTATGCTTGTGATATACTTCATTTAGCATCCTAAATTGTTTGATGATTCTCTTGTAATCTTGATGGCTGTGGATTGTTTAAGTTAGAGTTTTATCATTCTTTACTAGGCAAGGTTGGTTGCTCATACCTTACATTTTCAGATTGATAGCATAGATGTACTGCCAGTAGCTCGATACGGGGCGGTAGTGCGTCTTGATGTTTCTCTTCATGACGTGTATGATCCCGACATTGACATGGTTTTCTCCAAGTATGAGGCGACTTTATGGCTGGATGACGGTAGAGCTAACTTGACATCGATGACGTTCGTTGCATGGTTTATCAACCATGAAGGGGAGATATTCGGACCTTTACCCTTTGGAGTAGGAGGACCTGGAGCGGGGATGGACGGCGCCTAGACGCCTTTGATCTTGTAGAAGTTGACTAACCTTTGTTTGTTTTTTACTTAGATGCGGGCTTGTGTGGGAACTCGTGGAGTAGATACCCTCACCCTTTATCCTTGGCTTTTGTCTTGCCTTACTTTTGCAATGTATATGTTGTATATATAGGCGATGAACATGGAAAGAGTTCAGGTTGATAAATTTTGTAAGCCTTGATGATGATGATAAGTAGAAATGAAGCTTCTTGTGACCTTGTTCATGTGCATGAATGATTTGGCCAATACTTTGAATTGAAGGTAGAGTGATTGCAGGATAACCTCATAATATAAACTGGAGATTTTAAATAATCCATGTTATACATGCTAACCTTCAATGGTAAACACTATAGGTTATCTAAAGGAGTTTACAAATTAGGCAAGATGATAATTATAAATGATATTTCCGCTTGCGCTTAGTACGTGACGCTCTAGGACGTCACAGCTGCTCGTTACATAAGGTCATTTCCTTAGTTAAAGTAATATGGCAACACAACGGGGTAGAAGAAGCAATTTGGGAGAGTGAAGAAAGTCATACCCGCACCTATTTGAGCTAGGTACGTATTTAAATTTCAATGACAAAATTTTATTTAGAGAGGGAGAAATATAACATCCTCGAATTACAGGCCGTGAGAATAAGGTATGAAGGTCAATCATGGGAATCAATGACATAAATCTTGGATAGACCAAGGCATGGCATGTTTAGCCATGGACTCAATCCACCCGACCGACACCTGGTTAAGGCAAATAACAAAGACCAACCACAGAGTTCATTTTAAGACATCCAATGGACCAATTCTAATTGAAAATGGTCATGGACAAGTTTAAGAAGGCTATCAACTTAGTCGAACTCATTTGGTCAAAGTTTACTAAATTTTGGCATAAACCTTGGTTTTCATAGAACTATCAATCATATGTACAAATATGAATGACTCCCTTAATGAGGCGACACCTTATATTAGTCTTATGAATGCCTTGGATGAATTTTGGACACAAGTTAATTAATGCGAGGGATAAGTTACCGGACAAATGTCAAGATTTGATTGGGGTTCTAGAATCTTCCATATTCTTTTAACTTAGTCCATCCTTATCCATGTGCCACATGCCCACTTCAAGAGAGAAGTAGAAAACTTGCTTCTTAAGTAGCTTGGCAAAAATATCTAAGCCTCATTTAATGATTTTGGACTTTAGTTCATTAATGGCATTGATGAATCACCCACTTAAGTGTCCCCTAGAGGATTAGATCATAATGACCCTAAAACATAGCCTTGGTGAACAAAGCAAGAGCCAACCAATTAAAAGAGGAGGTTTGGCATAAAAGTGGCGTAGGTGTCCCCTAAGCACATTAGAAAATAATGAGCTTAGAATGAGCCTTGGAGAATAAGCCAAGAGGTGAACCAATCATAAGTGGACATATATATATATATATATATATATATATATATATATATATATGCCAACTAATGAGGCTAGATAGGCCAACTCGCCCCTTCAGTTTAATTATGAGTTTGCACCAATAATTGAGGAGGAGGAAGCCTATAAATAGGAGAAGGCATTTTCACATTTTAAGGTTTAGCTATTCTCTTCTTTCCTCTCCTTTCCTATCCTCTCTTTCACACCTTCCTCCTCCAACTTACCCTAGAAGCCGACCGACCACCAAAAAAGCATCTTGGAGTTAGGTCCAAAAAGTTGTAAGTAGACCTTCCTAACTCTTCAATAGGGTGATGTGCTATGCGTATCGATTTTAGGATCATATCATCTTTTGCTTGTGATGGCTTTGTATTGCTATGCTTGTTGTGTTTTTATTTGTTTGTTGTTGCATCAAGTAAGTTCATGGTCTCGCATGGATGTCGAGCACACTCGGATATCGAGGAAATGTCTCATGTCACCTTGGACATGTGCCATGGTAAGTGCACAACCCACACTTGATTTTGGGACAGCATGTTGTTACTCAAGACAAGTCATGGGTCGATGCCGAATCTGAACCGAATGGTTCTAAGCCCAAACCACGAGCCCAAGTTACATCCAACATGAGTTTAATTTATTAAGACACAAGAGTCATTCATTAGTTCATCTTACATGGCACGCCTTCAGGCCTTTCATTTAGCTAAAAGTTTAGATATAAAATGAATCGAACGATGCTTGAAACGCATGGAGACACGATGGACTTATATGTTGACACTAGGGGATGCTAGGTCGTTGCTTGGGGTAAAGCCCCGGATGTCATCCTGTTATTGAGATCACGGATGATGCCGACCCGAGTGAGACCGATGCTTGGGGGTCACCCTAGATGCCGTCCTAATAATGAGATCAGGATGATGCCGCTTGCTAAGGGGGGACCAATGCTCGGTTCTTACTAGAATAGTTGATTAATTTAAACTAATATGATACTAAAAAAAGAAAAAGAAAAATGAAAGCCTATGTGTAATGCTTGAGTTCATCCTTGCAAAAGCTAAGTTTGTTTTGATATGTGCTTTTGAATCTTTGCATTAATTTGAGCAGATGTTGCATTGGGTCACTTAGAGCTTGAACGGGTCTTATGTGATGCATGCAGTTCTCTTAGTGACTGAGATGATTGTTGTCATGACCTCTCTTTTTCTGTCTGGGGGAAAAGGTAGAAGCTTTAGGGTTATTTGCCTAAAGAGGCGGACCAATGGCCCTAGATTAGGCGCGGGCTCTCCCCAAGCCCATACCTCGCGCAACGTTGGATTTTGTTTTTTAGTTCTTAACAACCTATGTATTTCTAGAAGTCGCCACTAGCCTATTGGGGTCGGCTAGAAACCAATCAAGATGCGGGAGTGTTGTCTCGATTCCTACGCAACCAGAAATTTCTAGGACTGGGGAATTGTTTACGCCAATGTTTCTATTAGTGCTCTTGCGGTACCACTAACTTGGAAGGTTATTCATCTAAATGGCCACACAATCTTGATTACCAATTATAATCCTTATAAAACCGCTAAGCGTCCATGCAGATGTTTTTGTTAGTTTGTTTTCCTTAATATCTAGACTAATCCTGACATAATTTAGAAGAGAAATTCACACTCAAATTAATGAAAAGCGGTGTGTAAGTAAACATCCAAGAAATTGAAATGACTTGAAAATAAATGTGGAAAAGGGAAATCCGATACAAGTCGGACAAATAATATTACATGGCATTGTTATCATGCCTTAGGACAGGACCCCCACGAGCAAAATGGGAATTTAAATGTGCATGAAATTACTCTAAATGCATTAAACTACTCTAAATAATTTTAATCTATGCAACATGGATTATTTACAAAAATGATTATAAAATACCAAAATAGCATTAAATTAGGAAAAATGACTTTATAAAATTAGGAAAATCTCCTAGATGTCATTTTTTGGCTTAATTTGATACCATCCATAAGTTGAATATATATATATATATATATATATATATATATATTGAAATTTTCTAATTTTTCAATTTTTTATTTGAAAATAATTTCCTAAACCGATCTATGCTTGATTTACACTAATATGGAAGAGCCCAATACATAAATATCACAAGAACGGAGCTCGAATCGACCATTTCAAGATTGGAGCATAGTTTGGGCATTTTGTCAAACACTTGATGTGCATTAAACTAGCCCAAACAGCTTCCTCGAGCCATGTTCATGGCCTTCAATCTCGATCCATAAGCAATCTCATGTGAAACTAAAGTATCAAGGTTATACTATCACATGCAAAGAGCAAGATTAGATAGAAATCATAACTTAAAACACACAAGAACCAAGCTGAAATCGTTCTCAAATATGCGGGTTTGAGCTGATTTTGCAAATCTGGGTTTAAACCCAAGTCAAGCAAACAGGTTGCATGCCCGTATTCAAGCCCCGACACTCATCACATGCAAGATCTACGGGAAACATTATTTAATCCGAGTGAAATTAGGTAATATGGCATTTCAAATGCAACAAACATCACAGAGAATGATCAATTGAATACATCGACATGACCTCTTCAAGAAGCACGCATGCAAAGTCCACACTAACTAGCCATGAATCAATGTGGATAGGTTTGGTTTTTGGCCAAAGTTTCAAACGATCTCATACTTCACACGGGGATTTAAAGACCAAACCAAGCTGACATCAACATCATTTGTACTCCCATACAACATTCATCAAGCTCATGAAGATAGAAAACACATGCGAAGGGGAGTAGCAAGTCAAACATGTATAGCTCTTGAAGAGGCTTCAAACACTTTGAAAAATTTCAGCCTCAGAAATCGGTTTTCTGGTCTGGTTTTCCTCTTGATTTTTCACTATTAAAACACGTTCAAACTCGAACAAAAATACATCTAGGATACTTACCTTGTTTCTTAGTTTCTTTTGCGAGTGGTTCTTGGCTGAGCAAACAAAGAAATTATCCTCGGGGGGCACGTGAAAATTGGCTCCTTCAAACTGGAAATGAGATCTGCAAAAACAAGAACTGATAATGACGGTTTTCGTTGACCTCTAAAATTAGACTTCAGGACCTCTTTTGTTCGAAAACTTAACACCAAACCAAACTACATGTATTCTAGTTTTGGGTGAAAGTCAATATTTTCCTTATTTGTCTCTCAATTTGTGGCACCCCGAAACACCTAAGGACGCCACAGGTACTTATCGCTCCACCTAATGAACACTAGTACATCTCTTAGTAGAAGCATCATAGTTCATAGGCATTTTTTTTTTTTTGAAAACGGTCCCACCGCAATTTATTAGTGGAAACATTATTAAACCTCGCCATCTCTCCCTCCAATAACCATAATGCAATGCACACCAACTACGCACCATATGAAAAGATGAAGCTGAACCACTTTTATTTACATATTTTCATGATGGATTTCTCGGGTCGGTACAACCAAAAAGAAAAGCCAAGATTTTTAACTACACTTAGCCACAACCCAAAAGATATCTCGACCCCTATATCGATCACGTGTCATCCTCCATCTACCAGCGTCAGCTACCCCAGAAAAGAAACGTCAGGCCTCTACTCCTCACATGGCCATCACACCCATCCTGGCGCGTCGGGTGATGGTGGCAGCAACATCCCCCGAAACACTCCATCTCGGCGGATGTGGACCAACAAAAACTCCTGAATGACTGGGCCCCCAGCCAGGCCTACATCGTACATGACTAGCATGCGAACTCGCACAAACGTCAGACCAAGGATGGTAACGCAGTCAATCTTCGAACACTCTACCTCCACGTCAGATGGGAGGCCATAGAAAGTACCTCGCGTGACCGGAGAGAGCGACATCTTCCTAATCTGAAATGTTGGTCCCCGAAGGGGTGAGTACAGCCACTTAGCAGGTAAAAGATCCATTACTACTCAATGCATCACACAATACAATCACAACATCATGGCATAGTACATATCATCCAAGCATCCAAGCATAACTTACCTTGCGGCCATACATATGTCATCATACCATATGTACATACATCCTCATGTACTCATCATCACGATGTCATACATATACCATGCCTCATGTACACATACCATCGTGCTATAGGTGCACATACAACCATGCACTCATCATCATCATGTCATACATATACCATCATGCCATAAGTGCACATACAATAATGCACTCATCATCATCATGTCATACATATACCATCATGCCATAGGTTCACATACAACCATGCACTCATCAACATCATGTCATACGGCCATGCATATGTCATCATACCATATGTGCATGATTTAATTTCCACTTTTTTATCTTTCAACATAATCACCACATCTTTCTTTGCCGGGATCATGTGGCATCCTAGAATTCTTTGCCAATCTTTAGGAGGTGCTCTAATTCATGTCTTACATTAAGACTTTGGCCAAGCTTTTGGTGAATAATTATTTAATTGCTATTTTTGGCTATGTGGATTTTGAATTGGAACTTATTAAATTAGGTCGCAAAGTTTTGTGAATTATAAATTGCAATTAGGTGTTTATAAAATTAAGGCTTTTAAGGAGGATTATTAGGATGAGGTGTGGGCCAAAATTCTAGCTCAAGACCAGCCCACAAGAAGCCCCACCCTTCGACCATTTGGGCCTAGCCGCGAAGCCCAAAGGAGGAGGAGGAGTTGTCGACCAAGCTGGCCTCAAGCCCGGCCGAATGGAGCCCCATTGGGCCGTCAACCAAGGAGGAACTGGGCCATGAGAGGCCCACTCCTTTGCATGAAGATTTTGCCAAGTGTTTTCCCCCTTAGTCCAAGTGTCCTTCATCCAAAATCAATGATTGTTCATCATTGAGGAGAGGAAAATTGAGGGAACCGGTTGATGATGAAAGGGATTCGTCTGAAGAGAAAGAGAGAGAGAGTGCTACCGAGAGAAAGAGAGAAATCGAGAGAGAAAGGGAGAGTGAGCGTGCGGAAGAAGAAGGAAGCCGATCGTCCGTCGTCCGTCGCCGCCGTGTCTAGTCGCCGTGTGCTCATTGCTTGCTCGGTTTAGAGGCAAGTTGGGATCCTTAATCTGCTCTTGCATGTCGTGTCTAGCATGTGTGTTTGAATGGTGATAGATTTTGGATGTTTAGGGTGTTAAAAGTTAAAGTTTTAAGAGGGATGTTTGAGACTAGTAAACTGTTCTTGAGAAAACAGTTTGACCTTGAATGTTGTAGTGGCTTGCATGTGATGTTCGAGTTTGATTTTGGCTTTGACTTCTAAATGAAAGTTGTTAAGGACTTCTTGAAATATAACATACTCAAATTTGGGACAAAACGAACAAGTATAAGTGGGTGAAATCTTTATTTTTCGGAGAGATAGAATCTGGAGATTTCGGTAACGACATTTGATGAATGCATGGACTGCAAGTTAAGTGGTTATGATAATGGTGCTGTGATGTTCAGTCCATACCGCATAATATGAAGGTCGTTTGGTGCAGTGTCCTTCATGAAATATTTGCCACTATGTCTTGACTATCACATGTTCGAATTTCATAATTTTTTAAGGTCATTTGGGTATTAAATGGAATTATTTTCTAAAACTGTGCAAGTTGGATAGAGTAAATTTCAAATGCTGTAATTTATGATTATTCTGTTTTGGATGAGTCCCATGAATTATATTGACTTAAGTGATCAAATCTTGCTGCATATGTGATGATAATTGGCATTGCATATAGAATCAAATGTTGAATTTGACTTTGTTGCCATTACATCATGTGCCATGTTGATTGTGAGACATAAATTGGTGAATATGGATTTTGATAAATGAGAAGACTATTGGAGGTGAGCCGATAATGCCCTAGGAGTGTCAGGATACCCAGGATGGGGGGTGCCGAATGCCTGGTTGTCTTGAGATACATGCTCGGATGTCCTCGGGAGTTTCGTGATGCCCAGAATGGTTGGGTGCCGGAAGCCTCAGAGGTTTGTGCCTGGGGAATGCCTCGTGATGCCAGTTAGGATGCGAGATGCCCGGAATGTGGGGGTGTCAGATGCCCGGTGGTGTGTGCTGGAAGTTTCTCGCGATGCTAAGTTGGGGTGCGAGTGATAGAATGTGGGATGCAATTACTGATCCCGGGAAAGAAAGATGTGGTGATCAAATTGAAAGATAAAAAGTGGAAATTAAATCATGAACATATGGTATGGTGATATATGCATGGGTGTATGACATGATGATGATGAGTGCATGGTTGTATGTGTACCTATGGCATGATGGTATATATATGACATGATGATGATGAGTGCATGGCTATATGTGCACCTATGGCACGATGGTATGTGTACATGAGGCATGGTATATGTATGACATGATGGTGATGAGTACATGAGGATGAATGTACATATGGTATGATGACATATGCATGGCCGCAAGGTAAGTTATGCTTGGATGCATGGATGATATGTACTATGCCATGATGTTGTGATTGTATTGTGTAATGCATTAAGTAGTAATGGATCTTTCACCTGCTAAGTGGTTGTACTCACCCCTTCGAGGACCAACATTTCAGATTAGGAAGATGCCGCTCTCTTCGGTCACGCGGGGTACTTTCTATGGCCTCCCATCTGACGTGGAGGTAGAGTGTTCGGAGATTGACTACGTTACCATCCCTGGTCTGATGTTTGTGCGAGTTCGCATGCTGGTCATGTACGATGTGGGCCTGGCTAAGGGCCCAGTCATTTAGGAGTTTTTTTCGGTCCAGTTCCGCCGAGATGGAGTGTTTCGGGGGATGTTGCCACCACCACCGCCCGACGCGCTAGGATGGGTGTGATGGCCGCGTGAGGAGTAGAGGGCTAACGTTTCTTTTCTAGGGTATTCGACGCTGGTAGATGGAGGATGACACGTGATTGATATAGGGGTTGAGATCTCTTTCGAGTTGTGGCCAAGTGTAGTTAAAAATCTTGGCTTTTCTTTTTGGTTGTACCAACCTGAGAAATCCATCATTAAAATATGTAAATAAAATCTTGGCTCAGCTTCATCTTTTCATATGGTGCGTAGTTGGTGTGCATTGCATTATGGTTATTGGAGGGAGAGACGGTGAGATTTAATAATGCTTCCACTAATAAATTGCGCTGGGAACATTTTCAAAAAAAAAAAAAAAGCCTATGAACTACGATGCTTCTACTAAGAGATGCACTAGTGTTCATTAGGTGGAGCGATAAGTACCTGTGGCGTCTTTAGATGTTTCGAGGTGCCACAGATCAGTAATTGCATCCCACATTCTATCACTCGCACCCTAACCTGGCATCACGAGAAACCTCTGGCACACACCACCGAGCATCCGGCACCCCCACATTCCGGGCATCTAGCATCCCAACTAGCATCACAAGGCATTCCCCAGGCACAAACCTCCGAGGCTTCTGGCACCTAACCATTCTAGGCATCTTGAAACTCCCGAGGACATTCGGGCATGTATCTCAATACAACCGGGCATCCGGCACCCCCCATCCCGGGCATCCTGACACTCCCAGGGCATTATTGGCTCACCTCCAACAGTCTTCTCATTTATCAAAATTCATATTCACCAATCTATGTCTCACAATCAACAATGCACATGATTTAATGGCAACAAAGTCAAATTCAACATTTGATTCTATATGCAATGCCAATTATCATCACATATGCAGCAAGATTTGATCACTTAAGTCAATATAATTCATGGGACTCATCCAAAACAGAATAATCATAAATTACAGCATTTGAAATTTGCTCTATCCAACTTGCACAGTTTTAGAAAATAATTCCATTTAATACCCAAATGACCTTTAAAAATTATGAAATTTGAACATGTGATATTCAAGACATAATGGCAAATATTTCATGATAGACACTGCACCAAAAGACCATATTATGCTGTATAGACCGAACATCACAGCACCATTATCATAACCACTTAACTTGCACAGTTTTCGAAACATTTACAGTTAGATAGGCAAATGAACTTCAAAAATTATGATATTTCAATATGTTTCAGGGAAGACATAAAGAAAGATACTTCATGTAGAACACTTTGCCGAAAGAGTTTCATACAAAATGATATGACCCATGCATTGAAACTGATCAAATCCCAATATACCAGGTTACACGGTTTTAAAAGCATTTTTGATTAAATACCAAAATGGCCTTCAAAATTTGTGAAATTAGACTATGTTGTAGTCAAGATCCTAAGGTAGGTTTTTCATGCAGAAATCAAAGTCAAATTCGTTCTAGGTGATTTGATATAGACGATTACAGCTTCTGTTTCAATACCGAAATTTCAAGATTTGACTACCTCCGAAAAACCCTGATTTCACCTATCTATTCTTGTTATTTTTCTCTAAATTTTTTATCCTTTACATCTTTTGTTAAGAAATCGAAGTGAAATTTCAACAAAAAGATAACCTTACAGTCCATGCAATCATCAAAGGTCGTTACCGAAATCTCCAGATTCTATCTCTTCGAAAAATAAATATTTCACCCATTTATGCTTGTTCGTTTTGTCCCAAATTTTAGTATGTTATATTTCAAGAAGTCCTTAACAACTTTCATTTAGAAGTAAAAGTCAAAATCCAACTTGAACATCACATGCAAGCCACTACAACATTCATGGTCAAACTGTTTTCTCAAGAACAGTTTACGAGTCTCAAACATCCCTCTTAAAACTTCAACTTTTAACACCCTAAACATCCGAAATCTATCACCATTGAAACACACAAGCTAGACACAACATGCAAGAGCAGATTAAGGATCCCAACTTGCCTCTAAACCAGGCAAGCAACGAGCACACGGCGACTAGACACGCCGGCGACGGACGACGGACGATCGGCTTACTTCTTGTTCCGCACGCTCACTCTCCCTTTCTCTCTCAATTTCTCTCTTTCTCTCAGTAGCTCTCTCTCTCTCTTTCTCTTCGGACGAACCCCTTTCATCATCAACCGGTTCCCTCAATTTTCCTCTCCTCAATGATGAACAATCATTGATTTTGCATGAAGGACACTTGGACTAAGGGGAAAAACACTTGGCAAAATCTTCATGCAAAGGAGTGGGCCTCTCATGGGCCGGTTCCTCCTTGGTCAACGGCCCAATGGGGCTCCATTCGGTCGGGCTTGAGGCCAGCTTGGCCGATAGCTCCTCCTCCTCCTTTGGGCTTCGCGACTAGGCCCAAATGGCCGAAGGGTGGGGCTTCTTTTGGGTTGGTCTTGAGCTAGAATTTTGGCCCACACCTCATCCTAATAATCCTCCTTAAAAGCCTTAATTTTATAAACACCTAATTGCAATTATAATTCACAAAACTTTGCGACCTAATTTAATAAGGTCCAATTCAAAATCCACATGGCCAAAAATAGCAATTTTTTTTCTATTAAATAATTATTCACCAAAAGCTTGGCCAAAGTCTTAATGTAAGACATGAATTAGAGCACCCCCTAAAGATTGGCAAAGAATTCTAGGATACCACAATTCTCCCCTTCTTAGAGAATTTCATCCTCGAAATTAGATAGTTACTCATGCCTTTTGAAATAAGTAGGGGTACTTTTCCTTCATCTGATCTTCACTTTCCCATGTGGCTTCTTCCATATCATGATGTCTCCATAATACCTTAACCAGTGGAATTGTCCTGGTCCTAAGGACTTGCTCTTTTCGATCCAATATTTGCACAGGCTCTTCGATGTATCTCACTTTAGCATCCACTTTGATGGCTTCATGATCGAGTATGTGACCAGGATCCGGCTGTTACTTTCTCAGCATCGATACATAAAACACATCATGCAAATTTCCCAATTTAGGAGGCCACGCCAAACGGTAGGCTACATCTCCTATTCTTTCAAGTATCTCAAAAGGTCCAACAAATCTAGGGCTTAACTTACCCTTCATTCCAAATCGAGATATTCCTTTCATTGGAGATACCTTAAGGAATACATGATCTCCCACATTAAATTCCAAAGGCCTTGTACACCTATCTGCGTAGTCTTTCTGTCTACTTTGAGCTGTTTTAAGTCTTTTCCTGATAATTTCAACAGCTTTCGTGGTAACTTATACCAGTTCAGGTCCTGTCAATTTCTTTTCACCTACTTCATTCCAACAGACAGGAGTCCTACATCTCCTTCCATATAATGCTTCATAGGGAGCCATGTCTATACTTTTCTGAAAACTATTATTATGAGCAAACTCCACCAAATGCAATCTTTCATCCCAATTTCCTTTAAAATCAATCACACAAGCCCTCAACATATCCTCTAATGTCTGGATTACTCTTTCTGTTTGTCCATCTATCTAAGGGTGAAAAACAGTACTAAACTGGAGTTTAGTTCCTAAGGCAATTTGAAGACTCCGCCAAAAGTTCGAAGTAAATCCTGAATCCCGATCTGAGGTAATAGTTAGTAGAACACCATGTAAGCGTATTACTTGACTTACGTATATATCCACATATTTGTCCATTGGGTAGTCTATGCGAACTGCTAGGAAATGACAAGACTTAGTTAGACGGTCTACTATTACCTAGATAGAGTCGTGACCACTTGTTGTCCTTGGTAATCCTTGTACAAAGTCCATTGTTATATGTTCCAATTTCCATTCTGGTATGTCTAACAGTCTCAAGAGTCCTACGGGCTTGTGATGTTCCGCTTTTACTTGCTGGCACATTAAACATTGAGAAACGTGCTTAGCCATATCTGCTTTCATACCATTCCACCAAAATTGCTGACATAAATTCCTGTACATCTTTGTACTACCTGGATGAACACTGTAATTACTCCTATGTGCCTCCGAGAAAATTTCCTTCTTTACTTCTTCATTGTCGGGAACACAAAGTCATCTTTGGTATCTTACCACTCCATCTCCAGTGACTTGAAATTCTGGTCTTTTTCCTAAAGGCACTGCATCTTTCACTTTCAAAATTTCCAGGTCAGATTCTTGTAAAGTCTTAACTTTCTAAATAATTTCAAATTCAATTCTTAAAGCACTAAGCATATTTGTAAGACAATCCATTTTCAATTTAAACTCTGAGTCTGCTATGGACCTTAACAAGCTCCATTCCGCCATTCTTAAATTGACCATCTCCATAGCTGATAGAGCATCCGCTACTTTACTTGCTTTCCCTGGATGGTATCGTATCTCACAATCATAATCCTTTAACAACTCCATCCACCTCCTTTGTCTCATGTTCAACTCCTTTTGTGAGAACAGATATTTCAAGCTCTTATGATCTGTGTAAATCTCAAACTTTTCCCCATATAAATAATGCCTCCATATCTTCAAAGCGAACACTATAGCTGCTAATTCTAAGTCATGCGTGGGGTAGTAGAGTTCATGGGGTTTTAATTGTCTAGACGCATAGGCTATGACCTTGCCATGTTGCATCAAAACACATCCCAGTCCTTTGTGAGATGCATCACTATACACCGTAAAACCATCCGATCCTATTGGTATGGTCAGGATTGGAGCCGAGGTTAATTTTCTTTTAAGCTCCTGGAACTCCTTTCACATTCCCCATTCCATTCAAACTTCACGTTCTTTTGAGTCAATTTTGTTAAAGGACCTGCCAATCGTGAGAATCCTTCAATAAACCTTCTATAATAACCAGCTAGTCCTAAGAAACTTCGTATTTCAGTAGTTGTCATCGGTCTTAGCCAATTTATTACCATTTCAACTTTCGCCGGGTCTACTGCAATTCCTCCTCTTGATACTACGTGCCCTAAAAATATTATCTGATCCAGCCAAAATTCACACTTGCTAAATTTGGCATACAGCTTATGATCACTCAAGGTTCGCAAAACTATCCTCAAGTGTTGTTCATGCTCTTTAAGCCCTCTCGAATATATCAGGATGTCATCAATAAAAACAATCACGAACTAGTCCGAATAAGGCTTAAATACCCTATTCATTAGGTCCATACATGCAGCCGGTGCATTTATCAATCCAAATGGCATGACCAAGAACTCGTAATGTCCATAACGAGTCATAAACACAGTCTTAGGAATGTCCTCTTTCTTAATTCTTAGCTGATGGTATCCCGACCTTAAGTCAATCTTAGAGAAGACGAACTTCCTTGGAGTTGGTCAAATAGGTCATCAATTTTAGGCAAATGATATTTATTTTTAATGGTCACTTGATTTAGTTGCCTATAGCCAATGCACAAGCACATCAACCCATCTTTCTTTTTCACAAAAAAAAAAAAAAAAAACCTGGTGCACCCCAAGGTGAAGCACTTGGCCTAATGAATCCTTTGTCAAGCAACTCTTGTAGTTGCACCTTTAATTCCTTCAACTCGACTAAGGCCATCCAATACGGGGCTTTCGATATAGGTCCTGTTCTTGGCATTAATTCAATTTCAAACTCAATCTCTCGCTTTGGCGGTAATCCAGGCAATTCCTCAGGAAATACATCCTGAAATACATTAACCACTCGAACTTCATCAAGTTTAGGCTCTTCCCTAGTATAATCTTTAACCATAGCTAGGTATCATTGACATCCCTTGTCAAGTAACGCACGGGCTTCAATTTCTAAAATAAGTGCTATAGGTAGGTGGGTCTGACCTCCTAAAAATTCTCGACTAGACTGATCAGGTAAAACAAATTGGATCACTTTTCTATAACAATCCATTTTGGCCTGATACTTACGAAGCCAATCCATTCATATGATAACATCAAAATCATACATAGCCATTACGACCAAGTCTATTTCCATATCATTTCCTCCCATTGATATCTTACAATTTCCACATACCAGCGTAGACAAAACCATATTCTTTAAAGGTGTGGAAACACAAAGAGGCGTCTCAAGGGGCGTAACTTCTATTTTACTCAAATGTCTATATCTTTCAGACACAAACGAATGCGTAGCACCCGTATCAAACAATGCATATGCCTTTTTACCATTTATGAGGATCGTACCTATGATAACGTTTTTGGAAGCTTCTGCTTCCTCTTGGGTGACCGCATACACCCTTCCTTGTACTAGTGGCCTCTAAGGATTCCTTGGTAGTTTTAATCTAATTGCACTCTGTTGTCCCTATCACACCGAGCCAACACTCATTTGTGTCCTTTCTTGTGGGCAACTTCTCTTAAGGTTTCCCACTTGTCCACAACCAAAACATCTCAATCGTCCATTGCAAGGTCCTGGTCCATGTCGCCCATCACACCTTTGACAAACATCAGGCTGATAGGGTGCTTTCCCTATATTCAGGCCATCTTTTGCTCTCCGAAAATTTCCAAAATTGCTCTTTTTCTTCACATTCCAAGTCTGACCTTGACCAGGGTAGGGTCTCTTACCCCTTCTTACATCATTAAAGTTTAGCTGTTTCTTAAACTCTGATCGTTCTCTCATCGGCTCTTGCTCCACCAACTGTGCCCTTTCATAAATCTCATGATAATCTCTTATATTCAAAGGCACTAGTTGTTTCCTAATATCAATTCTCAACCCTTTCAAAAACCTCTTAGCTTTCTCTTCTTGATCATCAATTAGTCAAGGAGCATAGCTAGACAGTTCAAAAAATCTTGCCTCATATTGATCCATAGTCAGCTCTTTTTGTTCTAATTGAACAAATTCTGGAATTTTCTTGTCCTTAGCACAGTCAGAAAAATGCTTTCTATTGAAGGCTCTCACAAACTCTTCTCAATTAACATCAATACCTAGTGCATTGTCATCATGTTCCTCAATTTCCAAATGAGGCTCCTTATCACTCTAACCTATAGCCATTGCTCTAATACCATAAAGGCGACTGTGGCACCCCGAAACACCTAAGGACGCCACAGGTACTTATCCCTCCACCCAATGAACACTAGTACATCTCTTAGTAGAAGCATCGTAGTTCATAGGCTTTTTTTTTTTTTTTTTTTTTGAAAATGGTCCCAGCGCAATTCATTAGCGGAAGCATTATTAAATCTCACCATCTCTCCCTCCAATAACCATAATGCAATGCACACCAACTACGCACCATATGAAAAGATGAAGCCGAGCCACTTTTATTTACATATTTTCATGATGGATTTCTCGGGTCGGTACAACCAAAAAGAAAAGCCAAGATTTGTAACTACACTTGGCCACAACCCAAAAGATATCTCAACCCCTATATCAATCACGTGTCATCCTCCATCTACCAGTGTCGGCTACCCTAAAAAAGAAACGTCAGCCCTCTACTCCTCACGCAGCCATTGTGGCACCCCGAACCTCCTTAGGTCGCCACAAGCACCAAATGGAACACTAGTTACATCTCCTAGTAGAAGTGTCGAAGTTCATAGACATTTTTTTTTTTGAAAACGGTCCCAGCGTGACTCATTAGCGGTCCAACGATCATGATACAATGTACATCACTAAGTACCATAGGAAAAGATAGAGACATGCCACTTTTTTTTACATATTTTCATGATGGATTTTTCGCGGGTCGATACAACACAAGAAGGCCAAGATTTTCAGCTACACGCGGCCACATCCCAAAAAGATACTACGACCCCTAAAGTAATCACATGACGTCCTCCATCTAACAGCGGCGGCTACTCCCAAAAAGAAACACCAGCTCTCTACCCCTCACGCAACCATCACACCCATCCTGGTGCGTCGGGTGGTGGTGGCGACAACATCCCCCTAATCACTATGTCTCAGCGAACATGAACTGACAGAAAATCCTGGATGATTGGGCCCCTAGCCAGGCCCACATCGTACATAACCAGCACTCGCACTCGCACAAATGTCAGTCCGAGGATGGTGACGTAGTCGATCTCTGTACATTCTACTTCTACATCCGAGGGGAGGCCATAGAAGGTGCCTCGCGTGACGGTAGGGAGAGGCATCTTTCTACTCTGAAATGTTGGTCCCCGAAGGGGTGAGTACAACCACTCAGCAGGTAAAAGACCAATAAACCACTCAATGCATCATACAATACAATCATAACATAGTACATGCCGTTCATGCATGCAAGCATAACTTACCTTGCAGCCATGCATATACAAACATACTACAGGTACATACATCTTCATATACTCATCACAATAATATCACAAACATGTCATCATGCCATAGGTGATCATCATCATATCATATATGCATGTCATCATTGCCATTGGTGATCATCATCACATCATATATGCATGTCATCATGCCATAGGTGATCATCATCATGTCATATATGCATGTCTCAATTTCCACTTTTATCTTTCAATTTGATCACCACATCTCCCTTTCCTGGGATCAATAATTTCATCCCATACTTTATCACTCGCACCCCATCCTGGCATCGCGAGAAAAACCTCTGGCACACACCACCTGGCATCTAGCACCCCCACATTCCAGGCATCTCGCATCCCAACTGACATCACGAGGCATCCCCTCAGGCAAAAACCTCCGAGGCTTCTAGCACCCAACCATTCCGGGCATCTCGAAACTCCCGAGGACATCAGGCCTTGTATCTCAATACAATCCGGGCATCCGGAACCCCCCATCTTAGGCATCCTGACACTCCCAGGCCATTATCATCCGCCTCCAACAGTTTCATAATTTATCATAATTTATGTTCACCCAATTATGTCTCAACTCAGCATAGCATATGATGTAATGGCAAACAAGATCACTTTCATCCTTTTAATTTTTATATGCATCTCCAATCATCATCATACCTGCAGCAAGACACAATCATTCATAACAATACAATTCGTGGAGTCCATACAATTTAGAATAGTCTATTTATCATGCCTTTTTGAAGTTTACCAAAATTCCAGTTTGTACTATTTTAGAAAATATTTAAATTAAATATCCATATGATTCTCAAAAATCATGAAATCAAGACATGTGATAGAAAAGACAATAAAATAACAATTTCATGAAGAACACATGCCCAAACGAGTTTCACGCAAGAAAATATAATTCACAAAATTACAGCATGTAATTTCGGATAAAATCAGATTGTGCAGCTTTTGAAATAATTCGATTAAAATACCCGAATGACCTCCAAAAATTATGAAATTTTATCAGGTTATAGGTAAGACACTAAATTAGATTTTTCATGCAGACATCTATGCCATATTCTCTATAGATAATTTTCTACAGACGTCCGAAGCTCCTGATTCTAGCACCGAAACGTCCAGAATAGCTATCTCCGAAATATCGAGTTTTCACCAACTCATTCTTCTTTCTTTCCTCTGAAATTTGGATATGTTTTAACTCGGGAGGTCCCCTACAACTTTCATTAAGGGATCTAAGTGAAATTTTCAGAGAATAATCACCATATAAGTCCGAGAAGTCTCGGGTGTCCAGTACCGTGTTTCCAGATTTACCGTCTTCAAGAGTAAGTCGATTCACTAGGCTACGCTTGCTCATTTTACTTCAAATTTGAGTATATTAGTATTTAGGATGTTCTCTACAAGTTTCATACGGAAGTCGAAGGGAAATTCTCGGTCAAAAGCAACATGCAACCCACGAAACTACCAAAAGGTCAGCAAAGAAGTTACAGATCTAGTGTCTTCGTAGGAGAAGGGTTTCACCTTTCAAAACTCATTTATTTTCTCACAAATTTAATTATGTTATACTTTGAGATGTTTTCTACAACTTTCATGAAGGAGTTGAAGTCAAAATCCAACTTGAAACATGCATGCAAGCCTCCACAAGATTCTGGGTCGAGCGGTTTACACGAAATCACCAAGCATTTTCAAGAACAAGTCACATTCTAGCTTCGGTTTTGCCTACCCTAACCTCCGAAATCTACCACCAACAAATCACACATGCAACACACACATGCAAGAGTGGAAATAGATCCCAACTTGCCTCTAAGACCAAGCGGATGACAGCAAAAGGGACGGCACACCGGCGACGGACGGACGGCGTGCGGGCGGCGACGGGCGAGCTCCTCCTCCTCCTCGGTTCCTCTCTCTCGCACTCCCTCTCTCTCTCTTTGGCTTGGTTAAATGCCACTAACCAGCCACTCTCTCTCTCTCTCCCCCTTTTATTTCCCCAAAACTCCATCATTGTCAATGATTATTTGCCTCCCTCAATGGCCAATGCATGTAATCCTCTTTTTGCCACTTGGCCAAGCTCATGCAAGATGGGCTTGGGCTTGGATTGGGCTTGGAAGAAGTGGGCCGGCCACTCCTCCCCCCCTTGGTTGACGGTCACACCTCATGGGCCTCAATTGGGCCGGCCATTCGGCCGTCCAAAATCCATGCTCTTGGGCCTAAGGCCCAACCTAATTAAACCCACAATTTCACTTTCAATTATTCATCTTTAATTCTTTCTTTTATAGAATTCAAATTAAACTTCACATAGGCAAGGGTAAATCATTCTCAATAATTTATCCTATAATACTAATTTAAAAACTCATGAACACAAGCATACATCACTTAGTCTTAAGAGGAGACTAATGGCTAAAGCATAAACCTTTGGTAATTTCATTACCTAATTAGGGGCTTTAATACATCTTAGAGCTTGTCTTGAATTTTTGGGATGCCACAATTCTCCGCTCCTTAGAGAATTTTGTCCTCGAAATTAGACACCACTCGTGCCTTCTTGAAATAAGTAGGGGTACTTTTCCTTCATCTGATCTTCACTTTCCCACGTGGCTTCTTCCATATCATGATGTCGCCATAGTACTTTAACCAATGGGATTCTCTTGGTCCTGAGAATTTGTTCCTTTCGATCTAGTATCTGCACAAGCTCCTCAATGTACCTCACTTTCTCATCTACTTTGATGGCTTCATGATCGAGTATGTGATCAGAATCCGGCTAGTACTTTCTCAGCATCGATACATAAAACACATCATGCAAATTTCCCAACTTAGGAGGCAGTGCCAAACGATAAGCTACATTCCCTATTCTTTCAAGTATCTCAAAAGGTCCAACAAATCTAGGGCTTAACTCACCCTTCATCCCAAATTGAGATATTCCTTTCATTGGAGATACTTTCAAGAATACATGATCTCCCACACTAAATTCCAAAGGCCTCCTATGCTTATCTGTGCAGTCTTTCTGTCTACTTTGAGCTGTTTTAAGCATTTTTATGATAATTTCAACAACCTCAGTGGTAACTTGTACCAGTTCAGGTCTTGTCAATTTCCTTTCACCTACTTCATTCCAACAGACAGGAGTCCTACATCTCCTTCCATATAATGCTTCATAGGGAGCAATGCCTATACTTTTCTAGAAACTATTATTATAGATAAACTCCACCAAATGCAATCTTTCATCCCAATTTCCTTTGAAATCAATCACACAATCCCTCAACATATCCTCTAATGTCTGGAATACTCTTTCTATTTGTCCATCTGTTTGAGGATGAAAAGTAGTACTAAATTGAAGTTTAGTTCCTAATGCAATTTGAAGATTTCGCCAAAAGTTCGAAGTAAATCTTGAATCCCGATCTGAGGTAATAGTCACTGGAATACCATGTAGGCGTACCACTTTTCCTACATATAGATCCACATATTTATCCATTGGGTAGTCTATGCGAACTGCTAGGAAATGAGCAGACTTGGTTAAGCGGTCTACTATTACCCAGATAGAGTCATGACTACTTGATGTCCTTGGCAATCCTTGCACAAAGTCCATCGTTATATGTTCCCATTTCCATTCTGGTATGTCTAACAATCTCAAAAGTCCTGCGGGTTTGCGATGTTCCACTTTTACTTGCTAGCACGTCAAACATTGAGAAACGTGCTTAGCCGTATCTGCCTTTATACCATTCCACCAAAATTGCTAATGTAAATTCCTATAAATCTTTGTACTACCTGGATGGATACTATAATTACTCTTATGCACCTTCGACAGAATTTCCTTCTTTAATTCTTCATTGTCGGGAACACAAAGTCGTCCTTGGCATCTTACTATTCCATCATCAGAGACTTGAAATTCTGGTCTTTTTCCTAAAGACGCAGTGTCTTTCATTTCCAAAATCTCCGGGTCAGACTCTTGTAGGATTTTAACTTTTTGAATAATTTCAGGCTCAATCCTTAATGCACTAAGCATACCAATAAGACAATCTACTTTTAATTTAAACTTTGAGTCTGTTACAGACTTTAATAAGCTCCATTCCACCATTCTTAAACTCGCCATCTCCATAGTTGACTTATGACTAAGAGCATCCGCTACCTTATTTGCCTTCCTTGGATGGTATTTTATCTCACAATCATAATCCTTTAACAATTCCATCAATCTCCTTTGTCTCATGTTCAACTCCTTTTGTGAGGACAAATATTTCAAACTTTTATGGTCCGTATAAATCTCAAACTTTTCCCCATGTTAATAATGTCTCAATCTAAATCATGCGTTGGGTAATTTAGTTCATGGGATTTTAATTGTTTGGATGCATAGGCTATGACCTTGCCATGCTGCATCAAAACACATCCTAGTCTTTTGTGAGATGCGTCACTATACACCGTAAAACCATTGGGTCCAGTTGGTATAGTCAGGATTTGAGCTGAAGCCAATTTCCTTTTAAGCTCCTAGAAACTCCTTTCACATTCCTCATTCCATTCAAACTACACAGTCTTTAGGGGTCAACTTAGTTAAAGGACCTGCCAGTCGTGAAACCCTTCAATAAACCTCCTATAATAACTAGCTAGTCCTAAAAAAACTCTGTATTTCAGTAGGTGTCGTCGGTCTCGGCCAATTTATCACCATCTCAACTTTAGCTAGGTCTACTGCAATTCCTTCTCCTGATACCACATGCCCTAAAAATATTATCTGGTCCAGCCAGAATTCACACTTACTAAACTTGGCATACAGCTTATGCCCTCTCAAGGTTTGCAAAACTATCCTCAAGTGTCGCTCATGCTCTTTAGGTCCTCTCGAATATATCAGGATGTCATCAATAAAAACAATCACAAACTGGTCTAAATAAGGCTTAAATACCCTATGCATTAGATCCATAAATGCAGCCGGCACGTTAGTCAATCCAAATAGCATAACAAGGAACTTGTAGTGTCCATAACGAGTCCTGAATGCAGTCTTAAGAATGTCCTCCTTCTTAATTCTCAGCTGATGGTATCCCGACCTTAAGTCAATCTTAGAGAAAACCGAACTTCCTTGGAGTTGGTCAAACAAGTCATCAATCCTAGGCAAAGGATATTTATTTTTAATGGTCACCTGGTTCAGCTACCTATAATCAATGCACAAGCACGTCGATCCATCTTTCTTTTTCATAAACAAGACCGGTGCTCCCCAAGGTGAAGCACTTGGTCTAATAAACCCTTTGTCAAGCAACTCCTGTAGTTGCACTTTCAATTCCTTCAATTTGACTAAGGCTATCCTATATGGGGCTTTTGATATTGGTCCTGTTCCAGGCATTAATTCAATTTCAAATTCAACTTCTCACTTTGGTGGTAATCTAGGCAACTCCTCAGGAAATACATCTTGAAATTCATTAACTACTCGAACTTCCTCAAGTTTAGGCTCCTCCCTAATATAATCTTTAACTATGGCAAGGTATCCTTGACATCCCTTGTCAAGTAATGCACAGGCTTCTACTGCTGAAATAAGTGCTACAGGTAGATGGGTCTGACCTCCTAAAAATTCACAGCGAGACTGATCAGGCAAGGTAAATTGGATCACTTTCCTATAACAATCCATCTTGGCCCGATGCTTACGAAGCCATTCCATTCTTATGATAACATCAAAATCGTACATGGCCATTACGACTAAGTCTATTTCCATATCCTTTCCCTCCATTGTTATCTTACAATTTCCACACACTAGCGTAGACAATAACATATCCTTTAAAGGCATGGAAACACAAAGAGGCGTCTCAAGAGGCATAACTTCTATTTTACTCAACGTCTATATCTTTCAAACACAAACGAATGCGTTGCACCCATATCAAACAATGCATATCCCTTTTCACCATTGATAAGGATCGTACCTGAGATGACATTTTTGGAAGCTTCCGCTTCCTCTTGGGTGACCGCATACACCCTTCGTTGTGTTGGTGGCCTCTGAGGATTCCTTTGTAAGTTTGATCTAACAGCACTCTGATATCCCTGTCGCACTGAGCCAACACTCACTTGCGACCTTTCTTGTAGGCAACTTCTCCTAAGGTGGCCCACTTGTCCACAACCAAAACATTTCAGTCGTCCATTGTAAGGTCCTGGGCCATATCGCCCATTACACCTTTGACAGACATCAGGCTGATAGGGTGCTTTCCCTATATTCAGGCTATTTCTTGCTCCCCCAAAACTTCCAAAATTGCTCTTTTTCTTCACATTCCAAGTCTGACCTTGACCAGAGTAAGGTCTCTTACCCCTTCTCACATCATTAAAGTTCAGCTGTCTGTTAAACTCTGATCGCTCTCTCACCAGCTCTTGCTCCACCGACTGTGCCCTTTCATAGATCTCATTATAATCTCTTATGTTCAAAGGCACCAGTTGTTTCTTGATCCTCAATCAGCCTAGGAGCATATCTAGACAATTCAGAAAATCTAGCTTCATACTGGTCTACCGTCAGCTCCTTTTGTTCCAATTGAATAAATTCAGTAATTTTCCTATCCTTAGCACAGTCAGAAAAATGCTTTCTATTAAAAGCTCTCACAAACTCTTCCCAGTTAACCTCAATACCTGGTGGGAAGATTGTGTCCTCGATGCTCTCCACCAAAACTTTGCATTTCCCTCCAGTGATACTCTGCCAAAGTTATTTTCTCAGCAGAAGTGCAGTCCAACAACCTGAAAATTTGTTCCATTCCATCAATCCAATGCTCCACCTCCTCGGGACTTCCCATTCCACCGAACTTAGGTGGCTTCGGCTTCAAAACTGTTCCACCGTCCTTGAGTACGGCGTTTCGCTCTAGGTTGTTGTCTGCGCCTTTGCCTTTCCATCATATTTCCAATATTGACCAATGCCTATAGGATATCTTTCATTCGGGGTTCAACCCTAGCAGCAGAGGCTTCAGCCCTCGATGGATGAGCACTTCCAGCTCGCACCATAACTTTCCTGCAATTTCCAAGCATTGCCTCAGGAATAATCTGAGACTCACTGTCTCTATTCAAAGCAACTACTACTACTACTACTACATAAGTAACATATACATGTTATTGGTACCTAAAGACAACTCAAAACTAACTACAAGGGATCTACAAGTGAATACTCATCACCCGTTATTCAATTATTCCATTTTATACCCTATGGTGTGCATTGTCATCATGTTCCTCAATTTCCAAATGAGGCTCCTTATCACTCCACCTATAACCATTCACTTTGATACCAAAAACAAGGGGGCGGCGGTTGTGGCACCCCAAACCTCCTTAGGTCGCCACAAGCACCAAATAGAACACTAGTTACATCTCCTAGTAGAAGTGTCGAAGTTCATAGACATTTTTTTTTTTTTTTTTTTGAAAATGGTCCCAGCGTGACTCATTAGCGGAAGCAAAATTTAATATCACCATCTCTCCCTCCAACGATCATGATACAATGTACACCACTAAGTACCATAGGAAAAGGTAGAGCCATGCCACTTTTATTTACATATTTTTGTGATGGATTTTTCGCGGGTCGATACAACAAAAGAAGGCCAAGATTTTCAGCTACACTCGGCCACATCCCAAAAAGATACTACGACCCCTAAAGTAATAACATGACGTCATCCATCTAACAGCAGCGGCTACTCCCAAAAAGAAACACCAGCTCTCTACCCCTCACGCAACCATCACACCCATCCTGGTGCGTCGGGTGGTGGTGGTGGCAACATCCCCCTAATCACTCTGTCTCGGTGGACATGAACTGATAGAAACTCCTGGATGACTGGGCCCCCAGCCAGGCCCACATCGTACATAACCAGCACTCGCACTCGCACAAATGTCAGTCCAGGGATGGTGATGCAGTCGATCTCCGTACATTCTACATCTACATCCGAGGGGAGGCCATAGAAGGTGCCTCGCGTGACGATAGGGAGCGGCATCTTTCTAATCTGAAATGTTGCTCCCCGAAGGGGTGAGCACAACCACTCAGCAGGTAAAGGACCAATAAACCACTCAATGCATCACACAATACAATCATAACATAGTACATGCCATTCATGCATGCAAGCATATCTTACCTTGCAGCCATGCATATACAAACATACTATGGGTACATACATCTTCGTATACTCATCACAATAATATCACATACATGTCATCATGCCATAGGTGATCATCATCATATCGTATATGCATGTCATCATTGCCATTGGTGATCATCATCACATTATATATGCATGTCATCATTGCCATTGGTGATCATCATCACATCATATATGCATGTCATCATGCCATAGGTGATCATCATCATGTCATATATGCATGTCTCAATTTCCACTTTTATCTTTCAATTTGATCACCACATCTCCCTTTCCCTAGATCAATAATTTCATCCCATACTTTATCACTCACACCCCATCCTGGCATCGTGAGAAAAACCTCCGGCACACACCACCGAGCATCCAGCACCCCCACATTCCGAGCATCTCGCATCCCAACTGGCATCACGAGGCATCGCCTCGGGCAAAAACCTCCGAGGCTTCCGGCACCCAACCATTCCGGGCATCTCAAAACTCCCGAGGACATCCGGCCTTATATCTCAATACAATCCGGGCATCCGGCACCCCCCATCCCGGGCATCCTGACACTCCCAGGGCATTATCATCCGCTTCCAACAGTTTCATCATTTATCATAATTTATGTTCACCCAATTATGTCTCAACTCAGCATAGCATATGATGTAATGGCAAACAAGATCACTTTCATCCTTTTAATTTTTATATGCATCTCCAATCATCATCATACATGCAGCAAGACACAATCATTCATAACAATACAATTCATGGAGTCCATACAATTTAGAATAGTCTATTTATCATGCCTTTTTGAAGTTTACCAAAATTCCAGCTTGTACTATTTTAGAAAATATTTAAATTAAATATTCATATGATTCTCAAAAATCATGAAATCAAGACACGTGATAGATAGGATAATAAGATAACAATTTCATGAAGAACACATGCCCAAACGAGTTTCACGCAAGAAAATATAATTCACACAATTACAGCATGTAATTTCGGATAAAATCAGATTGTGCAGCTTTTGAAATAATTCGATTAAAATACCCGAATGACCTCCGAAAATTATGAAAGTTTTCCAGGTTATAGTTAAGACACTAAAGTATATTTTTCATGCAGCCATATAGGCCAGATTCTCTATAGATAATTTTCTACAGACATCCGAATTTCCTTATTCTAGCACCGAAACGTCCAGAATAGCTATCTCCGAAATATCGAATTTTAACCCACTGACTTTTCTTCGTTTCCCCTGAAATTTGGATGTGTTTTATGTCAAGAGGTCCCCTACAACTTTCATTAAGGGATCTAAGTGAAATTTTCACAGAATAGTCACCATATAAGTCTGAGAAGTCTCGGGTGTCCAGTACCGTGTTTCCAGATTTACCGTCTTCAAGAGTAAGTCGATTCACTAGGCTACACTTGCTCATTTTAATTCAAATTTGAGTATGTTAGTCTTTAGGATGTTCTCTACAAGTTTCATGAAGAAGTTGAAGGGAAATTCTCGGTGAAAAGCAACATGCAACACACGAAACTACCAAAAGGTCAGCAAAGCAGTTCCAGATCTAGTGTCTTCGTAGGAGAAGGGTTTAACCTCCCAAAGCTCAGTCTTTTTCACTCAAATTTTAGTATGTTATACTTTGAGATGTTTTCTACAACTTTTATGAAGGAGTCGAAGTCAAAATCCACTTGAAGCATGCATGCAAGCCTCCACAAGATTCTGGGTCGAGCGGTTTACACGAAATCACCAAGCATTTTCAAGAACAAGTCACATTCTAGCTTCGGTTTTGCCTACCCTAACCTCCGAAATCTACCACCAACAAATCACACATGCAAGAGTGGAAATCAATCCCAACTTGCCTCTAAGACCAAGCGGATGACAGCAAAAGGGACGGCACACCGGCGACGGACGGACGGCGTGCAGGCGGCGACAAGCGAGCTCCTCCTCCTCCTCAGTTCCTCTCTCTCACACTCCCTCTCTCTCTCTCTCTCTTTGGCTTGGCCAAATGCCACTAACCGGCCACTCTCTCTCTCTCTCCCCCTTTTATTTCCCCAAAACTCCATCATTGGCAATGATTATTTGCCTTCCTCAATGGCCAATGCATGTAATCCTATTTTTGCCACTTGGCCAAGCTCATGCAAGATGGGCTTGGGCTTGGATTGGGCTTGGAAGAAGTGGGTCGGCCACTCCTCCCCCCCCTTGGTCGACGGTCACACCTCATGGGCCTCAATTGGGCCGGCCATTCGGCCCTCCAAAATCCATGCTCTTGGGCCTAAGGCCCAACCTAATTAAACCCACAATTTCACTTTCAATTATTCATCTTTAATTCTTTCTTTTATAGAATTCAGATTAAATTTAACATAGCCAAGGGTAAATCATTCTCATTAATTTATCCTGTAATACTAATTTAAAAACTCATGAACACAAGCATACATCACTTAGTCTTAAGAGGAGACTAATGGCTAAAGCATAAACCTTTGGTAATTTCATTACCTAATTAGGGGCTTTAATACACCTTAGAGCTTGTCTTGAATTTTTGGGATGCCACAGCCATCACACCCATCCTGGCCCGTCAGGCGGTGGTGGCGGCAACATCCCCCGAAACACTCCATCTCGGCGGATGTGGACCGAAAAAAACTCCTAAATGACTGGGCCCCCAGCCAAGCCCACATCGTACATGACTAGCACGCGAACTCGCACAAACGTCAAACTAGGGATGGTAACACAGTCAATCTCCGAACACTCTACCTCCACGTTAGATGGGAGGCCATAGAAAGTACCCCGCGTGACCGGAGAGAGAGGCATCTTCCTAATCTAAAATGTTGGTCCCCGAAGGGGTGAGTACAGCCACTCAGCAGGTAAAAGATCCATTACTACTCAATGCATCACACAATACAATCACAACATCATGGCATAGTACATATCATCAATGCATCCAAGCATAACTTACCTTGCGGCCATACATATGTCATCATACCATATGTACATACATCCTCATGTACTCATCACCATCATGTCACACATATACCATGCCTCATGTACACATACCATCGTGCCATAGGTGCACATACAACCATGCACTCATCATCATCATGTCGTACATATGCCATCCTGCCATAGGTGCACATACAATCATGCACTCATCATCATCATGTCATACATATACCATCATGCCATAGGTGCACATACAACCATGCACTCATCATCATCATGTCATATAGCTCTGCATATGTCACCATACCATATGTGCATGATTTAATTTCCACTTTTTATCTTTCAATTTGATCACCACAACTTTCTTTCTTGGGATCAGTAATTGCATCCCACATTCTTTCACTCGCACCCCAACCTGGCATCGCGAGAAACCTCCGGCACACACCACCGGGCATTCAGCACCCCCACATTCCAGGCATCTCGCATCGTAATTGGCATCACGAGGCATTCCCTGGGCACAAACCTCCAAGGCTTCCGGCACCCAACCATTCTGGGCATCTCAAAACTCCCGAGGACATCCGGGCATGTATCTCAATACAACTGGGCATCCGGCACCCCCCATCCTAGGTATCTCGACACTCCCAGGGCATTATCGACTCACCTCCAATAGTCTTCTCATTTATCAAAATTCATATTCACCAATTTATGTCTCACAATCAACATGGCAAATGATGTAATGGCTACAAAGTCAAATTCAACATTTGATTCTATATGCAATGCCAATTATCATCACATATGCAGCAAGATTTGATCACTTAAGTCAATATAATTCATGGGACTCATCCAAAATAAAATAATCATAAATTACAGCATTTGAAATTTGCTCTATTCAACTTGCACAGTTTTAGAAAATAATTCCATTTAATACACAAATTACCTTTAAAAATTATGAAATTCGAACATGTGATAGTCAAGACATAGTGGCAAATATTTCATGAAGGATACTGCATCAAAAGACCTTTATATTATGCGGTATAGACCGAACATCACAGCACTATTATCATAACCACTTAACTTGCACAGTTTTCGAAACATTTACAGTTAAATAGGCAAATGAACTTCAAAAATTATGAGATTTCAATATGTTGTAGGGAAGAAATAAAGAAAGATACTTGATGAAGAACACTCTGCCGAAAGAGCTTCATACAAAATGATATGACCCATGTATTGAAACTGATAAAATCCGAATATACCAGGCTACACGGTTTTAAAATAATTTTCGATTAAATACCCAAATGGCCTTCAAAATTTATGAAATTCGACTATGTTGTAGTGAAGATCCTAAGGTAGGTTTTTCATGCAGAAATAAAAGTCAAATTCGTTCTAGGTGATTTAATATAGACGGTTACATCTTCTGTTTCAATACCGAAATTTCCAGATTTGACTACCTCCGAAAAACCCTGATTTCACCTATCTATTCTTGTTAGTTCTCTCTAAATTTTTTATATGTTAAACCTCAGGATGTTTTTTACATCTTTCGTTAATAAATGGAAGTGAAATTTTAACAAAAAGATAACCTTACAGTCCATGCAATCATCAAAGGTCGTTACCGAAATCTCCAGATTCTATCTCTCCGAAAAATAAAGATTTCACCCACTTATACTTGTTCGTTTTGTCCCAAATTTGAGTATGTTATATTTCAAGAAGTATTTAACAACTTTCATTTAGAAGTAAAAGTCAAAATTCAACTCGAACATCACATGCTAGCCACTACAACATTCAAGGTCAAACTGTTTTCTCAAGAACAGTTTACTAGTCTCAAACATCCCCCTTAAAACTTCAACTTTTAACACCCTAAACATCCGAAATCTATCACCATTCAAACACACATGCTAGACACAACATGCAAGAGCAGATTAAGGATCCCAACTTGCCTCTAAACCGAGCAAGCAACGAGCACACGGCAACTCACAGCGGCGATGGACGACAGACGGTTGGTTTCCTTCTTCTTCCGCATGCTCACTCTCCCTTTCTCTCTCAATTTCTCTCTTTCTCTCAGTAGCTCTTTCTCGATCTCTCTTTCTCTTCGGACGAACCCCTTTCATCATCAACTGGTTCCCTCAATTTTCCTCTCCTCAATGATGAACAATCATTGATTTTGCATGAAGGACACTTGGACTAAGGGGAAAACACTTGGCAAAATCTTCATGCAAAGGAGTGGGCCTCTAGGGCCGATTCCTCCTTGGTCGATGGCCCAATGGGGCTCCATTCGGCCGGGCTTGAGGCCAGCTTGGCTGACAGCTCCTCCTCCGGCTTTGGGCTTCGCGGCTAGGCCCAAATGGCCGAAGGGTGGGGCTTCTTGTGGGCTGGTCTTGAGCTAGAATTTTGGCCCACACCTCATCCTAATAATCCTCCTTAAAAGCCTTAATTTTATAAACACCTAATTGCAATTTATAATTCACAAAACTTTGCGACCTAATTTAATAAGTTCCAATTCAAAATCCACCTGGCCAAAAATAGCAATTTTTTTTTCTATTAAATAATTATTCACCAAAAGCTTGGCCAAAGTCTTAATGTAAGACATGAATTAGAGCACCCCCTAAAGATTTTGGCAAAGAATTCTAGGATGCCACACAATTTTCTCAAAAACACTCACTTTCTCTCACCCGTGACCAACTGGGCTCAACACTTGACTCTCTTGGCCCGCCAGGAGGGTGGTATTCGGGAGGCTTTAGGAGACCTTCCCAGACTCCATTTGGGACGTGCGACCTATGGATGGAAAGATATTTGAGTGAAGTTTCACTTTGCACTTCAAGGTTTTGGCTAATTTTGGCTGCAAGTTTGTGAAAATTTCACCCTTCTCTCTAGAGGTTGATATGAAATTTCTGGGTTCTCTCTTTCTTGAGTTGCTTCTGGAGGTGTTTTTGGAGAACGACTGTGAGCTCCCCGCTCTCCTTCTCGTCTCCTCACTTCCATCCCTTGAAAGATCTTGCTTCATAGATCTTATCCCCTGAATTAAGGGATTTTTGGCTGGTCTTTTGTCCACCTATCAAGCCTGCCAACTAAGCTAGTTCACCCACTTTTGGACTTAGCCAAATTTCTACTTTTGCAGCTGTTGAGTGTGCGGATTTGGTGTGATTTTCCCGTGCCTTCTGCAGCTTATCCCTGACCAATGTTTGTCCACTTGCAGTACCAATAATGGTCTTCCATCACATGTAGAGATCAGGCTGGTTGGGCAGGTGAGGAGGATATGGTGGGGCCTCAAAGTTGCAGTACCAACTCGTGAATTGAGTTTTGGCTGTTGATTTGAGTGCTTTAATCCATTAATTTGGCTGCGGTTTTTTTACTAATTAGCAAGCTCATGTATAGTAGTTTAAGATCTTGACCATTTTTCACAATTGTTTCCACCCAATTTTGCAAGGGAGTCCCTCAAAGTTGGCCATTTTCTTGCCTAAAAATGCCTAATTCAATGCAATTTGGTCATTTTTTTGCCTAATTCGATTAATTAGACCTGACCCAAGTTCAATTTCAACTCAATTGGGGGCCAAGATGATAATTTAAGGGCTCGGGCGCAAATTTTGCAAAATTTGTGAATTATTCCCTCAACTTTTAGAAATTGCATTTTTGCCCCAATTTACAATTTTTATTACAATCGACCTCCTAGGCTTGGCTAGTCACATTTAGATCATTGACCCCCACTTTTTTTTTTTTTTTTTTTTTTTATCTTTTTTAATATTTTTTAATATATAATTAAAATTTTAAAATTTTAAAATTTTTTAAGGAAAACATCTTCCATTTAAAAAAACTGTACTAAATGCCTAGATAATCTATATGCAAGAATTTGACATGAAATATTATTGTGGAAAAACAAGTTCCCATTTTCTCAGAAATGATTTTTGGGCAAAAATTTAGATGTCAAAAGCTACCCTTCTTTGGAAGGAAGCTCAAAGATAAGATGACACCTATTTTGTTTTTTTTTTTTTTTTTTTTGTGTTTTTTATAATAGCAAAATGAAAATGCAAGTGTGCTTAATGTAAAGAGCGTGGTTTAGGGATGTACCTATAAATACTTTGGAAAAGTGTGGTTTAAGGATATACCCACAAACCTTGTGGTTTAAGGCAGTCCCACGAACCTTATGGTTTAAGGCAGTCCCACTAACCGTATAGTTTAAGGCAAATCTACTAACCTCGTGGTTTAAAGCAGACCCACTAACCTTGTGGTTTAAAGTAGACTCACTAACCTTGTGGTATAAGGTAGTCCCACCAGCCGTGTGGTTTAAGGCAAACCCACTAACCTTATGGTTTAAGGTAGACTCACTAACCTTGTGGTTTAAGGCAATCTCACTAACCGTGTGGTTTAAGGTAGACTCACTCACCTTGTGGTTTAAAACAGTCCCACTAACCATGTGGTTTAAGGCATACTCACTAACCGTGTGATTTAAGGCAATCTCACTAACCTTGTGATTTAAGGTAGACTCACTAATCTTGTGGTTTAAGGCAGTCTCACTAACCGTGTGGTTTAAGGCAGACCCATTAACCATGTAAATTACAAAGTTTAAGGATAACCAAGAACCTCTTGAAAATGCATGGTTTAAGGCTAACCCATGAACCCTTTGAAATTGCAAGGTTTAAGGACAATCAAGAACCTCTTGAAAATGCATGGTTTAAGGCTAATCGATGAATCCTTTGGAATTGGATGGTTTAAGGGTAACCCATGAACCCTTTGAAATTGCAAGGTTTAAGGATAACCAAGAACCTTTTGAAAATGCATAATTTAATGTTGACCCATGAACTCTTTGAAATTGTGTGGTTTGACTAGAGAAACCTGTCATTCGAGAATATTCTGAAATGGGTACTACACATCAAATAGAATTCATTATAACAAGTATTCTAGTAGCAAAAGTATCCTAGATAAGATCAATTTCAGCACATGTCATCAGACACAATATCAAAAGTGTATCGGTAATGAGAAGGCAATGATTGCATAAACAAATCAAACTAATTCTGACCACTTGACAAACTCGCAAAACTGTCATCATGGTCAAATGATATCATTAATCATCAAATTCTCTTAGTAGAAAAGTCCTTGTCGAAATGACCTTGACTTATGAGAAAGGTTTGTTAAGTATGCCTAGCAAGGACCCCTAGTCAGAAAGTGCTTCTCACATATTCTCAAGAAAAGGGCTATTTGATCCCATTTATTCATGTGGGAAATAAACTAATCACTCAATCTCACTCTTCCAGTGTGCAAGGCTTTGAATCATTCGCAATAAGTACACATTGACCAATCTGAAAGGTCTTTTAGAAGGACTGTAGTACAGGTTTGGTCATGGTTTTAGCAATGGATAAGCATCATTGGCTATGAAATGGAGTAATCACCGATCAACATCTTTGCCAGGATTACAAGTCAAGAAACCTTAAGATGAGATAAGACAACCTTGCTCTCACTTCTTTAAGCGGCATCTTCTTTAGAAAGTCCTTATTTCCACTTTGAATCATCCCAATCTAAAGAGATTTTGGAAATGGGTTGTAATGTTGATTCGGGGAAAGGTTCAAAAGGCTTAGCTCAAAAGGCTTAGAACTTTTTGTCGATGGGGGATTTGAGAGTTGGTGATTATCATGGCATCATCACCATATCATCCCTTTTTTTTCTTTAAAAGCACTTGACTTTTAAAATTGAAATTGTCTTGACAGTCCTTTGACTAATGATCTTAACATAATGGCTTTTGCATTTGCAATGATTTTCTTTTTAATGCAAGTATTCTTTTTTTTTTTTTTTTTTTTGCCATTTTTGCTTTCATAGAGATATTCCTCTTGATGCAATTGTTTTTCTTCCACATTTTTTTTCAGGCATTAGCCTTGCTTTTACCAGGCACATTGTTTTTTCATGCCCCTTAATTTTCACTTGACTTTTGCTCTTTTGAACTTTTTGAGCTCTTAGGACCTTCAAGATGCTTTTCATATTCTCATATAAACACCAATTGCATTGGTAAATCATGTGCCCTACCCCCAATGTGGGGAGATAATCACCACTCAGGTTTTAGAAATGAATAGTTAGGCTCAATATGGTTTGAGCAATGGGTATATGTGTTTGGGTGGAGAAATGAATGCTCTTCTTCACCTCGGGATGCTTCAAGTTTTCATAAGAATTCATTTGAAGTGACCACAAAATATTTATGCAAGTGAGAGCAAAGAAACCTTTCTCATCTTTCCTCTCCAAATAATGTCAACCCAAACCTCCATAATTGCCCCATCGTGGGGTGGTTCTTGACAGGGGTATTTTGTAGAAAATTCTTCACATTAAAAGGCTCAAATGGGCTAGCTATTGTCACCTGTGGTGTATATGATAGAGGAAAGAAATGCCTCTTATCATCTTCATCTATGTACCACTTGCGAATGAATTCATTGACCTTAAATGACACGGGTTTTCTTTTTCACTCGAATCCCAAAGTGCTTAAAGGACATGTTTGGAAATGGGTTGCCTTTCCTCATCCTAAGTGTTTCTTGCTTGGCATGAGTAACATCTCCTTTCATTTTTTGTTGAGATCATCTCGGTGGATTAATCTCCATAGGAAATTTTGATTCAAAATGAGTGATCTGTCGAGTGGATGGACAATTTAAAGGTAAAGAAGATTTTTGCAAACTTTGTGGAAAACTTGTCTCTTCAATTTCCATTTTTTGTGCTTGTTTCTAAAAAACACTAAATGTTCTTTTTTTGTGATGGAAATTCTCCATTTGTTTTCCATTTGATTTTGAGAAGAAGGGTACTTACCTATGCCTTAGTAGTCAGGCGACCCTATGAAGAACAAAAGGGAATGTGTTAGTACATGAATCCTCAGGGATTGTAAAACTGGAAACGATACAACATTACCCTTGGTTAGTTTCACCATTTGGTGGCAAACCACAAAATGAATGTAGTGTTTTAAGGCTTGAAGAGAATCTCAAGTCTTTGGTCTCATTAGTTCAAGCATTTTCCTCTTTTAGCAAAAATAAGAGATGCAAAAGTTTTTATTTTTATTTTTATTTTTTACATGGCAACCTTGTTGCTATTTCTGGGGATCAAACCCCGGCCGTTCCTGGACCACTTCATTCCCCATACCACCAGGCTGAAGCTCAAAGTGTTTATGGGGTGCTTCTTATTTCATTTAATTGAACCAACTCAAGGATGACATGTCTTTTTACATCGAGTCACGTGCATTCAATATGTGTTGCCCCCATATGCTTGCTTGGTCGATATGTGTTCGGCGTAAATCAATTTCTCGAGTTTGTTCCTCGAATGCCAATACTTCTCTTTGTTTCAACATGTGAGGGCATTGTTCCTTAGATGTTTTGCTCCATTTATTCCATCAAAATGGATTGGTTAGGCCTTAGCATGCCTTCTTGGTATAAGGTGTTGCTCCTGTAGTTGATGTGTACCATTTCCTACAAGAGATGGGGCATGTTATTTGTATTCCAAAATTGAATTGGACTAATTTAGGAACGATACTCGCTTTTTGTGCTTAATCAATTGACTATGTTTCATCTTGCTCATGGGTGTGAGTTACTCCGCTTTAAGTGATTTGCCCCATTCATCAACTACAAGGAAAAAGAGACGAATATGTTATTTTCATACTCGACATGATTCATTTTATGAACATTATACTCCCTTTTACGGCATATCTGATGGTATCATTCCATCCTATTTCCTTGGCTATGGAGAGGGATTTGCTCTCATGATTGACAGCAATTTACTTGGCAAATGTTTATTCCATTTGAATCTTTCCCTTTTTAGAAGCTGGATGACTCAGGCATTATGTTTCCTTGATCCATGTTGTGGCCATATGCCCCAATTAAAATTTCCCTTTTTAGGCTAGGTGATCTTTTGCCATTTTTGCTGCATCAATGCATTTCCCACTTCATAATTTGTAAGCATGGGTGGCTATGTTAGTTTATAAATGAGTTGTTTTGACTTTTGGAATGAACACACCCTTTTCTTTTTGAGATTGTGTGATTCTGGACCAGGTTGTCCTCCCCATGTAGTCTTGTTGATTACCAGTAGTTTGCCTCACTAAAATCTACACAAAGTACAAGAACAAGTCATTCCTAAAATAAATCGAATTAAACTTGAAATGATTACCACCTTTTATTTGAGGGCAACATTTGATGATCGATTCTTGTTTGTGTACATCTACATCTTGAAGCGTTGTCTTGCAGACCACCCATAATCATCTCCATATAGGATTGGATACCAAGAAACCATTGGAAGTGTAGGGATTGCAGATGCTTCTTGTTCACAACCAACGAAGTAGTTTGATGCCAAAGAATGTCCATAGATTTCTTCTTCCACGAAGAATGTTAAATTAATATGAGGTTATCCAGGATGTGGAACTTTTGTGGAAAATTTTCAAAGGAATAGAGATTGATGTTAGGCCAGTAGTTTTGTGAACTTTGAGGCTTTGATGGCTCTTTTCACACTTAGTCACAATGTTTGAATTCATATGCAGCGAAAATATTCATGTAGTACATGGCTCAACCAAATATACCCCTAAATGAGCATGAATTAGTGTATCTCATGACTTGCTCTGTTAGGGAAAGGCTCGTGCTTTTGTCTTTCTAGAGGAAGTAAATGTCAATATTGAACAAAACTGTCATTTTGTCTGTTTAACAAAATGGATAACCGAGTTAGTTGTTGTACAAGAATCCCTATTGGAACGATTACAACCTTACCATCTCAAAGCATCATCCTGTGGATCAACCTGCGAAAGCGATTAAGTAAAGAGATAAAATATTGCGCAAGTTCTTCTTGAAACTCATTTTCAAACATTTTGAAGCTAAGGCATAAAACTCAGCCCAAAGGGTTCATTTGAAACACTTCAAGTGTTTTAAAGAATATAACTTTTATGAACTTTAACTTCTTTATTAAAAAATGTGAGTTGTATGATTTACAAAAGCATTTGATTAGGTCCACAATCAAAACCCAAAACGCAAAACACGGTTCCTAATAGGAATAATGACAAAGATAAAGTACAAGAAGCTCTTTTGTAGAGCAGCATAATATGCACAATTCACGCCCTAGCTTTAAAGTCCACTTTTGTCATGCATGACCTGCGAAAGGAAGATAATGTTAGTATATGAATGAAAAAATGATCTTTCAATAAAGCTGCCTCTTACAATGAAATCAATGCGAGGATACCTTCTTCGTAGTATCCACTTACGAGAATTTGGTATTTCTTCAAGATTTTATTAGTAAGAGGAGATTTCATTAAAAGATCGATCCACGGCGATCAATTGAATGCCCATTATGTTCCAAAAGTTTCATACACAAATGGGGCATTGATTTTGAAAGATTAATTGTAATTTCACTCATACAAAGGTGAGGTGATTTTTCTTTTGAGAAATCAATACACAAAATGTGATTTGAATTTTAATTTCAGGATGTGACCAAGAAAGAATTTTATTGGAAGTTTGATTTTAAGTCTATGCCCCAAAATGTAATCTTGACTTGGAAGAATTTCTATACAAAATGTGACTTTGAGTTCATAATTGAAAATTTAAACAAAAACATATGTTCAATAGATCATAGGTATTTGAAATGCTTATTTATTAAGAGTTAGTGCTGAGCCCATATTTCCAAGGGCATTCCATTGATTTCTGCGAATCTCCAAAAAATGAAAATTTCAATCCGAAGTGAGCAAGTTGATGCAAGAATCATACTTACAATGGGCGAAGAGACTTTTTTTTGCTTTCCAATCACATAGACATGTGGATTTAAGCTTGTGTGGTTTGACACATAAAGGTGGAATTCTAAAGGCTTAAGGTCCCCATTTTGATTAGATCAAAAGAGTTTTCCCTACTCTACACTTACATCGAACAGTTCTCTTTATCAATAATCAAAATGAGCGGGACCAAAAGTGGATAACCATGGGTCATTCCCCGCACGGGTTCCATCTTTTGGCACCTCCTATGGGCTTCCTAGTACATCGGGGTTTTAGATCACAGGTTGTGTGCACAAATGTGTAGTGCTACGGTAAGCATAAAGGCACGCACAACAATTGATATAAAACAACATTTCAATTTCATCCATATAGACAAACATTCCTATGCCTCCCTGCAAAAGAAATGGGTTAACAAACACTCCACCCCTTATTACACCAAACCTACAAAAACAATTAACACGTTGCTAGTGAACTAACCTTGTTTTCCACTCGACTTTGACACGCTGTGGCACCCCCGATACGGCCCCCAATCCATTAGGGTCACCACAGTTCGCTTACCTTTCACTAGACCTGGCAATACATCACTATGATACCATAGAATTATAATGGGTCCATAAGTCCTAGGGGTTTATATCATCTAGATCGATCCCAGCGCAGTTCATATAGCGTAAGCATATTCAAAATCTCCCTATCCCATACTCAACTAAATAATGCAATGCACGCCAACTACACACTTTATATATATATATATATAAGTTAGAGCCGAAAACTTCTATTTACATAACTTGATGGACATCATGAGTCGGTACATCAAAAAGCCAAGGCTTTACTAAGCTCGGCTATAACCAAAAGTATCCGACTCCACAGTAGTCATGTACATCAATCCATCATTCAGTGTCGGCAATCCCAAAAAGAAGCTTCATCTTCCATCCATCGCACTCAGTCACACCCAACCTGGTCCGTCAGCCGACGGTAGCGGCAGCATCCCCAGCATAACCCCATCGTGGCGGACATGCATAGCCAAAAACTCCTAAATGACAGGGCCGGCGGCTGATCCAACGTCATACAAAACCAGAACCCGCACATGAACAAAAACTAACCCCCGTATCTCAGGGTGATGATGCTCTGTGCACTCGCACTCGACATTAGTTGGTATGCCATAGAAAGTACTGAGGGTGACTGGCGATAGAGACATATCTCCTAGTCTGAAATGTTAGTCCCCAAAAGGGGTGAGTACAACCACTCAGCAATAAAAGATCCATCAAACTACACAATGCAACAAGCAAGACAACCAAGATTTCATGTGAAATGCACATATCATCTATGCAATCATGCATATATCTCCATAAGATCCATTCAATGCCTTAATGACCACATTTTCAATGCCAAATAGTACCAACTCAATTCATAGACAATTTATGCACCATGCTATATGCACACACATGCGCATGATTCATTTCCCATTTTGACATTCAAAAGGATCTCATTTTTCCAGGGACAAGTATTTGCATCCCTCCTGGCTCTCGCACCCAACCTGGCATCACGAGACCTCCAGCACACACTTCCAGGCATCTCGCACCCCAACTGGCATCACAAGGCCTCTGGCACACACCTCCAGGCATCTCGAAACTCCTGAGGACATCCGGCACACACCTCCGGGCATCCGGCACACACCTTCGAGCATCCCAACACTCCCAGGGCATCGTCGACTTAGCCGTCCGACGGTATCATCAACATCACAATATATACATATATGTCTCATTTTGAAAATAACATTTGATGCAATACAATCATAAGTTTCAATGAGTTTACAAAGCCTCATCAATTTCATTTTTGATGTCATATGATATGCTAAATGTCACCACACCCGTTGTATAAATGACGACCCAAGGCATCACAACTCATAGAGCAATTCAATTGTTCTTGAAATAAAACAATTTTTGGATAAAATAGAATTTAACATGTTATAAACGAGATCTAGAGAAAAAGGTTTTATGAAGAACACCAAGTCAAGAAAATTTTGTATAAATCGCAATGGTCCATGCATCACAGCCATAAAACTTAAAGCATCGCTATTGCACAGTTTTGATAACAAATTCGGTATAACCACTAAATGAACTCAGAAAATTCTGAAATTTTGATATGTTATAGGTAAAACCTAGAGGAAAATTTTTTGTGAAGAACTCAAAGTTGGATTCATGATTTATCAAGAGCTATAATCACTATAACTCTCCTTAACCCTCGGTAACAGTTTCCAGATTTAACACTTTCAAAGAAAAATCATTTCACCAACCAAAACTTCTTCGTTTCTTCTTAAATTTTAGTATGTTACTCCTCAAGGTGTCATCTACAACTTTCATCAAGAATACAAAGTCAAATTTCAACTGGATAATTGTATAAAATTCACGGAGTCGCCAAAGGCAAGCTGTTTTTCCATGAATCAGTTTGCTAGCTTGAAGAACTACTCCTATACTTTCGAAATTCCAACATCCAGCATCAAGATTCAAAAATCTCCAAGATTTAACAAATTTCACTAGACTACCACAGTATAGCATAATGTAGATCAATGGACTTCACTTGCCTTAAGTTCAACGCAACCATAGCAAGCAAAACAGCGACTTGAGGACTTCGGGCGCCGCTCAATCGACGGTGAAGCTAGGCGACGTTGACGGTGGCAGCAAGTGTACGCATGGCGGGGATGGTCTCCTTCTTCCCCTCGCCGATGCTCCCTCACAACTCTCTCTCTTTCTCTCGGTTTCTCACTCGGACTCTCTTCCTCTCTCTCACTTGCTTGCCCGCTCGAACACTCTCGGTCTCACTCTCTCTCTGGCTTTAACCGAATGCTTTTGGTTTTCTTTAGTTAATTGTTTTGTTTATTTTGCATGTAGGTGACAAGTGTTCTCATGGGAAGGACAAGTGGAAGATGGTTATGGACAAATGTAAAATGGCATGCATCTTCCTCCCCCCCCTTGTCTCGATTCTCTTCTTCTCCCCCTTCTTTCGGTCAATGGCTTTAGGGCCCCCATGGGCCGCTTGAGCCCAAAAGTTTTGGGCCAAAAGAATCCAAATAAACAGGCCCATAAACAAACCCATAATCTTTGCACCATTATGAAGCATTTCATTATTTTTCTTAAAGAAATAAATTTTGCATTCTCCTAATCCAATTGCTTCATATACAACTGCAAAACCAAAGTTCTTGCATGGAAAAGAAATTCGATCAAGCAGCAAGATTTCTTTTCCTTATTTGTCGAATCACACAATGAAGAGACGTACAAGATTCTCAAGTTCGACCCAACTCCTCAAAATTTTATCCTTAAATTTCAGCTTGCATGTTCCTCATACTGGACCGAATTCCATCCCTTCGTAACTAGAAAAAAAAAATATTATTCAGTCATAGTCCAAAGTTTTTCTCTTGTTGCATGGTTGATTAGTCCATTGCTAGACATATCAATCCAATAAACAAATACGAATTTATGCCCATAAATGATATCAATGCCACATTCCAACGATACTTCCATCGATTGATCATGACTGTCACCTATCCGAGGATCATCTAAATTTTTGGATGCCACACACGCACTATCAAATGAAGACCATGTTAGTGAACAACCAACCAAGTTATTATGGCCTAAGCCATCTAAGGTTTGTAACCAAGTCACCAGTGGAGTCACCAAATTGTCATGACCTCTCTTTTTCCGTCCGGGGGAAAAGGAAGAATATTTAGGGGTATTAACCTAAGGAGGCGGACCAACGGCCCTAGATTAGGTGCAAGCTCTCCCCAAGCCCATACCTCCCATGACGTTGGATTTTGTTTTTTAGTTCTTAACAACCTATGTATTTCTAGAAGTCGCCACTAGCCTATTGGGATCGGTTAGAAACCAATCAAGATGCAGGAGTGTTGTCTCGATTCCTATGCAACCAGAGATTTCTAGGACCAGGGACTTGGTTACACCAATGTTTCTATTAGTGCCCTTGCGATACCACTAACTTGGAAGGTTATTCATCTAAATGGCCACACAATCTTAATTACCAATTATAATCCTTATAAAACCACTAAGCGTCCATGCAAATGTTTTTGTTAGTTTGTTTTCCTTAATGTCTAGACTAATCCTATCATTTACACTCAAATTAATAAAAAGCGGTGCGCAAGTAAACATCCAAGAAATTGAAATGACTTGAAAATAAATGCGGAAAAGGAAAACCCGATACAAGTCGAGCGAATAATATTACATGGCATTGTTATCACGCCCCGGGACAGGACCCCCATGAGCAAAATGGGAATTTAAATGTGCATGAAATTACTCTAAATGCATTAAAATACTCTAAATAATTTAATCTATGCAACATGGATCATTTACGAAAATGATTATAAAATACCAAAATAGCATTAAATTAGGAAAAATGACTTTATAAAATTAGGAAAATCTCCTAGATGTCATTTTTGGCTTAATTTGACACCATCAATAAGTTTAAATAGATTTTATGAAATTTTCTGATTTTTCGATTTTTATTTTATTTTATATTTGAAAATAATTCCCTAAACCGATTTATGCTTGATTTACACTAATATTGTGGCATCCTAAAAATTTCATGGCGACCTCTAGATACATTAAGACCTATGGAAATGGGATGGAAGTGCCATAGGACAATGTATGGCCTTTAGACCAATGGATCACAATAAATTAAGGCCAAGCATTCTATTGGACAATTATTTGATGGGGAAAGTTCTATTCTTGGCCGTGTGTTTTATAAGTTAGAATTTATTGATTTATGATTTCAAGTTTTATGGCCAAGTGAATAAGGGTAATTAAGTATTTATATGAATGGGTAATTAGGTGATAATTAAATGGGGAAAATTAGAGGAGAGTGGGCCGAAATTCTTAGGCTAAGCTGGCCCAAAAACCCAGCCCACAACCCCACCATTCGACTGGCCCATGAAGCCAAAATGGGGGCTGCCATCGACCAAGGGGGTGGGGGAAACCGGTTTACATGTCTCTCCATTTGTCCCAAGAAGAAAGCAAAGTGTTAATGCATGCAAGACTAATGATTGCTAATCATTGAAAGGAAGAAATTAGAGAGGAGAGAGGGGGGCGGATTACTCGAGGGATTGAACCAAGAGAGAGAGGAGTGTCGTGCGAAGGAGAGGAAAAGAGAAAGTGGGCGTGCGAGAGAGAAAGAGAGAAAGGAAGAAAGAGGAGGTTCGTCGCTGCCGAGTCCCGCCGTCGAGTCTGCCTTGCCCCGCTGTGTATTTGCTGTGTTTCTCTTGGATTAGAAGCAAGTAGAGTCCATTAATCTATCCTTTGCTTATTGTGATGTGTGTGTGGTGAATGGAAAACTTCGGATGTGGTAGAGGTGAAGAAATTTTGAAGTTATAGGAGCTAAGTTCAAATCTAGTATTCTGTTTCTAGAAAAACAGTCCGACCTTTGATGATTTCGTGAGTTGCATTCAATGTTCTAGTGGAAATTTGGCTTCGAATTCTTAATGAAAGTTGTAGAGGACTTCTTGGAAGTAACATATCAAAATTTCAAAAGAAATGAACAAGTATAGACCGGTGAAACTATTTTTCTTTGAAGAAGTTAGATCTGCAAATCGTAATGCTGACCTAGTGTGATTTTGTGAATTTTATAAAATTTTCTGGTTGAAATGTGATCTAGTGTTTTGAATGAAAGTTGAAGATGACATGTTAATGAGTAATATACTAAAATTTTAGAGGAAATGGATGAGTTTAGGTTGGTGAAACAATCTTTTATCCGAAACGGTTAGATCTGGAATTCGATGCCGAGGATTATGGACGGTTATGGTTGTTATAGTTTTTTAATTTATCATGAATTAGATTTCAAGTTCTTCATGAAATATTTACTTCTAGACTTTCTATAACAGATAAAAATTTCAGAATTTTGGGAGCTAATTTAGGATTTTTACCAAATTTGTGAATGAAACTATGTATGGTAATATTCCGAAATTATAAAGACTGTGATGCGTGGACTATACTGAATTGTATGATGTTCTTTTGATATAGTGTTCTTCACGAAATACTTCCTCTAGATCTTTTATATAACATGCTGAATTTTTAGAATTTATCAAGGCTGTTTACTATTTTTCAAGAATTATAACCAAAGGAGTGCAATTTGTTTTTATTCAAAAATTTGCTGTATTTTCAAAAATAAATGAATTTGCTCCATGTGATATAATGTCTTGAGTGGTTGATTTTGCTGCGTATGTGGTGACATTTTTGGCATGTTATATAACATCAAAAACGGGTTTAGACCTTCGATATTATTGCATCAAATGCCATGTTGAAGATGAGATAGATGTGTAAATATAAATTATAATAATGATGATACTGTCGGAGGTGTGAGCCGACGATGCCCCGGGAGTGTTGGGATGCCCGGAGTGTGGGTGTCGAATGCTTGAAATGTGTGTGCCGGATGCCTCGGGAGTGTCGGGATGCTCGGAGGTGTGTGTCGGAAGCCTTGGAGGTGTGTGCCGGGGGGATTCCTCGTGATGCCAGTTGGGGTATGAGATGCCCGGAGGTGTGTGCCAGAGGCCCTCGCGATGCCAGGTTGGATGCGAGCAATAAATTGTGGGATGCAAACATTAGTCCCTAGATGAAAAATGATGAGATTCTTGTGAAAGATAAGAATTGAAATTGAATCATGTGCATGGGTGTATGCATATGGCATGATGCATGATCTGCTTATGAAAGTAAATTGATGCCATTTGATATTGAAAATGCGATCATGAAGGCATGAATGGATCTCATGGTGATGTATGCTTGATAGCATGGATGATACGAATCATGGTGATACATGCTCGATGGCATGGTGAGATATGCATAACTGCATGGTGATATATGACCGATGGCATGGCAAGATATGTATGACTGCATGGTAATATATGCACGACTGCATGGTGATGTATGCTTGATAATATGAATGCTATGTGCTTTACTCGTGATATCTTGATTGTCTTGCTTGTTGCATTGTGTAGTTTGGTGGATCTTTACTACTAAGTGGTTGTACTCACCCCTTTGGGGTTTAATATTTCAGATTGAAAGATGCCTTTGCCACCAGTCGTGTGTGGTACTTATTATGGATTGCCACTTGATGTTGAGGTGGAGTGCACGGAGCATTCCTATGTTAGTGTACCTAGTCTGGTGTTTGTCTGAGTCTGTGTCTTGGTGATGTACGATGTGGGTCTTACTGATGGCCCTGTTATCCAGGAGTTTTTGTCTGTTCATGTATGGCATGATGGAGTGATGCTAGGGATGCCGCCGCCGCCTCCAACTGACGCACCAAGTTGGGTGTGATCGAGCGTATGGCTGGTGGAGGACAATACTTTTTGGTTAACTGACACTAGATGATGGATGAGTGTATATGTCAATCGTAGGGTCGTGTTCTTTTGAGTTAGCCGAGCATAGTTAAAAGCTTTGGCCTTTTTGCTGTACCGACCCGAAACGTCCATCATGTATATGTAAATAAAAGTGACTCAGCTTTATTGTTTTATATGGTGAATAGGTGGTGTGCATTGCATTATTTGTCATAGGAGATGGATTAGGGAATTTTGATTATGCTTCCGTTACATGAACTGTGTTGGGACTGATCAAAAATAAATAAATAAATATGTAGACCCCCAGGTTTTATGGACCCGCTGCAATTGAAATGGTATTAGAGTGGAATGTTATCAGGACAAGTGATAGGTGAGTAGGCTGTGGCGACCCTAGCGGATCGGGGGCCGTGTCGAGGAGTGCCACATCCCCTTTTTTGGTATCAGAGCAATGGTTGTAGGTGGAGTGATAAGGTGCCTCATTTGGAAATTGAGGAATATGATGACAATGCACACCATAGGAATTAAGTGGAATAGTTGGTTAACTTTGAATAACGGGTGATGGGTATTCACTCATAGATCCCTAGTATTTTATTATGAGTTGTCTTTAGGTGTCAGTAACATATTTATGTTACTTATATAGTAGTAGTTGCTTTTAAATAAAGACAGTGAGTCTCAGATTATTCCTGAGGCAAATGCTTAGAAACTGCAGGAAAGTCATGGTGCGAGCTAGAAGTGCTCATCCATCGAGGGCTGAAGCCTCTGTTGCAAGGGCTGAACCCTTAATGGAAGATATCCTGCAGGCATTGGCCAATATTGGAAATCTGATGGAAAGGCAAGCGTAGCAACAATCCGGAGTGGAACGCCGCCCTCAAGGACTGGTGGAGCAATTTCTGAAGCTGAAGCCACCTAAGTTTAGTGGAATGGGAAGTCCTAAAGAGGTGGAACATTGGATTGATGAAATGGAGCGAATTTTTTGATTTTTGGACTGTAGTGATGCTGAAAAGATAGTTTTGGCAGATTTCCAACTGGAGGGAAATGCAAAGTTTTGGTGGAGGGCTTCAAGAGATACAATCTTTCCACTAGGTACTAATATAAACTGGGATGAATTTGTTAGAGCTTTTAATATGAAGCATTTCTCTGACTGTGCTAAGGATAAGAAGATTACTGAATTTGATCAGTTGGAACAAAAGGAGCTGACAGTGGATCAGTATAAGGCGAAATTTTTTGAATTGTTTAGGTATGCTCCCAGATTGGTTGAGGATAGAGAGGAAAAAGCTAAGAGATTCCTTAAAGGGTTGAAGATTGATATCAGGAAAACTTGTGCCTTTGAACATAAGGGATTATAATGAGATTTATGAAAGGGCACAGTTGGTAGAGCAAGAACTGGTGAGAGAGCGATCAGAGTCTAAGAGACAGCTGAATTTTAGTGATATCAGAAGAGGTAAGAGACCCTATCCTGGTCAAGGTCAGACCTAGGATGCTAAGAAAAAGAGTAATTTTGGAAATTTTGGAAGAGCTAGAGATGGCCTGAATAGAGGGAAAGCACCCTATCAGCTTGATGTTTGTCGAAGGTGTGATGGGCGACATGGCCCAGGACCTTGCAATGGACGGTTGAGATGTTATGATTGTGAACAGGTAGGTCACCTTAAGAAAGATTGTCCACGAGAGAGACCACAGTTGAGCGCCAGCTTGGTGCGGCAAGTGCCACAAAGTAGTACTAGACCAAGTTTGTCAAGGAGTTCACAGAAACCACCAGCACAAGGAAGGGTGTATGCGGTCACCCAAGAGGAAGCAGAAACTTCAAAAAATGTTATATCAGGTACGATTTTCATAAAATGGCAAGAAGGCATATGCATTGTTTGACACAGGTGCTACGCATTCATTTATATCTGAAAGATATAGGCAATTGAGAGAAATAGAAGCTACGCCTTTTGAGACGCCTCTTTGTGTTTCCACGCCTTTAAAGAATATGGTGTTATCTACGATGATGTGTGCAAAATGTAAGATAACTATAGAAGGACGAGATATGGAAATAGATCTAGTTGTAATGGCTATGTATGACTTTGATCTTATCATAGGAATGGACTGGCTCCATAAGCATAAGGCTAAGGTGGATTGTTATAGGAAAGTGATCCAATTCATCTTACTTGATCGGTTTAGTTTTGAATCCTTCGGAGGTCAGACAAACCCCTCAGTAGCCATTATCTCAATGGTAGAAGCTTGTGAACTACTTGACAAAGGATGTCAAGGAAAAAAAATGGACTTTCTTGGCCCACCAGGAGGGTGGTTTTCAGGGGACTTTAGGAGACCTTCCCGAACTCTATTTGGGATGTGCAACCTATGGATTGAAAGATATTTGAGTTAAGTTTCACTCTATACTTGAAGGTTTTGGCTAATTTTGACTATAAGTTTGTGAAAAATTCACTTTTCTCTCTAAAGGTTGATGTGGAATTTTTGCGTTCTCTCTTTCTTGAGTTGCATTTGGAGGTGTTTTTGGAGAACGACTGTGAGCTCCCCGCTCTCCTTCTCATCTCCTCACTTTCATCCCTTGAAAGAGCTTGCTTCATAGATCGTATCCCCTAAATTAAGGGATTTTTGGTCAATCTTTTGTCTATCTACCAAGCCTGCCAACTGAGCTAGTTCACCCACTTTCTGACTTAGCCAAATTTCCACTTTTGCAGCTATTGAGTGTGCAGATTTGGCGCGATTTTCCCATGCCTTCAGCAGCTTATCCCCGACCAATGTTTGTCCACTTGCAGTACCAATAATGGTCTTCCATCATGTGCAAAAATCAGGCTGGTTGGGCAAGTGAGGAGGATATGGTGGGGCCACAAAGTTGCTTACTCAGCAACTCTGAATTGAGACCAACTCGTGGACTGAGTTTTGGCTGTTGATTTGAGTGCTTTAATGCATCAATTTGGCTGCGGTTTTTTTTTTTTTTATCAATTAGCAAGCTCATGTATAGTTATTTAAGATCTTGATCATTTTTCTCAATTGTCTCCACCCAATTTTGCAAGGGAGTCCCTGAAAGTTGGCCATTTTTCTGGCACCCCCGAACGGCCCCTAATCCGCTAGGGTCACCACAGTCCACTTGCCTCTCTCTTGACCTGATAATATATTATTGTGATATCAAAGAGTTATAATAAGTCTATAAGTCCTGGGGGTTATATCTTTTAGATTGGTCCCTGCACAATTTACATAGCGGAAGCACATCCATCAACTCCCCTTTCACAAATTAAAATGATACACACCAACTAAACACATTTATAGGTAATAAGCCAAACACTTTTATTTACAAAAAACTATATGGACATCTTTAGTTGGTACACCAAAATGCCATAGTCTTTTATACTCAGCTATACTTCAAAAGATGACTGACATCTTTTCTAACAGTCGTATACTTAAAGTCCATCAATCAATGTCGGCGTCCAAAAGTTCCTTCCTTTGCTCTCCTCCTCCTCACGATCATATCCAATCACTCGATCCATCTGCTGGTGGCAGTGGTAGCAGAGGTATCTTGTCTAGTCTGAAATGTTAGTCCCCAAAAGGGGTGAGTACAACCATTCAGCTGTAAAAGATCCACTAAACTATATCGTGCGTAGCCATCACAATCTAATTTCATGTAAGATAGACAAAACATGTATAATCAAAGGAAATGGGTGATGTGCATCCTTTTTCATAAAACCTCTCAATGCAATGACAAGTGCAATTTCAAAGCTAAGATGCACAATTTCAGTCACACGGGTCCTGATTATAGAACCAAACTGTTATGACATGTCCTATTCCATGCCACACAATTTAATCTTATAACCAGACCACACACACACTTATAACTAGACCACACACACACTTAGTAGAGCCATCGATTTTAATATTCAAAAGGTTTCACCCCCCAAAGGACCAATGTTTGCGTCTGTCTGGGCATTCGCACCCAATCCTGCCGTTGCGAAGTCCTTCGGCATTACACCACTAGGCCACCGAGCATCCAGAGTGTGTTCCGTTACACCTCCAAGCATCTCGCATCCCACCTGCCATCACGGGGAATCGCCGGGGCTCGCCATGAAAATGGTTACCCCAACCCTCCAGAATTACGTACCAACATACCACCGGGCATCCCCGGAATTACGTACCGATATACCACCGGGCATCTTGAAAATCCCGGGGACCCTCTAGGGCACTGCGGACCCCAGGCATCCAACAGCATTGACTCATTCGATCCTATGGGCATCCTGACTCCCGGGGTATCATCGACTCAACAGTCCAACGGTATCATTAACATCTTAATTTATTTCAATATCAAAAACATTTTCAATGCAATGACATTGGAAGTCTCATGAGTTTTCATTGAAATCTTTCAGCATTGAATGATTTGCTGAATGCCAAAACAATTTTAAAACAACAACCACATCTGAAATTCCTTTTGAATGCTTGAAAATCTTTCTTCGTGATATCAAACAATGCAAACTAAGATTTTCAAAAGCATATCAATATAATAATCGTAGGCTTTGAAATCATTTGCCATTTTCATGTCAAAATGTTTTCGAATCACCAATGTAGAGAATCCTTTGGGTTCTTGAAAATCCCACTTTATGATTCAAGTAGTACAAAATAGGGATTTCAAAGACACGGAAATATAACAATAATAGTCTTTGAAAATAGGTAAATCTCATATCATTGAAATCAATTTATAAAATCAAAAGCATGATACAAAATCCATAAAATCCATTTTCAGAATTTAAATCTCAAATGCTTTTCGAAATCCACATGAATAGCCTCGAGTCGCACTCGTACATCACAGCTCGAATTAAAACAATTTATCACAACCATAAGTAATTTGAAATCGGCATGTCGGCAAATCCAAATCTCAATTCCACCTTAAAGATTTTAAAATGGTTCATATAAAAGTTCGGAATTTCGAGGACACTAAACATTTCTTGAAACATTTACAAGTGGTGCCTCGGTACATAGAAGTTTTAACTTAAATCGGGAGATTTCCAAAACAGTTCACAATCAAAATCTTCAAAGCTTTGCAACAACAAAGATTGATGCATTTTGGAAGGCCAAAATCGCATGTATTCATGAGAAATATGCAGCTCCCTCAATAGCCTGGTCCCAAACCAATTCAGTTATTCTAGAAATCACCATTCAACATCAAAACTCAAGTATCTCCAATCTAACTGCACTACATCAGACAACAACAGCAATGCATTACATAGATTAGTAGACTTTTACTTGCTTAGGTCCTGCGATGTTAATGGCAAGAAATCAGGGAGCTCGCAGTCACGGGCACAGCTCAGCAACCAAGTGCGAGCAGCATCAGTGTCGTGCAGTGAGACGGTGAGGCGTGATCAGCGTCAGCCACGGCGCGGAGTGGTGGTCGGTAGTGAGGTGCGAATGAGAGGGTGGGAGAATTCCTAACTTAGCCTACTGAAGGATTCGCTTGATAAAAGAAATCCAAGCTGCCGAGAGAGAGAAGAAGAGGCGGTGTCGAAGAAAACGAATGAAGCTTGCTTTGCCACTTGTCCTTACCGCCCGTTGATTCTATGAGTCAACAATCGCAAGTCTGGTGGCGGCAAGAGGAGGAGACAGGTGGGGAAACGTGGCTGCTCTTGGTGGCCTTCACTTAGTTGACTCCTATAGTCAACTAAATGGGACTCGGTGGCAGCTGGGAAGCGCCGACAGCTGGGGATTAACGTGGCCGTCCACTGAAGTTTTTGGCTGCCACCCGTTCCTCTCCATGCAAGGACGTGCCCATCATTTAGGGGACCGCATGGCTCAAATATTTTCCTCTTGATTGACAGCCGAATGGACTTTGCATGGACTGCAGCACGCCATTTTGCATTTTTCATGCAAGATGTGGGTTCTTGCTGTTGACTAATTTCAAAGAAGAAACGTGGCTGCGTGGAGGAGGGGCTGTTTGTGGCCGTATGCTTCAACGTAGCAACAGAGAGTTGGAGTCCATTTTTCCCATTTTGTTGACTCCTAATGGTCCTTGTTTCAATGGCCGCATGCATGAAGGGAATTTTACGTGGTTTTTTTTAGTCAAATGTGATTCCTTTGGTTGACCGGCCACAATGGGAAGGGGAACATATCTTCATGGCCGTGCATGGGACACTTCTCTCCGAAAGTTGATGTTTCGGAATGACGGGTGGTGATGAAACGATGGCCTAATGCCATACCAACAATGACGATAACAAAATAGTGTCTGCAATTGGTGCTAATGACACAGTCCGTTGATACTCCCATCGACCCGTGATGAGCCATTACTTATTCGAGGTCGACGAAAACCCGGATGCCACAATTTTCTTGCCCGAAAATGCCCAATTCAATGCGGTTTGGTCCTTTTTTGCCCGATTTGATTAATTAGACCTGAACCAAGTTCAATTTCAACTCAATTGGGGGCCGAGATGATGATTTAAGGGCTCGGGCGCAAATTTTGCAAATTTTGCGAATTAGTCCCTCATCTTTTAGAAATTGCATTTTGGCCCCAATTTACCATTTTAATTCCATTTTGACCTCCTTGGCTTGGCTAGTCACATTTAGATCATTGGCCCCAACTTTTTCTTTTTTTTTTTTTTTATTTTTTTGAATCATTTTTAACATATATTTTTAATTTTTTAGTTTTTAATTTTTTAAGGAAAACATCTTCCATTTAAAAAAAAAACTATACTAAACACCTAGATATTCTATATGCAAGAATTTGACATGAAATATTTTTGCGGAAAAACAAGCTCCCATTTTTTTTAGAAATGATTTTCGGGCAAAAATTTAGGTGTCAACAATTGTAAGCCATGGATCTTTGTGATAGGGCTAGCAAGAGCACCTAGAGGGGGTGAATAGTTCATCGAAGAAGTTTTTGCAAAGCTTTAACAAAGTAATTCGACTTCTAAGAATAATAGACTAAAGATGTAAAAGATTATAAACACAAGGTAAAGAGATTAGGGAAAGAGAATTGAAACACAAGGTTTATAGTGGTTCGGCTTAGACCAAGCCTACGTCCACTCTCCCGCACTGATAGCCCACTGGCTGGATTCCACTAAAAATCAAAAGAAATTTTACAGTCTCGCATCCTTGATTCCACAATGTAGAGACTTTGCTATACTTCCTCAAGGTCTCACAAGTATTTAATCTTTCTTTTGAGTATAGTTGAAGCTCTACGAAATGAAACAACTAAGAACTAAGAACTTCAGAATTTGGAATTTTTCTTTCATGCACACACTCGAATAACTTAAGCGTCTTCCTTATATACTCCTCCATGCCTTCATAACCATTGGCATCTTCCAAAGGAGTTCTTCCAATCTACCCGTTGGACAAAATCAATTAGGGAGATCTCGAGTTTTTTAAGGAATGTGATGATAGTCCACCAATCCTACTTGCCCATACAATCAGGATCTAGGTTTCTATAAGTAGAACCTTCCAAGTATACTTCGCCATAAAAGATCTAATTATCCGAATTGATATTAATAAGAATAATTGATCATAAGATGCTTTCTCTAGCCGTAAAATCTTCTACAACCACATGAACCAGATCCTTAAAGATATACTTGCATTTGGACAAGTCTTCTTCATCAGATAAAACTTTCCTTCATTGGTCTAGAGGGGGCAAACTTTAAATCTTGAGTCTTGAGTCTTCAAACTTTAGCAATAGAGTCTAGAGTTCAACAGACTCTTAACACTTGAGTTTACAAGTCTTCAGACTAGACTGATGGAAACGTTTTGTCAACTTCAAAACAAATAATGAGGTTTTCTCCAACAATCTCCCCCTTTTTAATGGTGACAAAACTTTCCTACAGATTTGAACACTTTTGACCTACAAGACAACACTTAAGCAAACCAAACAACTACCCTTTCCATAATCATTATCATAGCTTAAGTTATTGCAAGTCAAAGCATCAAATCAAACAGTCCAAATCACAACCAAACAAAAGATAAGTCCAACAAGTCTCCAACAATTCAAACAAAAGTTAAATCAAATCTGCATCCAAACTTCTCCCCCTTTTTGTCAACAGCAAAAGGTGGAGAACGAATAAAAAGAGTTGTTGAAAATAGAGGCAGAATCATGGCTGTTTTGGAAGGCGAACAAGCTCGAATTCTCCCATAGAATCCACAGTCTTCTTAAGCCTTGCAAAACTCTACTTTAGTGACTGGAAATCTACACTCTATACTGTAGACTACACTTGATTCTTCAAGGCATTCAACTGATCATGCAAAGACACTCAAGTAGCCATGAAAGCATTTTTGAGATCTTACATATCATATCCCAATAGAATCTCTAACAGCCTCGAAAAGTCAGCTGTTTGTTCTGTAGCAGCATTAGATCCAGCAAAGTCAATTCCAGGGACTTTAAGAGCATATGGATCTTCAGCAGATTGTCCACCATGACTTTCTTCGGATAATGAGAAGCATAAACATCTTTTGGATCTGCAACGGAGCGTCTCACATCACTTGTAAATAAAGGTGAAGAAGTACTTTTTGTTCAATAGCTCCCCATATCCGTTTGCTTTTAAGAGGAGTAGAAACAACTTCTTCAACTGCAGCTTCTACGACAGAGTGATGTTTGTCTTTGTCAAGAGCTCCAACAGTCCCAGTGTCGGCCATTTCAGATTCACTAGACAAAGAGACAGCCAAAGTTGGCTCACAAGAGTCTTCGTGACCCTGGTATCTCTCTTCTTCTCCTTCTTGTCCTTTCTCTTCTCTTCTTCTTACTTCTTCTTCCTCTTTTTCTCTTTCTTCTCTTCTTTCCTCTTCTTCCTCTTCTTCTCTTCTTTACTATGCCCTCCTCTGTTCTTCAGTTTCTTGCTCTATCTCTTCTCTCTCCTTTTCTCCTTCCTGAGGCTCTTCTCGAGTCTCTTCAAAGCTGACACAACTTTTCTAATTTTGTAAGGCTGAAAGAGTCAATGCGTCTTCATCTTCTTCATCCTACAAGATGAGAACTCTCTTCTTCTTCTTCACCAAAGCATCCATGGGCTCCTTGCCTTTTCTCTTGGCTGCAGCAAAGTCTTGTCTTGTTTGCACGGGAGACTTCTCCTTCAGGAGCTCTAACACCTTGTTCAGCTCTTTCAAGCACATCTTTGTGACCATTTTAAATTCAATCACCATTGGAGAAATTGTTTTCAAACTTAATGGTACAGGGATGTGAATGTTAAAATGTCTAAAAAGACGTAAGATAAGAGCAGAATAAGGGAGTTGTCCCTTATCCTTTACCACTGTTCGACACACGTGAAACAAGAAGGTGTGGGGCAGAGAGAATTTGTAGCCAGTGTTGATGGCATACATCAATTTTACTTCAGACCGAGAGACATCAGTCTTGGAAGTTGACTTGGGACGTATACAATTGATTACAATCTTGTGCAGCAAGATGTTTGAGGCATTCATCCTTGAATAGGAAATCTTGCCTTCAACATCCCTATCTTTCACCAACGACGGAGTAGCATAAGCAATAGATACGCTAATTGGTTGGAAACTCGTTCTTTCCTCCCTAATTATATCAGCCAACGTGTCCATATTCACCAAGAACTCCTTATCTCTCACTATAAAAGAAAAGCTGTTTGCATCCACGAAAGATATGTTTGAATAAAAGTAAGCTGTGAGTTCAGGATAAGTAACAGTGGATTCAGAACAAAAAGTGCTCTAATTGCAGTAGAGCCAGCTTCTCTCACAGATTGACTTTTACTGAATCAAGGAAATCAAAATTGACATTCCTAGGGTGCATGACCCCTCTCTTCAGTAGATTCGAATAAACTCTCTTGTGGTTCTTTGATCTAAACAGATTGGAACCATTAGTAATATTTGTAGCCACTCCCGTTCTAGGCTGAAAATGGGAAAATATCCTTTCATTGTCATCCAGTCCTTGAGGTTGATTAACAGTCCCAAAGCATGGGTCACTAGGAAAGTTAGCGAACGCTTTTTCAGCCGATCCTTTTCGGCAATACCCATATTTTCCATGTCATGCAGAAAAAAGAGTCTCACTCTTATAACCTCTCTTGCAGGTATTCATCAATCAAGGACATAGGAGTTCCCCCTCTTTTCAAAGTAGAATAGAGCTTGAAAGCAACTTGAGGAGATAACGTTCTTATAGGTTCAGCTTTTTCTATAACTTCTTGTTCAAGTTGAGTGGGTGTAGAAGATGGATGTTGCTGAGAGGGTTGATGTTGTCTCTGTTGCTGAGGTGGAGTAGAACCTTCTTCTTTGGTCAAGTCGAAGTGTGTAGGACTCTCGGGCATGTGTCGTGGTCCCCTGCTTGCAATCCTTGAAGACTTTCTTGAAGACATTATCGATTCAAGGGAGAGATTCTCAAGCTTGCTCAAAAAAGGTGAAAGCTTTTTGGGCAAATCAAGAGTGAAAGTGAAAGCAAGTGGGAATTTTGTATTCTAGGGTTTCAGTGTAAAAACGAAGAAGACGAGTCTCTGCTTTATATATAAAAAGCAAGTGCAGCGAGATAAACGAAACAACATAAAAGGAAAAATAAAAATACCTTTTCGAAAAGAATAACTACTTTTTTGAAAATGAATAACTTCCATAAAATCAAAAACTCGGAAAAGATAACAAACAATTACTGATTAAAAGTAATCGTACCTTTCCAATTTAAAATACTACAATAACTTACAGTTGTAACTTTCTCAGTTATTCTGAGTCTGAACAACTTCAGACTTTACCTCTTAGTCTTGAGCACTTCCAAACTTTACTAGATAAAGGATATGATGTTCAGTCTGGTGCGAATAGACTCAAATAGGCTTTTCTCGAGAGGCTTTGTAAATATTTCCGCCAGTTGATTCTTTAAGTCAATGAATTGAATCAAAACTTCTCCGTTTTGAATATGATCTCTAATAAAGTGATGCTGAATCTCTATATGCTTTACTCTTGAATGAAGAATTGGATTCTTTGTGAGATTAATTGCGCTGGTGTTATCACATTTCATCTCTTAACAAGTTCTTTTGCATATTTTTCTTGATGAATGAAAATTTCTTCCTTCAATTGTTTTACTTGTAATCCGAGAAAGAAGGATAGTTCACCCATCATGCTCACCTCAAATTCATCCTACATACACTTAGAAAACTTCTAGCATAGGTTTTCATCAGGTGATCCAAATATAATGTCATCAACATAAATTTGAACAAGTATAAAATTTTTACCTTCTCTCTTAATAAACAAAGTAGTATCCACTTTTCCTTTGACAAAACTGTTTTGAATTAAAAACTTATTGAATCTATCGTACCATGCTCAAGGTGCTTGCTTTAAACCATATAAAGCAATTTTCAGTCTGAATAATAAGTCCGGTCTCTTTGGGTCTTCAAATCCGGGAGGTTGTTCCACATAGACTTCTTCTTGGATAAATCTGTTTAGGAATGCACTTTTGACGACCATTTGGAATAACTTGAAATTTTTATAACAAGTAAAAGTAAGCAGTAATCTAATAGCTTCTAACCTTGCTACTGATGCATAGGTCTTATCATAGTCTATCCCTTCTTCTTGAGTATATCCTTTAGCCACGAGTCTTGCTTTGTTCCTGATCACTTTTCCTTTCTCGTCAATCTTGTTCCTAAAAACCCATTTAGCTCTAATAATGGATTTACCTTTTGGTTTAGGAGTTAATTCCCAAACATCATTGATCCTGAACTATCGAGCTCTTCTTGCATAACTTCAATCCAGCTTTCGTTTGATAAAGCATCTTCTATGCTTTTGGGTTCTAGTTTAGAAATAAGTGCCACAGCACTAGACTCTTCTTGCTTTTTGGATCTTGTCCGAAACCCTTCATTAATGTTACCAATTATGAGTTCTTTAGGATGACTGGACTTGTGCTTCTAGTTGCTGGTTGATTTGGTAGAATGTTGTTGCTCTACTTCAGTTGATTCTTCAACCTCCGTTCGTTGATTTTCTCTAAAAGTCTGAGTTACTTCAAGGGAGTTAGACTTTGTAAGGTCTAGAGTAACTTTGTAAGTCTGAGTTCGTTGATTCTTCAGCTGAGTCTGAATCAGTTGATTCTTCAAAGAGTCTTAGAATTTGATATTCATAGATTCTTCCACAAACTGAGTCTTTTTGTTAAATACTCTGTAAGCTTTGCTGGTGGTTGAGTATCCAATAAAGATTCCTTCGTTTGATTTCTCTTCAAACTTATCGTTCGATCATTTTCATTTTTCAACATAAAGCATTTGCAACCAAATACATGAAAGTAAAAAATAATTGGCTTCTTTCCTTTGAACAACTCATAAATAGTTTTCCCAGAATAGGCCTTAAAAATACTCTGTTGATAATATAACAAGCTGTAGATACTACTTCAGCCCAAAAATGAGAATAAATATTACTTTCAATTAAAAGGGTTTTTGCCATTTCCCGCAAAGATCTATTTTTTCTTTCCACAACTCCATTCTGTTCTTGAGTGTATGGAGAAGAGAAAACATGCTGAAATCCAGAATCATCATAGAATTTGACAAAGTCTTGATTTTCAAACTCACCTCCATGATCTGTCCATATGCTTGAGATAGCATATCCTTTTTCATTCTGTACTCTCTTGGCAAACTTTGAAAAATGAGAAAATGTTTTGGACTTACTTGCTAGAAAGTGAACCCAAGTAAATCGTGAATAGTCATCCACAATCACTAGACAATATCTTTTTCCACCAATGCTATGAGTTTTGGTTGGTCCAAAGAGATCCATATGCAATAGTTGCAAAACACGATTAGTAGTAACTTGATTTATTGGTTTAAAGGAACTTCTTACTTATTTTCCCAACACACATGGTGTACATAGGTCAGAATTTTTAAACTTCAAGTTGGGTAGGCCATGAACAAGTTTATTGGAAGAGATCTTGGCAATTTGCTTCATGTTGATGTGGCCAAGCTTATGATGCCAAAGGTTTGCTTCATCTTTAATAAATTAGACATTGAGGCCTTTCTGGTTTGATATCTAGAAGATAGATGTTCCCATGTCTTCGTCCAATAAAAGATTGTAAAAAATCTTTACTAGTTCCCAAACATATTCCTTCCTGGAAATTGATTTTGAATCTAGTGTCGTACAGTTAACTTATGCTGAGTAGATTGTAATTTAGTCCTTCCACCAAGGAGACATTATTGATTGTGAGACTTCCAATCTTTACAGTTCCACACCCAACAATTCTTGCTTTGCTATTTCCTCCAAAATAGACTTTTCTACCATTTACTTGAATAAACTTTATAAAACAACTTGAATCTATAGCCATGTGTCTAGAATAGCAATTATCCAAATACCATTTAACCCTTTTCTTGATAGTGACCTACAATTAAAAAATAAACTCAAGCTTTCTTTGGTACCCACATTTTCAGAAACTTAAAAGGAAATTAACTACAACTCCAATTCTAATTATACCATATGGATCTGGTGGATTTACGGTATATAGTGATGCAGCTCACAAAGGACTAGGATGTGTTTTGATGCAGCATGGCAATGTCATAGCCTATGCATCGAGGCAGTTGAAACCTCATGAGTTAAATTACCCTACTCATGACTTGGAATTAACAGCTATAGTATTTGCTTTGAAAATATGGAGACATTATTTGTATGGAGAGAAGTTTGAAATCTATACAGATCATAAGAGCTTGAAGTACTTGTTTTCACAAAAAGAGTTGAACATGAGACAGAGAATGTGGATGGAATTATTGAAAGATTATGATTGTGAAATACGGTACCACTCAAGAAAGGCAAATAAGGTGGCACATGCCTTTAGTCAAAAGTCGGTTATGGACGTGGCTAGTTTAAGGATAATAGAGTGGAATTTGTTAAAGTCAGTAGTAGACTCAGAGTTTAAGTTAGAAATGGACCATCTTATCGGTATGCTCATTGCTTTAAGAATTGAACCTGAGATTGTTCAGAAAGTTAAGATTCTGCAAGAATCTGATCCAGAGATTGTGAAAATATGAGATGCTGTGTCCTTAGGGAAAAGATCAGAGTTTCAAGTCTTTTAGGATGGGATAGTAAGGTGTCAGGGACAACTCTGTGTTCCTGATAATGAAAAGTGAGAAAGGAGATCCTATCGGAAGCACATAGGAGTCAATATAGTATCCATCCAGGAAGTACAAAAATGTATAGAAATTTGCGCCAGCAGTTCTGGTGGAATGGCATGAAGACAGATATAGCTAAACACGTTTCACAGTGTTTAACATGCCAGCAAGTGAAAGCGGAACACCGCAAACCCACAGGTCTATTGAGACCATTGGATATACCAGACTAGAAGTGGGAGCATGTGACGATGGACTTTGTGCAAGGAATGCCAAGGACATCAAATGGTCACGACTCTATTTGGGTAATAGTAGATAGTTTGACTAAGTTTGCTCATTTTCTAGTGGTTCGCATAGACTATTCGATGGATAAACTTGCTGAGATATATGTAAGTCAAGTGATACGCTTACATGGTATTCCTATAACAATCACATCGGATTGAGACTCTAGGTTTACTTCAAATTTTTGGTGGAGTCTCCAAAATGCTTTAGGGACAAAGCTTCAATTTAGTACTGCTTTTCATCATCAAACAAATGGGCAAACGGAAAGAGTGATTCAAACTCTAGAAGATATGTTGAGAGCTTGTGTTATTGATTTTAAGGGAAGTTGGGATGAGAGGTTGCACTTAGTAGAATTTGCCTATAATAATAATTTTCAGAAAAGTATAGGCATGGCTCCATATGAAGCATTATATGGAAGAAGGTGCCAGACCCCTATTTGTTGGAATGAAGTAGGTGAAAGGAGATTGACAGAACATGAATTGGTATAAATTACTACTGAGGCTGTTGAAATTATCAGGAAAAGACTTAAAATAGCACAGAGTAGGCAAAAGAACTACGCAGATAAGCGTAGAAGGCCCTTGGAGTTTGATGTAGGAGATCATGTATTTCTTAGGGTATCCCCTATGAGAGAAATATCTCAATTTGGAGTAAAAGGTAAGTTGAGCCTTAAATTTGTTGGACCTTTTGAGATACTTGAAAGGATAGGGGATGTAGCCTATCGACTAGCATTACCTCCTAAACTAGAAAACTTACATGATGTGTTCCATGTATAGATGCCAAGGAAGTACTGGCTAGATCTTGGTCACATACTCGATCATGAAGCCATCAGAGTAGATGAGAAAGTGAGGTACATTGAGGAGCATGTGTAAGTGCTAGATCGGAAAGAACAAGTCCTACGGACGAAGAGAATACCATTGGTTAAGATTTTATGGCGACATCATGATGAGGAGGAAGCCACATGGGAAAGTGAAAATGAGATGAGGGAAAAGTACCCTCACTTGTTTAAAAAGACATAAATGACGTCTAATTTCGAGGACAAAATTCTCTAAGGAGGGGAGAATTGTGGCATCGTAAAAAATTTCATGGCGACCTCCAGATACATTAAGACCTATGAAAAGGGGATGGAAGTGCCATAGGATTATGTATGGCCTTTAGACCAATGGATCACAATAAATTAAGGCCAAGCATTCTATTGGACAATTATTTGATGGGGTAAATTCTATTCTTGGCCGTGCGTTTTATAAGTTGGATTTTATTAATTTGTGTTACAAAATTTTATGGCCAACTAAAATGCAATTAAGTATTTTTATAAGTGGGGAATTTAAGTTAGATTTTTAAAGGAGAGTGAGCCGAAATTCTTAGGCCAAGCTAGCCCAAAAACCCATCCCACAACTGTGGCATCCCGAAGCGCTTGAGGTCACCACAGATACCATAGATGAACCTTAGTCCCTAGGCATTTTTTTTTTTAAACGGTCCTAGCGCATCTTATTTGCGGAAGCATAATTCAATATCGCCATCTCTCCCTCCAACAATCATGATACAATGCACACCAACTACACATCATATGAAAAGATAAGGCCGAACCACTTTTTATTTACATATATTCATGATGGGTTTCTCAGGTCGGTACAACCAAAAAGAAAGGCCAAGACTCTTAACTACACTTGACCACTACCCAAAAAGGTATCTTGACCCCTATATCGATCGTGTCATCCCCCATCTACAAGTGTCGGCTACTTTAAAAAAAAAAAAAATCAGCTCTCTACCCCTCACGCGGCTATCACACCCATCCTGGCGCATTGGGTGGTGGTGGCGGCAACATCCCCCTAAACACTCCATCTCGGCGGATGTGAACTGACAGAAACTCTTGAATGACAGGGCCCCCATCCAGGCCCACATCATACATAACCAGCACTTGCACTCACACAAAAGTCAGTCCAGGGATGGTAACACAATCGATCTCCGTACACTCTACCTCTACATCCGATGGAATGCCATAGAAGGTGCCTTGCGTAACGGTAGGGAGCGGCATCTTTCTAATCTGAAATGTTGGTTGCCGAAGGGGTGAGTACAGCCACTCAGCAAGTAAAGGATCCAATAGACCACTCAATGCATCACACAATACAATCACAACAATCATAGCATAGTACATGGAATTCATGCATCCAAGCATAACTTACCTTGTAGCCATGCATATGTCATCATACATATGTCATGGGTGATCATTATCATGTCATACACATATCATCATACAATGTGTGATCATCGTCACGTCACACACATATCATCATATCATGGGTGATCATCGTCACGTCACACACACATCATCATACCATGGGTGATCGTCATCACGTCACACACATATCATGGGTGATCGTCGTCACATCATACACATATCATCATACCATGGGTGATCATCACCATGTCACACACATATCATCATACCATGGGTGATCATCATCATGTCACACACATCCATACGTATGTCATCACATTATATGTGCATGATTCAATTTCCACTTTTTTTTTCTTTCACTTTGATCACCACATTTCTCTTTCCCAGGATCAGTATTTGCATCCCACACTTTATCACTCGCACCCCAACTTGCCATCGCGAGAAAAAAAACCTCCGGCACACACCACCGGCCATCTGGCACCCCCACATTCAGGGCATCTCACATCCCAACTGGCATCAGGAAGCATTCCCCAGGCACAAACCTCTGAGGCTTCCGGCACCCAACCATTTCGGGCATCTCGAAACTCCCGAGGATATCCAGGCATGTATCACAAAACAACCGGGCATCCGGCACCCCCCATCCTGGGCATTGTGACACTCCCAGGGCATTATCGGCCGCCTCCACAGTTTCCTCATTCATCATAATTCATGTTCACCAATTTATGTCTCACAATTCAGCATGACACATGATGTAATGGCAACAAAGACTAATTTGGCATTTGATTCTATATGCAATGACCATTATCATCACATGCTCAGAAATATTCAAGCACTTCAATCGATATGATTAATAGGGCTCATCCAAAGAAAAATAATCATAATTTCCAGCATTTGAAATTTGTATAATCCATGCTTACACAATTTCGGAAAACATGTAAATGAAATATCCATATGAGCTTCAAAAATCATAAAATCAGAGCATGTGAGAGACAAGACATAAAGGTAGTAATTCCATCAAGAACACATGCCCAAAAGAGCTTCACACAAGAAGATATAGTTCACACAGTACAGCATGCAAAATTCGGATAAAATCAGATTGCGCAGTTCTTGAAATATTTTGATTAGAATACCCGAATGACCTCAAAAAATTATGACATTTTACTAGGTTATATTCAAGACCCGAAGGTAAATTTTTCATGCAGACATCTAGGCCAGATTTGCTATAGATAATTAACTATAGACGGACGAAGCTACTAATCCTAGTACCGAACAGTCCAGTTTAGCTGTCTCTGAAAAATCAAGGTTTCACCTACTTATTTTCCATCATTTCCTCTGCAATTTTGATATTTTTTGCCTCAAGAAGTCTACTACAAATTTCATCAAGGGTTTTAAGTGAGATTCTCAAAGGATAGTCACCATTTAGTCCATGAAGTATCGGGAGTCCAGTACCATACTTCCAGATCTGCCGTCTTCAAAAGAAAATTGTTTCACTATGTTGAACTTGTTCTTTTTATCTCAAATTTGAGTATGTTAGTATTTAAGATGTTCTATATAACTTTCATGAAGAAGTCGAAGTGAGATTCTCGGCAAAAAGTGACATGCAACACACAAAACCACCAAGAGGTCAGCAAAACAGTTTCAGATCTAGCATTTTCGTAGAGGAAGGGTTTCACCCCCCAAAACTCAACCATTTTATCTCAAGTTTTAGTATGTTGTACTTTGAGATGTTTTCTACAACTTTCATGAATAAGTCAAAGCCAAAATCCAACTCGAAACCCACATGCAAACCTCTACAACATTCTGGGTCAGGCGGTATAGACGAAAACAGAATACATTTTCAAGAACAACACACTCAAGCTTCGGTTTCTCGCACCCTAAACGTCCGAGATTCATCACCATTTCAAACACACACGCAATAACACATGCAAGAGCAGAATATAGATCCCAACTTGCCTCTAAAATCGAACAAACAACGGCACACGGACGGCGACAAACGAACGGACGGACGGGTGACGGACGGGCGAGCGGCTCCTTCCTCCCTCTCTCAGTTCTTCTCTCTCTCGCAACCCTCTCTCTCTCTCACTTGGCTTGGGTGACAGCCCCTCAACCAGCCACTCTCTCCCTTTTATCCCCCTTACATCACAATCATTTGCAATGATTAAGAGCCACCCTCAATGGCCAATGCATGAAGTCTCCTTTTTGCCACTTGGCAAGACCCATGCATAATGGGCTTGGAAGTGGGCCGGCCACTCCCCCTCTCTCCTTGGTCGACGGCAGCCCTCTCAATGGGCTTCATGGGCCGACCTTTGCCCCATCAAAGGTCCACACTCTTGGGCCTAAGGCCCAAGCCTAATTAAATCAAATTTTAACCCTCTTTTTAAATACTAATTAAATCCTTATTGAACCAAAGTACTAAGGTATATAAATTAGATGATTATACACTTGAAATAACAAATCCATAGATTCTAACCCACAATACACATGGCCAATGATAGGTCATCCTTTTCCAAAATTTATCCATTAAATTTGGCCATAGTCCTTAATACAAGACATTAATTTGAGCGCCCCTAATGACTGGCAAGGAATTTCAGGATGACACAATTCTCCCCTCCTTAGAGAATTTCGTCCTTGAAATTAGACATTACTCATGTCCTTTTGAAACAAGTAGGGGTATTTTTCCTTCATCTGATCCTCACTTTCCCATGTGGCCTCTTCCATATCATGATGTCACCATAATACCTTAACCAATGGGATCGTCTTGGTCCTAAGAATTTGTTCCTTCCGATCTAGTACTTGCACAGGCTCTTCAATGTACCTCACTTTCTCATCCACTTTGATGGCTTCATGATCGAGTATGTGACTAGGATCCAGCTAGTACTTTCTCAACATCGATACATGAAACATATCATGCAAATTTCCTAACTTAGGAGGCAGCACCAAACGATAAGCCACATCTCATATTCTTTCAAGTATTTCAAAAGGTCCAACAAATCTAGGGCTTAACTTACCCCTCATTCCAAATCGAGATATTCCTTCCATTGGAGATACTTTCAGGAATACATGATCTCCCACATTAAATTCCAAAGGCCTTCTATGTCTATCTGCGTAGTCTTTTTGTCTACTCTAAGTTGTTTTAAGTATTTTCCGGATAATTTCAACAGCTTCAGTGGTAACTTGTACTAGTACAGGTCCTATCAATTTCTTTTCGCCTACTTCACTCCAACAGACAGGAGTCCTACATCCCCTTCCATATAGCGCTTCATAGGGAGCCACGTCTATACTTTTCTAAAAACTATTATTATAAGCAAACTCCACCAGATGCAATCTTTCATCCCAATTTCCTTTGAAATCAAGTACACAAGCCCTCAACATATCCTCTAATATCTGGATCACTCTTTCTGTTTGTCCATCTGTTTGAGGGTGAAAGCGATAAAGCGGAGTTTAGTTCCTAAGGCAATTCAAAGACTTCGCCAAAAGTTTGAAGTAAACCTTGAATCCCGATCTAAGGTAATAGTTACTAAAACACTATGTAAGCGTACCACTTGACTTACATATATATCTGCGTATTTGTCCATTGGGTAGTCTATACGAACTGCTAGGAAATGAGCAGATTTAGTTAAACGGTCTACTATTACCTAGATAGAGTCATGACCACTTGATGTCCTTGGCAATCCTTGTACAAAGTCCATTGTTATATGTTCCCATTTCCATTCTGGTATGTCTAACGGTCTCAAAAGTCCTGCGGGTTTGCAGTGCTACGCTTTTACTTGCCGGCACGTCAAGCATTGAGAAACATGCTTAGCCGCATCTGCTTTCATGCCATTCCACCAAAATTGCTGACGCAAGTTCCTATACATCTTTGTGCTACCTAGATGAACACTGTAGTTACTCCTATGTGCCTCCGACAAAATTTCCTTCTTTACTTCTTCATTGTCGGGAACACAAAGTTGTCCTTGACATCTTACCACTCCATCTTCAAAGACTTGAAATTCCGGTCTTTTCCCTAAAGACACTGCATCTTTCACTTTCATAATTTTCGGGTCAGATTCTTGTAAGGTCTTAACTTTCTGAATAATTTCAGGTTCAATTCTTAATGCATTAAGCATATTTGTAAGACAATCCATTTTCAATCTAAACTCCGAGTCTGCTATGGATTTTAACAAGCTCCATTCCGTCATTCTTAAACTAGCCATCTCCATAGCTGACTTACGACTAAGAGCATCCGCCACCTTATTGGCCTTCCCTGGATGGTATTGTATCTCACAATCATAATCCTTTAACAATTCCATCTACCTCCTTTGTCTCATGTTCAACTCCTTTTGTGAGAACAAATACTTCAAGCTCTTATGATCGGTATAAATCTCAAACTTTTCCCCATATAAATAATGCCTCCATATCTTCAAAGCGAACACTATAGCTGCTAGCTCTAAATCATGCGTTGGGTAGTTCAGTTCATGGGGTTTCAATTGTCTAGACGCATAGGCTATGACCTTGCCATGCTGCATCAAAACACATCCAAGTCCTTTGTGAGATGCGTCACTATACACTGTAAAACCATTCGATCCTGTCGGTATAGTTAAGACTAGAGCCGAGGTTAATTTTCTTTTAAGCTCCTAGAAACTCCTTTCACATTCTCCATTCCATTCAAACTTCAATTCTTTCAAGTCAATTTAGTCAAAGGACCTGCCAATCATGAAAATCCTTCAATAAACCTTCTATAATAACTAGCCAATCCTAAGAAACTTCGTATTTCATTAGGTGTCGTCGGTCTCGGCCAATTTATTACCATTTCAACTTTCGCCGGGTCTACTACAATCCCTTCTCCTGATACCACATGCCTTAAAAATATTATCTGGTCTAGCCAGAATTCACACTTGCTAAATTTGGCATACAACTTATGATCTCTCAAGGTTTGCAAAACTATCCTCAAGTGCCGTTCATACTCTTTAGGCCCTCTTGAATATACCAGAATATCATCAATAAAAAACAATCACAAACTGGTCTAAATAAGGCTTAAATACCCTATTCATTATATCCATAAATGTAGCCGGGGCATTGGTCAATCCAAATGGCATAACCAGAAACTCATAATGTCCATAACGAGTCCTAAACGCAGTCTTAGAAATGTCCTCTTTCTTAATTCTTAGCTAATGGTATCCCGACCTTAAGTCAATCTTAGAGAAGACCGAACTTCCTTGGAGTTGGTCAAGCAGGTTATCAATCCTAGGCAAAGGATATTTATTTTTAATGGTCACTTGATTTAGCTACCTATAGTCAATGCACAAGCGCATCGATCCATCTTTCTTTTTCACAAACAAGACCGGTGCACCCCAAGGTGAAGCAGGCCTAATGAATCATTTGTCAAGCAACTCTTGTAGTTGCACTTTCAATTCCTTCAACTCGACTAAGGCCATCCTATATGGGACTTTAGATATTGGTCATGTTCCGGGCATTAGTTCAATTTCAAACTCAACTTCCCGCTCTGGTGGTAATCCAGGCAACTCCTCAAGAAATACATCTTGAAATTCATTAACTACTCAAACTTCATCAAGTTTTAGTTCTTCCCTAGCATAATCTTTAACCATGGCCAGGTATCCTTGACATCCCTTGTCAAGTAGCGCACAGGCTTCTATTGCGGAAATAAGTGCTATAGGTAGGTGGGTTTGACCTCGTAAAAATTCACAACTAGACTGATTTGGTAAGACAAATTGGATCACTCTTCTATAACAATGCATTTTGGCCCGATACTTACGAAGCCAATCCATTCCTATGATAACATCAAAATCAAACATAGCCATTACAACCAAATCTATTTCCATATGCTTTCCTCCCATTGATATCTTACAATTTCCACACACCAGCGTAGACAATACCATATTCTTTAAAGGCGTGGAAACACAAAGAGACGTCTCAAGAGGCGTAACTTTTATTTTACTCAAATGCCTATATCTTTCAAATACAAACGAATGCGTAGCACGCATATCAAACAATGCATATGCCTTTTTACCATTTATAAGGATCGTACCTGAGATAACGTTTTTGGAAGCTTCCACTTCCTCTTGGCTGATCGCATACATCATTCCTTGTGCTGGTGGCCTCTGAGGATTTCTTGAAAGGTTTGATCTAACCGTACTTTGTTGTCCCTGTCGCACCGAGCCAGCACTCATTTGTGACCTTTCTTGTGGGCAACTTCTCCTAAGGTGACCCACTTGTCCACAACCAAAACATCTCAGTCGTCCATTGCAAGGTCCTGGGCCATGTCGCCCATTACACCTTTGATAAACATCAGGCTGATAGGGTGCTTTCCCTATATTCAGGCCACTTCTTGCTCCCCCAAAATTTCCAAAATTGCTCTTTTTCTTTACACTCCAAGTCTGACCTTGACCAGAATAGGGTCTCTTACCCCTTCTCACATCATTAAAGTTTAGCTGTTTCTTAAACTCTGATCGCTCTCTCAACAGCTCCTGCTCCACTAACTGTGCCATTTCATAAATCTCGTGGTAATCCCTTATGTTCAAAGGCACCAGTTGCTTCCTAATGTCAGTTCTCAACCCTTTCAGAAATCTCTTAGCCTTCTCTTCCTAATCGTCAATCAGTCTAGGAGCATATGTAGATAATTTAGAAAATCTAGCCTCATATTGGTCCACTGTCAGCTCCTTTTGTTCTAACTGAACAAATTCTGAAATTTTCCTATCTTTAGCACAGTCAGAAAAATGCTTCCTATTCAAAGCTCTCACAAACTCTTCCCAGTTAACATCAGTACCCGGTGGAAAGATTACATCCTTCAAAGCTCTCCACCAAAACTTCGCATTTCCCTCCAATTAGTACTCTACCAAAGTTATTTTCTCATCATCATTGCAATCCAACAGCCGGAAAATTCGTTCCATCCCATCAATCCAATGCTCCGCCTCCTCAGGACTTCCCATTCCATTAAACTTAGGCGGTTTCAACTTCAGAAATTGCTCCACCAGTCCTTGAGTACGGCGTTCTGCTCCAGGCTGTTGCTGCGCTTGTCTTTCCATCAAATTTCCTATATTAGCCAATGTCTGCAGGATATCTTCCATTCGGGGTTCAGCCCTTGCAGCAGAGGCTTCAACCCTCGATGGATGAGCACTTCCAGCTCATACCATGACTTTCCTGCAATTTCCAAGCATTGCCTTAGGAAATATCTGTGACTCAATGTCCCTATTCAAAACAACTACTACTACATAAGTAACATAAACATGTTACTAGTACCTAAAAGCAATTCATAATAACTACTAGGGATCTACGAGTAATTACTCATCACCCATTATTTAGAGTTAATCAATTATTCCGGCCAACATCCTATGGTGTGCATTGTCATCATGTTCCTCAATTTCCAAATAAGGCTCCTTATCACTCCAACCTATAACCATTCGCTCTGATACCAAAAACGGCAGCTGTGGCACCCCGAAGTGCCTAAGGTCACCACAGATACCATAGATGAACCTTAGTCCCTAGGCATTTTCTTTTTTTAAACGGTCCCAGTGCATCTTATTTGCGGAAGCATAATTCAATATCACCATCTCTCCCTCCAACAATCATGATATAATGCACACCAACTACACATCATATGAAAAGATAAGGCCAAACCACTTTTTTATTTAGATATATTCATGATAGGTTTCTTAGGTCTGTACATCCAAAAAGAAAGGCCAAGACTCTTAACTACATTTGGCCACTACCCAAAAAGGTATCTCGACCCCTATATCGATCGTGTCATCCCCCATCTACAAGTGTCGGCTACTTTAAAAAAAAAATCAGCTCTCTACCCCTCACGTGACCATCACACCCATCCTAGCGCATCTGGCGGCGGTGGCGGCAACATCCCCCTAAACACTCCATCTCGGCATATGTGAACTAACAGAAACTCCTGATTGACAGGGCCCCCAGCTAGGCCCACATCATACATAACCAAAACTCGCGCTCGCACAAAAGTCAGTCCAGGGATGGTAATGTAGTTGATCTCCATACACTCTACCTCTACATCCGATGGAATGCCATAGAAGGTGCCCTGCGTAACGGTAGGGAGCGGCATCTTTCTAATCTGAAATGTTGGTCGCCAAAGGGGTGAGTACAGCCGCTCAGCAGGTAAAAGATCCAATAGACCACTCAATGCATCACACAATACAATCACAACAATCATAGCATAGAACATGCAATTCATGCATCCAAGCATAACTTACCTTGCAGCCACGCATATGTCATCATACCATATGTACATACATCCTCATGTACTTATCACTATCATGTGACACATGTATCATTATGCCATAGGTGGTCATCATCATGTCACACACATATCATCATGCCATGGGTGATCATCATCATGTCACACACATATCATCATACCAAGGGCGATCGTCGTCATGTCATACACATATCATCATACCATGGGTAATCATCACCATGTCACACACATCATCATACCATGGGTGATCATCATCATGTCACACACATCCATACGTATGTCATCACATCATATGTGCATGATTCAATTTTCACTTTTTTTCTTTCAATTTGATCACCACATTTCTCTTTCCCAGGATCAGTATTTGCATCCCACACTTTATCACTCGCACCCCAACCTGGCATAGCGAGAAAAAAAACCTCTGGCACACACCACCGAGCATCCGGCACCCCTACATTTCGGGCATCTCACATCCTAACTGGCATCACGAGGCATTCCCCAGGCACAAACCTCTAAGGCTTCCGGCACCCAACCATTCTGGGCATCTCGAAACTCCCGAGGACATCCGAGCATGTATCACAATACAACCGGGCATCCGGCACCCCCCATCCCGGGCATCCTGACACTCCCAAGGCATTATCGGCCGCCTCCACAGTTTCCTCATTTATCATAGTTCATGTTCACCAATTTATGTCTCACAATTCAGCATGGCACATGATGTAATGGCAACAAAGACTAATTTGGCATTTGATTCTATATGCAATGCCAATTATCATCACATGCTCAGCAATATTCAAGCACTTCAATCAATATGATTAATAGGGCTCATCCAAAGCAAAATAATCACAATTTCCAGCATTTGAAATTTGTATAATCCATGCTTACACAATTTCGGAAAACATGTAAATTAAATGTCCATATGATCTTCAAAAATCATAAAATCAGAGCATGTGATAGAAAAGACATAAAGGTAGTAATTCCATGAAGAAAACATGCCCAAAAATGCTTCACATAAGAAGATATAGTTCACACAAATGCCATGTTGAAATTGAGATACATATGTGAATATAAATTATGATAATGATGATACCGTCGGAGGTGTGAGCCAACAATGCCCCGGGAGTGTCGGGATGCCTAGAGTGTGGGTGCCGGATGCCTAGAGTGTGTGTGTCAGATGCCCCGGGAGTGTCGAGATGCCTAGAGGTGTGTGACGGAAGCCCTGGAGGTGTGTGCCGGGGGGATTCCTCGTGATGCCAATTGGGGTACGAGATGCCCAGAGGTCTGTGCTAGATGCCCGAAGGTGTGTGCCGGAGGCTCCTCGCGATGCCAAGTTGGGTGCGAGCGATAAGATGAGAGATGCAAACATTGGTCCCTAGGAAGAAAAATGATGTGATCTAATTGAAAGATAAAAATCGAGAATTGAATCATGCGCATGGATGTGTGCATTTGGCATGGGATGAACCTCATGGGAATGCAAGCATGAAGTGCATGGTGGTATATGCACGTTGCATGGTGATATATGCATGGCTGCTTGATGATATATGTACAAGTGCATGGTGGTATATGCACGTTGCATGGTGGTATATGCATGGCTGCTTGATGATAAAAGTACAAGCGCATGATGGTATATGCATGTTGCATGGTGGTATATGCATGGCTGCTTGATGATAAAAGTACGAGTGCATTGTGGTATATGCACGTTGTATGGTGATATATGCATGGTTGTAAAGTGAGGTATACTCGAATGCATGAATGATATGTGCTTTATTCATGATACCTTAATTGTTCTGTCTGACGCATTGTGTAATTTGGTGGATTAACATTTCAGATTGAAAAATGCCTTTGCCACTAGTCGTGCGTGGTACTTACTATGGATTGCCATATGATGTTGAGGTGGAGTGCATGGAGCATTTCTGTGGTAGTGTACCTAGTTTGGTGTTTGTCCAAGTTCGTGTCTTAGTTATGTACGATGTGGGTTTTGTTGATAGCCCTGTTATCTAGGAGTTTTTGTCTGTTCATGTCCGGCATGATGGAGTGATGATAGGGATGATGCCGCCACCTCCAACTGATGCACCAAGTTGGGTGTGATCGAGCGTATGGTTGGTGGAGGACAACACTTTTTGGTTAGCCGACACTCAATGATGGATTGGTGTATATGTCAAACGTAGGGTCGTGTTCTTTTGAGTTAGCTGAGCATAGTTAAAAGCCTTGGCCTTTTACTGTACCGACCCGAAATGTCCATTACGATTATGTAAATAAAAGTGACTCGGCTTTATCGTTTTATATGATGAATAGTTGGTGTGCATTGTATTATTGTCATTGGAGATGGATTAGGGGGTTTTGATTATGCTTCCGTTACATGAACTACACTGGGACCAATTAAAAAAAAAATTAATTAACCCCCATGATTGTATGGACCCGCTATAAATAAATGGCATCAGAATGGTATATTGCTTAGAACAAGTAAAAGGTACTTGTGGTGACCTTAGCGGATCGGGGGCCGTGTCGAGGGGTGCCACGTTCGACTTCTATGAATAGTAGACTGAAGATGTAAAAGATTATAAACATTAATATAATGCTATGAATTAAAGTAAGGTGAATTGAAACACAAGGTTTATTGTGGTTCGGCTTAGATCAAGCCTACGTCCACTCTCCCGCACTGACAGCCCACTAGCTAGATTCTACTAAAAATCAAAAGAGATTTTACAGTCTCACATCCTTGATTCCATAGTGTAGAGACTCTGCTACACTTCCTCAAGATCTCAGAAGTATTAAATCTCTCTTTTGAGTAGAGTTAAAGCTTGATGAAATGAAACAGCGAAAAACTAAGAACTTCAGACTTTGCAATTTTTCTTTCACGCACACACTCTAATAACTTGAGCGTCTTCCTTATATACTCCTACATGCCTTCATAACCGTTGGCACCTTCCAAATGAGTTCTTCCAATCTACCCATTGGACTAAATCAATTAGGGAGATCTCGAGTTATTTAAGGAATGTGATGATAGCCCACCAATCCTACTTGCCCATACAATCAGGATCTAAGTATCTATAAGTAGAACCTTCCAAGGATGCTTCGCCAATCAAAAGATCTAATTATCTAAATTGATATCAATAAGAATAATTGATCATGAGATGCTTTCTCCAGCCGTAAAATCTTCTACAACCATACGAACCAAATCCTTAAAGATATAATTGCATCTGGGCAAGTCTTCTTCATTAGATAAAACTTTCCTTCGTTGGTCTAGAGACTATCAGTGAGGGCAGACTTTAAATCTTGAGTCTTGAGTCTTGAGTCTTTAGACTTTGGCAGTAGAGTCTGGAGTTCGACAGACTCTTAACACTTGATTCTACAAGTCTTCAAACTACATAGATGATTGAGAGCCATTCATATGCATAAGCAAGGCAAGGCACGAACCTCGCTATTAATTTTCCATCGACAAATAGGTGGTGATTTTATATCTAAGGATCGACGGGGAGACGTCCTCCTATAAGAGAATTAGGAATTTTTACTTATTGAGTCATCAACTCATTCTTGTTGTTTTCACCATTTCAAGTGTGTGATGGATGAACCAACCCCACCACCCATCTGTCTCGGCCTTCCCATCGATATGCTTACCACCGTGACAAACATAGTAAATGTAGAAGAGGACGCCACCTACCGAAAATATATCACCACTGGTTGGGTTCAAGACAGAGTAGACTCTATGGTTCTCCACATGTACGAGACCTAGTGCCTCATTTTTTAGGGGGACATCATAGATCCCAGTCGTGGCTTCATCCCCCCGGTGGATCCCATGTGAACATCATAAGGGAATGAAACTAGGATAGGGGTCATTTTTGGGAGAAGCTTGGTAGAGGAGCTAGACTACCCTAGCCTTTTGATTGACTATGTATGGAAATGAAAATAAATAGCCCCCGTTAGGATGGGCATGTAATTTAAACAGTTTTTGATGTGTGTATATGGGCAAAAGTACGCTTCAAGTGCCAAAAGTTGACACAAATGGACATTTAAGTGCCAAAAGTTACGAAAGTGACACTTAAGTGCCAAAATCAAAGAGAAATGGATCACTTAAGTACCAATCCAGCCAAAATTCGACCAAAATGCTGACATGCGCAATTTCCGGTGAAGTAAGTTCAAAATGGCATCATTTTGCACGCCGACGTTGCTAGACAATGCAAAAACGACGTCATTTTGGTGCTAATATGGTAAAAAATTAATATAAAATTATTAAAATTTAATTTAAAACTAAATTTATTTAAAACATTTAAAAATACAAATACAAATATTTAAAAAATTAAAAAAGGGGGAGGCGGCTGAGGCCGAGCCCTCAACCACCGCCGCCTCCCCACCCCGTCGCCGGGAAGGGCCTAAGAACGGAGGGGGAGGGTTGCCGAGCCCGGCCAAGGGCCGACGACCCCGGCCTACCGGTGGTGAGGGCCCACGAGCCCTCGCCCCAATCCGGAGGGAGGGGTCATAGGCCCTTGCCACATCTTGCCGAGGTCCTCAACCCTCGCCCCCAAATTAGGGCGAGGGCCCGTGCGGTCAGCTACGGCCGCCGGCTCTTGGCCAAGGCTCGGTGACCCCAATTGACCCTCCCTCCTCCGTCGCCAGCCCTTCCTAGTGACGGCGGGGAGGGGAGCGGCGCCGAGAGCTAAGCCCTCAGCCTCCTCCCTTTTTTACAATTTGTTTAAATATTTTAAATATTTGTATTTTTTTATAAATGTTTTCAATAAATTTAATTTTAAATTTAATTTAATTGATTTTTATATTAATTTTTGACCACGTCGCACCAAAACAATGTCGTTTTGCACTTGCTTTGCCGGAAAATTGCCACGTCAACATTTTGGCCAGATTTTGGCTAGATTAGCACTTAAGTGATCCATTTTGCTCTGATTTTGGCACTTAAATGTCACTTTCGTAACCTTTGGCATGTAAGTGTCCCTTTGTGCCAACTTTTGGCACTCCGGGGTCCCTGGTGTCTGTCAATATGTGTATGAATATATGTTTCTTTTATATGCTTGACTTATATATTTCTTGCCCAACTTCCATGTTTGTTTGTTTGTACAAAGGATTGTTTATGATCGCTTCTTCATGTGCTTAATTAAAGATAAAAGACTTTCGGAACGTTCGACATTGCTTGGGATGTTTGACATTTAACCCACCGAGTCATGCTCGTACCAAGGATGGAATAGGGGTGTGACACATAACTTGAACCAAACACTTAGCGTCGATCCCTACATTGGACAAGGCTCGAAAATGACATGCCTCAATGCCGATCTAAGATCTTGATGCTTGGATATACCTCGTTTTGTGAAGATCCTAAGCTTGGCAAACCTCAGTTTTGACCCAGCGTGAACATGCTTTGTGCTTGGAATGACCCGTAGTTTGTGGCTTGGTTAAAACGCCAAACACAAAGTCCACGCACAAATCAAGACATAGAACAGGCACGCTTTAGTGCATTATCAAGACCTCATAGGCTTGGATGATCCCAGTACTGATAAAGACTTAGAACCGGCATGCCTCAATGCCAATCCAAAATCTTGTGGCCTTGAACGATTTTCGCACCAAACAACATTTGGAGCCAACATGCTTTAATGCCATTCCAAAGCCTTGTGGCCCTAGGGGACCTTGCCTCATGTTGAACTCAACCCGAGAGAACATTGACCTTATTTTGGGCATGAACAACTCAAGCAAACATTCAAGCACAAACATGAGCAAACTATATTAAAGATCTTTCATTCTACCCACGGCTTGAATGGGTGAGCACCTAACTAGACTTAATGATGGAGTCTACCGTCCTAGAGGAAAATGAGGGATCTTACTTACCTAGATGAACCTCAAGAAAGCAAGGGCGAGTGGCTTGGTGAGGGGTGGCAATGCAAGGCCAAGAGAAATCACCATTGTCATAATTACCTGGCCAACTTGCTCTATAAACAAGATCTTAGATGTAACGATGACTGAATCTTTCTAGGCCACCTAAGTTTATGACTCACCATCTTCATTAATGGCTTAGATTTGGGCAATCATGAGGTTTGGCTATTTATCGCATGCCCAAATTTAATAACTTGCTCCCCAAGCATTTTAGAATCTTCTATTATGTCTTCTCTTGACTATCCATTCGTGCTATGACTCATCAACTTAATACCTAAAGCAAATCTTGGGTAATGATTACCAAATCTTCCTTGTGCCACCTAAGGTGATGAATCACCCCTTTCATTAAATGACATAGGGGGTTTTAGAATATTTTATTTTGTCTTTTTTCCAAAGAATAAGACAAACATGGAAAATAAACTATTGGAAGTGCAATTGAGATTGGGTAAGGACTTTTTGTGTACATCTCCTATCGACATTTCGACATATCGGAGGTTCATGGCAAAGCCAACCTCAGTGTGGTGGTTGTAGGCAAAATTTTCCTTTTTTGGCTAGGTCGGTGGCCCAAGGCATAAGTTTAATAGCCGGTCCTTAGGTTGACTCTAGCCGAGTAGACAGGCTCCTAGACCGGCCCCAAGCCTAGTCCAAGCCAACTCCCAATTATCATGTGGTTATTTGAGATCAATCAATCCATAATTGACACACGGTCATACCAGGTTGACTCATGGTCGTCTACAGTTGGTACATCACCGAGTGAAATCACCCGTGCCTAGAACACGACTGCTTAGGATCAATTCATGAGCGTCCATCAATTCATGGTGATACGTGACCATCCCTTGATTAACCCTTTTGGTCGGGCAGTCGTCCATTGACCAAGCGGCTCAGGTCCACTTGCGTGGTCATTAGACTAGCCCATGGCCAATCCTTTGATCAATCTGTCACGCCTTGAACCCCAGGTACGCGCACATCCCTTGGCGGTCGATTAAGAATGCGACATCCATGACACGTCGCCAACCCATTCTTTTTATCTTTCAATTAAACGCATGCAAAAGCGAACTAAATAAACACCCAGTCAACCATAAGAAATTGGGGTAGTAAAAACATGCCAGCGATTTTTCACAAACTATGATTTTTATATATATATACCAAGTTAACCTCACTAGTTCATATATACAAGTCTATCTCAAACTTGAACTCCTAGGCGACCTACATGCCAGACCCCTCCGACTCGAGCTCTGAATCCACCACGACACCATCCAGAATGTCAATATCCATAGGATGACTTGCTTGCCCATCCTCAGTTCCGATGGGTGGTCCATCAAAACCCTATAAGGGACCCTTCCAACCACCGTTGGGCTCATTGATAAAACAAGCCTTGAAGCGATGAGGCACCACATTAAAGAAGCCCTCATCGACCCAAACCGTAGTCACAACCAACTCGCAAGTTCAGTTGGTCCTAGGGATAGGGTAGAAGGTACTCTCTACCTCCATATTCCATGGAACCCCAAAATGATCTGGGCAGATCTCCATACTAAGGACTTGAAAATGTTTAACCACGACAGGGTGAGATAAAATCTCAACGAGTTAAACCCTAAGCCTTGATTAGAATGCAAATTCGTCTCAGAGGCAGCCTAAATAGGCACCACAAACAAACTCACCTCACCTCAGCACACCCCTGCAGGTTAGCACATCACATATGCCATTATAAATACAACAAGCATAGTCAATAACCAAAACACATAAATCTCGCCCTCCAAACATTCACACGAGTCTCAATTATAAGGTAAAACCGTTTTAACCCGTCCCATACCACGCCTAACAATTTTGCTTCATAATCAAGCGCAAAGCATCACAACCATTTAGGCTTGTTCCAATTATTACAACCCCTCGGCCACGGCCAACACAAAATTCGACACTCATCCAGTGTAACCAGGCATCATCCCACTCCTTCAGGCACGGCAACGTCTAGCACTCCCCGCTTAGACGGCATTCCATAAAGGAGTATCAGTCCAGCCTCAACCGCAACTCGGCATCCCGTTGAATTAAAGGCATCCGAACTTAATCGGGCATCGCTCCCCAATTCTTGTTGGGTAACGGGTTCCATTAAGTGACCATGCAAGCACGTATTTAACCAAGAACACCATACTTTGATTTCAAATGCTTTGTTTTCAAATAATGAACTTGGCCAATTTTTCTTCCTATTAAAAATCCAAGTAAAACAATTGTGCGTGGTCACGTATTCAAAATCGAACCGTCAAACTTAGTACACTCTCATTTTAAAACTCCACGGTTTTATATAGTACATAAAAGTTAGCGTCCAAACCCGACACCTCGCATTTTCCTATTTAATTGCCCATAAAACCAAGTTTTGTATTAAAAGGGAAAATGTCACAAATGGTCCCTGAACTTTTATCTAATATTCAATTTCATCCCTGAGTTTTTATTTGCTCAATTTGGTCCTCGAGCTTTCATCTAATGTTCAATTTCATCCTGAGTTTTCGATTTGCTCAATTTGGTCCCTACACTTTCATCTAATGTTCAATTTCATCCTTGAGCTTTCGATTTGCTCAATTTGGTCCTTGAACTTTCATCTAATGTTCCATCTAATCCTAACTATTTGAAAATTGACCAATTTCCCCTTTTTAATACCAAACTGTTTTTTTATAAATAAAAAAATACCAAACTGGGTTTTTTTTTTTGTTGAAAAAATACCACAATTATGCAAAGTAATAAATGTCAATATTTCTTTCTTTTCTTCATATTAACAAAAAATGGAAAAAGGGATAGTAATAATAAACAAAGGTGAATCTTACTTTTTGATTTCCTTTTTGTATATGCAAATTACTTGAATAATGTACGAAAGCCCATCAATCGATTTTTTTATGGACTTCACTGAAAAGGAAAAATCGATTGATGGGCTTTTGTACATTATTCAAGTAATTTGCATATACAAAAAGAGATCAAAATGCAAGATTCACCTCTGGTATTAAAAAAATAAAGGGAAAGTGGTGAATTTTCAAATAGTTAGGAACTAGATGGAACATTAGATGAAAGTTTATGGACCAAATTAAGCAAATCGAAAGCTTAGGGATGAAATTGAACATTAGATGAAAGTTCAAGGATCAAATTGAGCAAATCGAAAGCTCAGGGATGAAATTGAACATTAGATGAAAGTTCAAGGACCAAATTGAGCAAATCGAAAGCTCAGGGATGAAATTGAACACTAGATGAAAGTTCAAGGACCATTTGTGACATTTTCCTATTAAAATTCAATAACTACCATCAAGCAATCAATTGCATAACATAGTACATAGAAACCATCACAATCATGCATAATATCATCCAAGAAAATGGGCGTAAAATTCTACATAACGCCTAATCCGTCACTAATTTATGCTAATTGCGATTAATTAAATAAATTGCGATTAAATTAAGTAAATTATGATTAATTAAACTAAACCAACTTAATTAACCTAACCATGATTAATTAACCTAACCATGAGTAACTAACCTAACCAAGCTTAATTAACGCTAATCTAGGATTAACAAAAACTAATCCTCATCAAGACTAATCTAACCAACCCTAAGCGTAATTAATGGCCTAATCAACGATTAGGAAGTTAACTCACGGTTTTCAACGGCCGCGGGCTCGCAGTGACAACAATGCGACGGCGATGAAAACACGAAACAACTGCGGCTTGCATAGAGGCTCGACGATGGCAGTTTGACCCTACAAGCTCTCGACCAAAGGAGGAGAGCTCGGCTTGGTGGCTGTTGGCGATGCTTGACGCTAGACGGCTAGACGGCTGGACGTGGAGGAGCTAGGCAGAGTGGTGGCTGCTGGCGGACGGCGTGGGTGCTAGTGGGCAAAGCTGGGCATTGGTGCTGGACGGTGAGGGCTACGGCTAAGGTGGTGTAGCGGCAAGGTTGTGAGGTGAAGGTGAGGTTGCTGGTGATGGTAGGGAGTTGCAGCGTGAAGATGGAGTTGTTGTTGGGTGTTGGACGTGATGGTGATGCAGCAGAATAACAAGGAAAAGAAATGGAGCTGGCCGGTGTTTGAGTGGTGAAGAATAAGACGTGAGGAAGGAGTGATCGTGGGGGAAAAGAAAGAAGAAAGGGAGAAGCAGAAGGGGGGTGAACGTGCGTGAGTGAGGGTGTGAGAGAGAGAAAGAGAGAAGAAAAGAATAGGCCAATCAAAAGCCTTAGATAAATATCTACACCATCATCACCCAAGCCACAAAAGTCCTATGCCCATCTTCACTCCACCAATCACAAATTACTTCTAATTTCCCATAATTAAACTCTTTTTGGGTAGCAAATTTCCCTTTTTCCTCTTAATCCGAATTTCCTTTTATTTTCTTTTCGTCCAAAAATCATTTTTCTGCAAAACTTTGGAATCATTGAAAATTCACCGAAATATGAGACAACGTCAAATAAATGAATCGTGACACGCTCGAACATCCGATTCTTGAAACCGAATTAAATTTTGTGGTTAAAATCAATCGAACACGACTTTAGTATGACCTAACCTATCGAGTAGCTTTTAGGGATTTTAGCATGTTTGACCCATGGTCGATAATTTTCAATCCACGTTTGTGCATCTCCAAATCGTAGACGACCCTCGGTTGTCATAAAATCACAAGGGTTCAATTGCGTGTCCTGAATATAATATCGATAGAAAATCAGTTTATTGCCGTTCGACGTGAATATCGCAATCATACGGAACCACCCACAATTCAACTACGTACTTCCATTAAATCGGCTTATATCCATTCGCTAATCGATTTACAATAGTGCCGTATTGACCCTTGCTAATTATTATGGTTGAGCGATCAATTTCTGATCGAATTCTCTAGTCTGTCGCATTTATATCCCTTAATGACCTCACCTAATAGATTAGTTAACTCGTGAGTGATCAATTCCAAGTAAATTAACCATAAGCGTGTCGACGAAACAACCATTTCATATATTCGAAACAAGGCCAAATTTTGGGATGTCACGCAATCCATAGCCAATTCTTTGATCGAAACATGGTTAATCTCTCAGTTACCCTTCCGATTGGGTCGATCAATCCATGGGCGATTCTTGTAACGATCCACAACCGATCCTTGCCACTGGCACACTAGACTCATAGCCATTTCATAGGTCAAAAATCGTAGATGTTATAGTTTTCGTTGGGTTTGGCCCTCGAAACTGCAAATTAATTGAAATTGAATTCAATTAATATTGCAACAAACATATTCAACTAATTACCCATGCCTATGATGGTTTATTGCATTCAAATTGACCTTGAATTGAAGTCATGAGACTTAGGTCAAAAATTAATCGAGGTCTAATATCAAAATTGGACCTTGATTCATGAAATTGAACTATAGTCTTCAATGGGTCAATCTAAATTTCTCCAATTGAAGCTCAATAGTTTGATTTTCTTATATTTAAGAGAGTAAAACCTCTCAAATTGGGAAGCTCTCAAGTGAATCTCACCAAACAGACCTTGGATTTGGATTTATCTTAAGAAAATGAGTGGAAAACAAATGTCTATTTGATCTTTACCCAAAAAAAAAAAAAAAAAAAAAAAACAAATGTCTATTTGCAACTCATGAAGAAATGATTTTGACCTCCTAATTAAGGCTTAAAATGGTGATTCACTTTTCGGCATGATAATTCTCGAAATTAAATGAACAAGTGGATTAAAAATAGTCCCTAGACCAAATGTCATCAAAGGAACTACACATAATTGTGACTAAAACAAAAGTAATTTTATTTTTCATCGATTTCAAACCCAAAACAAAAAAATTTGGAAAATAAGGTTCTAAATCAAATTTTGTAAAATTTTCCACACAAAAGTCAAATTGACACTAAAACGATATGTTTTGGGTTTTTTTTTTTTTTAAATGGTCAAAAATTTGATCAAAAGTTAACTATTTAATTGACTTTTTCTAAAATGTTGATTTTTGAGTCAAATTTTTAAATTTTTAAAATTGATTTGGCTAAAGTGAAATTAAGCCTACTTGACATCTTTTTGGGCAAAAATCCAACTTTTGGCTCAGAGTTAACCTTTTTATCAAAGGGTTAACCAAAAAGTCAACCCAAAATTAAGTTGTTTGACTTTTCAGGTTTTTGTTAGAAATTACTAGAAAATTCTTAAAAGTGACAATGCAAAAGAAATAAATGAAAAATGACACTTTTTTTGTTGAGAAACGAGCTTTGTCGCGATTGGAAACCCTAATCTCAATTTTTCTACTTTATTTACGTGTCGACTAAAAATCAAATATCAATAGTGTGAGGCTCAAAAGGCTTGAAATTTTTTTCATGTAATAAGGCTATAAAAGTGAGTGATTATCTTGGCATCAATATCATCACACAATATTATAGGAGCCTGACTCTTGAGGTTTGACCTATCTCGAGAATCCTCTTGAGTATTTTGTCTTAAGATGTGAGAGCTTTGTTCTTCTTCTCTAGGGATAATAACATTTACAATACATGCTTTGCGAAGCATTTTTCTTGTCTTTTTTGGTAAATGGACTTTTGCATGACCGTTGACTTACTATACGACGATTTTTTTTATGGGCATTGGTCTTACTTTTACCATATACGCCGCTTTTTCATGTTACCTAATTTTTTTCTCTTTTGAGTATCTAGGACCCTCAAGATGTTTTTACATGATACCAACATTTTCCATCTCAAATCAGCTAAGCAATGAGTAATCGTGTTTGGGTAGTGAAAGAAATGCTTTTCCTCATTTCAAGATGCTTCGAGTTTCAATAAGAATTCACCCAAAGCTATCACGATAAGATTAATGCAAATGAAAGCAATAAAATCTTTGTTGATCTTTTCACTCCATTTTTTCAACCATAACATCCTATTTTATTTCATTGTGGAGTTGTTCTTGATATGGTTATTTTGAAAATACTTCCTATTTGGTTTAAAGTGGCTTGAAAGGGGTATTTTTTAGTGCTTAGGATTGAGAAAAAAATGCCTTTATCATATCAATCCATGTATTCAATGTGAATGGATCCTATGTCTTAAGACATTTTCCTTTTCACTCGATTCTCAAGATATGTGTATAAGGACACGTGTAAGCAAAGCTCGCCTTTCGTCATCTTAAGTGCTTCTATTTGGCACAGTTAACACTCTTTTGGTTTTTACAAATCATTTTATGAAGTTTTCCTCGTGGGGAATTTCGATGCAAGATGCATAAACCAAAGCATGAAGAATGTCATTCAAAATTTTTTGAAAGAATACCACTTTTTGACTCCTTTGGGGAGATTGAAAATAATGATTTTGACTTCAAAAGCTTTCAAAAACCTATTTAGATAAAGTATGTTATTGCAAGAGGCTGATTTAGCAAGCTTGCTTCTTTTTAAGGTCAATTCCTAGAAGATTGTCTTTGTCTCCTTTGGGAATTCTTTGGTACCTACAAAATGAATACACGTACAAGTATCTAATGCATACATGAAATGCATGATGCAAATGACTCAAAGTAGATCAGATTAAATACAAAAATGGCTCGAAGGCCTTTCATTTCATTCATGGGAACTATCTCTTAATAGCATCAGCATTTACAGGTTTTGGCAATTCATAGCCATCCATTTCCGTAAAGATCAAGGCTCCATTAGGTAGCACTTTCTTGATGACATGCAGTCCTTCGTAAATCAAAGTAAACTTTCCACAGGGATTTGGAATAATAGGTAAGACTTTTCTTAACACGAGATCATTGACTTCGAAATGTCTTGGTCGAACCTTTCGATTGAATGATTTAGGTACTCGTTTTTGGTAGCTTTATCCATGACATAGAGCTTTCGACCTTTTTTCATCAATCATGTTCAACTGTTCATATCTTTGTTGAACCCATTTAGCTTCTATGACATCCTGAAATTTCAGTTCTGTTTTCAATTAAATAAATCGGGCCTTTCATCAATGCGTTTATAGTGCTATTCTCTGAGCTGATCATTCATGAAATAACTAGATTATCGGGGGAAGTCATTAAAGAATTTTAATGCAATAAACTTGAGAATTCGACTGGGAATCGACTACTCGACCATGCTCATCTGCAAAGATCATTACGGCATAGTTAAAAATCGATCAGAGATCAGAGATAGGTCATTTCGACTGAGATAGGTGATGAAAGTGTGGGTGATTCCACAAGATTGCGAAATTCTCATTGATTGGCACTAAGCTGATTTTTTTGTCTTTTTGGTACCCTGTGTCCATATTTGAAATCTCGAGATTTTCACGGCCACCGAGAGTCGCCAATGTGTTGAGGATGTACATTGTGACTTGAAATAAATCGATCACGGGTCAATTGCACCAAAAATTTCTAAAAGCTACCTGATAGGCTAGGTCACGCTAAAATCGCGCCGGATTGAAATTAACCGCGAATTTGAATCCGATTTCAGAAATTGAAAGTTCTATCATGTCACGAGTCATTTTAGGAACGTCAACTCATCCTCCAAAGATTTTTTTTAAAAACCGAGGTTTTTGATGAAATTTCAAAGTGAGGCCGTTTTGTCCAAAAAATTTAGGGGACCATTTTTTATCGCGTTTTTGGGGTGCGAGTTGGTTCTATTGGAAAAGAAAAATGTCAATTTGATCATGGACACAATGGTGGAATTTATAAGGGCCGAATTGAATCAATTCAAGAGAGAATTGAAGAGCATTTGGGGGAATTTGCTTCAAAATTCGTAGCCCCTTGGTCCATGACCTTTTGGACTACTTCAATGGCTTGTAGTGGAAGTCTTGAGGGCTGCAAGTGGCTGAGGAAGCTAGCCAGCCATGATGGGGTCAAGCCAGGGGGACAAAAGGGTGAAGATAAAGCAAATTGGGACCCTCCAAGAGCTGTTGTCCCTTTCTTCTTCTACCTTTAGCTTACTGTCTCCATTTGTGACCCTTTAAGACCTTGAGAGACCAAAGAATTCAACCAATAGCTCCCCCTCCACCATTGTCCCGTCCTTGCTGTTTCCGCACCAGGCCAGCACCATCCAGCCTCCCTTAGCCCAGCAGTAGAAATCGAAACCCAACAAGTCCCATGGGCTTTGAAGCCTACTTTGGACCACTTCCGGGCCTCGAAAGGTACCGCACCTTCGGAGTCTGTCGCTCATCTCCACCTCGCCATCCTTGTGAACTCATTGAATTTTAAAACTTGTGAGTTTACTCACTAAACTCTACTTAGGGAGTTAATTATGCCTAAGGGTTTATTAGTTTAGGTTAAGTATGGATTAGGTGGTTAGTTAGAACGGATTAGCAATTTAATTATTCGTTTATGCATGTTAGGTGGTTAGAATAGCGTAATTATAGACTAAATAAGCTGTAGTATTTATTTAGTTAGGTTTGGAAATTTTCCAAGTCCGTTTCGGTATTTAATTAGGCTTTTCCGGCCTAAGTTTGTATTTATGACATTTATTAGTATTTATTTAATTAATTTTCATAATTATTTAATTAATTATTATTTTCCAGAAATTAAACCAGGATTGCTGGTGACTGGAATTTCGTGCTAATTTCAATGATGTGATTGGTTTATTTAATTGAAAGCTATTTTGTGCAATTTGAGTCAGATTTGTAATTTTGGGAGTTTATCCCAAAATTGAGTATTTTCAATATTTAATTAGGAAGGACCCAACGTCGGTTTATAACGCCAAAAATATTTTGGTGAACTATATTAAATGGTGGGATTTTCGAAAAGGAAAATATTGTATTTTGGCTAAGGCCGACCGTATACCCACACACGATTATTTTTATTAGGTATGATAAAAGTGGTGAAATTGTTGGTTGATTAGAATGGTATACTATATCAGCCTGAGGGCTTGATATCTCAGCTTAGAGTGAGCAGTATACCCTAAGTATTGCATAACTTCGGTGAGCATTAAGTATCGTACAGCTTCAATGAGCATTATCGGTATACTATATCAGCTTGCAGGCCTTGATATGTCAGCTTAGTGTGAGCAGTATACTGTAGCAACTTTGGTGAGCATTATAGATATATAGAGCTCTAATGAGCATTATCATATATCTATTATTAGCTTCAATGAGCTACACCATCTGTTGTTAGCTTAGGGTGAGCAAGGTTTGATTTGATCAAATTGTGTGCATGGTATTAATGGTATAGAGTCAAATGAGTCGACTGATCGATGTTTGATTTGAATTGAAATGATTGGATGATTTTATAAATTGTATTGACTTGCAAGAAGGAAATGAGGTAAAGGTAAGTCCTCTGACTTGTGCTTGTGCTTAGGCAATCATTGAGGTGTATTTCCTTCCTAGTCAGAGTTTGAGGAGTGATGCTAAGACATCGTCTCACCCCGTTGTGGGATAACATTTTCAGGTTCTTAGATGGCAGCTCCTCCTGAACATTTTGGCCAGCCAAAGAAGGTCACCAAGCAGGTATCTTATATTCCACTTCATGGGAACCAGAGGGGATAGGTCTATGAACTCGTGAGGTCCGTTGTCTAGGTTGATGCGGGTCTACCCCATAAGGTACCCTATCAATACAAATCGTGGTATCATCGTGAGTGAAATGGACAAAGAGAATGTCCCCTACCGGAATCTGAGGTCCCTATGTCGGTGTTGGAGGTAGCTTTTGGAAAAGGTATGGCCAACCCTCTAGGTGGTTCAGTGGTGGACCTGAGTCTATCGGATCCAAGGTCCTCGGAGTATTCAATTGAAGACTCGAATGCTTAGAGGATCTGTAGCACTCTACCGCCCCTTTTTGTAGACCCCGTATATATCGGCTAGTAATGTATATGACTTAGTTTGATATGTATATAAGTGTGTTGTGGTTTGATTTGGTGCCCTGCTTTTCTATTCCATCTTTGTGTTGTCTGGGGATTAATTATTCACTTTCGCATGTGTATTAAAATGAATGGGTCGGCGACACATCCTGGGACATCGCAGTTTAATCAACCACCGAGGGATGGGCACACACTCGGAGGATCGGGGCGTGATAGCTTCAGTGAACTTTGTTTGAGAAAGTATCCTCAATGAAGAAATTTCCACTTTCACGGGTAATGTAGCTTCCATCCCATATACAAGCGAGAATGGTGTTGCCCCAATTGAAGTGTGAATAGAAGTTTGATATGCCATTTGTACATATGGCAACCGACCATACTAATCATAGTAATTCTCGGCCGTTTTGGAGAGGATTTTCTTGATGTTTTTATTTGCCACTTTCATAGCTCCAATCATTTGTGGGCGGTAAGGAGAAGAATTTAGGTGACGAATGTGAAACTCATTGAGTAATTCATCGACCACCTTGTCGTTGAGATTTGACCCATTGTTAGTAATGATTACCTCAAAAGCACCATATCGAGCAATAATATGATGACATAGTGATGAATTTAGCAACATTTTTTGTAGTGATTTGAGCATAAGAACTAGCTTCGGTCCATTTGGTGAAATAATCAATTGCCACTAGGATGAAACGATGTCCATTTATGCTTTTGGATTAATTGGCCCGATGATATCGATGCCCCACATAAGAAAGGCCATGGTTCAAACATTTTATGTAGTTCATTCAAAAGAACATTGCTCTTGTCTCCATGCACCTAAATCAATGGCAACAACACACATGTTGAATATAGTCAACTTCCATAGTTAACCAATAATAACCTAACCTTATAATCTTCCTAGCCAAGAGATGTCCATTCATATGGGGTCCGCATTCTCCCTCGTGAATTTCCCTCATCAGTTGATTAGCTTCTTTACCATCTATGTATGTTAGCAAGACTGAATCGAAAGATCTCTTGTAAAGAGCATCTCCACTAACAAAGAAATTCAATGCTAATTTCGTGTGATATTTCCTATCGGCTACTTGACTTCCTTGATGAAATTTTCCTTGTTGGAGATACATCATGATAATACCATGGTTAACCATCAGCCTCTTCTTCAATGACTATATAATAGGTAGGTCTTTCCAGTATATCGATCTTCAAGGGGTCAATATCTAAGCCGACAGTCACTTGTAACATCGATGATAAAGTTGCCAAGGCATTAGTGAACTGATTTTGAGATCTTGGTAAATATTCAAAGGAAATTTCTTCGAATTCTTTCAACAAATCTTCCAAATACTTATGATAGGGAATCAACTTGGGATCACGCATTCGCCATTCACCTTCAATTTGAAGAATGATGATAGCGGAATCGCCATATACTTACAACCTCTTAATTTTCATATTGACAGCTAGCTACAAGCCAAGACTATAGGCTTCATATTCAAAAATGTTATTAGTACAAGAGAATATCAATTTTGTAGTCATGAGGAAATGTTGACCTGTTAGGGAAATCACAACTGTTCTAGTGCCAGAACTAGAGAGGTTAATGGTACCATCGAAGTACATGGTCCATTTATCAGGCAACACCAATTGATTTCTTTCGCTAGCTTCATCCAAGTCATCAGATTTCATGGCATTTTCTGTGACATCCTGAAATTTGACCCCGTTTCGATAAAGTGAAATGGGCATTTCGTCGGCGTGCCTATGGCCTTTTTCTCTGAGCTGATCACTCACGAGTTAACTAACCTATTGGGTGAAGCCGTTAAGGGATGTATCGGCCGTAAAATCCCTAAAAGCTACATAATTGGTTGGATTGAGCTAAAATCACGTCTGATCGATTTTTAACCACGAAATTGAACTCAATTTCGGGAATCGAATTTTAAGCGCGTCATAATTCTTATTTTTAGGATCCTGTCTCATCGCTCGTCAATTTATTGACGAGTCCGAAATTTCAATAAAGAAATTATCGGAAGAAATTTGAAGACCAAAAGAATTAGAAAGAGAAAAGGAAAATTTGCATATTGGAAGTATGCATTTTGTTTTTGTTTTCTCTCTCTCCCCTTTTCTTTTTCTCTCTTTTCTTTCTCTCCCCCTCTCTTTTCTTTTCTTTCTTTTTTTCTCTCTTTTCTTTCTCTCTCCTCTCCCCTTTTCCCCTCGTGCGATTCCCCACCGCCCACTTTCCCTCCCTCTCTCTTTCTTTGACTAGTCTAAGCTTATCTTCTCTCTCTCTCTCTCTCTCTCTCTTTCTTCTTTCTTCCCCACACGTGATCTGAACTCTCTTCTTCCCTTCTTCTTCGTGCAAACCAGCGAACCGAAGCGGGAGGAGCCAAGACAGCAGTCAGCCGCTCGTCCCGCCGTCGCACCGCCGCACCGCGCCGCCCCGCCGCCGCCGCGCCCGAGCGCCCGCCGCTCGCCGTCGTCCTGCCGTCCGCCGCTCGACCTAGCCGCGACCAGCCCCTGTTTCAGCTCCGTCCAGCCATCCCCAGCCACCTCCGGCCACCGCCCAACCCCGCCGGACCACCCCCGCGACCCCCTCGCCCTCCGCCGGCCTTCCCCTACCGCCCTAGCCGCTGGAGCAGCCCCGATTGGCTCCGTCCAGCATACCCACGGAGTGGGTTTCAGCGGCTTTAGGCCCGCTTTTGGGCCGTTTCCCGGCCCCGAACCCGAGCCGTGCTTTGGGAACAATCGTTCCTCGCGTCGCCGCCGTCGGATTGATCCGATTTGCGCGTGATTTGGTGAGTAATCTCACTAATCCAGGATTAGTGGCTAATTATGCTTAATGTTGGTTTAGATTTAATTAATTATGTTTAGGTTGTTAGATTAGATTAAATTAGCAATTATTAGCCAATTGTGATGCGAATTAGATAAATTGAATGTGTAATTAGCAAGTAGACATGGTCTACTAATTATTGGAAGTGCCTCGGGATTTTTTCCCGACCTTTAGTGGGCTCCAATTAGGCTTTTCGGGCCTAAGTGGATTTTTTAGTATTAAAATATTAATTTTTGGAATTAAATTAAATAATTATTTATTTTCCGAAAATTCAACTGAGATGGCCTGGAACCGGAAAATTATGCTGATGATCGTGGTAAAGTCCGTTTATTTAATCAGGCCTTATTTTGAGCTAAATTGAATTTTCAGTAATTAATAATTAATTTTCGAAATTAATTAATTATTTATTTATTTTTCGGAAATTAAGATTTTGATGGCCGACGACCGAAATCTCGTGCTGATCGTCGTGGCGCAGTCCGTTTATTTATTTGAGCTCCACGTTGTATGGAATTGAATAAATTGTGATATTTTAGGGATTTGCCCTAAATTGATTGGAATTGATTGAGATTGAATTGTGGATTGGTAAATGGCCAAGTATGTTATTCAGTATTTATAATGCTTTGTTGAGTTGATTTAATTATTTGATTGAGAAATCGTTGGCATTGGTTGTCGGTATTGAAAGTAAATTGGTAACCACTTGAAAGAGGACACGTGAGCTCGGTGAATTGGAATATCACCTGGAGAATACACGTGAGTTCAATGGTTGAATATATTGAATTGTTTATGTTGGCTCTGTGATGAATATATCACCTTGGCGAAAAAGACGCCCGAGAGCATATTGAATTGTTTATGTTGGCTCTGTGATCAGTGTATCACCTTGGCGAAAAAGACGCCCGAGAGCATAGTAAAGTGTTCACTGTACGTCACCTTGGCGAATCGACGCCCGAGAGCATTGATGGAGCTCTGTGACTAAGTGTAGGCATCTAAAAGGGCACGTGGGCTCGGCGAATTGATGCATCGCTTTGGTGAAATGCACCTGAGAGAATGCACGTGGGCCCGGGCATCAAAAAGGGCACGTGGGCTCGGCGAATTGATGCATCGCTTTGGTGAAATGCACCTGAGAGAATGCACGTGGGCCCAGGCATCAAAGGGCATGTGGGCTCGGCGAATTGATGCATCGCTTTGGTGAAATGCACCTGAGAGAATGCAGGTGGGCCCGGGCATCTAAAAGGGCACGTGGGCTCGGTGACTTGATGCATCACTTTGGCGAAAAGGTCGCCTGAGAGAATGCACGTGGGCCCAAGGTTCGAGGCACGTGAACTTGGAGACTTGGAAGGTCGTCCTGGAGAATGCACGTGGCCTAGCTTTTAAATATCCCACAGTGGGGATTGATTCGTATGACATGTAATCGACTGGTTTGATTTGTTTGAAGTGAATGAGTGTTTATTGTGAATTGTACTGACTTGCAGGTGGGATCGAGGCCAAGGTAAGTCCTCGCCCTGTGCGTGTTTAGGCAGCCTTTAGTATAATGGTTTGCTAATCGGGCTTAGTGGGGTAGAACTCGCTGAGACGTAGTCTCATCCCAGTTTGGGGAAAACCATTTCAGGACCCCGCTGAAGAACTAAGGAGGAGAAGTCCGAGAAGGAGAACTCGGAAGTGAGATCTGAGGAGAAGGATTTTTGGAAGAAGAAGACAATCTTGAGAGGGGCCTTGAGTACGGCCTAATTCATCTAAGTTTCTGTCTTCTTTTGAGATCTCCATTTTGATGTGAATAGTATGAAGTGATTTGTGGTTTGTATAAAAGTTTGGTTATAAATTTCAATATGAAAAATATGGCCCTGCTTTTCTATCCCATCGTTTTATTATCAGGGATTTTAACTGCTTTCGCATGTGCTTGAAAATGAAAGGGTCGGCGATACATTGTCCTGGGATATCGCATTATAAAATCGACCAAGTGAGACGGATGTGTGCGTGCCTGAGGATCGGGGCGTGACATTTTCAGCCAACAAGTCAACTATGACTAGACCTTTGATAGACTTTTAAATCATACTTTGTATATCAAACCCAGGGAGTAATATTTGTCATTTAGCCAATCTTCCAACCAATGCGAGCTTCTGCAAGAGATATTTCATGGTGTCACTTTCAATCACCAATAAAATTTGGTAGTGAAGAGTATACTTACGTAATCTGTGCAATACTCAAACCAAGGCCACACAAGTCTTCTCAACTTCAAAATAATAAGCTTCAGAAGTGGAGAACTTCTTGCTAAGGTGATATATGGAGCATTCTTTTCCATCGCTTGGCCCTTTTTGAGCTAGTATGGCTCCTAAGAAGCCCTCATGGATGGTGAGATATAAGATCAGTGGTACTCTAGGAACCGATGGCACCAAAACTAGAGAATAAGAAAGATATTGCTTCAGCTCTTCAAAAGCATTCTGGCACTCTGCGTCCCAATCAAACTTTAGCATTTTTCTTCAAGAGCTTGAAGAAAGGTTTTGCCGTTTCAAACAATTGGGAAATGCATCTAGCAATATAATTCAATCTTCCCAACAAACTTCGAACGTCTTTGACAGTGTGAGGTTTTAGATCACAAATGACCTTAACCTTTGATAGGTTGATTTAGATACCTTGCTTACTAACCATAAACCCCAACAACTTCCCAGACTTTGCCTTACATATGCATTTCACATGGTTAAGCCTCAACTTGAACTTTCTAAGTTGATCGAATAATTTCCTCAAGATTTCGATATGGTCTTCACCTTACCTTGACTTAGCAATCATGTCATTAACATATACTTTGATTTTCCTATGCACCATATCATGGAATAGGGTAACCATTGCTCTTTCATAAGTTGCTCTAGCATTCTTCAAGCCAAAGGGCATCACCTTATAACAAAAAATCCCCCATGAGGTAATAAATGAGGTTTTACTCTTATCTTCTTCTTTCATTCGGATTTGTTTGTAACTAGAGAAACCATCCATGAAAGAGAATAGTTCAAATCCTATCATAGTATCAACCAAGACATCAATATGCTGCAATCGGAAGTTGTCTTTTGGACTTGCTTTGTTCAAGTTGCGATAGTCTATGCATAGCCAAACTCGTCCACATTCTTCATGACTAGGACAATATTAGCAATCCAATCAACATAATGAGCAACTTCAATAAAATCCACTTTCAGTAGCTTCATGACTTTTTCTTCAATCATTTTGAAGCAACCAAGATTGTGGATTCGGGTTTTAAACCCGTTGTAATTGAACTACCACCTATGAAGGGGGGCAAATGAAAGGCGATTGAACCATCTCCTAAGTATGATCCCAAGGTGATCCCCTGGAACTATGGGACTAATGAAATCAACCAGTTACTTGTTCGGGTCGATATTATCTATCTCAAGAAGGTATTGAGAAGGTTGTGATCGATGAAAAAGTCAAATAGTTCCTTGAGACGGTCAAGACTAGTGAGTTCGATATAATTGAGCAATTAAGGAAGATGCTAGCACAAATCTCTTTGTTGGAGCTATTCAAATCCTCTAAGAAGCATAGAAATGCCCTCTTGAAAGTCCTAAATGAAGTGTACGTGCCTAAAACCATTGGCAAGGTGCAATTAGAAGAATTCGTTAGTGATTGTACTGAGGGATCAAACTTCCTTCTCTATTTCATTGGTCGAATCAGGTACAGCAGGAGTGATCACATCATCTTTATCGCCCCATTCACTTGAGATAATATCCTTCGGGTCAATAAAGAAGCTTAGCAGAGGCATGTATTTCGTTGTGAAGTCATACTTGCCACTCGGTTGACCAAGAGCATTGATTGTTTCACCCCTTCCGTGAGCCTTCCTTACAAACTCACGATCCCAGTGCGAGATCTTGTATTCATGTTCCGAATTAGAGTTGAAATAGACATTCTCCACCCGGTTAAGTGAGGACTCATCTTCCTCTGATTTAGAATGTTTGTGTTCTTCCAATTCGCATTCTTGAGGCTTTATAAGGAGACCTCTTATGTCTTCCTTGCATTTGCAAGAAAAATTCTTAGATGTCAAATCAATGGTGCCTGCTACCATGTGCTTGGCAGATGCTTCTTCTTCCATAGGTCGAACTATGCCCACCTCCGCCAATTTGGCAATGCAAGCGATCTTCTCCTCTAGAGAGACATCTCTTCCTCTTTCTTGTTGCTTGGTAAAGGACAGAATTAGATCAAGCTTAGGCACGCCAATTAGGAAAGGCTTTTCATTCTCATCTCTGAATATCATGTTGACAGTTTCAGCATGATTAGGAAGCGAGTTTTGTTGGACATGAGGCACAACATCTTTGAATGACAAGATGCCCTTATCTAGTGGGTTTTGAATCTTCGTCTTGAGGACATAACAATTGTCAATTTTATGGCCCTTCTCCCCATGTGATACTCACATATTTTGATGACGTCAAACCCAGTGAACTTCAGCAGATTATCTCTTGGGATCTCGTTGGCTACGAGCCTTCGCTCAATCAACATGGGGAAAAACTGGGACATAGGCCTTGGAAAAGGTGTAAATTGCCTTTGTGGCATCCTTCTGTGCGGTCATAATTCTGGAGATTACCCCCAGACAATGCAGCAGGCTTTTGAGCGAGAGAAGAACAGGGCTTTTGAGCAATTGGATTTTGGATACATGCCACTTCTACCATGGACTTCTCATCCTTCTTAAGGGCAAACTTGCTACCAAAACATTTAGGAACTTTGCCATCTCGCATGGCCCATTCTACCCTTTCCCCCACGTCGACATGATGGGCAAAAGTTAAGCAACTGTTAGTGTACATCTTCTCAAAGTACTCACGAGGTAGCGCCTTTAAGAAAAACTGCAGAATCTCCTTCTCGGTAAAAGGAGATTTAACTTGGGATGCAATGGCTCTCCATCTTTGGGCATACGTCTTGAAAGTCTCATTTCGTCTCTTCTCAATTTGGACTAGATCTTCTTGAGTGGAGGCAATCTCAGAATTAAACTTGTAATATTGAAGGAACTCATCTGCTAGATCCTCCCAACCATGGATCTTCTCGAGGTCTAACTCGACAGACCACAATAGTGTGGACCCAAACAAGCTATCTTGAAATGTGGTAATCAGAAGGGGGACATTATTAGAGTGGTGGGCCACCTTGCCCAAGTAATATTTGACATGGGTCTTTGGACACCTAGTTCCATCATATCTTCTCACGAATTTGAGCTACTTGAAGGACTCAGGAACCTTCACCTTGATGAATAGTGAGAATTTATCTATGCTGTCGCGACCAATTTTTTGGGGTGTGAACCACCTCGGGTTTGGCTAATGGATTGTTAAGCCTAGACTTAACTCGGGCTCTCCCAAGCCCATACTAATTCGCGACTTAAGTTTGAATTCTTGACATGCAATTGATTTTTAATTAGGAGTCGCCACTAATCTATTTTTGGTGGGTCGATTAGAAACCCAAGTAAAGTAACGGGAGATTCACTTTACTCCTACAAACCAGAGACTAAGGGTACGGGGACTTGGTTACGTTAGATTTCTCTGACGCCCTTCGGTACCTTTCTTTTTATTTTGAAAAATGTTTGGCAATCAATTTGGATTGATTTTAAATCTATTTCCCTAGCATGTGAGGTTATCATACATGTGCACAAACCACCAATTTAACACCCAAGAAAGCAATTAAATGATGCAGAACTTACCTCAAAGCAACGAAAGCATCTGCAGTGTTAAATTAAAATCCACATCAACAATCCTAGATATGATTTCTAATTAACAAGCAATTACTCAATTTTTGTTTTCTCTTTTTCAACAAAAATATAGTCCATATGCAATGCAATGCAATGCTTCTAATTCTAATATGAAATGATATGGCATGACAATATGTCCTAAACTATATGACATAAATAAGCATGCAGTCTATCATAAGAAATGTAATAATTAAATATGCAATTTCAATTAACCCAAATGACATAATTCTAATGACGTACAATAATGATTTTTTTGTGTTTTTATATTAATTTCGAAATTAAAACTAATACATAATTAACACGCAATTCAAATAAAAAAAACTAACAACCTAAATGAATGCACTTTCTTTTTGGATTTTTTATTTAAATATTCGAAATAAAATTGCAATCCTAAATATGCAAGATAATAAAAACAAACCTAATCCTTATTCAGATTTTTTATTTTCTTATTTAAAATTCGAAATAAGATTGCAATGTTAACCCTAAACAAATCTAATCCTAACTCAAATATTTTTTGGATTTTTCTTTTAAAAAAAATCGATTGACTCAACCAACTTGACAACAAGCAAATCGAACAAGATGAGATTGATATCCGAAAATTGACGAACCATATCTCGCGCATGAGATCGGGTTGGCCAATTTTAAATTAAATCGCGAATCGAATCTCGGGCTTGAGATTAGATTGTCGATTTTTGTAAGGGATTGAGAGTCGGATTTCGGGCGCGAAAATCGGACTGTCAATCCCTAGCTTGAGGGACTATTTCATGTTGGAATCTCAATCAAACATTTAAGAGGAACAATAAACAAAACCAGATATAAAGAAAAAAAAAGACTATAACTGGATAAGCAATAATAATAAAATAAAAAATCTACCTAATTCACTTTTCCCTTTTTCTTTCTTCTTTCCTTTTCCATGTGTAACCGTGGGTCTCCAAGGGCAGCCAGTTGATCAGTCCGGCAAGGGGAACTCTGGTGGAGGTGAATTCCGGCGGCGGTAGATGGCAAAGCACGAGAAGAGAACTTGGCAATCGGATCGGCAACGGCAGCAGCTTCGAAGGCGGAGCAGAGGTGATGCGGGTCCACCTGGCTTCGATATGGGTCACTTATCGGAGGCGGAGCAGCTGCTAGGCAACCACGGGCGAGTGGCAAAGCAGGGAAGGAGCGGCGTCGGCAAGGGAAGTCGCGAACGACTAGGCTGGCGTCGCGAGTTGCTCGCGAAGGAGGCGCGACGAGGCTCGGCGTCGTGGTGGTGCGGGTCGTCGAGGCTCGTGGACGGAGACCGACGGCTACGTTGGCACGGGGAAGGCGGCTCGGCTGTAGCACGACTCGGGCCTGCTCGTGGAGGGTCGAGCGTCGTCGGGCAGCAGGAGCGGAGCGGAACAGAGGGGCTCAAGCAGCGGGCCACCGGGATCGTGAGATCCGAATAGTGGACCACGGGCAGAGGACTCCGGAGCTGGATCGGGCTCGAACGGAGCAGCAACAACATCGGTGCAGGGATGCAGCGGTGGCTGGCAAGCGCACCAAGGGCAGAGGTGGGTCGCCGCTTCACAGGGGCACGGGCACACGGAGACGGGTTGCAGGGCCTCGGCTCCAAGTAACAGCAGGCGGTGTTGGGGGGATCGATTACCGGCGAAAAGCAGACGAGGGCGTCGGGCTTCACGAAAGGTGAGGAGCGGTGGTGGTCACACGCACGTCCTGCAACACGGCGAGGCGCCCAGCGTCAGTGGATCGGGCAGCAAGGCACGGTGTACTTTGGCTCGCGCGGGGGGAGCAATGCGTGGAGAAGAAGATTGAACAGTCCCTGTCCAATCCTCTGCCCCTTTTTGCTTTTTGCTTTTCCCCTTCTCCGCGCACGGTTCTCTCTCCCTCTGCTGCTGTCAGCACTTTTCCTCTCTCTTTTACCTTTTGACTTTTCTCTCCTTTTTTCCTTCGACGAAGAGAAGATCCTCCTCTTTAAAACCCTACATACACACCCTTTTATATAGGCCAAACAAAATGCAATCATTTTGTGAATATTTCATCCGACGAAAAGATTGTCTATAACCTCCTAATCACCAAAATATTTTTATTCTCCTTATCTCCTAAATATTTTCTACTGATTTTTAAAGATAAGATCATAACCCCGATTTTCTTAAATTCCAAAAATCCTCATTTCAAATCTCAATTTTAGAAAATTGGCTTGGGCCAATTTGTACTCTTCATGGGCTTAGTCCGACTTGTTAATTTAAAACTCAAAAACACCAATTCGACCCATCCGCCACCGGTCCAGTAAACAAATGTAAAATATGCAAATTAAAAACAAATGCACCTAAATTTATATGCTATGCAATTAATATTTTTTTTTGGGACAAAATTAATCCATAATTTCCTATGCAATAAATGACTAACCGGATCGCTAAAATTGAGGTATCAACATATGCCTTGTAATTGATAGCCTTGCAACATGTACGAGGGGTCATCCATATGAGCCAAGCGCCTTGTGCTTTTCTCATCTAGATGGGCATCTGGGGCTTCTTTAGACAGAGTCTCAATATCTATGACAAGAGGAGTGGTCACAGGGACTTCTTTAGGAGTTTCTTTCTCAGTAGTATTTACTACTGGCAGGTCAGTGTATACGGTGAGAATGGATGCGGTAGCAGCAGGAACTATAGGAGTCAGAGTCTTGATTTGATTAGAAAAATCCACCAATTATGCCATAATTTGTATCAATTGGTTCTCCATGGTAGTAATATGAGCACGGGTATCTTCATTCTCCATCCTAGCTTGAGAGTGAGTCCTTTTATGTGAATGTCTTTCAACCATGTTTTATTACCTTTCAAAATGAAAAGAGAGGGGAATTAGTATGTGATCAGGAATATAACAAGAAAATACAAACTCTTCTAATTTTTATTTATCTTTTTAGATGAAATAGAGATAAGAAGTATTTATATGACCCAGTATCATTTAAATAGTATCTTGTCAAAATTTCTTTAACAGAAATTATACAATTGAAATAGCAGCAATAATGAATGATTTATCCATAATGCCCCTTTTCTAAAAGTAAATCAAAATCCACTGCACGAATAGGAAACGCTCATGGATTACATCAATATTCTACAAGATGAAACATCGTTAATACATTGTCTTAAAAAACACAAAGGACATTCCCATTACATGAGGTAGAAATGTAATACAAGGAAAATCCTATACAATGCTTCTAATCAAGATGACATCATTCGGAAACGCTTGTTATCATGGGCGAAGTGTTCCTCTTCTGCTAGGTCTTCATTCTTTTCCTTCACGAATCGAGCAACAAAAGCTTATTGAAGTTATGGGGTTCCAAAAAAGAACCAGGGCCTTAATCATCGCGATCTGAGGTTCGACCTTTAGCAGCATTGGGAGATACTCAATCCTCTTCTCCACGTAACCTTGATGCTTCGGGGTCAAGGCTTTTCCACATGGCCTTGAGATCGGTTGGCATTGGAATAATGTCTATCTCCGGTTTATCCATCTATCCTTAAACCTAATTGAGACATTTCGGATTAATCATTCCTTGTCGCTCGAAAAAGCAAGTAATATGAAAATTAAATTGTAAATTTAGAAGCACAATAATCAAAGAAATTGAAACGATTGCTACCAACCAAAACCATGGCAATCACAATCACACATCACATGAGGACATGTAAGGTTTGATGCCTAAGGTGAGGATTTGAAAGGCTCAAGGTCTCCATCTTAATTAGCAAAAGAAATTTACTAAACCGCCACTATCATTGGTTAGTGCATTTTTTGTTAATTAAGATTAGTGGGTTGTCGCAGCAGATTACCATGAGTATTCACTCACAGATTCCATCATTAAACCTCCTAAAGGCTCTTGGGGGCAATCGAGGTTTTAGACCGCGATTCAATGTGCAAAATGTCGTGCTAAAGCTTTTAAACATGCATTTAAATTTAAATAACCGGCACTTCAATATAACCTTTCATCCATACATCATTTCACTACTTGCAAGACAAGGGGTTGACATACACTTCACCCCTTATTTCTCCTATCTACAAAACCATTTAATACGTTGTTAGCAACTTTCCTCATTATTCACATGACTTTGACATGCAATTGATGCTACATGAAGACCATGTTAGCTAATAAAGCAACCAATTAATTATAGCCTCGAGTCCACTAGGCTAAGTAACTAGTCCCTAGTGGAGTCATCAAGCCTGTCTTGACCCAATCTCCGTGCCTAATTGGTGAGTAACTAGCATAAAGGCAGGGTTTGGAGGTGCTTGACCATGGGAGTTGTCACGCCCCCATCCTCAGGAACGCGTCCATCCTTCTACTTGGTCAATTTTTAAACTGCGATATCCCAAAACTATCTATTGCCGACCCTTTCATTTATAATACGCATGCGGAAGCAGTTATAAATCCCCAGACAATAAAATGATGGGATAGAAAAGCAATGCCATATTTTTTATATTGAAATCCACAACCATACTTTTATACAGAGCATAATTCGAAGAACTTCACAAAACTAATCACAACTTTTTAGTCTCAGTCTATCCACATATATACAAGGTTCACAAAAGAGAATGGGATCTCAGTCCTCATCCAGATCGTAGTCAAGATCAAACTTATCCTCCCTCAATTCTTCTCCACTCAGCTCATTTCTTTTAAACTCTTCGTCATCTTCTTTAGCTCATCCTCGGCTCCAGATGCCGGCTCATCCTCACATGATCTAGGGGCCTGAAATATTATCCCACAACCGGGATGAGACTATGTCTCAGCAAGTTCTACCCCCTAAGACCCGATTAGTAAACTAATACGCTATCCAGGCTGCCAATGCACACAATGGTCAGAGGACTTACCTTGGCCTCAGATTCCATCTGCATATTAGCATAGTTCAATAGGCACCCAAGCCATCACATCACAGATTGATATCTCAATCAATCGATCTAGTCGATTTCATATTCGCAAGAACACTTTCGGTCATTTCTACTATTCCAACTCAACTCCCAAATATGAATCACGATTCTTACGACATGGCTTATTTATAGGTGGTAATCACAGCCCCACCAAGCAACTTTCTTGGATTTAGTGGCTTTACAGTCCCACCCGACCCTTTCAAGATTCAATTTAGGGATGAATCTTAAAATCGCTCATAAATTACTTTAGCACCAAATAAAACTCAAATAAACAAACGAACTGCACCATGACAATCATCATGAAATTCCAATCACTGGCCATCCCGATTGAATTTTCGGAAAAAATAAATAATTAAATAATTAATTTCGAAAATTAAATAAATAATTATTAAAATCCAATTTGGGCCAATAATGCCGAATTGGACGCCGAAACGAGCCCGGAAAATTACAGAGACTCGTTAAAAAACTAATAGCACATTTCTATTTGTTAATGACTAAATCTAACCACCTAACATGTATCGATAAGTCACTAATTTAATTGTTCTAGACTAATCTAACCACCTAAGTGCACTTAATTAAATATAACCAACCCCTAAGCATAATTAGCAAACTAAGAAAGCATTAGTGAGTAAAACTCACTTGATAAATGCGAAGACCAATACACCGTGACGATGACCGAAATCGGGCTTTCGACAATACCGGCGGGCTCGGACCGGACCTTGAACTAGGCCCAACAAATCTCAGGTCAACTGAGATTTCTTCTTGCTTTTGGGCTGGACCCAAGTTGGGTTGGGCCTACAGAAGATGGGCTTCAAGATATGGGTTGGACTTCAATTGCTTTGCTGGAAATTAGGCTTGGCCAATTAACTCACATGGACTGAACTAGGCTGCAGCTGAAGTAATTCGACTGGGCTTGAAATGGCCCTCAACTGGACTGGATTTTGCTGGGCCCAAATGACTGAAAGTGTTGGGCTTAAGGCGCGGGCTGGAGCAAAATTAAACTGGGCTGCGCTTGTGGATTCGGTGGACTTCGCACGGCCAGATGAAGGCCGCGGACTAAGCTTCACTTCGCGTCTCCCAACGAAAGCACGAAGAAGGCGATGCTGAAGACGTGCGGTTCAGTGGGACGTGGAGTTGCATCGTGGACTTTACTGGTCACAGGATTGAACCGAAGAAACGATGAAGACTGACATGTGGCGCAGCTGCTGCTTCTGTCTTTGTGCACTGGGAAATCCACACGAATGAGTGGTAGCAAGCGACTGGGAAAAGTTCCTGTTGTTGACCGTGGAGCTGCGCTGGCAACCAAGAAGCGAATGGAGAGGAGACACAGGCGCACGTGGAGACTTTGCTGGCACAAAGACACGAAGCGGTGAGGAACTTCGGTCAACAATGGAGAAGCTCGTTAGTTTTGTTGACTAGAGGAGAGTGGATCGCTGTGGGGGAGGACGTGTGGTGAGAGGAGGACTTGGTGGGGCGCTGGCAGAGGAAGAAACACTAGTGCTGCTTCGTGCGTTGCTGCAGGGGACAAACTGAACTGGAACAGGGTGAGCTGCAAGGGGAAACAACGCTGGCTTCTCCTTTGCTGGTCTCTCGATCTTCAAACAAGAATAATGGAGGGCAAAAAGGAGGTTGTCGCACGAAATGAAAAGGGAGAGAGGGGCTGATCGATTGAGGTGAGAGGAAAAGAGATGGATGGGAGTGAGGTGGGGGCTTGACTTGATATTTTGCAAAAATATCCTCCAAAATCACTCTTGGCCAAAGTAAAAACACTTGGCCTTCATTAGGCCATCAAAATGACCTCATAACCTCTCAAATAGTCTATTATTGCTAGGGTGAGGGGATGATACGAATTTCTTAGCCAAGGCTTCAATTGCCCTTCCATTCTCTCTTGATTCATTTCCAGTTGGCCACCATAATTTCAATTGATACTTCAATTACCAAAATGATAATTTTCCTCACCCAATCACCCATCTTGCATCTCAATTTTGCATCCAAATTTAATCACCGGCTTCAATTGCACAAAAACGACCATGGGACAACCTTTTTTCTAAAAAGTGTCTAGTGACAGAAAAATCTTCTGAGACTAAGTCAACACTCCTAGAATTTATTGTGACATGATAGAAATTTCAAATTCTGAAATCGGACTTAAATCGGCAGTTAATTTCCATTTGACGCGTTTTTAGCGTGACCTAAACTACAGGTAGTTTTCAGAACTTTTTAAGGCAAACGACCCGTGGTTGATTTTCTTCAAACCACTATGAATCCACTAGACTCAATGGCAACTCTCAATTGTCGTGAAAATCTCGAGAATTCAATTACGGACACAGGGTACCAAAACGACAATAAAATCATATTAGTATCGGTCGATCAGAATTTTCCAATTTAGTGAAGTCACCCACAATCGGCCACACATCTTAGTCAAATAGACATATCTCTGATCTTAAATCGATTTTTAACTGTGCTGCAATGGCCTCTAAAGATGAGCACGGTCGATAAGCCAATTCCTGGTCAAATTCTCAAGTTTATTGCCTTAAGATTCTTTACTTGCTTACCCAGACAGTCTAGTTATCTTAAGAGTGATCAACTCTAAGAATATCCATATAAACGCGTCAATAAAATGCCCGATTAATTCAGTAGAAAACAGGTTGAAAAATCTGGATTTCACAACTCTTCCCCTCTTATAAAAATTTCATTCTTGAAATTTAAACCTTACCAGACTTGATCAAAAAGGTGGGGGTACAATTCTCTCATTGACTCCTCAGTCTCCCACGTCGCTCCTTCTATACTGTGGTGTTGCCAGACCACTTTTGCAGCACCCCTCGATGGCCCCCGATCCGTTAGGGTCGCCACAGGTGCTTATCACTCATCCAACTACATACAAGTCCTTGAGGCTTTTCAATTAAGGTGGAATCATAGTTCATAGGGGTTTATCAATAAATTTCGTGTCCCACTTTTTATCATTTTTTTTCCTTTTCCCTTAAAGGTCCCAACGCAGCTCATCAGCAGAAGCATAAACGAGTCTCACCATCCCTTACTCCAATAACAATAATACAATGCACACCACCTACACTCCAAATGAAAAGACAGAGCCGAGTCACTTTTATTTATATTTTCACGATGGATATTTCAGGTCAGTACAGCAAAAAGGCCAAGATTTCTAACTATACTTGGCTATAACTCAAAAGAGAACTCGACCCTACATCAAACATCTACATCCCTCCATCAACAAGCGTCAGCTATCCCCAAAAAGTGTCAGCTCCCACCAGCTATACGTGCCATCACACCCAACCCGGTGCATCGGGCGGCAGTGGCGGCAACATCCCTAGCATCTCTCCACCACGCCGGACATGAACAAACAAAAACTTCTGGATATCCGGGCCATCAGCAAGACCCACATCGTACATCACCAAGACACGGACTAGAGCATACACCAGACCAGGTACACTAAACAGGAATGCTCTGTGCACTCCACCTCGACATCATGTGGCAATCCATAATAAGTACCGCGTACAACTGGTAGCAAAGGCATCTTCTTAATATGAAATGTTAATCCCCAAAAGGGGTGAGTACAACCACTCAGCAGTAAAGATCCACCAAACTACACAACACATCAAACAGAACAATCAAGGTATCAAGAACAAAACACATATCATTCATGCATTCAAGCATACCTCACCTTACAGCCATGCATATATCACCATACGACATGCATAATTCACCATGCATTTGTACTTATATCATCACGCAGCCATGCATATATCATTATGCAATGTGCATATACCACCATGCACTCATCATTAAACAGCCATGCATATAACATCATGCAACGTGCATATACCACCATGCACTCATCATGTATCATCAAGCAGCCATGCATACATAATTATGCAATGTCCATATACCACAATGCACTCTATGCTTGCATTCCCATGAGGTTCATCCCATGCCATATGATTCAATTTCTCAATCTTTATCTTTCAATTATATCACATCATATTCTTCCTAGGGACCAATGTTTGCGTCACACAATTTATCACTCGCATCCAACTTGGCATCCTGAGGAGCCTCCGGCACACACCTCCGAGTATTTGGCACACACACTCCGGGCATCTCGTACCTCAACTAGCATCACGAGGAATCCCCCCAGCACACACCTCCAGGGCTTCTGGCACACACCTCCAAGCATCCCAACACTCCGGGCATTCCAACACTCCCGGGGCATCGTTGGCTCACACCTCTGACGGTCTCGTTATTATCTCAATTTATATTCACACATGTATCTCAATTTCAACATAGCATTTGATGCAACAATATCAGGGGTCTCAACCAGCTTTTGATGCCACATAACATGCCATATGTCACCACATATGCAGCAAAATCAACCACTCAAAACATTATATCACATGGAAAAATTCATTTATTTTTGAAAACGCATCAATTTTCGAATAAAACATAATACACTCCTTTAGTTAAAACTCTACACAAATTAGTAAATGGTATTAATAAATTATGAAAACTTGACACGCTATAGACAAGACCTAAAGGCAGATATCTCATGAAAAAACACCATACCAAAAGAATCTCACACCAAACAGTACGGTCCATGCATCACAGTTTTCAAAATTTCAACATTTCAGCTCGCACAGTTTCGGAAGTAATTTAAATTAAATACCCAACTGAACTCCAAAAATTATGAAATTTTGATATATTATAGAAAAGTCCTAAAGGTAAATATCCCGTGAAGAAATCGAAAATCATCTCGTTCTACATTAATAGATATAGACGATTAATTCCTCCTGTTCTCGGTGTCATTTTTCCAGATTATCTTCTTTCAAAGGAAACTCGTTTGATCGACCTACATATGTCCGTTTCTTCTAAATTTTCAGTATGTTATTCCTCAGAATATTACCTACAACTTTCGTTAAGGACACACAATAAAATTTTAACTGGATGATTTTATAAAAATCATAGAATCATACTAGGTCGAGGTAGCATTTTCCCCAGATCCAGTTTCTTCAAAGGACAACGATTTCACCAAACTATTCTTGTTCATTTCCTCTAAATTTTTGATATGCTTTACCTCAAGAAGTCCTCTACAACTTTCATTAAAATCAAAGTGATATTTTCACAAGAAAGCTACTTTACAGTCCACGAAATCACTAAAGGTCAGCACAACAAATTCCAGATCTAACCTCTCCAAAGGAAAATCGTTTCACCAAGTAATATTTGTCCGTTTTATCACAAATTTTAATATGTTACTTCTCAAGATATTCTCTACAACTTTCATTAAGAGATCAAAGCGAGATTCCAACTAAAAAGTTACATGCAACTCACAAACTCATGAAGGGTCGGACTGATTTTTCCAGAAAACAGCATGCTAGGCCACAAATTTCTCCCCAAGGCTTCGAAATTTCATCACTTCCACCACAACCGAAGTTCACCATTTTCTACACACACATCACAGCAAGCAATGGGTAGGTTTTAGGACTCTACTTGTCTCAAATCCGAGCACAAACACAGCAACAAGGATGGCGGGGCAAGGCGGCGAACGAACGGCAGCGACTAGGCGGCGAATGAACTCCTCCTTCTTCCTCTTCTTCTCTCACTCATTCTCCCTCTCTTGGACCCTCTCTCTCTCTCTCTCTCTCTCTCTCTCTCTCTCTCTCTTTCTCTCGGATTTACTCTCTCTCTCTCTCGAACAGTAACTCCCCCTCAATCCGCCCCCTCTTCTTTTCTTTCCCTTCATCATTTGGTTTGCATGCAATGCCACTTGGCCCTAGGGGAAGACACTTGGCATTTCTCCCATGCACATGATGGGCTAGAAGATGGGCTGGGCCTCCTCCCCCCCTTGGTCGACAGTAGCTCCATTCACACTTGGGCTTCGCGGGCCAGGCCTAAATGGCTGAATGGTGGGGGCTTGTGGGCTGGTCTTGGCCTAGTATTTTGGCCCACCCTTCTCTAGTTGCTCCCATTTAATTACCACCTAATTACCCATCATATAATTTACCCTATTACACTTATTCACTTGGCCATAAAACTTACAACATTAATTAATAAATTCCAGCCTATGAACCACATAGCCAAGAATAGAATTTTCTTTCGTATCAAATAATTATCCATTAAAAGCTTGGCCATAAATCTTATCGTAAATTATGGATTAAATGGCTACAATACAACTTGATGGTACTTTCATCACCTATTCATAGGCCTTAATATATCTGGAGGTCGCCATAAATTTTGGGATGCCACAATTCTCCCCTCCTTAGAGAATTCCGTCCTCAAAATTAGACATCACTTATGCCTCTTTAAACAAGTAGGGGTACTTTTCCTTCATTGATTCCTCACTTTCCCATGTGGCTTCCTCCACACCATGATGTTGCCATAATATCTTTACCAACAGGATTTTCTTTGTCCTAAGAATTTGCTCCTTTCGATCCAACACTTGCACAAGCTCTTCGATGTACCTCACTTTCTCATCTACTATGATGGTTTCATGATTGAGTATGTGACTAGGATCTAGCTGGTACTTTCTCAACATCGACACAAGAAACACATCATGTAAATTTCCCAATTTTGGAGGCAACACCAAACGATAAGCTACATCTCATATTCTTTCAAGTATCTCAAAAGGTCCAACAAATCTAGGGCTTAACTTACCCTTCATTCCAAATCGAGATATTCCTTTCATAGGGGATACTTTATGATATACATGATCTCCCATACTAAAGTCCAAAGGCCTTCTACGCCTATCCACATAGTCTCTTTGTCGGTTTTGGGCTGTCTTAAGTCTTTTCCTGATTATCTCAACCGCTTCTGCAGTAACTTGCACTAACTCAGGTCCTAACAGTTTTCTTTCACCTATTTCATTCCAACAGATAGGGGTTCTACACCTTCTTCCATATAATGCTTCATACGGAGCCATGCCTATACTTTTCTGAAAACTATTGTTATAGGCGAACTCTAGCAGGTGCAAATTTTCATTCCAATTTCCTCTAAAGTCAATAACATAGGCTCTTAGCATATCTTCTAGAGTCTGGATCACTCTTTATGTTTGTCCATCTTTTTTAGGATGAAAAGCAGTACTAAATTGAAGTTTTGTCCCTAAGGCATTTTGGAGACTCCGCCAAAAATTTGAAGTAAACCTAGAGTCTCAATCAAAGGTGATCGTTACAGGAATACCATGCAAGCGTTTTACCTAACTTACATATATCTCAACAAGTTTCTTCATTGAATAGTTTATGTGGACCGATAGGAAATGGGCATATTTAGTCAAACGATCCACTATCACCCAAATCGAACCGTGACCATTTGATGTCCTTGGCAGTCCTTGCACAAAGTCCATTGTTACATGCTCCCATTTCCATTCTGGTATGTCTAATAGTCTCAATAGTCCTGCAGGTTTACGATGTTCCGCCTTCACTTGTTGGCACGTTAAACATTGCGAAACGTGTCTAGCCATATCTGCTTTCATGCCATTCCACCAGAATTGTTGACGCAAATTTCTGTACATCTTTGTACTTCCCGGATGAATACTATAATTACTCCTATGTGCTTCCGACAGAATTTCCCTCTTCACTTCTTCATTGTCGGGAATATAGAGTCACCCTTGGCATCTTACCACTCCATCTTCAAAGTCTTGAAATTATGGTCTTTTTCCTAAAAACATTGCATCTTTCACTTTCATAATCTCCGGGTCAGACTTTTGCAGGATCTTTACTTTCTGAATAATTTCGAGTTCAATCCTTAATGCGGTAAGCATATCGATAAGGCAATCTATTCTCAATTCAAATTCTGAGTTCACTATAGACTTTAACAGGCTCCATTCTGCCATCCTTAGACTAGTCATCTCCATAGCCAACTTACGACTGAGGGCATCCGCTACCTTATTCGCCTTCCCTGGATGGTACCGTATTTCACAATCATAATCCTTCAACAGTTCCATCCACCTCCTTTGCCTCATGTTCAATTCCTTTTGTGAAAATAGATATTTTAGGCTCTTATGATTTGTATAGATTTCAAACTTCTCTCCATACAAATAGTGCCTCCATATTTTTAAAGCAAACACTATAGCTACCAATTCTAAATCATGCGCTGAGTACTTCAGTTCATGAGGTTTCAATTGTAGATGCATAGGCTATAACCTTGCCATGTTGCATCAAAACATATCCTAGTCCTTTATGAGATGCATCACTATATACTGTAAAACCATCAGACCCAGATGGTATAATCAGGATTGGAGCTGTGGTCAATTTTCTTTTAAGTTCTTGAAAGCTCCTTTCACATTCTCCACTCCATTCAAACTTTATATTCTTCCGTGTTAATTTCATTAAGGGGCCTGCTAGTCGTGAAAATCCTTCAATAAACCTTCTATAATAACCAGCAAATCCTAAGAAACTCCGTATTTCAGTTGGTGATGTCGGTCTCGGCCAATTTATTACGATCTCAACTTTCACCGGGTCCATTGCGATTCCTCCTCTTGACACCACGTGTCCCAAAAATATTATCTGATCCAACCAGAATTCACACTTGCTAAATTAGGCATACAGCTTATGATCTCTCAGAGTTTGCAAAACTATCCTCAAGTGTTGCTCGTGCTCTTCAGGTCCTCTAGAATATATCAGGGTATCATCAATGAAGACAATCACAAACTGATCCAAATAAGGCTTAAATACTCTATTCATTAGATCCATGAATGCGGCCGGTGCATTCGTCAATCCAAAATGCATGTGAACTCATAATGCCCATATCGAGTCCTAAATGCAGTCTTAGGAATGTCTTCTTTCTTAATCCTTAGCTGATGGTATCCCGATCTCAAGTCAATCTTAGAAAAGACCGAACTTCCTTGTAGTTGGTCGAATAGATCATCAATTCTAGGCAAAGGATACTTACTCTTTATAGTCACTTGATTAAGTTGCCTATAGTCAATACATAAATGCATCAACCCATCCTTCTTTTTCACAAACAAGACTGGTGCACCCCAAGGTGAAGCACTTGGCCTAATGAATCCTTTATCAAGCAACTCTTGTATTTGCACCTTCAATTCCTTCAGTTCCACTAAGGCCATCCTATACGAGGCTTTCAATATTGGTCCTGTTCCAGGCATTAGTTCAATTTCAAACTCAATCTCTCGCTCTGGTGGTAATCCAGGTAACTCTTCAGGAAATATATCTAGAAATTCACTGACTACTCAAATTTCATCGAGCTTAGGTTCTTCCCTAGTAAAATCCTTAGCCACTGCCAAGTACCCTTGACATCCTTCAGCAAGTAATGCACAAGCCTCTATTGCTGAAATAAGTGCTATAGATAGGTGGGTTTGACCTCCAAAAAATTTACAACTAGACTGGTCCGGTAAAACAAATTGGATCACTTTCCTATAACAATCCATTTTGGCTTGATACTCATGAAGCCAATCCATTCCTATGATAACATCAAAGTCATACATAGCCATTACAACTAGGTCTATTTCCATATCCCTTCCTCCTATTATTGTCTTACATTTTGCACACATCATCGTAGATAATACTATATTCTTTAAAAGCGTGGAAACACAAAGAGGCGTTTAAAGAGGCGTAGCTTTTATTTCACTCAGTTGCCTATATCTTTCATATATAAATGAATGTGTAGCACCCGTGTCAAACAATGCATATGCCTTCTTGCTTTTTATGAAAATCGTACCTGATATAACATTTCTAGAAGCTTCCGCTTCCTCTTGGGTGACCGCATACACCCTTCCTTGTGCTGGTGGCCTCCGAGGATTCCTTGGTAAGTTTGGTCTAACAGCACTCTGTTGTGCCTGCCGCACCAATCCAACACTCATTTGCGACCTTTCTTGTGGGCAGTCTTTCTTAAGGTGACCTACTTGTCCACAACCATAACATCTCAATCGTCCATTGCAAGGTCCTGGGCCATGCCGCCCATCACACCTTCGACAAACATCAGGCTGATAGGGTGCTTTCCCTATATTCAGGCCATCCCTATCTCTTCCAAAATTTCCAAAATTGCTCTTTTTCTTCACATTCCAAGTCTGACCTTGACCAGGATAGGGTCTCTTACCCCTTCTGATATCACTAAAGCTCAACTGTCTCTTAGACTCTGATCGCTCTCTCACCAGCTCTTGCTCCACTAACTATGCCCTTTCGTAGATCTCATGATAATCCCTTATATTCAAAGGCACCAGTTGTTTCCTAATATCAGTCATCAACCCTTTCAAAAATCTCTTAGCTTTTTCCTCATGATCCTCAATCAATCTGGGAGCATACCTAGACAATTCAAAAAAAATTTGCCTCATACTAATCCACTATCAGCTCCCTTTGTTCCAACTGAACAAATTTAGTAATTTTCTTATCCTTAGCACAGTCAGAGAAATGCTTCCTATTAAAAGCTCTAACAAACTCTTCCTAGTTCACATCAATACCTGGTGGAAAGATTGTATCCTCGAAGATCTCCACCAAAACTTTGCATTTCCCTCCAGCTGATACTCTACCAAAACTATTTTCTCAGCATCACTGCAGTCCAACAACCGGAAAATTCGCTCCATTCCATCAATCCAATGCTCCGCCTCCTCAAGACTTCCCATTCCACTAAACTTAGATGGCTTCAACTTCATAAATTGTTCCACCAGTCCTTGAGGGCGTCATTGCACTCCAGGTTGTTGCTGCATTTGTCTCTCCATTAGATTTTCAATATTGGCCAATGCCTGTAGGATATCTTCCATTCGGGGTTCAGCCCTTGTAGCAGAGGTTTTAGCCCTCGATGGATGAGCCTTTCCAGCTCGCACCATAACTTTCCTGCAATTTCCAAGCATTTGCCTCAAGAATAATCTTAGACTCACTGTCTCCATTTAAAAGCACTACTACTATATAAGTAACATAAACATGTTACTGGCACCTAAAAACAACTCATAATAACTACTAGGGATCTACAAGTGAATACCCATCACCTGTTATTCAAAGTTACCCAACTATTCCTGTTAATATCTTATGGTGTGCATTGTCATCATATTCCTCAATTTCCAAATGAGGCTCCTTATCACTCCAACTATAACCATTGCTCTGATACCAACCACTGTGTCACCCCTCGACGGCCCCCAATCCGTTAGGATCGCCACAGGTACTTATCACTCATCCAACTACATACAAGTCCTTGAGGCTTTTCAATTAAAGTGGAATCATTGTTCATAGGGGTTTATCAATAAATTTCTTGTCCCACTTTTTATCATTTTTTTCCTTTTCCCTTAAAGGTCCCAACACAGCTCACCAGCGGAAGCATAAACGAGTCTCACCATCCTTTACTCCAATAACAATAATGCAATGCACACGACCTACACTCCAAATGAAAAGACAAAGCTGAGTCACTTTATTTATATTTTCACGATGGATATTTCAGGTCGGTATAGCAAAAAGGCCAAGATTTCTAACTATACTTGGCTATAACTCAAAAGAGAACTCGACCCTACATCAAACATCTACACCCCTCCATCAACAAGCGTCGGCTATTCCCAAAAAGTGTCAGCTCCCACCAGCTATACATGCCATCACACCCAACCCGGTGCATCGGGCGGCAGCGGCGACGGCATCCCTAGCATCTCTCCACCACGCTGGACATGAACAGACAAAAACTCCTAGATAACCGGGCCATCAGCAAAACCCACATCGTACATCACCAAGACACAGACTCGAACATACACTAGACCAGGTACACTAACACAGGAATGCTCTGTGCACTCCACCTCGACATCATAGGGCAATCCATAATAAGCACCGCGTGTAACTAGTAGCAAAGGCATCTTCCTAATCTGAAATGTTAATCCCCAAAATGGGTGAGTACAACCACTCAACAGTAAAGATCCACCAAACTACACAAGGCGTCAAACAAAACAATCAAGGTATCGAGAATAAAACACATATCATTCATGCATTCAAGCATACCTCACCTTACAGCCATGCATATATCACCATACGACATGCATAATTCACCATGCACTTGTACTTATATCATCAAGCAGCCATGCATATATCATTATGCAATGTGCATATACCACCATGCACTCATCATTAAATAGTCATGCATATATCATCATGCAACGTGCATATACCACCATGCACTCATCATGTATCATCAAGCAGCCATGCATACATCATTATGCAATGTGCATATATCACCATGCACTCTATGCTTGCATTCCCATGAGGTTCATCCCATGCCATATGATTCAATTTCTCGATCTTTATCTTTCAATTAGATCACATCATATTCTTCCCAGGGACCAATGTTTGCATCCAACAATTTATCACTCGCATCCAACCTGGCATCGCGAGCCTCCGGCACACACCTCCGGGCATCTGGCACACACACTCTGAGCATCTCGTACCTCAACTAGCATCACAAGGAATCCCCTCGACACACACTTCCAAGGCTTTTGGCACACAGCTTCGGGCATCCCAACACTCTTGAGGCATCCAGCACACACACTCTGGGCATCTCGACACTCCCGGGGCATCATCGGCTTACACCTCTGACGGTCTCGTTATTATCTCAATTTATATTCACACATGTATCTTAATTTCAACATGGCATTTGATGCAACAATATCAGGGGTCTCAACCAATTTTTGATGCCACATAACATGCCATATGTTACCACATATGCAGCAAAATCAACCACTCAAAACATTATATCACATGGAAAAAATTCATTTATTTTTGAAAACGCATCAAATTTCGGATAAAATAGAATGCACTCCTTTAGTTAAAACTCGACACAAATTAGTAAATGGTATTAATAAATTCTGAAAACTTGACACGGTATAGACGAGACCTAAAGGCAGATATCTCATGAAAAAACACCATACCAAAAAAATATCACACCAAACAATACAGTCCATGCATCACAGTTTTCAAAATTTCAACATTTCAGCTCGCACAGTTTCGGAAGTAATTTAAATTAAATACCCAAATGAACTCCAAAAATTCTGAAATTTTGATATATTATAGAAAAGTCTTAAAGGTAGATATCTCATGAAGAAATTGAAAACCAACTTGTTCTAGATTAATAGATATAGATGATTATTTCCTCCTGTTCTCGGTGTCGTTTTTCCAGATTATCTTCTTTCAAAGGAAACTTGTTTCACCGACCTACATATGTCTGTTTCTTCTAAATTTTCAGTATGTTATTCCTCAGAATATTACCTACAACTTTTGTTAAGGACACACAATGAAATTTTAACTGGATGATTTTATAAAAATCACAAAATCATACTAGGTCGAGGTAGCATTTTCCCCAGATCCAGTTTCTTCAAAGTGATATTTTCACAAGAAAGCTACTTTACAGTCCACAAAATCACTAAAGGTCAGCACAACAAATTCCGGATATAACTTCTCCAAAGGAAAATCGTTTCACCAAGTAATATTTGTCCGTTTTATCTCAAATTTTAATATGTTACTTCTCAAGATGTTCTATACAACTTTCATTAAGAGATCGAATCGAGATTCCAACTAAAAAGTCACATGCAACTCACAAACTTATGAAGGGTCGGACTGATTTTTCCAGAAAACAGCATGCTAGGCCACAAATTTCTCCCCAAGGCTTCGAAATTTCATCACTTCCACCACAACCGAAGTTCACCATTTTCTACACACACATCACAGCAAGCAAATGGTAGGTTTTAGGACTCTACTTGTCTCAAATCCGAGCACAAACACAGCAACAAGGATGGCAGGCAAGGCGGCGAATGAACGGTGGCGACTAGGCGGCGAACTCCTCCTCCTTCTTCCTCTTCTTCTCCCGCATGCTCGCTCTCCCACTCTCGGACCTCTCTCTCTCTCTCTCTCTCTCTCTCTCTCTCTCTCTCTCTCTCGGATTTACTCTCTCTCTCTCTCTCCAGAACAGTAACTCCCCCTCAATCCGCCCCCTCTTCTTTTCTTTCCCTTCATCATTTGGTTTGCATGCAATGCCACTTGGCCCTAGAGGAAGACACTTGGCATTTCTCCCATGCACATGATGGGCTTGAAGATGGGCTGGGCCTCCTCCCCCCCCTGGTCAACGGCAGCTCCTTTCACCCTTGGGCATTGTGGGCCAAGCCTAAATGGCCGAATGGTGGGGGCTTGTGGGCTAGTCTTGGCCTAGTATTTTGGCCTACCCTTCTCTAGTTGCTCCCATTTAATTACCACCTAATTACCCATCATATAATTTACCTGATTACACTTATTCACTTGGCCATAAAACTTACAACATTAATTAATAAATTCTAGCCTATGAAACACATAGCCAAGAATAAAATTTTCTTTCCTATCAAATAATTATCCATTAAAAGCTTGGCCATAAATCTTATCGCAAATTATGGATTAAATGGTTACAATGCAACTTGATGGTACTTCCATTACCTATTCATAGGCCTTAATATATCTGAAGGTTGCCATGAATTTTGGGATGCCACAACTTTGACCAACGGGAAGGTCTTTGTACGCAGATCTTGCTCTTTGCGATCTACAATCTGAACCGGGCTTTCGACGTATGACACACGGTCATCCTCGTCCAATTCCTCGAAATTGAGCACGTGGGTCGGGTCAGGCTCATACTTCCTTAACATCGACACGTGAAAGACATCATGCACTTGTGCCAGTCTTGGCAGCAATGCAAGACGATACGCTAGGTTCCCGATTCTTTCAAGAATCTCAAACGGAACTACGTACCTCGACTCAATTTGCCTTTCTTACCAAAGCACGAAGTTCCCCTCATTGGTGATACTTTCAGAAAAACGTGATCACCACCAAGTTGGAATCCCAAAGACCTTCAACGCTTATCTACATAACTTTTCTGCCTACTTTGCGCTATCTTTAATTTGCCTCTGATCACTGCCACGGCATCCACTGATTGCTAAACCAACTTTGGGCCTGTTATCTTCATTTCCCCAACATCATCCCAACACACTAGTGTTCTACATACTCTGTCATACAATGCTTCGAATGGAGCCATCTGGATGCTCTGCTAATAACTATTATTGTAGGCAAATTCCACCAGATGAAGTTGATCTTCCCAACTTCCTTTGAAGTCTATTATACAAGCTCTCAGCATGTCTTCGAGAGTCTGAATCGTCCTCTCAGACTGGCCATCCGTCTGAGGATGATATGCAGTACTGTACTAAAGCTTTGTACCTAAAGCACTTTGCAAACTCTTCCAAAAAGCAACAGTAAATCTCGGGTCTCTATCTGACGTTATAGTAACTGGCACTCCATGCATACGAACCACCCGACGCACATACAAGTCTGTGTGTCTATCCAAACTCAGGTCCTTTCGAACTGCAATGAAGTGAGCCAACTTTGTCAGCCTGTCGACTAGCCAAATTGAATCGTTTCCTCTTTGACTCCTTGGTAGTCCAGTCACGAAATCCACCGTGATATGCTCTCATTTCCATTCTGGGATCGTGAGAGGTTGCAGAAGTCCTCCCGGCTTGCAATGCTGGGCTTTTACTTGCTAGCATGTCAAACACATGGCCACATGCTTGGCAATGTGCACCTTCATACCTGACCACCAATAGTGTTGACACAGGTTCTGATACATCTTGGTACTTCCAGGATGAACGCTGTAATTGCTACAATGTGCTTCAGATAAAATATCCTCTCTAAGCTCTACATCGTCAAGTACAACCAAACGTCTACGGAACCTCAGTACCCCATCATCAGAAACCTGAAAATCAGCCTTTCTCTTATCTGCATCCTCTTGAAGTATTTTTTGTACATCTGGATCTATCGGTTGGAGTAGCTTGATTCTAACCTGGACATCTAGTTCAATTATGAGGGTGGCCATAAGACTCGAGAGGTGGCCTACCTCAAACTTGAATACCGAATCTCAAGTTCTCTCGATTAAGTTCCACTCCTTAATCAATATATGAGCAACTGACGATTTTCGACTCAAAGCATAGGCGACCTTGTTCGCCTTTCCTGGGTGATATAGAATATCACAATCGTAGTCCTTCAGTAATTCCATCCATCAGCGTTATCTCATGTTCAACTCCTTCTGAGAGAACAGATACTTGAGACTTTGATGGTCCGTGAAGATATGGAACTTTTCCCCACATAGATAATGTCTCCAAATCTTCAGGGCAAAGATAATCACCGCGAGCTCTAAGTCATGTGTCGGATAATTCTGCTCATGAGGTCTCAACTGGCGGGACGCGTATGCAACCACTCTACCATGTTGCATCAACACGCAACCTAGTCCCTTCAATGACACATCACTATAGATCTCGAATCCTCCAGGACCATATGGAATTGTTAGCATAGGTACGGTAGTCAGCTTTTCCTTCAACTCTTGGAAACTACGCTCGCACTTGTCTAACCACACAAATTTCTCTTCTTTCTTTAAGAGTTTTGTCAGAGGTGACGCTAACGATAAAAAACCTTCCACAAACCATTTGTAATAACCTGCCAAACCCAAAAAACTTCTGATTTATGTCACTGATGTCGATCTCGACCACTTGATCATGGCTTCTATCTTGCTCGGGTCGACGGAGATTCCTTCTCCGAAAATCACATGACCTAAGAACGCAACACAAGTCAACCAAAACTCGTATTTGCTAAACTTAACATACAGCTAATGAGTTCTTAAGGTCTAGAGCACTAATCTTAGATGATTCTCATGCTCTTCATCACTTCTCAAATAGGCCAAGATATCATCGATGAACATGATTACAAACTGATCTAGGTATTCCTTGAACACTCTGTTCGTCAAATCCATGAATGCAGCTGGAGCATTCGTCAGTTCGAATGGCATCACTGTAAACTCGTAGTGACTATACTAAGTACGAAATGCTGACTTAGGAATATCCTCCTTCCTAATTCTCAGCTGATAATATCCTATCCTCAAATCGATCTTCGAGAAAATCAACGCTCCTTGCAATTAATCAAACAAATCATCAATCATTGGCAATGGATATTTGTTCTTGATCGTTACCTGATTGAGTTGTCGATAATCGATACATAAGCGCAACGAACCATCTTTCTTCTTAACAAACAGAACTAGTGCTCCCCAAGGTGATGCACTAGGGCGAATAAATCCCTTATCCAGCAATTCTTGCATCTGCACCTTTAGTTTCTTCAACTTAGATAACGCCATCTAGTAAGGTGCCTTTGAGATCGGTTCTGTCCTCGATGCTAGCTCAATTACAAATTCAATCTCTCTTTCTGGTGGTAACCCTGGCAATTCATTTGGAAAGACATCTGGAAACTCCTATACCACTGAAATATCTTCTACTTTCAACTCCACAACTGTCGTATCCACGACAGTTGTCAGGTAACCTTGACAACCCTCGTCTAACAGACAAACTGTCTCTTGCGACGAGATCAGGACAATCGAGGGTCCTCCTCGATTCCCAACAAACTCGAAGCTCTTACCCTTTAATGGGTCAAACTGAATCGCTTTACGATAGTAGTCCATTACAGCTCGTTGCTCGGTGAGCCAGTCCATGCCAACTATCAAATCAAAGTCATACATGACTAGAACTAACAAATCAATTTCCCCCACTTGCTCACCAATCTCTAACTTGCACCCCGAACATCCAAGGCAGCAATAACTTTATCTTTCAAGGGTGTAGATATGCAAACTGCCGACTCCAACAACACAGGACTCAACCCTAGCATCCTAACATATTGCTTAGCAATGAAGGAATAGGTTGCTCCATAATCAAATAAAGCATAAGCAGGTTGGTTGTTGAGCAAAACCATACCTGTGATCACGTCAGGTGTTGCTTCTGCCTGACCTTGTGTAATTGCATACACGGTACCCTAAACTGGAGGCCTCAGCTGTCCTCCATGTGGCACGTTCTGAGGGGCATACCCTCCGATCTGTCCTCGTGGCGGTGGCGGTGGTAGTTGCGATTGTCCCCTTAGCTTCTTGGGACAATGTCTAGCTATGTGGCCCTATTGGCCACATTCGTAAAACGCACCCATCCTAGTTGGACACAGTGCTGACCCATGTCATCTCCCACAAAAGCGACACGGTCCCATTCTATCGGCCATCGACCTACCAAATCCACCCTTCTTGCTAGGCAGACCTTGGAATCTGTTCCCTGACATCGGCCTCTTCCCTTGCTTGATCGCTCCCGGTTAACACCAAATCTCGACCCCGACAAGGCAGCTTGTTCATTCAATCCTCGCTCTATCATTTGGGCTCGACGATAAACCTCTATGTAATCTTTCAAGTCCCATGGCAGCAGAGGTTGTTTCAATTTAACACCAAGTCCACTTTTGAATTTCCGAGCCTTCTCTTCAGGGTCTTCTATCAACTTAGGAGCATATTGCGACAATTCTGCAAACTTGACCCCATATTGGTCAACTGTCATGCTTCCCTGGCAGAGGCAATGGAACTCCTCTATCTTTTGTTCCCGGGCAGTACCCAAAAAGTACTAATCATTAAAGGCTCTGAAGGTGTCCCACACCTGGACCACACCTTCTAGGAACACTGTATCCTTGGCGGCTCTCCACCATATATTCGCGTTACCTTAAAGTTGGTACACAGCTAGTAACACATTTTCCTCCTCATTACACATTAGAAGTGCAAATGCATTCTCCAAATCCTGTACCCACAAAGACGCGGCCTCGGGGTCTCGGTACCAATGAATCTCGGGGATTCATCTTTAACAATTGTTCCACTAACTGGTGAATTGGCCTCCCAGCGGCTATAACTCCTAGTAGTATTTCAACAAGAGCGACGGCAGGTGCGGCGACAGGGATGGCTTGAGCAGTAGCGGCAGCTACGGCAGTGGCGGCGGCCTGAGCGGCGGCTTCAACTGTAGCGGCTTGCTGATCCATTCTCGTACCCATCGCTTCTAGAACACGCAAGATCCCATCCAACTTGGGATCATTAAGGGTTGTTACCCCGGCATCTACAATAGGTGGAATCACTCCACTTGCGCTAGCTACAACTGGTGCTTTACCATGGCCTCCTTGGGCATCGACCCTGGCTGGCGTTCTACCCCGAGTCACGGCCCTACTAGCCCTCTTAGTAGGAGTTCTAGGCTCTTGATCACTCATGGTGTCGCTTTAATCTACTGACACCCGCTTCCAATTCAACACCGAATTAGAAACAAAGCGATCCAAACAACAAGCAATTCCAGCATCTAATTAACACGGACATGCACCAGCATGAATTTAAAGGCCTTTCTTATTACTATCTTGTGGCACCTCCGACTCGCCTGAGGTCGCCACAGGTGCTCTCTCTTTATTTACTTGATCTCATATAACTTTGACTAGAGATTTTCTTTTTTCTTTTTTTTTGAAAACGGTCCCAGCGCAGCTTATTAGCGGAAGCATAAACAAGTCTCACCATTTCTCCCTCTAATAACCATAATGCAATGCACACCCACTACACACCATAAGAAAAGATAAAGCCGATTCACTCTTATTTATATTTTCATGATGAACATCAAGGTCGATACAACAAAAGGCCAAGATTTTTAACTATACTTGGCTACCACCCAAAAAGGACTCGATTCTACATCGAACGTGTACAACCTTCCATCAAACAAGCGTCGGCTATCTCCAAAAAGTGTCACTCCCAACAACTATACGCGCCATCATACCCAATCCGGTGCATTGGGTGACGGCGGCGGTAACATCCCTAACATCGCTCCATCATGTCAGACATGGACAGATAAAAACTCTTGGGTAACAGGGCCATCAGCTCGACCCACGTCGTACATCACCAAGACACGGACTCAAACAAAAACTAAACCAGGAGCACCAACACAGACATGCTTAGTACACTCCATATCCACATCAGTAGGTATGCCATAGTAAGTACCGCGTGCAACCGGCAGCAAATGCATCTTTCTAATCTGAAATGTTAATCCCCAAAAGGGGTGAGTACAACCACTCAGCAGTAAAGATCCACCAAACTACTCAATGCATCAAACAAAACAATCAAGGCATCATAAACAAAACACATATCATTCATGCATCCAAGCATACCTTACCTTGCGGCCATGCATATATCCCCATGCCATATGTGCGTATACCACCATGCACTTATCATCAAGCATCCATGCATATATCACCATGCCATATGTGCATATACCACCATGCACTTATTATCACCATGTCATATGTACACATCCATGCGCATGATTGAATTCTCGATCTTTATATTTCAAATAGATCACATCAATTTCTTCCCAGTGACCAATGTTTACATCCCACAATTTATCATTCGTATCCAACCTGGCATCACGAGGAACCTCCGGCACACACCTCCAGGCATCCAGCACACACACTCCGGGCATCTCGTACCACAACTAGCATCACGAGGTATCCCCCCGGCACACACCTCCGGGCATCTCGAAACTCCCGAGGACATCCGACACACACACTCCGAGCATCCGGCACCCCCACACTCCGGGCATCCCAACACTCCCGGGGCATTGTCAACTCACACCTCCGATAGTCTCGTTATTTTCTCAATTTATATTCACACATGTGTCTCAATTTTATCATGGCATTCAATGCAATAATATCAGAGATCTCAACTAACTTTTCATGCCATATAACATACCATATGTCATCACATATGCAGCAATATCAACCATTCAAAGTATTACATCACATGGATAAATTCATTTATTTTTCAGAACACATCAATGTTTCGGGTAAATCAGAATGCATTCCTCCAATTAAAACTCCAGAAAAATTAGTAAATGGCATTAATAAATTCTGAAAAATTGATACATTATAGGCGAGACCTAAAGGCAGATATCTCATGAATAACTCCATACCAAAAGAATCTCACACAAAACAGTATGGTCCAGACATCACAATTTTCAAACTTCAATATTTCAGCTTGCACAGTTTCGGGACTAATTTAAATTAAATACCCAAATGAAATAAAAAAATTCTGAAGTTTTGATATGTTATAGAAAATTCCTAGAGGTATATATCTCATGCAGACATCGAAACCCAAATCGATCTTGGTTAATAGATATAGACAATTATTTCCCCCTGTTCTCGGTGTCATCTTCCAAAAGAAACTCATTTCACCGACCTACATATGTTCGTTTCTTATAAATTTTCAGTATGTTATTCCTCAGGATATAATCTACAACTTTCATTAAGGACACATGATCAAAATTTAACTGTATGATTTTATAAAAATCATGAAATCATACTAAGTCGAGGTAGCGTTTTTCCCAGATCCAGTTTCTTCAAAGAACAATGATTTCACCGACCTATTTTTGTTCATTTCCTTTAAATGTTTGATATGTTCTACCTCAAGAAGTACACTACAACTTCCATTAAAAGGTCAAAGTGATATTTTCACAAGAAAGTTACTTTACAGACCACGAAATCACTAAAGGTCAGCACAACGAATTCCAGATCTAATTTCTCCAAAGAAAAATCATTTCACTAACCAATACTTGTTCGTTTTGCCTCAAATTTCAGTATGTTGTTTCTCAGGGTGTTCTCTACAACTTTTATGAAGAAATCGAAACAAGATTCCGACTAAAAAGTTGCATGCAACACACAAACTCATGGATGGTCGGACTGGTCTTTCCAGAAACAGCATGCTAGACCAACGAATTCTCCCCATAACTTCAACTTTTCATCACATCTACCGCAACCAACATTCACCATCTTCTACATACACATCACAGCAATGCAAAGGGTAGGTTTTAGGACTCTACTTGCCTTAAACTCAAGCACAAACAGCAACAAAGATGGCGCGCAAAGCGGCAAACAGACGGCGGCAAGCTAGGCGGACAATCCTCCTCCTTCCTCTCGCAAGCCCGCTTCCTCTCTTTCCCTCTTCCTCTCTCTCGGATGACACACTCTCTCTCTCTCTCTCTCTCTCTCTCTAGGTCGATTCCCCTCATCAATCTGCCTCCCTCTCTTTAGTTTTCTTCCCCTACAATCATCTACAATCATTTGATTGCATGAAGCCGCCCAAAGGAACCAATGGGGGCAATCACACTTGGCTTCTCCTCCATGCCACTTGGCAACTCACATGCAAGGCTTATGGGCTTCAATGCTGGGCCAGTCTTGGGCCTTCATGGGCCGGTCGAAAAGAGAGCTAGCGTGGGCTGGTTGGACGGTCTTTGGGCCTAAAAATCAGCCCACCCTCTCCTATTCCTATTCCATTTAACCCTCATTTAAATTAACACATAATTTCAACTTATAAGCCCACAAAACTTTATAATTTAAATCCATAAAATTCTACTTATAAAGTGCACCACCAAGAATAAGATTTCTATATCAACTTACACTTTAATAAAATCCTTGGGTCACTTGTAGACACATCTCCATCCAAACAATCATCCATTACAATGCTCGGCCTTAAATTAATTGAAATTCATTAATTCAATCACTAATACAAAATCAAACGGCACTTCCATTACCTAATCATGGTTCATGGTACTCCAGAGGTTGTCACGAGATTTTAGGATGCCACATATCCCAAGACTCATTGCTCCTTATCACTCCAATCTTGAACTTCGCTCTGATACCACAAAAAGGGGATGTCACGCCCCAATCCTCGGGGACGTACCCATCCTTCTACTTGGTCGATTTTTGAAGTGCGATATCTCAGGACTATCTATCGTCGACCATTTCATTTATAATACGCATGTGGAAGCAGTTATAAATCCCCAAACAATAAAACGATGAGATAGAAAAGCAATGCCATATTTTTCATATTGAAATCCACAACCATACTTTTATACAAAGCATAATTCGAAAAGCTTCACAAAACTAATCACAACTTTTTAGTCTCGGTCTATCCACATATATATAGGGTTCACAAAAGAGGATGGGATCTCAGTCCTCATCCAGATAGTCAAGATCAAACTGATCCTCCTTCAATTCTTCTCCACTTAGCTCGTTTCTTTTAAACTCTTCATCATCTTCTTTAGCTCATCCTCGACTCCAGATGTCGGCTCATCCTCATGTGATCTAAGGGCCAGAATATTATCCCACAACTGAGATGAGACTATGTCTCAGCAAGTTCTACCCCCTAAGACCTGATTAGTAAACTAATACGCTATCCGGGCTGCCAATGCACACACGGGTCAGAGGACTTACCTTGGCCTCAAATTCCACCCGCATATTAGCATAGTTCAATAGGCACCCAAGCAATCACATCACAAATTGATATCTCGATCAATCGACCTAGTCGATTTCATATTCACAAGACCACTCCCGGTCATTTCTACTCTTCCAACTCAACTCCCAAATATGAATCACGGTTCTTACGACATAGCTTATTTATAGGTGGTAATCATAGCCCCACCAAGCAACTTCCTTGGATTTAATGGATTTACAAGCTCACCCGACTCTTTCAGGATTCAATGGCTTTACGGTCTCACCCGACCCTTTCAAGATTCAATGGCTTTATGGTCCCACCCGACCCTTTCAAGATTCAATTTAGGGATGAATCTTAAAATCGCTCGTAAATTACTTTACTACCAAATAAAGCTCAAATAAATAAACAGACTGCACCATGACAATCATCATGAAATTCCGGTCACCGGCCATCTCGGTTGAATTTTCGTAAAAATAAACAATTAAATAATTAATTTCGAAAATTAAATAAATAATTATTAAAATCTAATTTAGGCCCTTAATGCCGAATTGGATGCCGAAACGAGCCCGGAAAATTACCGAGACTCATTCGATAACTAATAGCACATTTCTATTTGCTAATGACTAAATCTAACCACCTAACATGCATCGATAAGTCACTAATTTAATTGTTCTAAACTAATCTAACCACCTAAGTGCACTTAATTAAATCTAACCAACCCCTAAGTATAATTAGCAAACTAAGAAAGCATTGGTGAGTAAAACTCACTTAATAAAAGCGAAGACCGAGACACCGCGACGGCAACCGAAATGGGGCTTTCGGCGACACTGGCGGGCTTGGACTAGACCTTGAACTAGGCCCAACAAATCTCAGCCCAATTGAGATTTCTTCTTGCTTTTGGGCTGGACCCAAGTTGGGTTGGGCCTGCAGAAGATGGGCTTCAAGATATGGGCTGGACTTCAATTGCTTTGCTGGAAATTGGGCTTGGCCAATTAACTCACGTGGACTGAACTGGGTTGCAGCTGAAGTAATTTGACTGGGCTTGAAATGGCCCTCAACTGGACCGGATTTTGTTGGGCCCGAATGACTGAAAGTGTTGGGCTGAAGGCACGGGCTGGAGCGAAATTAAACTGGGCTGCACTTGTGGATTCGGTGGACTTTGCACGGCCACATGAAGGCCGCGGGCTAAGCTTCAATTCACGTCTCCCAACGAAAGCACGAAGAAGGCGATGCTGAAGACGTGCGGTTTGGTGGGGCTTGGAGTTGCTTCGTGGACTTCACTGGTCACAGGATTGAATCAAAGAAACGATGAAGAATGACGTGTGGCGCAGCTGCTGCTTCTGTCTTCATGCGCTGGGAAATCCACACGGACGAGTGGTAGCAAGCGACTGGGAAAAGTTCCTGTTGTTGACAGTGGAGCTGCGCTAGCAACCAAGAAGCGAACGGAGAGGAGACACAGGCTCACGTGGAGACTTCGCTGGTGCAAAGACACGAAGCGGTGAGGAACTTCAGTCAACAATGGAGAAGCTCGTTGGTTTTGTTGACTAGAGGAGAGTGGACTGCTACGGGGGAGGACGTGTGGCGAGAGGAGGACTCGGTGGGGCACTGGCAGAGGAAGAAACACTGGTGTTGCTTCGTGCGTTGCTGCAGGGGACAAACCGAAGTGGAACAGGGCGAGCTGCAAGGGGAAACGGCGCTGGCTTCTCCTTTGCTGGTCTCTCGGTCTTCAAGCAGCGGTAATGGAGGGTAGAAAGGAGGCTGTCGCACGAAATGAAAAGGGAGAGAGGGGCTGATCGGTTGAGGTGAGAGGAAAAGAGATGGATGGGAGTGAGGTGAGGCCTTGACTTGATATTTTGCAAAAATATCCTCCAAGAATCACTCTTGGCCAAGTAAAAACACTTGGCCTTCATTAGGCCATCAAAATGACCCTCATAACCTCTCAATTAGTCCATTATTGCTAGGGTGAGGGGATGACACGAATTTCTTAGCCAAGGCATCAATTGCCCTTCCATTCTCTCTTGATTCATTTCCAATTGGCCACCATAATTTCAATTGATATTTCAATTATCAAAATGATAATTTTCCTCACCCAATCACCCATCTTGCATCTCAATTTTGCATCCAAATTTAATCACCGGCTTCAATTGCACAAAAATGACCATGCGACAACCTTTTTCTAAAAAGTGTCTAGTGATAGAAAAATCTTCTGAGACTAAGTCAACACTCCTAGAATTTATTGTGACACGACAGAAATTTCAAATTCTGAAATCGGACTTAAATCTGCGGTTAATTTCCATTTGACGCGTTTTTAGCGTGACCTAGACTACCAGGTAGTTTTCAAAACTTTTTAAGACAAACGACCTGTGGTTGATTTTCTTCAAACCACTATGAACCCACTCGACTCAATGGCAACTCTCGATTGTCGTGAAAATCTCGAGAATTCAATTACAGACATAGGGTACCAAAATGACAATAAAATCATACTAGTGTCGGTCGATGAGAATTTTCCAATTTACTGGAGTCACCCACGATCGGCCACACATCTCAGTCGAACAGATCTATCTCTGATCTTAAATCGATTTTTAACTGTGCCGCAATGGTCTCTTAAGATGAGCACGGTCAATGAGCCGATTGCTGGTCGAATTCCCAAGTTTATTGCCTTAAAATTCCTTAATTGCTTACCCAGACAGTCTAATTATCTCAAAAGTGATCAGCTCTAAAAGTATTCCTATAAATGCGTCAATGAAATGCCCGATTAATTCATTAGAAAATAGGTTGAAAAATCTGGATGTCACAGGAGTTCCCTCACGATATATAATTCCAAGGACATCATCACCTTATCCATTGGGATCAACCATATGAGTTCACTCAGTCGTGGTTATGAGCTGTCCCAATCTCATACTTTGTGTGACGATGGGATTTTTTATGACCCTACCCCAGCATCGCAACACAACTTAATCGACAGTTTTAAGGTCGAAAGGAAACTAGACGTAAATGAAGATTTATGCTCAATCAAGAGTTGGGAGTAGTCATTTGATATTTATGCAACCCGAGATCTAAGGTTCGGGGACTTGTGTTACGGTAATGATTAGCACCCTGTTGGTACCTAATTGTTGTGTTTTATTACCCAACATGGTCGTGCATCTCTTTTTACATCTTTGTGCAAGTTCAAGAAACAAAAATAGTGATCATGCGTGAATAGTTCGTTCGTGCCATTCTACTCGATTCTAATAAGAAGTATGAGACAAACAATTATTTGAAAGACAGTGCATAAAAGTAAACAATCAAAGCAGTTAAAAGGAAGAAAGGAAATTTAGGCATACAATCCTAAGTGTGATAGGAAGCAAAACCACAACCCATCAAATGTTTATATAATACCAAAAGCAACCCAAGACACATGTCGGGAAATGAATAGTAAAAATGAAAAGGTCGGATTGGAAATCGACCATGCATCGTCTTCATGTCTTTGGGATCACCACCTCCATGGGCCTATCCTGATTCTAGTGTAGTGCTAAAACTAAATTGATAATTTAAAAGTACATTTTATGCACACAATGCAAACAATAAACAAAGCATCTAAGGTATTAAAAGAGAACATCAATTAATCATGAATTGGCTCAGGGTCGGCTTTTGGATTATGCATGCAATAGTCTACCTATGATACCTACCCAATTTAGTTTATAGCTATCAGCCATCATTTGTGTTCACGCATAGTGGCTAATGATAAAAAGTCCTTAAGTCGGGTTCTAAGTGTTATCCCAAAATTACCCATGTGATCATGCATTGCACCTAGATCATACATCTAAAAATCATATAAGAAAGACATGCTGCAAGTCATACGACCTTATTTCTCAATCAATCAATCAATTGAGCAAGCCAATAATCGATCACTTATTCAATTGTGATACACCCAAAACAACCACATGCATTTCATTGGCAAGAACGAACACATCAAGAATGCAATGATTCATGTGATTACCCTAAAACCATTCAGCAAACAATTAAGACATTGATTTGAAAAAAAGTTTGATAAAGAGGGGGCACAACTTTATCAAGGTTATGGAACACATTTAGTTATCAAGGCTAGCTTGGGTGCATCTTTTGCACAACTGATGAAGCGTCAGAGACATTCTAAATATCACCCAAACTTTGACGAAATCCATGTCAAATCAAAGAACTTGAATGGAAAATTTTGGTAAAAGGGAGACATAATTTCGTCAAAGTTATGAAGCATATTTAGCAATCAAGGCTAGATTGGGTGCATCTTGTGCACAACTGATCAAGCATTGCATACGTTCTACATATGATCCAAAATTTGACAAAATACATGTCAAATCAATATTCAAGATGTATTAAAACATTTTTATGAAGAACTATTTTTCATATGAGCATCACATGAATTAAAATAAAATTCGGATCATATCAAAAATGCAAAATTCCAGAATACCCTGCAAGTTTTAGGAGCCCTGTAAAAATAACAAATCACCTTTTTATTTTTCGAAAATTTTTGACAAGTAAGGTCTCGATGAGTAGAGCACATCATGAAGATACCAAGATCTAATTCAGCACGCATGATTTTCTTATAAATCCTAGAACAGAAGTACGTCAATCAGCCAAAATAAAGATCATAGAAACGGGCACTTAATGTGAAATCAATAAAATTGCAGCCAGTAATTATCTAACCCTAGATTTTTATGGTAGATAGATCAATATGTAAGGAACAACTTTTATGTACAAGGCATCTCGAAATTCCAACCACCTGATTTTATAAAAATCCTAGAACACAGATAAGTCAATAAGAAGTAAAAGAGGGCAGCAGAAATGTGACATCCTAATTTTCAAATTCTGTTTTCGATTGGATAAGTTGGACTTTTTATTGAGGCGCCTATAGTTCTTTTCTTTGAGTAGGTCACTCACGAGATAATTAGCCAATCAAGTGAAGCCGTTAAGAGATTTTTAACGTAATAGATTTGAGAATTCGACCAGAAAATTGATTACTCGACCGTGCTAATCTGCAATGGTCATTACGGTACAATTAAAAATTGATCAAAAACCGGAGATAGGTTGATTTAATAGAGGTGTCTGATTAAGTGTGGGCGATTCCACTTGATTGCAAAATTCTCGTCGATTGGCACTAGATCAATTTTTCTATCGTTTTGGGTACCCTGTGCCCATATTTGAAACCTCGAGATTTTCACGACAACTGAGAGTCGCCAATGTGTCAAAGATGTACATTGTGACTCGAACTAAATCAATCACGGATCAATTGCACCAAAAATTCTTAAAAGCTACCCGATAGATTAGAATACGCTAAAATTGCGCCAGATAGAAATTAACCACGAATTTGAATCCGATTTCAAAAATTGAAAGTTCTATCATGTCACGATTTATTTTAGGAGCGTTGACTCATCCTTTGATGAATTTTCAACAAGCTCGGGATTTTTACGAAAATCGATTCAGACAATTCGAAAAATAAATGATTTTCGGATGGGCCAAATTGAAATGATTTTTGGCCTCCTTAGTGAGCTACTTGGTGAAGGAAATTTGTGGAAATTGTGTGGGCTTCCTCCCCAACAAATTTGACCATTAATTTGGAGTGAATTGTGATGAAATGGAATTCCAATTTGGGAAATTCCGAGGCTTATGAGGGGGCTGCAACAATTGGACATCAACTTGGTTATATGTGGAATTTTATGTGCATAAAGGCTTTGGGGACATAGGGGATGAACATGAAGACTTTGGGGCCAAGGAAATGATGAAAATAGATATTTGTGTTTGACTTTTGTTCCCCCTCTCTCCAAGCTTCTCTCTCACGCCTCACCGGTTGTGGCATCCCAAAATTCTATGACAAGCCATAAGGTGTGTTAAAGTCTCTAATTAGGTGATAAAATTTCCCTTGGCTTATGCTTTAGCCATTAGTCTTTTTATTGAGATGATTTGTGCATGTGATTGTGAAAATTTAAATATGATAGATTAATAATCTATGCTTGGCCATAAGATTTATAAATTAAATTTCAATGAACAAAATGTCCCAAGACTTTGGCCAAGATGAAAATTAAAATTTAAAAATATTTATAGAAGAATTTCAAAAAAAAAAAAAAAAAAAAAGAGGAAAAGGTTAATTTTTAGGTTGGGCCTTAAGCCCATTTGGCCTAAGCTTGATGGGCCAAGTTAGTCGGCCCAATTAGGCCCACTAAAGGGGGGCTGTTGCCGGCCCAATAGAGGCCCAAAAGGAGTGGTCGACCGGCCCAAAAGCCCAAGCCCAAGAAGCCCAAATTAAATTCAAAAATTCAATAAGACAAGTGGCAAAAAGAAGGCCATGCATTGGCCAATTGAAAGGCAATCCATGATTGCTAATGATGGGAATTTGGGGATATAAGAAGGGAAGAGAAAGAGAAGGTGGCTGGATTTCTTTTGGCCAAGAGAGAGAGAGGTTTCGAGAGAGAGAGAGAGAGAGATCGTGCGAGAGGGAGGAGAGGCCGAGAGAGGAAGGAGGCGGAGCCGAGGGGTTGTCGCCCGTCCGCCGTGTTCGCCGCCCTACGCCGCCGACCGACCGGTCTAGAGGCAAGTGGGAGTCCTCTAGCTTCTCTTGCATGCTTGTATGTCGTTTGCATGTTGAACTTTTGGTTGTTAGATGGGAAAAACCGAAGCATGGATGAGTTGTGTGTAAGTGGTGTGACTGTTCTTGCTCGGATCATGTGAGTCAGAAATTTGTTTGAGATTGCATGTGTGTTTGGAGTCCGATTTTGGCTTCGATATCTTCATGAAAGTTGTAGCTAACATCTTTTACTACAACATACTAAAATTTAGTGGAAAATTATGGATATTTGAGGGGTTAAAGTCTCATCTTACGGAGACCTCAGATCTGGAGAGTTTTTACTGACCTTTTGCTGGATTCATGGTTGCATGTTGGTTTTTGTTGAGAATCTCACTTCGATTTCTTCATGAAAGTTGTAGGTAACATCTTAAACTACAACATAATCAAATTTAAAGCGAAAATAACAATTATATCTTGGTAAATCGACTAGATCTTGAAGATAGTGATTCTGGTGATGTATTCCGAGACACCCGAGACTTCAAGGACTAAAATGAGGACTATAATCTGGTTATTTGACTTGGATCTCTTCATTAAACTTGTAAAGGACATCTTGATATGTAACATATCCAAATTTCAGAGAAAACTAAAGAGAATAGGTAGGTGAAATCTCAATACTTCGGAGATGTGTACACTGGACGATCCGGTGTTGGATCCAGAAGCTTCGTGAGACTGTATAAAATAATCTAAAACGAATATGGCTTGAAGTTCTTCATGAAAGTTGTACAAAAATGTCTTGGCTATAATTCAGTAAAATTTCATAATTTTTGGAGGCCATATATATATTTTAGTTGAATTTATTCGGAAACCATGCATTCTGGTTTCATCCGAGAAATATAGGATGTTTTGTGAAAATTATGAGATTTTGAAAAAAATCAATTTGGCCATGAATTTTGCAAGTAATTATCATCCTATGGGTTTGTTTAATAATTTCTTGAATTTTGATAATTTTGGGAATTTATATTTATTTTAAATAATAATAATAATAATAATAATAATAATAATAATAATAATAATATTATTATTATTATTATTATTATTATTATTATTATTATTATTATTATTATTATTATTATTATTATTATTATTATTAATAAAATGGATTATTTTGTTGGCCATAGATTCCATTTAATTAACTCATGATGTATATGTGATAAAGTCTTGGTATGTGTATGGCATTGAATTGAGATTTATATGTGATAAAGTCTTGGTATGTGTATGACATTGAATTGAGATATATATGTGATAAAGTCTTGGTATGTGTATGATATTGAATTGAGATGTATATGTGATAAAGTCTTGGTATGTGTATGACATTGAATTGAGATATATATGTGATAAAGTCTTGGTATGTGTATGATATTGAATTGAGATGTATATGTGATAAATTCTTGGTATATGTATGGCATTGAATCGAAATGCATGTGTGAATTTCATGCCAAGTATGACTTGTTTGATGTCACGCCATGTGCCATGTTAAAATGAGATTAAAATACTGGTAAACATGGATGATGGTAAATGAGGAGATGGTTGTGGTGGCGGATGATGCCCGGAATGTATAGAGATACATTGCCGGAACTCCCTGGGAGATTCAGGATGCCCGGAATGTGGGGGGCCGGAAGCCTTGTCGGAGGTTTTTGCCCGAAGGGAATGCCTCGCGATGCCAGGATTGGGGTGCGAGATGCCTAGCCAGGGAGTGTAAATGCCGGAAGCCCTGTCGAAGGTTTTTGCCCGAAGGGAATGCCTCGTGATGCTAGTTGAGATGCGAGATGCCCGGAATGTGGGGGGCCGGATGCCCGGTGGCCTGGGAGGCTGAATGCCGGAAGCCTCGGAGGTCTTTGCCCGAGGAGATAAATAAAATTGATGATATGCATGATGATATGCATGATGATGATGATATGCATGATGATATGCATGATGATGATGATATGCATGATGATGATGATATGCATGATGATATGCATGATGATGATGATATGCATGATGATATGCATGATAATGAAGATATGCATAATGATATGCCTGATGATGAGGATGACGATGTGGCATGATGATATGCATTATGATGATAAGGATGATGATATGCATGATGATATGCATAACGATGATGATGATGATATGGTATGGTGATATACATACTTGATATGATGATGCCATGATGATGATAACGTGAGTGATGTGATGATGTCATAATGATGATGACGTGTATGCTAAGATGATGATACACTTGTACGTGGTATGACTGTGATAATGATGCATGATAGTATGCGCATGGTTACAAGGTAAGTAACGCCTGGAATGCATGTATGATTTGTATGATGCATTGAGTTGTTATTGGATTCCTTATCTGCTGAGTGGTTGTACTCACCCCTTTTGGGGATAACATTTCAGATTAGCCAGTATGCCGCTTCCTGCCGTCGCGCGAGGTACATTTTACGGGTTACCGTACGACGTTGAGGTAAAGTGTGAGGAGTCCGGCTGTCCTTCCGTGCCTGGACTCACCTACATACGCGTGCGTTGTCTTGTCATGTACGACATAGGCCTGGCTAGGGGCCCAGTTGTCCAGGAGTTTGTCTCCGTCCACGTTCGCCGCGATGGGGTGATGAGAGGGATGCTGCCACCGCCACCACCTGACGCACCAGACTGGGTGTGAGACCTGAGCGTGACGAGTAGGGGCTGTGTTTTTTGGGAGTTAGTAACCGACACATACGATGGGAGGTCGTACGCATGTGATGTAGAGGGTCGAGGATCTTTTTGAGGTTTTAGGCTGGACATGGCAGAGTCCTAGCTTTTCCTTGTTATGTATCGACCCAAAAAGAAGTCCCATCCTAAAAGAATATGTAAATAAAGTGTCGTCGCTTGTTTATAAAATCCTGATGTTTAGTGGTGTGTATTGGTATCATGGATTGGTAGGGGGAGAGATGATGATGCTTTATTTTGCTTCTGCTAATGAGTCGCGCTGGGACCGCTTTAAAAAAAAAAAATGCCTGTAAATAACGACGCTTTTGTTATAAGTATAAGTAGAAAGAGGGTAATAAGGTGTAACATTGGTGCTTGTGGTGACCGCCGAAGGGTTCGGGGTGTCACACCGGCCCCCCCCCCTCCCCTCCTTTCCTTCGCGTGCAGCTCCCACGATCCTTCTGTTTTTTTTGCTTTTTGTTTTGTTCGGTTGAAGACGCCAACTCCTCCACGTTCTCTCCATCCCCACCGATTCCCCTTCATCCGTGACTCCCCAAACCGACAGCCCCATCTCCACTCACGTAACCGCCACGCCAGCCCAACCCCACCGCTCCATCCTCCTTCGTCCACCAGCTCACTTCTCCGGTCAACTCCCTACGGATCAAGCTTCCCCAGCAATGACCAAATCCTGCTACTTCCACGAAGACTGGCGCCCCACTTCTTCATGTCTCCATTTCAACTACATCGAGTCAAGCTCCCCAGCAGAAATCCCCTGGAGTTAACTCCAGCAGCGACCGAATTCTGCTGCTTCCCACTGAGCGACCCCTCCCCCTCGTCTGCTTTCCCCTCACAGCGAGCGTTTCTGTCGTAGCCCAACTGAGTCCCGCGTACACCATCAATCAGCCGCAACAAGCCAGCAACTCCTCTATCTTCATGTTGCACTCGCACCACCACCCGCGGCTGCCGAGACCAGCCCAAGCCGCACCCATTCAGCCACAGTATTCACCTCCACAGAACCGGAGCAGCAAGACTAGCTCAACCGTGAGCTTCCTTGGCCATTTTTGGCCCGGTCCGGGCTCCCGTTGGCACCACCGTATGCTCAAGTTTTGACCGCTGTCACGCTGCCGTCACGCCGCCGTCGCCATGGACTCACCAGCTTGCTAATCCAGTGAGTTTACTCAGTAAACTCTGCCTAAGGAGTTAATGATGCTTAAGGGTTGATTAGTTTAGGCTAAGTATGATTTAGGTGGTTAGTTAGAATGGATTAGTGATTTAATTACCCGTTTATGCATGTTAGGTGGTTAGATTGGCTTAATTAGCAACTAGATAGGTTGTACTATTTATCTAGATAGGTTCGGAAATTTTTCGGGCTCGTTTCGGTATTTAATTAGGCTTTTACAGCGTAAGTTTGCATTTATGGTATTTAAATGTATTTATTTATTTATTTATTATTTTCTGAAAATTATACCGGGATAGTCGGTAACGGAATTTCGTGCTGATTGCAATGGTATAATTGGTTTATTTAATTGAATATTGATTTGTGCAAATTAAGTGAGATTGTAATTTTGGGTATTTATACCAAAATTGAGTATTTTCGGTATTTAATTGGAAAATACTAGGCGTCGGTTTACAATGCCAAAAATGAGTTTATGGACTATTATAATTAGCAAGATTTTCTAAAAGAAAGATATTGTATTTTGGCAAAAGCCGACCGTGTACCCACACACGATTATATTTATCGAGTATAATAAAAATGGTGAATTGTCAATATGTGAGTACAATATATTATATCAGCCTGCGAGCCTCGATATATCAGCTTCGATGAGCAATATACTCTATCAGCTTCAGTAAGCATATATTAGCTTAAGTGAGCTATACTATCTATCTATATTAGCTTAGGCAAGCATTTATTATATATCATCTTAGGCAAGTAGTGATCGTTTCGATGAAGCAATTTGATAGATAGTATTGTTTGATGGTATCGTATTGATTGGGTTGACTGATAGATGGTATAGATGGTATTGAATCAATTAGACCGATTGATTGGTTGAGGTTTATGAACCATACTGACTTACATGAAGGAACTGAGGCAAAGGTTAATCCTCTATCTTGTGTGTGCATAAACAACATTTAGGCGTATTTCCTTCCTAGTTAGGGTTTAAGGGGTGAGACAATCAAGGGGTGGACTTGCTGAGGCATTGTCTCACCCCGTCGTGGGCTCAACTTTTCACATCCCTAGGATGAAGAACCCGAAGCTTTGAGGCGGAAGGGTCAAGAGTATGGATGGCTTAGAAGTTCTTTTTGAAGTTAGACTTCTTGTACTTAGACCCTAGAGTTGGCCTCTATTTGTAAACTAGATTGTGGTTTTTAATGATGTGTTTGATTTGAAATTTATTGTCTAGCTTTTATATCCCACATTTGTTGTGGTCAGGGGTTTAGTAATTCGCTTCCGCATGCGCATTAAAATAAATGGGTTGGCGATGAGTCATGGGATGTCGCAAAATTTATCGACCACCGAGGGATGGGCACACGCTCGAGGATCAGGGTGTGACATCTCCATTTAGTGGTATCAGAGTTGGTTGATAGTTGGAACGATAAGGTGCGATAAGTTATGGGATAGTTAGTAGGATTGGCCTTTATTTCATGCTGGTGCATGTTAGTGATAGCTATTTGGTAAATTGTTTTGTGGGGATCACTTAGTTTCTAATTTTTTATGGAATTGGGAATGGGTTTTGTAGAAAGTTTACATAATGAGTGATCAGGAGCAGAGGACTCCTAGAAAGAGAACCTTTAGAACCGTTACTCAAGGTAGAACACTGACAAGGGTCGGTGCCTGAGGAGGTCGTGGTCGTGATAGAGCACCAGCTCAAGCCAGCACGAGTGAGGGGGTACTACCGCAAGTCGGTACTGAGAGTGTAGTAGCACCGAGCGATCTTTGGTTCGACGAGATCATTCCGGCGCTAGTGACTCTTGGGAACTTGTTAGGTCAGCAAGCACGAGACCAAGCCGCTACTATTGCCGTTGTCATCACTGCTGCCAGTGCCATAATCGTTGTTGTTGTCACACTTGCTGAATCCCAACTTAAAGCAGTGATCGGAGAGCAAGCTACCGCATCTGAGTCAAGATTCAGTTTGAATAGAGATGACAACCAATTAAGGAAGAGACCAATGTCAGAAGAAGGGCATCCCATTCCACCCAACTGGAATAGTAGGATTGGAAAGCCAACGCCCAATTTGAACACCGTGTGTCATGTCTGTAGGAAAAGACATAGATCTGCCCCATGTTGCAAAAAGGAAAGGACTTGTTACAAGTGTCACCAGCACGGCAACTGGATCAAAGATTGTCCGCGCAAGCAAGTGAGACCATAGCTGCTATTGCCACCACTGCCAATAGAACAGAACAGAGGGAATGCATTACAAGACAGTCAAGGGGGTACTTGAAATAGGCCTCCAATGCAAGGAAGGATGCATGCCGTGAATTGACAGGAGGTAGAGGACCCATCAAACAAGTACCGAATTTGTAGAATGAATCATGGACCAACCCCGTGTCCCCGTATGACTAGAACATGCTTTGAATGTGACCAGTCTGGCCATCTAGCGAGGAACTGTCCGTGTAGGTCCAGAGGAGCACAAGCACCGCTACCGTAGTAAGGCGCCACTAGGAGGACGAAAGGAAGAGGAATGGACTGGCCATGCATCAACTAGAGGAAGAATGTTTTTTAGGTGACTTTTTCAAAGTAGCACAGCAGAATTTTGAGTGAAGGTTGTAGAATTTCAGTTGTTGTAATAAATTAGTAGAAAGAAGAATCACTAACTATAGTTGTACTTGACTAGTTTGCATATATATAACTTTGAAGTCATATATGAAAGTTTCGAGTTACTGGGAGTTGAAAAGGACCCTCGATCCCTTTTATTTCATCACTTAAGGCAACCAGTTCTGGATGTAGGTTGCAAAATTTACTCGGCAACTATAGTGGATGCATCGATTAAGGAACTAAGTATGGAGATCATGGCTGTGGTACAAAAATTTTCTTAGATGTTTCCAAAGGAATTGCCAAACCTACTGCCAGAGAGAGAGATAGAGTTCGTGATCGAGTTAGCGCTCAGGACAGAGCCAATCTTTAAGGCTCCTTACTAGATGTTGTTGTCTGAGTTGAAAGAACTAAAGGTGCAGATGCAAGAGTTATTGGATAAGGGATTCATACTTCCTAGTGCATCGCCTTGGGGAGCACCAATTTTGTTTGTGAAAAAGAAATATGGTTCGTTGCGCTTATGCATCGATTATCGTCAACTCGATTAGGTGACGATCAAGAGCAAGTATCCACTATCGAGTATTGATAACTTGTTTGAGCAATTACAAAAAGTGTCGATATTTTCAAAGATCAACTTAAGGACAGGGTATCATTAGCTGAGGATCAGAAAAGAGGATATACCAAATTCGGCATTTCATACTCAATAAGGTCATTATGAGTTCACTATAATGCCATTTGGTTTGATGAACACTCTAACTGCTTTCGTGGATTTAATGAACCGAGTGTTTAAAGGATATCTGGATTAGTTTGTGATCGTGTTCATCGATGATATTCTGGTGTACTCGAGAAGTGTTGAGGAGCACGAGAGTCATTTGAGAATGGTAGTCTAGACCCTGAAGATCCATAGATTGTGCGCTAAGTTTGGCAAGTGCGAGTGCTAGTTGACTCATGTAACATTTTTAGGTCACGTGATTTCAGGTGAAGGAACCTCCGTGGACCCGTCCAAGATTGGAGCAGTGATCAGTTGGCCGAGACTGACTACAGTGATAGAGATCAGAAGCTTTTTGGGTTTAGCAGGTTACTACAAAAGGTTTGTGGAAGGATTTTCAGTTTTAGCGTCGCCATTGACTCGATTGCTGAAGAAGGAAGAGAAGTTTGTGTGGATGGACTAATGCGAGTGTAGTTTCCAAGAGCTTAAGCAGAAGCTGACTATCGCACCAGTATTAACAATACCATCTGCTCCTGGAGGATATGGGATCTATAGTGATACATCGTTTAGAGGACTGGGTTGCTTGCTGATGCAACATGGTAAGGTTGTTGCGTACGCATCCCATCAGTTGAGACCCCATGAATTGAACTACTCGACGTATGACTTGGAACTCGCAGCAATCATTTTTGCTCTGAAGATTTGGAGACATTATTTGTGTGGAAAAAGATTCCAGATCTTCACTAACCATCAAAGTCTCAAATATCTATTCTCTTAGAAGGAGTAGAATAGAGATAGCATTGCTGGATGGAAGTTCTAAAGGACTATGATTGTGATATTTTGTATCACCCTGAAAAGGCTAATAAGGTCGCAGACGCTTTGAGTCAGAAGTCTTTAGTGCACAGATGATGGTTAAGGAATGAGTTTTACTTGAAAGAGCTTGGAATTCGATATTCAAATTTGAGATAGGCCACCTTTCGAATCTTATGGCCACACTCGGAATTGAGCTGGATGTGTAGATCAGAATCAAGACGCTTCAGTTGACGGACCCAGAGGTTCAGAAAATCCTGCAAGAGGATACTGATAAGAGAAAAGCTGATTTTCAGATTTCGGAGGATGGAACACTGAGGTTCTAAGGACAATTATGTGTACCTGACGATGTAAAGCTTAAAGAGAAGATCTTATCAGAAGCTTATCGTCGTAGTTACAGCATTTATCCTGACAATACGAAAAATGTATTAAAATTTGCGTCAACACTATTGGTAGTCCGGTATGAAGGTGGACATCGCCAAGCATGTCGCCAAGTGTCTGACTTGTCAGCAAGTGAAGGCCCGGCATTGTAAGCTGGGAGGACTTTTGCAACCTCTCGAGATTCCCGAGTGGAAATGGGAGCACATCACAATGGATTTTGTGACAGGCTTACCGAGGAGTCAGGAGATAATGATTCCATTTGGGTAGTGGTCGACAGACTGATGAAGTCGACTCACTTTATCGTCGTACGAAAGGACCTTGATTTGGATAGGCGTGCAAAGTTGTATGTACGTCAGATTGTTCGTTTGCATGGAGTGCCGGTGATGATTACATCAGATCGAGACCTGAGGTTCACAACTACCAACAAAGCATTCAGATGGCTTCTTCCGAAGCGTTGTATGGCAGAGTGTGTAGAACGCCAGTTTTTTAGGATGAGGTCGGAGAACGAAAGATCATATGCCCAATATTAGTCCAGCAATCAGTGGATGCAGTTGTCGTTATCAGAGACAGATTAAAAACCGTTGAGAGCTGCCAGAAAAGTTACACCGATAAGCGTCGAAGGCTATTGGAATTTCAAGTTGGTGGTCACATCTTTCTGAAGATGTCACCAATGAAGTGTACTTCGCACTTCGACAAGAAGGAAAAGTTGAGTCCGAGGTATGTAGGTTCCTTTGAGATTCTAGAAAGGATTGGGATTCTAGCGTATCGTCTTGCATTGCTGCCGAGGTTGGCGCAAGTGCATGACGTCTTTCACTTGTCGTTGTTGAGGACGTATGCACCTGACCCAACTCACGTGCTAAATCTTGATGAATTAGACATAAACTATGGGGTGTCGTACGTAGAAAGCCCGGTTCAGAGAATAGATTGGAAGGACCAAGTTCTATGCACCAAGATGGTCCTGTTGGTTAAAGTGGTCTGGCAACACCACGGCATAGAAAGAGCAACATGGGAAAATGAAGACTCGATGAGACGATGATACCCCCACCTTTTTTATTAAGATTTGTAAAGGTTTATATTGCGAGGACGAAATTTTTATCAGAGGGAAAAAGTTGTGACATCCTGATTTTCAGATTATGTCGATCGGATAAGTTGGGCTTTTCATCGACACGTCTATAGTTCTTTTCTTTGAGTAGGCCACTCACAAGATAACTAGCCTATCAGGTGAAACCATTAAGGGATTTTAACGCAATAAATTTGAGAATTCGACCAGAAATCGACTGCTCGATCATGCTAATCTGCAAGGGTCATTACGACACAATTAAAAATCGATCAGAGACCGGAGATAGGTCGATTCGACAGAGGTATGTAATTAAGTGTGGGTGATTCCACCTAATTGCAAAATTCTCGTCGATTGGTACTTGATCGATTTTTCTATCGTTTTAGGTGCCTTATGCCCGTATTTGAAATCTCAAGATTTTCACGACAACCGAAAGTCGCCACTGTGTCGAAGATGTACATTGTGACTCAATATAAATCGATCGCGGGTCAATTGCACTAAAAATTTCTAAAAGCTACCCGGTAGATTAGGTTACGCTAAAATCGTGCCAAATCGACATTAACCGTGAATTTGAATCTGATTTCAGAAATTGAAAGTTCTGTCATGTAACAATTTATTTTATGAGCATCGACTCATCCTTCGATGAATTTTCAGTGAGCTCAGGATTTTTACAGAAAATTGATTCGAACAATTCGGAAAATAAAGGAATTTCGAATGTACCAAATTGAATGGATTTTTAACCTCCTTAGTGAGCTACTTGGTGAAGGGAATTTGTGGAAATTGTGTGGGCTTCCTCCCCAACAAATTTGACCGTTAATTTGGAGTGAATTGTGATGAAATGGAGGTCCAATTTGGGAAATTCCGAGGCTTATGAGGGGGCTGCAACAATTGGACATCAACTTGGTTATACGTGGAATTTTATGTGCATAAAGGCTTGGGGACATAGGGGATGAACATGAAGACTTTGGGGCCAAGGAAATGATGAAAATAGATATTTGTGTTTGACTTTTGTTCCCCTCTCGCTAAGCTTCTCTCTCACGCCTCACCGGTCCCCCCCTCCTTTCCTTCGCGTGCAGCTCCCACGATCCTTCTGTTTTTCTTTTTTTCTTTTTCTTTGGTTCGGTCGAAGATGCCAACTCCTCCACATTCTCTCCATCCCCACCGACTCCCCTTCATCCGCGACTCCCCCAAACCAACAGCCCCATCTCCACTCACAGAACTGCCACGTCTAGTGTCAACCCCACCGCTCCATCCTCCTTCGTCCGCCAGCTCACATCGCCAGTCAACTCCAGCGGATCAAGCTTCCCCAGCACCGACCGAATCTGTTAGCTGCCACAAAGACCGGCACCCCACTTCTTCATGTCTCCATTTCAGCTGCATCAAGTCAAGCCCCTAGTAGAAATCCCCGAAGTTGACTCCAACAGCGACCGAATTCTGCTACTTCCCACCGAGCAACCCCTCCCCCCTCGTCTGCTTTCCCCTCACAGCCAGTGTTTCTGTCGCAGCCCAGCCGAGTCCCACGTTCACCACTAATCGGCCGCAGCAAACCAGTAGCTCCTCCATCTTCGTGTTGCACCCGCACCACCACCCCGGCTGCCGAGACCAGCCCAAGCCACGCCCATTCAGCCACCATTTTCACCTTCACAGAACCAGAGCAGCAAGCCCAGCTCAACCATGAGCTTCCTTGGCCATTTTCGGCCCGGTCCGGGCTCCTGTTAGCATCGCCGTGAGCTTGAGTTTCGATCGCCGTCGCACCAGCATCGCCGTGGACTCACCGAATCACTAATCCAGTGAGTTTACTCACTAAACTTTGCTTATAGAGTTAATGATGCTTAATGGTTGGTTAGTTTAATATAAGTATGATTTAAGTGGTTAGTTAGAACGGATTAGTGATTTAATTATTCGTTTATGCATGTTAGGTGGTTAGATCTGCTTAATTAGCAACTAGATAAGTTGTATTATTTATCTAGATAGATTCAGAAATTTTCCTGGCCTATTTCGGTATTTAATTAGGCTTTTCAAGCCTAAGTTTGCATTTGTGGTATTTAAATGTATTTATTTAATTTATTTTTAGTATTTATTTAATTATTTATTATTTTCTGAAAATTATACCGGGATAGTCGGTGATCGGAATTTCGTACTAATTGCAATGGTATGATTGGTTTATTTAATTGAATGTTGATTTGTGCAAATTGAGTGAGATTGTAATTTTGGGTATTTATCTCAAAATTGAGTATTTTCAGTATTTAATTGGAAAATACCGAGCGTCAGTTTATAACACCAAAATTGAGTTTATGGACTATTATAATTAGTGGGATTTTCTAAAAGAAAGATATTGTATTTTGACTAAGGCCGACCGTATATTCACACATGGTTATTTTTATCAGGTATAATAAAAATAGTGAATTGTCAATTGGTAAGTACAGTATACAATATCAGCCTAGAGACCTCGAGATATCAGCTTCAGTGAGTAGTATACTTTATCAACTTTGGTGAGTTATACTATCTATCTATATCAGCTTAGGCGAGCATTTATTATATATCAGCTTAGGCAAGCAGTGATCGTTTCGATGAAGCAATTTAATAGATAGTATTGTTTGATGGATGGTATTGATTGGGTTGATTGATAGATGATATCAATGGTATTGAATCAATTGGACTGATTGATTGGTTGAGGTTTATGAACTATACTGACTTGTAAGAAGGAACTGAGGCAAAAGTAAGTCATCTGTCTTGTGTGTGCATAGACGGCTTTTAGGCATATTTCCTTCTTAATCAAGATTTAAGGGTAGACTTACTGAGATATTGGCTTACCCCGTTGTTGGCTCAACTTTTCAGGTCCCTAGGGTGAAGAACCCGAAACTTGAGGTGGAAGGGTCGAGCATGGATGGCTCAGAGTTTTTTTTTTAAGATAGACTTCTTGTACTTAGACCTTAGAGTTGGCCTCTGTTTGTAAATCAAATTTTGGTTTTTAATAATGTGTTTGATTTGAAATTTGTTGTCTTGCTTTTCTATCCCACGTTTATTGTGGTCAGGGGTTTAGTAATTCGCTTCCACATGCGCATTAAAATGAATGGGTCGGCGATGTATCCTAGGACGTTGCAAAATTTATCGATCACCGAGAGATGGGCACGCGCTCAAGGATCAAGGTGTAACAAGAAAAATGTGGATTGCATAACATTTCGACCCTATCAAGTGATGCTAAAAAATTCTCAATTCTATCATGTGATAGATATGGACGTTCTGGACATCTTTGACCAGGATTGGACCTCAAAATCAACATGCATAAAATCACACAAAATTGGCAAATAGTCAGACTCACAGAAACATAGCTTAAGACGTCTTTTCCAAGTTCCTAGAAAATGACAAGTCCAATTAAGGTCTTTTTCTAGCTCAAGTAATGGCATTCACACAAGTGGTCAGATCAGATCAGGACAAGCAGAACATGACTAGTAACTTTTTAGCTATTATCCTATTTAAATGATACATAAACTTTATGACATTTTGGCATGTCCTAGGGCTAGATGTTAAGAGCAAATCTGATTTAGATACATGGTCCTAGATCAATGCACAAAAAATCACAAAAATTCCCGAACCTAAATATGTCAGCTAACCTATTCATAGCAGTACATGATCAAAATTGCAGAACGGATACCATGACGTTGGTAGGGCTTTTAACATTTCAAACGATACAGATGTATTCCATACTTGAAATGTCCTCTACAAATGTCTAGAATAGGCCGAGGGCAATTGAATGCGTTTACTAGCTCATTTCAGGACAAACAACAATCATATCAAAAGCATTGCAGATCACAACAAAGACGATTTACTGAAGATTATCCTAACCAAACCAACCTCAAAAAATTTGAAAATTTTGTATGTTTTAGAAAAGGATGTCTAGAACGACTTTTAAGAGACATCGGCCTGTGAATCTAAGCACAAAATTCAATAAAAAAATCGGCAAACAACAAGCACGTCCAAAAACCACAATAACAACAAAACACAAGTCAATTTTCCAGAATAGTGCATGAATTTTCGAAATAGATTCGAGCTAGTAAATTACGTCCAATCGAGGCCTATAATATATCAAATCAAAACTTGTCGAACATAGATCAATTTTCTAGAACATGTCAACTCAAGATTTCAAGGTTTAGGACCTCATATCCACTATAACATAAAGTTCTTTTGGAGGTCTTATGGATTTCTAGAAATGACAAATAAGCACAGTCAATCCATGGATCATCCACCATTCATTGTAGCACATCCAATATATCATTTCTAAGCATATGGAAGCACCTAAGGTTTGAATCCTTACCCTAGTCATCTAAGACAACCTCGCTTCATCGAATTCAAGTTCTAGATGTTTACCTTTCAAAAATTTTGCGCGATTTGAGCTTAATCGCATTTGATCAAGCTACACCAAACCTTAAGGAACTTCGTAGGAGGCCTGAGGGGTCGAGGATCGCCGCTAGTCGTCAGATAGCCGAAGGAGGTCTGATCGGCATCAAATCGTCGCTGGAATAGGATCTGCAAGAAGCTTGCCAGCTCGCACGCCCAGATCGGCTTTGGTGGGTCAATAGGCCGATCAACAGATGGATCGGTGGCGTCGGCAAGAACCAGTGGACGGCGACAATGCTCGGAGGCGGTGGCACATCGCCAGAGGAAGCTATGGTGGGTAGTGATTGGCACAACGCACTACGGAGGTGAGAGGGAGGAATTGTTCGGGAAAGAGAGAGGAAGAGAGAAAGAAAAGAGAGAGGAGAGGGGGGAGAGAGAAAATCTGTTTAAAAAAAAAAAATGTGGACTCCTCAATTTTGAGGGAAATTTCAATAAAATAGTCCGATGCAAGATGCAATCAAGGGCTAGGGATTAATCTCCCGAGCCTGACAACCTTTATTTAGGCCTTAAGTTTGTTTAAAATGATAACTAATCATGCAAATGTCTAATTTGCATGACTACGATATGTCGGGGATGAACCGTTGTGATTAATCGAGCAATTAAAGCCTAATCCAGGGGGATTTTCGTAATTTTACAAAATCTGAGGGCAAACCTATAAATTCAAGAAATAGAAGCACGGGGGGTTGGCCATGTACGAACCACCTTATGAAGGTCGCTATGTTAGATGTATGCCCTAAAGCTACTATGTAATAGTTACATATTAGGGATTTCAATTGTACTTTCATTATTATTATTTAATTAATGACAATGACACATTCATTCATTTGTCCAATTATTTTATATTTATGAATGATTCCATAAGATCAGTTGCAACAAGACCTATTCTTGAGACGTCAAGAATATATGTAACAGGTTCATAGTTAGACTAAATCTTTAAATCGTTCCTGGTCAATGGATTATTGAGTGGATATTAATAATCCTGTTGAGACCAGTGTGTTCATAACTTCACCATTAATTATTGGATACTTAAGGGAATGATGAGTCACAAGTCATTGGGTATTGTGATGCCTAAGTTTGAACACAGGTGTTTGTATTAGACAAGTTCACTGAACGTGACACATATGGAACGGCTAGCGACATGGAACTTTTAGCATGGTCAATGTCTAATTGTTCATGCTTTGGTCTTGTGTAAATAATCTTTAAACTTAAGATACAATATTAACTTGTGTGTCAAACAAGTATGGTTCACAGGTGCACATAATGCCGGGTCGTTGATCTATCTTTATACCTGATGGTCATAGTTTATTCATATACGAAGTTGCACGTGTACGCAATATAAAATCTATCTCCTTGTCACATGCAAGGTATAATAATGATATCCTATGCAATTTAATTATAACACTGCATTGAAATCATCAGCCGGGATTCTAACCAAGAATAAATTGTTTATGTCTCAAATAAAATACATGTCAATTAGATTTGTGCATATGATTGAATTAGTATCTTGACAAATATTCCATGGTTTTTGTTTGATCGGAACATAGTAAGATAGAGGGATTGAATTACACTGTAGCTAAAGCTGATGGGTTCATTATGTTATTAAAATATTCACACTATTTGGGTAGCCATGACATATTGCTAGATGTCAATCATGGCTTGTAGGACATAAAAGATTAATCGGGACAATTAATTTTTTTGGGAATACTAATGTGTTAATACAAGTCTTACTACCAACTTAGTGATGAACCTAGGGATGTCACATACCATAAACAATTAGGATAACGTGGAACAAGAGAGAAATATTGTTGCAAATGTGTTTGCAATTACTGCAATCGAATTAAGTCGATTTGAAATTAAAATAAATGAGATTTAATTTAATTTATATTATAGTCACGAGCCTATTTACATATGATGCACATTCATGCCAAAAATGGATATATGTTAATGTATTCCAAATGCACACGTAAAGAATAAGTCCTTTTTATTTTTATGAAAAAGGGGTTTGATTAATTAATTTTCATTTAATTAATTAATTAAAGTGCACGTGTGCAAAGTGGTTTTATTTTATATAAAAAAAATTAAAGCTTCGTGCATGTGCACGATGCTTTAAATCGTGCACATGCACGAAATCGTGCACATGGTCAGCGGAAGCAAGGATGGTCAGCAACCGCTGACCATGTGCACGAAGCAGGACGATCAGCAACCGTTGCTGATTCAAGCAATTTTTATTTTTAAAATGCTGTTTTGAGAACAAAAATATAGGGCTGCTGAAAATAGAGAGAGACGTGCGTGTTCTTGTATTGTCTTTGAGATGCAAGAAAGAAAAGAATTTTCTCTCATCCGGGCTGTGACTAAAACATTAAGGATACAGCGGATTGTCTAGATTGCTAGCACAACCATATTGGTGAATATTCGAAAGTTTTCTCTTTCGTTCGACGTCAATTGTTAGTGTGTCTGAACTAGAGATCCGACGTTTGTGGAGCTCAAACTGTATAACACTGAACCAATTCGTATAAAGCGCACTTCGAGAAATAATTCATTTAACTCCCTTTTATATTCAAATTTTTTATTAAAACGCACGAACAACACCTTCAGAGAATCATGTATAAATATATCATTTTTGTTTCCACTGCGTTCTTTTTGTTAATTTTATCTATACATGATTCATGAAACCCCAACACGCTGACAATTGATTTTCTCAAGATTAGTCCATGTCCAATCTGGCATGAAAAGTCCTGAAATTTGGAGCATCAGGTTTCTCCTCGAATATTGGAGCCACAAACAAATAAAAGTACTAGCGTGTAGATTCTTATGCCACAAAAATTTGCCAAGTCCTGCTTGGTGAATCCATCAACTTGTAGATCTAATTTTTTCACAAATAACTTTTGCTCTCAACAGAAAAAGAACTGCTAGAGTCAATTTAAGCTAATGGTTTACAGATTGATGAGGAATCATCCGGTGCATTAAACTGGGCACTTCAATACTGACCACATTTTCACAGTCCATGCGATAACTGTTGCTTGAATCGCATCTTTATCCCAGAAAAGAGGCACTTCAATTGTGATGCTTGCTCAAGATCATCAAGGTTCTTCATGTTGCAGCCAGATATCTTCAACACTTGAAGGAGCCTCAGGTTCCCAAGGCCAAGAATTTCTGATGCATTGCAGTTACGAAGCTCCACTTCAGATAGAATTTCCAGATGAGAGAAATTCATCCCCTGGATCTGGCAATTCTCAAGAAGTAGTTTTGACAAGCTTGAGGGAAGTTGTGGGATGTCTAGCAGGTTTATGCAGGACAAATCAAGTTTTCTAAGTCGAGCAAGAGCATTAAAGTCTTCTGGTAGACTAGTAACATTTGGCAGGGACAGCTTTAGGGTTTCCAGGTTGGATAAACTTGATGTCCAGCCAAAGCTTTCAATTTGTGACAGCTCAAAGGAAGATATCTCCTCCTCATCAGGATCATTAACTAATTCCAGAACTTTCAAATCTCTCAGATATGAAAAATCCTGAACTATCATGTTTTCAGTTCCCCAGCACAAACTCACTAAACTACAAGGTAATCTCGGTAGAGCCTGAAGTTCATCACAGTCAAGCAAGTGGAGAGACTGGAGATGAGAAAGCTGATAAATGCTCTCAGGTAAGCTACAAATCAGGGTAAATGATAACTCTAAGATTCTCAAAGATGATAACCCTGAAATATCACACAAAATATTTCCATTCAGACTTAGCAGTCAGAAAGCATTATGACTTGCAACTTCTCTAGATTTGTAATATCTTTAGGGAATTTACTCATGTGAGTACTCCACTCTCAGCACCTCCAATCTATCCAAATTTTGTATGGATTCGAGCAATATCTTAATTCTGGTGTTTGACAGATCCATTATCTGAAGTGACTTAAGCATCCCAATGGAGTCTGGAAGTGCAGTTATCCGCTGACAGTCTCATAAAGATAGCTCTATTAGTCCCTCCAACAACCTAACAGTATTTGGGAGTCCTGGGATAATGGCTTCACTCAATGCAAGATATGACAGTACGTAAACAACCAAGAGACTCGGATATTTCAGCCAAGTTTTTGCAGCTGGAAGCACTAAGAGTTTTAAGTTGCTGCATAGAACATTTTAAGAAACGAAGTTGATGTATGGAAGTTTTACCAATCAAAAGCTCTTCCAAATTATCCAAGAAACCCATCTCTTCTGGGAGCAGGGCAATCAGAGTGGACTTGATGTTCAAAGACTTCAAATGTTTCAAATTGCCAGCGGATCTGTCAATAAGTGACAAATGAGAACATCCTTCAAGAGTCAGTCTTTCTAATTTGCTATTAGCTGGGAAGAAAGGCGTTTTACATAATTGACTGCAAGCAGTTAGCTCCAAAACTTTCAAATTTGTTTGCCTTCTGTGTAAAAGAGACAAAAAAGGTTCAGATCTACTAGCTAGTCTTCACAAAAATTCAAAAAAGGACTGTCCGATACCTCCGTTATTTGTTTCCAACCTTAAGTCATCTGCCACTGCACTTCAGGATAGATCAAGAATGACCAACTACTCTTCACAAAATACAAGAGGCTCGGAGCTCTTACAGCAGCCATGCCAATCAAGCCATCTTAATTTTAAAAGAAGGCTAGTAAAATTTCCAATGACTCGAATATTGTCACCACATATTTCAATTACTTGTCCATTGCGATGAACAACACCAAGCGTTCTCATACTCTCTTGCACGTGACGGTCAACTCCGACTAAACATTTTTTCACAAATAGTCGACCCTTCTTCAGCTTTTGGTAAACAATTGGGATGAGTTCATCTATGAACTTGGAATGATGCCTACAGAAATCAAATTATGAGAAAGTGAATCAGAACAATAGTAATACAGCAAAGCAAAGCAGAACGTGCAGAGTTAAACCAGAAGCAATGCACCATGAGGCAGGAACAAAGGAGGCATTTAAATGCACTTCCAAAGATCCTGCATTTCAATGGTTTAACTTGGTCCAAAAGCAAACGGTTAGCTGGAGTTGCGAAACATAAAAGCTTGAAAAAGAAGAGTAATGTCAGTGATAGCATGACTGGTTTACAATCTGGCAAATCAATTTTAAATTGAATTGGATTACCCGTTATGTATTTTTTCTGTTTCAAATCCCTTTAACCTTCCAATCTCTTTGAGAGAGAGCTTCCACTTCTTGATGGTCTCACTATCAACCCCATTCCTCTTGTGTTCGAAAAAGCTATTCTAGAAAGAGTTTCTCTGGTCTTTCACATCAGAGGACTCGATCTCATAGAAAATGGGAATGATGAAAAATATAAAAAAAAAAAAATCCAATTCTACTCCAAACCTATTTCTGGACTAAATATTTGTTTGAGAAAAATATATATAAAAAAATGAAATTGTGTTACTAAATGAATTTCTATTCCAAACCTGTTCATAAGAGCAGAAAAATAGATCTAGCCAGAAAAATAGATATGTCCCTAAGAGCTCGTGGTTCACTAGTGCTGTAAACCCTTACGTTACCTTTGGTCGTCCAAATTTTTTATCGAATAGGACTGGATAAGATAGGATAGGAAATTTAGGGATTTTGCTATATCATATTCACTAGTTGATGATTATAGTAATAAAATTAAATATATTTACATCAAATCATGTATATTATTTAGTATAAATGACATATTAGTGTAAATGAACAAGAAAATTTACAAATGAATATGTTAAAAATCTTTCAAGACACTCTTGCCTACTCTTTTTTTTTTTTTTTTTGCTTTTCTATTTTATTTTCCTCTATTTTTTAATTAATTTCTTTTTTATTTCTTTCTTCCTCTTCCATCATTTTCTAATAAAATTTTATTAAATAGTAAACTGTACTAATATATATAAAATACTCAAATTCCCAACATATGTATCTATATTTATATATTGAATTTATATTATAAAATAGAAATAAATTTGAATATATAAATAAAAATAAGTAAATTAAAATAACTAAGTTATTATTTTTTATTTGAATTTCTTATATTAGAATTCAAATATTAATTATATAGAAATATAATTTAAATTTTGTTAATTTAAGAAGTTTGTTATTCGAGAAAAATAACTTTTCTATTATGGATATTAGAAATTACATTCATTTTTATCCCATCTTCTCCATAGGAAGGGGTAAGGGCAGTAAAAGCAAGATGATCCATGGCTATGAGCCTACCTTAGGAAAGATAAGAAGCCAAATCTCTAAGCTCTCGAGCTACTCGAAGGGAGGGGTAACAAAAGACAAACTTGGATAGCCAATAAAGCAAAAAGGCAACATACTCTTTATCATTGACATCTCCGGTCCGGCGAGCATGGGTATTTTGGAAATAGGTATAAGACAAGTCAATACCCTTTTCAAATAAGGCACAAGCCGAAGGATAGTACATGCATCATCGCCATTCAAAGTCAAACCTGTGATGGCATACACGTCTAGAAGGGTTAAAACATAGGGCTTGACCTAAACAAGAAGCAGTTGATAGACGGCGACCAGAAGTTGGGGAGACTCCCCAAAAGCTTGTGGTTAAGTTTCCAATCGAAGGTGCAAAGCTCCAAAGCCTTGTCGATTCGGGCTTTGCGCCATACTTCATGCTTGACAGTCTTCAGTTTAAAGTACCAATCGAAAAAAGTGCGGTCAAAAGCGTAAAAGGCCCTAAGTTTTTGAGAAGTGGGTATCAAGATATACTCTAAAATGTGGTCTCTTTGAAACGGGAGTGGCTCTTCCACATGCCGAGGAAAACATTCAGCAAGGAAGGGAGGAGGAACCAGTGTCCATAGACATGGACCAAGGACTATTCCCTCAGCTGCCTCCTCTATAGAGCTTTGAGGCGATAGGAGGACATTGTTTGCATGCTCCGGCGACTTTATTTGTTCGAAAAGAGAGAGAAAAGTGTCAAGATTGTATGATCAAGACATGGTGGGACCGAAAGGGGACCAAGAAAAGTTGAAGACAATAAAAATAAAAGTAAAAGGATAAAAATTGGATCTTCAAAGTAAGCTTCAATGGCATCAAAAGCAACAACAGAAAGTCAAGAGCTACGCAACTATAGAGGAGGAAGGGTAATGAGTGATTCAAAAAGGATGTGGCGTCGGGAACCCTAGTAGGCACCAATCTACGTACGGAGGACAAGAAGCCAAAGCAACATTGCATGGAAATCAAGGTGATAATGCCAATCAATACAATCATTAAAGTGGTTAAATTTTAATTCTTTTAAAGGGGTATTTGTTGGCTCCCAAAATTAGCTTGTTGAGCTTCAAAAGTAGAAGAGAGTAAAGCGAGCCCAGCACGCAGCAATGCATGGATAGTGGGCCAAAATGCCAATAGTCAACAACGGAGGTTTCGAATAGTGCGACAGCAGAACTTGTCGAAGAAAACGAGATAAGAACGGAAGTAGGTACGGGGATTGGCACCATCGAAAGTATTGGCGAGGGATTTTACCAAATCGACAATCAATCATTTGTTTTCAATTGCTGTCTTTCCTTTCTGTCGCACTTTTACGTTCAATCGCACCTTTACCTTTCTCCTATTTTCCTGCATTTTACCTTTGCCTGTAATTTAAATTAATTGCTTCTGTCATGCCCCAAACCTCGAGCGCGCGCGCATCCCTCGGTGGTCGACTAAATTGCGACGTTCCCAGGACGCGTCACCGACCCAAATGATTATGCACATGCGGAAGCGAATTAAACAATCCCTAGACAATAATCAAACATGGGATAGGAAAGTAGGACAACCAATTTTCACAAAACTTAATTTATAAGTAAATCGGGTTTATATACACAAGAGTCTAAACCAAAAAGGAGCTACTGAGCTATCTAAACTTCGGACTCTATAGCCATGGGCCCTGGGTCCACCACGACACCGTCAAGAGTGTTGAGATCCATAGTATGACCTGCTTCCCACTCCCCGGTCCTAATGGGAGGCCCATTGAAACCTTGCAAAGGACCCTCCCGACCCTGTTGAGGAAAATTGATGAACCATGCTATGAATCGATAAGGTACCAATTGAAGTAGACACTCTTCGACCCAGACCTTGGACTCAACCAACTCACGAGTCAAGGTGGTCCTAGGAATAGGGAAATAGGTAAACTAAAAGTCCATCACCTGTGGGACCCCATATCGTACCTGTTGTACCTCTATCTAGGGACCTGAAAATTGTAAATCACGACGGGGTGAGATAATGTCTTAACGAGTATATACCCTAAACCCCGATTAGGAAGATAATTTACCTAGAGGCAACCTATATACACATCATATAAGACTTAGCTCACCTCAGCACCTCTCTACACATTAGTACAGCTCATATACATATGCATACCATAAACATATTGAACAACTAGAACACTGCACCTCAATCATCAAATACTCATTGGGGTCCTGATTATAAAGCCAAACCATTATGACACATCACATTCCGTGTCACACAATTTTGCCCCATAATTAGGCGCGGCTATTTCACTCATTCACACGTGTCCCAATTATTATGACCCATCAGTCATGTCCAACTCAACAGTCGGCAATCATCCGGTTATCGTCTCACCCCATCGAGCATGGCAACGTCTACATCTAGACAACATTCCCGAAGGAGTATCGGTCCGGCTTCTACCGCGATCCGACATCCATTAACGTGGGGTATTCCATATAGGAGCATCGCCCACCCGACTTTCATTGAGTGACGGGTTCTCATAACGATCACACGCACATCCAATCTCAGCCAAGAATATTGTGCTTTGCACTCAAATGCCTCAATTTTAAATAATGTACTTGGTCTATTTTCTTCATATTAAAAACACCCGGTAAAATAATTGGGTGTGGTCCCATGATCAGATTGAATCATAAAATGTGATATACTCTCTTTTAAAAATCCCACGATTTTATATAGTACCTAAAATATTTTTGCCTCAAAATCGACACTCGGTATTTTCTGTTTAATTAAATACCAAAATTCCATATTTTTTAAATAATAAATCAAAGACCATCAATTAGCATCCAATTGCATAAATTAACAATAAATTTAATAAACAAACACTTCTACGATGATCAACACGAAATTCGACAACCGACTATCCTGGTATAATTTTTGCTAATTAATTAAATAATTAAATAAATTACATTTAATTAAATAAATTGCAAAATATTTAAATTAAACCACTAATTAATCTATATACACTAATCTAACCACCTAATTGAACTTAATTAAATTAATCTAACATACTAAGCTAACTAATTAAATTAACTAACCACCTAATGACTAATTAGCCTAATTAACCAATCCTACTAACTTAGGCATATAAACTAATTACCACTAATCTCTAATTAACCTAACTAATCCCATAATCTCTAATTAACCTACTAATCCACCCTTAAGTGTAATTAGTCTCCTAATTAGAGTTTAAGACGCAAACTCACCGATTTAGCGCAAAAACCATTCACGGCGACGGTAGCGCAACGGCGACCACAACTTGGGTCTATGGTGACATCAAAGGAGGTTGAGAAAGGGCTGGAAAAGGCCCAGCAAGCTCACAGCTTGCTGCTAGGCTTTGATTATGTGGGCTGAACCAAAGAGCTAGGCGGGGGTAAAGCAAACGCGACTTGGGCTAGAGCGGCATTGGCGGGAGCAAGGCGAGACGGGCGGCCTAGTCGAGACGACAGCCGAGCAGGAACAGGTGATGGCAAACTGGTGAGCTCGGGACGGTAGCTCGAGCAGGCAGATAGTAGCTCGGGGACAGGCTTGCGGGCAACTGGGACAATCGACGGCCTTCGCTGAGGGGTTGGCTAGTTCAGGTGAGTTTGTAGCAAGGAAATTAAGGCTTAGGGAGGAAGCAAGAAGAAGAAGTGATCTGCAGATGAGGGAGGGAGCTAGTCGACCAAGCCAAGGGGGAGAGAGGGGGAACCAAGTCGGGGACAAGAGCCTTCAAAGTCTTGCCGCTGGCCAATCCCTTCCAAGCACAAATATCTTGCAATGATCACCTGGACACCAAAGTCTTCAGCCCTATCTTCAGCCAACCTTGCCAATGGGTCACCCAAGGGCCAAATTCCTCACCAATTGAAGCCAAATTGAAGACCAAATTGCAGCAGCCCCACAAGCCTACGAATTTGCACTCATTACTCTTCAAGTTCTTCACAAATCTCTCCAATTTGATGGCCAAAATTGCTAAGGAGGAAGCTCATAACAATTTCCACAATTTCCCTCAACATTTGATCCAACTTGATGGCCAAAAGTCCACCCAAAAATGGCCATCCGATTTTCCACCAAATTAATTTGCCAATTTGATTTTTCGCCAAAAATCTGGGCTTGCCGAAAATTCTTCAAATGATGAGTCGACATCCCAAAAATAAATCGTGACATGCTCGAACTTTCAATTTCTAAAACTGGGTTTAATTTCGTGATTAATTTCGATCGACGCGATTTTAACATAACCTAACCTACTAGGTAGCTTTTAGGAATTTTACCGCGTTTGACACGTAATTAATAATTTTCAATCCACGTTTGTGCATCTTTGACTCATTGGCAACTCTCGTTTGTAGTAAAAATTTCAAGGTTTTAATTATGAGCACAGGATATAGAATCGACAGAAAAATCAGTTTAGTACCATTCGACGTGAATTTTGCAATCATGTGGAATCACCCACAATTTAATTACATGCTTCCGTCAAATCAACCTATTTTCGGTCTCTAATCGATTATAACGATGCCATATTGACTCTTCCCGATTAGCACAGTCAAGCAGTCGATTTCTGATCGAATTCTTAAGTCGGTCGTGTTTGTATCCCATAACGGCTTCACCTGATAGATTAGTTATCTCGTGAGTGGCCAACTCAGAGAAAAACGACCAAAGGCGCATCGATGAAAAGCCCATTTCATTAAGTCAAGACAGGGTTGAAAATCAGAATGTCATAGCTTCCTTTCCGGAGCAACACAAAACCCATTTGCCCCTTCAGTGAAAGATTTTGTCGAGGGAACTTTCCTTGCCGAACACCTCCATATACATTTGACTCAAAGAACTTGAAGAACAAACCAATATTTCTGGTAGCCAGTCCCCCATCTGAATATAAGAACAAATTGAAGTCTAGTTGATTAGATGACATCTGGAAGTTTCAATCAGGTCTCTTGACAACGGAAATCTCTTTGCAAATTCTCTAATCTGTTTGCAATATAGGAATTGAAAAAAGTGACAAAAAGTTAGTAGGTTAGACTCGACAGAGAGTCCTTAATAATTATTATTATTATAACCCCTTTGGAAAAAAAAACCTCTTCCAACTAGTCGGCTTCTCTCCATTTTTCTCAATGATTCCCTTTCAAACAAATCCATATTTCAAATGGGAACCTACCGGCAATCCCAGTAAGCTATTTGAACAGATTCGCATTTGCAGCCGGTAACTCCGGCCAGATTAGACACCTTAACCATCTGTGTCTATGAAAAAAAAGTGTCCTTTAGTATACGATGTGCCAAGGCAGACATACTCCGCATCAATGGAAGTGCTTGTTTATTAGCTCCAAACAGTTAGATTTCTCATACATGCAATTAATTCTGATTCTCCAATTTGCTCAAAGATAATGCTGACAGGATGATACATCATCCTGGTAAAACAAGAAATAGCATCAGAATTTACACTATACAGGCACAGAATCTTTGTATGAGCAATCACAAAGATGATAGAGAGCTCTCATCTATTTACCTAAGCCCATTTTATCAAAGCGTGCCTGGTGACCAAGAAGTCTCTCAAAGATGTCATGCAATCTCTTTAATCAATGGGAGTCATTCTGAAGGAACAAGATACCAAAAGTACTTACTCATAACGAAGCTCCACGCACCCACTAAAGACAGATCAGAAAACTTTCTATCAAGGTGAGATACGGCTAACTTCTTACGAACCAGAAGCTTAGGGCGTGCATGGAAACGCTCCAAAGAAGCATTTCTGGAACACTTCTGTACGGATTTTGTTCCCGGGAATAAAAAAAGAACAGAAACGCATTTGGTTGCGTTTCTGTTCTTTTTTTATTTTTTTGTTCCTAGAACAAAATTGAAGCAAAACAAAAAAACACAAAAAAGTTGTTTATTTTCTCCAGAAACACTTCTTCAAGAACAAAAATGAAAAGAAACAAAAAACAAAATGGGAACAAAATTGGACAAAGAAGAACATACCGGCTGAAGCTTCTCCTTCGTGCGTGCTCTCTCTCGGCCTAAGCTTCCTCCATCTCCTCATTCCTTTTCCGGCGTCTCTCCCTTCTCTCCGGCGGCTCCCACTCGGCTGACTCTCCGGCGGCTCCCACTCGGCTGACTCTCCGGCAACTCCTCACTCCGGCGACTCCTCACTCGCGAGCTCTCTCTCGGCCGAAGCTTCGTTCTCGTGCTCTCCCTTTTCCGGCGTCTCTCCCTTCTCTCCGGCGGCTCCCACTCGGCTGACTCTCCGGCGACTCCTCACTCCAGCGACTCACCGGCTGAAGCTTCCGAATCCAGGTACGTTTCTGGTGCTCCTCCTTCTCCGGTCGACGATGGGCTTCGGCGAGGCAGATCTGGGACGCTCGCTTGAGGCTGCCGACGGCAGATCTGGGACGGCTCGCTCGAGCCTCAAGCGAGCGTTGCTCGCCCAGATCTGCGGCAGATCTGGGACGGTTGCTCGCTCGAGCTGCTCGAGCGAGCTCTCTGCCAGCTCGAGCTGGCAGATTTGCCAGTTACGAAGCATATTTGCATGGACCTTATTAGTGCATATGCAACTTGCGGGCAGTTTGAGAAGGCAAAAAAGGTAATTTTGTGTGGAGTAAATTCTTCTGCAGGACTCCCGCTACTCCTAGACTCGGTAGTCCTATGCATTCCCGAACTGGAATACACTGAAAGAGAAATTGTTATGATATACAAGCTTTCTGCATCTTTAGATGTTTCAATTCAACACTGAATGCAAATATGGTCATGAGGGCTAATTTTGCTATTGATAAAGTTAAAAATGTTGGGAAATAATTGATCATTATTTAATAAATGCATCAGACACGGTCCATCGATCTCCTGTATGTCTCGCCAGCTAACTAAAGATACGAGTGTATATATCCTTGGCATATTGTTTTGCCTTCTTTTCATGGGGTGTATTTTTCACTGATATCTTGTTTATGGGTTGGTAGTCTCTTTGTCCTTTTTATCTTGTTTGTAGCATCTGTTTATACCTTAGAAGATGCTAAGCTAATCCGTGTTGGAACTCTTACTTAGAGGACAACTAAAGAAGAAACTAATATGTTAATCCTCTCTCCCTACTTTCTTTTAGCATTATAGGTGTTGTAGTAATTTCCAATTTAAATTTCAATCAGTACATGTTTCCTTTCTGGGACTGTCGGTGAAAGTTGCATAGTTCTTTATATTAAGTTCATATGTAAGATTTATGTTATCATGACAGGTACTTGAAGAGGAGGGAGTACTCGTGAAAGGCTCAAACGAAATGAAGAGCGTGCTTGTCTCGGCTCTTGCTTCAAATGGGCAAATCTCTGATGCTCTTGAAATGTATGAGGAATTCAAGCAGGATGGCTGCAATCTGGAGCCTAAAGCTGTTATCAGTCTGATTGTAAGTCTCATGAGGCAGCTCTAGGTAGTTATACTATGAAAAGTTGATGACATCGCCTCATGATCTCATAGGAGCACCTTCAATCAGATGGACAGCTGAGTAGATTGCTTAAGCTGCTTGAGGAGTTAACTGATCGGGACTTCTGGCTTGATGGATGTTACAGAGTCCTCTTGTACTCTGTTCGATTCAATCATCTAAGGTCCTATTTGTTATCTTTTGGTTCTTGGATGTGTCATTGATGCATTTAGTTGCTTATAACATTTTCTTTATCTGATTCAGTTCTGCTGTTGATTTGCTGAAGCAACTCAAAGATCGTATCAGCAATGATGAAATGGCCATGGAAGCAATTTTTGATGAGGTTCGAACCTATTCTATTTTTGTAAGAATTATTGTGACCCATATTATGTGATTTATTATATGCTTTAATAATTATTGAAATGCTATAAATAATTATTTGTTACGAGAAGGTACGACTCTAATAAAACGAAAGGGTATATCGCTTTGATGGAAGGCACCCTTTCAACGAACGTATATATAGAGTCCGGTCCTCTCTCCACCCACATATGAACAACAACAACAGAAAGAAGTTTGGTATTCTCTCCTCCATCAATTGAATATATTAAGGTTTAGTGGGTTAAGGGAGAGAAATCGGATTTCTTCTTTTGGATCAAGTTCAAGCGTAGCGCAATGGATAAAGGTATGTTTTCATCTATTTGTGAGAATCATGAGATCAAAGATCCTTGATTTGTTATGAATTTCCGCATTAAGAATTGTATGAATCAAACTAACAGTTGGTATCGAGCATTTGGTTTATGATCTCATGATTTTTCCGTTTAAAGAAATATTATGATTTATGCATGATGATTTGTTGAATGATCCTGTTCATAGCATTTGTTGTTGTTGAAATGTTTTGGAAGGTTCTGTTAAAGAAAATCCGAATGATGGAATGTTTTTTTATGGACTAAAATGGTGAAGAAAAGTTACTGTGTGTGTGCGAGTGGAAAAGGACAAAAATGGAGTAACTCGGAATTTTAAGGACAAAAAATGGAGGAATTCGGAATTTTGAGGGCAAGGTAGAAACTCTTCGATTCCGGGCAAAATCCGGCGACCCACCGCTTGATTTCAGACCCAAACCGTCGCCTTATCATGAGGAACATTAGCCATGAGTTTTTCCGGCATATCGGTGTTCGCCGGAGGCTAATCGAGCGGCGGAAGCGGCGGTGGTGGAGGGTTTGCGTTTTGGGGAACCTTTGGTTTGATTTGGGGCCAATTTTTGGTCATTTTCTCCGAAACTTGGACCCATGTGGTCGTGCCGGCATGCTCTTCAAAACCCATTAATTATTTGTTTCTGGAATGGGCTGTCGGAGAAGAAACGGGCGGCGAAACGGCGGTCGAACGGCGAAAAACCGGCGAAAATCGCGTACGTGCGCGAGGAAGAAGGCGCGTGGGCTCCACGTGCGCGCTGCGGTTGCAGGCGCGTGGAACCCACGCGCCACGCGCCGTCACGCGCGCGCAAGCGCTACGCGCGTGGGATCCACGCGCACGGGGCTTCCCGCTCGGTTGCAGGCGCGTGCACCGCACGCGCCGCGCGCCGCGCGCGTGCGGGGCACGCGCCCGCCGAGGACACGAGGCACGTGCCCGACGTCCCCGCGCGGCCCTTTTTACGATTTTGCCCCTATGTCATTTTTTAAAATTCCCATTTTGTCCTTCTCGCAATTTATTTACTGTTCTGCCCTTGTTTAATTAATAATTACAGTTCTGCCATTGCTGATTATTTACCATTTTGCCCCTGGATTATAACTTTATGATTCTGCCCTTATGGAATTAGGATTTTACGATTTTCCCCTTATGCTTTGATTGCATTTTATGTCCTTGTGTGCAATTTGTATTTGTATTTTACAATATTAAAAAATTCATATTATGAAAGGTTTGTTAGTCACCAAAGTGGCCGAACCTTGAAGTCTTTTGAATTTTTAATATCGTAAATTATTTTATTCAATTACCCATGATTAATTGATGCTATATATGAAATTGATATGTTTTATATCATTATTGGAGTTATGGGTATATTGAAGTTCATTTATTATAAGAACTTAGGGATTAACCCAAAGGTTAATTATTTTCTTATAATTCATGAACATGATGGTTGATAATTAATATGATTTGTTAAATTTGTTTGTATATCCAAAGATAACAAATAAATTTTAATAAGATATATTTACAATTATCAAATAAAAGTTATTAGCATCATTATGGTTTATATATATTTGTATATCATAGGATCGCCCAAAGGAGAACTATGATGTGCATGTGTAGTTTAGTTTGAATCTGATTAGTTGATATTCTCAAAGCATTAATGTATGAGTATTTTCTTACACATTTGCAGTATCTGTACCCGTTTCACTCCATTCGCACGCCTCATCTGTTCCCTTATTCAATGGGATAAATTTTCCTGATTGGAGTGAGCAAGTCCAGTTTCACTTAGGTGTCCTGGATCTTGATTTAGCACTTCAAGCTGAGAAACCAGCTGCTATTACTGATGAAAGTAGCAATGATGAAAAGTCTTTCCATAAAGCTTGGGAAAGATCGAACAGACTGAGCTTAATGTTCATGCGAATGACAGTTGCAAACAACTTAAAGACCTCTCTTCCCAAGACTAACAATGCTAAGGAATTTATGAAATTTGTGGAAGAGCGTTCTCAAACTGCTGACAAGTCACTTGCTGGTACACTGATGAGCACACTGACCACCATGAAATATGATGGTTCGCGTACCATGCATGAGCATATACTTGAGATGACAAATTTAGCAGCAAAGTTAAGGACTTTGGGAATGAATGTGGATGAGTACTTTTTAGTACAATTTATACTTAATTCCTTGCCTCATGAGCAATATGGGCCATTTCAAATGAATTACAACACTATAAAGGATAAGTGGAATGTAAACGAATTGGCCAAGTATGCTAGTTCAAGAGGAAACAAGGATAAAGAATCAAAAGGCTCATTCTGTTTATCTCTCAAGTCATCAAGGAGTTCGAAAGAATTTTAAGAGGAAAGGTGGAGGGAGCAAGAAGAAAGGACTACACATCCTGAATGACTCTTCAAAAGCTTCTCAAATCCACAAGAAGGAACACAATCTTATTAAGTGTCATTTTTGCAACAAAATTGGACACTTGAAGAAAGATTGTCTGAAATGTAAGGCTTGGTTCGAAAAGAAAGGTAAGCCTTGTGCTTTGGTATGTTTTGAATCAAACTTTACTAAAGTTCCTTATAATACTTGGTGGATTGATTCTGGTGCCACCACTCATGTGTCAAATACGATGCAGGAATTTCTTACGATCCAAACTATAAAGCCAAATGAAAGTTATGTGATTACGGGGAACAAAGACAAAGCTCCAGTTGAAGGCATTGGCCCTTATCGTTTGATCTTAGATACTGGGCATTATTTGGATTTGTTTCGAACCCTTTATGTACCTACATTTTCTCGCAATTTAGTTTCTTTGCCAAGACTTGATGTGGCAGGATTTTATTGTAAGTTTGGATCTGAATCTTTCAGTCTGTTTAAGAGTGATACTCTTATTGGAACTGGAACTTTATGTGATGGTCTCTACAAATTTAAACTTGATAATACTTTTGTTGAGACATTAATGACCTTGCATCATAATGTTGGCACTAAACGAAGTTTGGTGAATGAAAATTCTGCTTACTTGTGGAATAAACGGTTGGGTCATATATCCAAAGAAAGAATGCAAAGATTAGTGAAGAATGAAATTCTTCCAAATTTGATTTTACTGACCTTGGAGTGTGTATTGATTGTATTAAAGGTAAACAAACAAAGCACACTAAAAAAGGTGCCACAAGAAGCACAGAGCTTCTTGAAATTATACATACTGACATATGTGGTCCTTTTGATGTTCCATCTTTTGGTAAGGAAAGCTATTTCATAACCTTTATTGATGATTTTTCACGTTATGGTTACATTTATCTATTGCATGATAAGTCTCAATCAGTGAATGTACTTGAAGTGTATATTAAAGAGGTTGAGAGGCAATTAGATAGAAAAGTGAAAATAGTAAGATCTGATAGAGGTGGTGAATATTATGGAAAGTATGATGAATCGGGACAATGTCCAGGTCCATTTGCTAAATTCCTTGAAAGACATGGCATTTGTGCTCAATACACAATGCCAGGTACACCACAACAAAATGGTGTAGCAGAAAGGCGTAACCGTACTTTAATGGAAATGGTTAGGAGTATGATGAGTTATTCATCTTTACCCTTGTCTTTGTGGATGTATGCTTTAAAGACTTCTATGTACTTATTGAATAGGGTTCCTAGTAAGGCAGTTCCAAAAACTCCATTTGAACTGTGGACGGGAAGGAAACCTAGTTTACGACACCTGCATGTTTGGGGTTGTCAAGCAGAAGTAAGAATTTACAATCCACATGAAAGGAAATTGGATTCAAGAACAACTAGTGGTTATTTCATTGGTTATACAGAGAAATCCAAAGGGTATAAATTTTATTGTCCTAATCATAGTACAAGAATTGTTGAATCTGGAAATGCTAGGTTCATTGAGAATGGTGACATCAGTGGGAGTGAAGGAATGCGTGATGCTTGCATTCAAGAAGTAAGGGTAGAAGTTCCTATACCCAAAGCTTCTAAAGTTGTCAATAATGAACCTCCAATGGCCGAGTCACAAGAAATAGCATTAAGGAGATCTCAAAGAGAAAAGAGGTCGGCTATTTCTAATGACTATATGGTTTATCTACAAGAGTCAGAAATTGACTTAGGAATTGGAAATGATCCAGATTCATTTTCCCAAGCCATAGAATGTGAAGATTCTAATGAATGGTTTAATGCTATGGAAGAAGAGTTAAAATCCATGCATCAAAATCAAGTTTGGGATATTGTTGAATTGCCTAAAGGATGTAAGAAGGTCGGGTGTAAATGGGTCTTTAAGACCAAGCGCGACTCAAAAGGCAATATTGAACGACATAAAGCCAGACTTGTTGCAAAGGGTTTTACTCAGAAAGAAGGCATTGACTATAAAGAGACATTTTCACCAGTCTCTAAGAAGGATTCACTTAGAATCATTATGGCTTTGGTGGCTTATTATGACTTGGAGTTACACCAAATGGATGTAAAAACCGCTTTTCTTAATGGGAATTTAGAGGAAGAGGTTTATATGGACCAACCCGAAGGCTTTTCAATTAAAGGAAAGGAACACATGGTATGTAAATTAAAGAAGTCAATATACGGACTTAAACAAGCTTCCCGACAATGGTATCTTAAGTTTAACGATACCATAACTTCATTTGGATTTAAGGAAAACACCGTTGATCGGTGTATATATATGAAGATTAGTGGGAGCAAGTTTATTTTTCTAGTTCTGTATGTTGATGATATTTTGCTTGCTGCTAATGATCTTGGTTTATTACATGAAACCAAGAAGTTTTTCTCTAAGAATTTTGAAATGAATGATATGGGAGAGGCAACATATGTGATAGGAATAGAAATATTCCGTGATAGATCACAAGGATTATTAGGATTGTCTCAGAAAGCCTACATTGAGAAAATTTTAGAGAGATTTAATATGAGTAAATGTTCAGCAGGAATAGTTCCAATTCAGAAAGGTGATAAATTTAGCCTTATGCAATGTCCGAAAAGTGAATTGGAACGAGAACAAATGAAAAATATTCCTTATGCATCTGTTGTGGGGAGCTTAATGTATGCACAAACTTGCACCAGACCGGACATCGTTTTCTTTGTCGGAATCTTTGAATGTCAAGGTATCAAAGTAATCCTGGAATGGATCATTGGAAAGCTGCAAAGAAGGTTCTTAGATACCGCAAGGAACAAAGAATCATATGCTCACTTATAAAAGATCTGATCATCTTGAGGTGATTGGATATTCAGATTCAGACTTAGCCGGATGTGCCAATACAAGAAAATCAACATTTGGTTACTTGTTTCTTCTGGCTAGAGGGGCAATTTCATGGAAGAGTGCGAAGCAGTCAATTATTGCCGCATCCACTATGGAAGCTGAATTTGTGGCATGCTTTGAGGCCACAATTCATGGATTATGGCTGCGGAATTTTATTTCAGGACTTGTGATCGTCGACAGTATTGCCAAGCCGCTGAAAATCTATTGTGATAATTCTGCAGCAGTTTTCTTCTCTAAGAACGACAAGTATTCTAAGGGTGCTAAGCATATGGAGATCAAATACTTGTCTGTCAAAGAAGAAGTTCAGAAACAAAGAGTGTCAATTGAGCACATTAGCACCAATCTTATGATAGCAGATCCCTTAACAAAAGGATTGCCGCCCAAAATATTTAATGAGCATGTTGAAAGGATGGGCGTTATTGGACGTCATTAATGTTTGTATTATGATTGTATTAAGTTTATGTATTTGACACTTTGAGCTCACTTACATGTTTCTGATATTTCCTGTTTTCTATTTAGTATACATTATGGAAATAGATGAATGTTAAACAGGATAGTTTCTAAAGAAACATTATGATTGGACTATTACTGTACTTCTCATTTATGGATCATGTTAAGTAAAGTGCTATAGTTGTAGTACATAGAAGGGACTATGTCGATTGATGACATACAACCGCTATGACTCACATTAGTTTTCTTTACTTAATTGTGATTATTATGTAATTAGCAGTTTAATGAAATTTTATAGCATAATCTTATTGTGCACATTATAGTCTTTATTAAACCATGAAAGGAGAATCATATGGGCCAAGTGGGAGAATGTAAGAATTATTGTGACCCATATTATGTGATTTATTATATGGTTTAATAATTATTGAAATGCTATAAATAATTATTTGTTACGAGAAGGTACGACTCTAATAAAACGAAAGGGTATATCGCTTTGATGGAAGGCACCCTTTCAACGAACGTATATATAGAGTCCGGTCCTCTCTCCACCCACATATGAACAACAACAACAGAAAGAAGTTTGGTATTCTCTCCTCCATCAATTGAATACATTAAGGTTTAGTGGGTTAAGGGAGAGAAATCGGATTTCTTCTTTTGGATCAAGTTCAAGCGTAGCGCAATGGATAAAGGTATGTTTTCATCTATTTGTGAGAATCATGAAGATCAAAGATCCTTGATTTGTTATGAATTTCCGCATTAAGAATTGTATGAATCAAACTAACAATTTTCTTAAGCTGAAAACTCTTAATAGTTTTGGTCAGGAAGTTGGCTTCTGGGATTGGAAATGCAAGAGATAATCAAGAATCGTAGTTCATATATGTTAGAAAATCAGGGTTATTTATGCTTAGGGTACTTTTCAAGCACCATTCTTTTGGAGTCAACTGGATAAGTGGTTTTGTTCTTCCTTTACCTCCCATCTCCCAACCTCCCCCTCTCTCTATAGTTATTTTGAGTTGTAGACACAAATGGCCTTCTTTGCTATCTGTAGCAATTGCCTGCTAGTTTGCAAAGGGTGCAAAATTTGACTGATGCATGCAAGGATGCTGGAATATATCAATCACTGCCGCTCTATCTTCTTACTTCATTCATGCAGGTGTTCTTTAGCGTTGCGGAAGAGACAACACTTCTGCAGATGGGCTTCGACTTGCTTCAAGTGATCAAGAATGATCTTGGCCTTGCCCCTTCACGGAAGGTTCTCGATGTTCTTCTCAGTGCTTGTGTCAGTACGAAAGACATGGATAAGTCTATCTTGATTTGGAAGGAATATCAAGCAGCTGACCTCCCTTACAATATTCTGAGTTTCTTGAGGTGATATTTTAATTACTCTCTCGAGCTCCCCATTAATCCGTCTCATTCAAGTGAATCAGATTTGAGCTGTTTAATCCTTGGCCGTCATACGAGTTACTGACTGTATCTGCCGAGTTTTTCAAGCTCGATGTGGATGTCTCTACTTTCAGAACATTGGTAGGATGTATCAAGCCCTTCTGGCTTCAGGAGACCTCAAGTCTGCAAGGATTGTGCTCAGCAAAATGCCCAAGGACGATCCCCACGTGCGCCTCATCATCCAAGAATCCCAAACGGTGTATGCAAAGATGGCATCTGAGAAAAAGACGGAGAAAAACCGGAAAACAAAGGGAATAAAGCATAAAAAGTCGAAGGCGAAAAAGTAAGTGCGAGGACTAACTGCATTCCTGTTCGAGTACTTTGTAGTTCCTAGGTCAATAGCCTCTTGTACATGTTTGCCTTGATGTTGTTTTTAGTGTAGCATCATCATCCTCCAACGCTCTTGTGACAAATTTTCACGGGATTCCCCCGTTCATCTAACCTAATGATTACTAATATATCAAAATGCTGGGAATAGTAGCATGAGAAATCTTTGAACTTCTTCCATTTGTGCGATATCGTCTTTGAATTTATTTATTTATTTTTTTCACGAATTGGGTCCTCGGATTTTGATGATTAATTTCGTTTTGGTTCTTTCATAAAAAAAAAAAAAGGGAAGTCATTGTGAAATTTATTAATTAATGGTGTGAAGCGAAGAAGGTTATTAATATATCTAAGTATTTACCTAACTTGTCATGTCTCAGCATCTACCTTTGCAGCTCTATGCTTTGTAATAATTCTGAGAATTTACTAAGTTACGGGGTATTTGCCAATGGATGCTAGTAAATGCAATTATCGGACGGAATGAAAACGTAATATTTCGTTGCAAAAGTTACTCGTCAGCGGTTCTGATTTTCGAAGTTATACTTTTGTTAATCTACGTTCTGATTTACCAAATGAAACAGTAAAAAGAAAACATTCGAGCAACAAAAAGAAAATGATGGATCGTATTTATTGCAAATAATGTCACTAGTGGTCTTTCTGTTCAAAAGGCGCTTTAATTAATTTTGGCCGTTTTGAGTTCTCTCATTGGAAAGCTCGTGTTCTCAGAGATGATATGCAATCTTGCTGAAATAAAGATGTGAAAATGATGACACGTGGGGTTTTTGTGATAGTTTGGAGGAGGACGAAGTCGACAATTAAAAAATTCAGAGCAGCAAACTTCTTCTAATGTGGTTCGATGTCGAATTTCACTAGTCATAACTTGTGATAATATATATTTTGATGAAGCGACTCTTTTAAAAAGAATACTAAATAAGCGATCATTATGGACGGATGATTACTTAGACATTGGTTTCTTTGGAAGTGACGATCGCAGGTCATCCTAATGATGATCACGCGTATGTGTTTTCGTGCAAACTCTCTGATCATGTAAGAAAAAAATATTCCGTGCAATGATCACATCCGAGGCACCTGGAATAACGAGCCTATCAGAGTAGGAAAATCTTTCCATACTGTAATCGAGAAATCACTATGTTAAACTACGTATCGACAGACACGAACCTCAAATTCACGATATTTTTACAAACGAATTATCGAAATTCCACCTCACTAACATAAAGGAATTGGCAACGAGGATGGCCTGCCGGCAGTGGGCCCTCGCCTGCTCCAACCTCTCCACCAGCGCCTCCGGCTGCACGGCCACCCTCACCATGGCCAGGTCCATCTCCATCATTATGATGCAGTTGAACAATGAACTATATTACTTCATTATTGTGATGTCATGTATGGAAGAGTTCATGTTGAGATGTATGAAATTTTCGTTTAAGGACGCACACATGACCATGTTGAAAATATTTTTCTTCACTCACCATTTTTCAAAATTAAATTGATAAGCATTTAATGAAAATGAGAAATCAATATCAAGTTTATATGCTTTAAAACTAAAAAATAAAAAGTACTTGAAAAATTTGATACAAACTTTACTTACAAAATTTTCTACGAAATATGCCATATGATCATGTTCAAAATGTCCATGAACAAAATAAAATTAATGAGCATTTCATAAGAATAAGAATTCAATATCAAGTTTAAACTTTATTAAAGAAAAACTTTTTTTTTTGAAAAATTTAAAACAGAAATTTTTTTATCGTTTACCAAACGTGTTTCTGTTCTTTTTCTATTCTAGGAACAGAAATTGACTGCAGTTACCAAATGTGTTTCTGTTCTTTTTTTATTTCAAGAACAGTTTTTTTTTACACTTACCAAATGCGTTCTTTTCTTCAAAAACTGTTCCCCGGAACATAAACACTTTTTTTTATTTCTGTTCCCAGGAACAAAAAAAGAACATAAGTGTTTCCATGCGCTCCCTTATTTTCTGAAATACATGAAAAATAAAGTGGAACTGTTGTCAAGCATACAAAATAAGCATAATGGGGTGAAGGATATACAAGAAGTCGATGAAATCGTGACATTTTTATCGAAAAGAAAATAATAAGCATCGACGGTGTAGGTAGAAACAGTAACAAGCTGCTTAACTCTTACCTATGATTATATACTTACAGTATCGTTTGCTTCTTTCATTGTTCTCTAATCAATTCAGGTAATAAATCAGCAGCTTCTTTCCCTTTCTCCCAATGCACACATCCTTCTACAACCGCTTTCCATGTCTTCTTGTCCAGAGCACATCCATCCCGCACCATTTCCTCAAATACTCTAGCAGCTTTATCTATATCTCCTTTCCTAAAGAAATATCGAACAAGAGTACTGAAAGTTGAAGCATCGACAGAAATTCCCCCGGCCTGCATGCTCAGGTAAAGCGGATAAGCACGATTTATTTCACCATGACCAACAAGGTCTTGAACAACCACATTGTGGATTCTGACATGAAGAGACCAAGTTCAACGATTGGGAGAGATTCCTTCTAGTATCATCTCATCAAGGGAGTTGGCAGCCTCCTAAAATTTGCACTTATCACAAAAGCTGGCAATGATCTTGCCACAAAGTCCTGCATCTGGCTTCAAGCCGTGAAGCTTCATCCTGTCAAGAGTCTCCAACGCTTCATAAACTTTCCTTCTTTACAGAGCCCATGAATTAAAGTGCTGTAAGTTATCATGTTGGGCCTCAGCCGTTTCCTAACCATCATGTCCAAAAGCTCCATTGCTTGAGAAGACCATCCACTCTTGCAAAATCCATCCATTAATGGACTGAAAATAAACACATTAGACTCAACACCTTTGCCCACCATCTGCTCAAACAATCCAAAAGCTTCATCTAAATTCTCAGATTGACAGAGACCGTGAATCATCGAAGTTTAGGTGATTACACTAGGTGAACAACCCTCGCTCTTCATCTCTTCAGATAGTTTCCTGGCATCACCAATTTTCCATCATTTACACAATCCATTTATCAAAGTACCATATGTATATGAACTGGAACATATCCACAATTTGGCATCTCATAAAATATGTGAAGGGCTGAATCCATCGTTCCACTATTCTTGCACAAAGCTTTGAATCAAAACATTGAGGGAAGCAACGGTAGGTGATGTACCAATTGCCCTCGTGGGCTTATAAAATCTAAGAGCTAGTTTCAACCGGTCTTCCTCACATAGCAACTTGGCGCTTTCAAACCCTGATGTCAAAAAAAAAAAAAAAAAAAAAAGCTGATGTCAAGGCCATGTCAGGACTCCCATTGTCTATTGAAGTTTCGGCTGCAGTCCACAATGTTTCAATGCAGAAGGAACGGAATATATTACTTTGGCTGCTAAAACTCTGGGGGACAGATTTTCAAAGTTCCAATCAAGTCTATCAAATATTGGAGTATGTGCAAACACAGATATTTTCAGATATTGCCTGCTTCACCACCAGCATGGATAGGCGAATTGCTTGAACTTTGGTATGACTTCTCTTTTCTGCCTTCTCGTGAAGCTTTGATTCCCCTAGCCAAAATTGGAGAAAACAATCAGATATGGATGCATAGCATGTTGAGGCAATCTGGCAGAGAAATCGTCTGTTGGGAGAGTCTTACAGGTCCAGGAACTTTGAAAATAGCTCTAAATACGATAAAGCCAAAAAAGGCGAAAGTCTGGTGCGCTTTTCATTTTTGTTTCATTGTGAAGCATAACAAATTCTTTTGTTGAGTTCACCACCAAAGGAAACCAACTATTTCTGCAGATATTGTTAAGATCTGATCATGTGTGCAATTGACATCGTGCGTCATTTTTTAACTTATGTTTCCTGACTGGTTACGCGTCAAGAAGAGAGGCCATCCTCACTGCTTCTATTCGTTTTTTCTTCTCCATTACGGGGAACAGAAAAGGTTGAGGCACTCTTGCCTTAACTTTCAGAGGCATACTTCAGACAAACTTACACCAGAAGATTTTGAGAGCATGCCAAACATTCGGTTCCTTCAATTGGATCATGCAGACATTTTTGCCAACGTTTTTCCAAATTTAATGTGGCTCCATTGGTGAGAGTGCCCTCAACGCCTGCAAGGAATGAATTTTCACTTGGGAAACTTACGGTGCTTTTGGTAGTGATTTTGTGACAACCTGAATTTTCAGATTTTGTTTTCGATTAAATAAATCGGACCTTTTGTCAACGCATCTATAGTACTATTCTCTAAGCTGATCACTCACGAGATAATCGGGAATCGACTATTTGACCATGTCAATCTGCAAGGGTCATTACGGCATTGTCAAAATCGATCAGAGATTAGAGATAGGTCGATTCAACGAGATATGTGATAAAAATATAGGTGATTTTACCTGATTGCAAAATTTTCAATGATCAGCACTAAATTGATTTTCTGTCATTTTGGGTACTGATGTCCGTATTTGAAATCTCGAAATTTTCATGACAACCGAAAGTCGCCAATGTGTTGAAGATGTATATTGTGACTCGAGATAAATCGATCATGGGTCAATTGCACCAAAAATTCCTAAAAACTATCCAATAGACTAGGTCACACTAAAATCGTGCCGGATTGAAATTAACCACGAATTTGAATCCGATTTCAAAAATTGAAAGTTCTATCGTGTCACGATCTATTTTAGGAATGTCAACTCATCCTCCAAAGAATTTTCGGAGATTCTGATATTTTTACGGAAAATCATTTTGGACGTTACGAAAATTAACGAAAATTCGGATATGCCAAATTAAAGGAAATTTGGACTTCCAAGCCGAGCCTTTGAGTGTTGGGGACTTGCAGAAAATTATATGGGATTTTTTTTCATTGAAATTAGACCTGAATTTGAGAAATTGAGTGAAGAAATTGATCCAAAAGTTGTGAAACTAGAAACTAGGCATGAGGCTAAAAATGGGCTTCAAGGTTTGTTAATTCTTGGAAATTACAAGCTAGAAAGAATTAGGGAGACAAGGAGGATAAACATGGGGACATTTGGGGGAACCAAGCATTCAATGAAAGGGATTAAGTTTGTTGACTATTGCACCCCTTTTTCTCAAACTTCTTGATCACTCTAGCCGCTTGCCTTCTTCACAGCTTCTGCTCATCCAATTTAGCTTTTCCCCTTTGTCCGTTTGCACTTCGACAGCCACGTCCGATGCAACCACCATCAATTTCTCTCCCCTGCTGCAATTTCGGTCCAGGTTTTCATAGCTCCGCCGCTCCATTACCTCTCGGCCTTCCTCCCCTGCAGCCACGTTTCCACTTGGTCAGCTTGCAACCTTCAATTGTTGACTGTGAAACCTCCTCGCCCAGCATCGTCGATCGAGCAGCTTCCCACCGAATCGAAGCCTCCATTTCCCTCCTTCCGCTCGGTCTCTGCCACGTCTGAGTTTCCTTCAAGCTCGGTCAATCGAAGAAACGTTCCCCCAGCCGCGTTGACTCCCCCTTGCCAGCAGTCCACCCATCCCCTTTGTTCTTCCATCTCCGTGCAGCGTCCTCCATTGAAGCCAGCCCACGATCCCTCCTTCCGCTCGCACGCCGGCGAAACCCAACCGAAGCAGCCATTTCCTCAGCCCTGCTTCTTCACGTTTCGGCCCAAGCTCAGCCCAGCATTTTGAAGCCCATCTTCAGCCCAGTCTTGAAGCCCACATGAATTCTAGCAGCCTATCAATTGAGCTCTTCAGCCCAAGAAGCCAGCAGCTCCATTGAAGCCCACAACTCAGCCAAGCTTTGGCCCAACAGCTTGCTCGGTTCAGCCCATAGATTCAGCAACCCAAGCCCATGAAGCAAGCCAAGCCCAACTCAAGAATAAACCTCAGCTTGGGCTGAGATTTGTTTGGCCAATTTTAGGCCCGGTCCAAGCCCGTTGGCGCCGCCGCAATTCAAGTTTCGGCCGCCGTCGCACTGCCGTCGCGATGAACCGGTTTCTGCGATAAACCGGTGAGTTTATGCACTAAAATCTTCTTAGTAGGCTAATGACGTTTAAGAGGTATTTAGATTTATTTAAGTGTAATTAGTTTAATTATTAGTGTTTAGTTAAAATTAGAATAGTTAGATTAATTAATTAGGCAGTTAGAAATTATAGTTAATTAGATTAGTGTGTTGTTATATAGCTAGGGTGCTTAGAATAATTTATTTAGCTCAATAGGTAGTTAGATTAGAAATATTTAGCCTAAGTTAGTATTTTTAGTATTTAATGTATTTATTTAATTAATTTTAGTAATTATTTAATTATTAAATATTTTTGAAAATTAGACCGGGGTAATCGGTGACCGGAATTCCGTACTGATTGCAATAGTGTGGTTAATTTTTGCAATTGAGTGTTAAATCGTGAAAATTGAGTGCTTATTAGAAATTTGGTCAATTATTCCAAATTTGTGAATTTCGATATTTATCTAGAAAATCCCGGGTGTCGGGTTTTAAACACCGAAAATAGTTTTTATATACTACATAAACCAATGGGATTTTGAAAAGAAGGTTATGAATTTTCTGGGTCTAATCTGACCGTATACCTACACACGACTATTTTCACCGGGGTGTTTTTAATACAAAGAAAATAGGCGATGAATACTATTTTAATTGAGGCATTTAAATGCAATGCACGATATTCTGGGCTAATATTGATTGGTTGTGTGTCCCCCGAACTGTGTCAGATGGACGTTACCCTTTATGGGATACCCGTTTATTGGGATATGGGTTGCAGTAGAGATTGGACCTATACTCATTCGGGAAAGTCGTCTTTGAGAGACGTAACCGTGCTCAATGGGATGAAACGATGCCTGGCTATGCCAGTAGACCGCCGAACTTCAAGTAGGCCGTACCCTAGAGTGGGCGTAATTACTAATTGGAACGTATGTTGAGTGAAATAGATGCGTCGGATTATGGGACAAAATTGTGTGGCACGGTATGGGACGTGTCATAACGATTTGACCCTATAATTATGACCACTGTGCTGATTTGAGAATTGAGTGTGGTGTTCCAGTTGTTAGAGCTTAAGTGTTGCTCATATCGGTATGGCTATCTGTGATATAAATTGTACTAACCTGCAGGGTGGATCTGAAGCAAGGTAAGTCCCTATGATTGTATGATTGAGTGGTTATGACGCCTCTAGCGTATTTCCCTCCTAATTGGGGTTTAGAACGTGAACTCGCTGAGATTTATATCTCACCCCGTTGTGGGCCAATTTTTCAGAGTCATCGAGTGAAGGACCTAGAACCGAGAGAAGATGATCGGAAATGTAGGTCAATTAAAACCGTTTCTTTTTAGAAAGCCAGTCTTTATAGTCTTTTGGTCATAAACCTTGTATATGACTATGTGAATGTAAAAGCATGTCGGTTTGTGAAATTGTCAGGGGATTTATTTTCGCTTTCGTATGTGCAATAAAATGAAAAGGTCGGCGACTCGTCTTGGGAAGTCGCAATTTTTGTATTGACCAAAGAGGGATGGGAATGCGCTCGGGGTTCGGGGCATGACAGATTTTATTATGACGAACAATTTTTTATCATAAATGATTTTTCCAGATTCTATTCCCGAGAACAATTTTTAAGAAAACAAACACGCTTGGTAACTATCCAAAATTTTTATTCCTGAGAAAAAAATGTGTTTGGTAAGATTCTTGAATTTTTTTTGCTTCTTTTAATTTTTTAATACTTTTATTATGGCAGAAGTATAGCCCAAATGTCAAAACGTGGCACGAGGGGACACTTAAGTGCTAAAAGTTTAGAAAGTGACATTTAAGTGTCAAAATCGGAGTAAAATTGATCACTTAAGCGCCACTGTCAAAATCCGGCCAAAATGCCAAGTAGCGATTTTCGGCAAAGGAAGTGCAAAAAAAAAAGGGGGGGGGGGTGGCGAGGGGCGATCCCTCAACGCCGCTGCCTCCCCCGCTGCCACGGAAGGGGCTGGCGACAGAGGGGGAGGGTCAACCAAGGTCGCCGAGCCCTAGCTAAGGGCCACTGGAAGGATCGGCGGCAAGGGCTCGTGAGCCGCTGGCAACCCTTGGCCCGGCCGGGCCAAGGACACCAACCCCTACTAGAGCTAGGCGAGGCTCGTGGCCCTCGCCGCCGGTTGGCCAAGGTCGCAAACCCTTGGCTAAGGCCCGGCGACCCGGCCAACCCTCCGCCGCCGGCCCTTCCGACGATGGGGGGAGGTAACGGCGACAAGGGATCAGCCCTCGGCCACTTGCCCCCCCCCCCCTCACCTTTTTTTTTTTTTTTTAATATTTTTAGTTTTTTTTATATTTTTAGTTTTTTTAATATTTTTATTTTATTTTTCAATTTTTAAATAAATTTAATTTAATTAATTTTTTTACCATGCCAGCACTTAAACGGTGTCATTTTTTGTATTGTCTAGCCATGTCAACATGCAAAACGACACCGTTTTGCACTTGCTTCGTCGGAAAATCACCACATCAGCATTTTGGTCGGATTTTGGCCGGATTGGCACTTAAATGATCAATTTTGCTCTGATGTTGGCACTTAAGTGTCACTTTCCAAACTTTTGACACTTAAGTGTCCCTCCATGCCAAGTTATGGCACTCAGGGTATCCGTACCTCATTTTACTATAGTTTCTTATTTTTCTCTTTTTTCTTTTTCTTTTTTTTTCTATTCTTCTTCCTCCTTTTTGGTAGCCGGTCGCCAGCCACGGTAGTGACTAGCAACCGGTTGGGTGAGGTCCGACGAGCTCGCCGGAGCCTCGCCAAGCTAGGGCGAGGTCTAGTGAGCTCTCCAATGGCGAAGCAAGCCTCACTAGGCCACCGGCGAGGCTCGACCTTGGCCAATTGGCACAAGGTTAACCTCGCCTTGGCCTAGCGAGGTTGAGCCTCATAGTGGCTATGCGAGGCTCGACCTCATCTTAGCTGGGCGAGGTCAACCTCGCCCAAATCTGGCGAGGCCAAGCTCACCTCGCCGGGCCATCGCCAAGCAGTGCCTCACTGATGGCTGGGCAAGCTCGACCTCGCCAGATTGGGGTGAGGTTGACCTCACCCAACCAAGGCAAGACCAAGCCTCACCCAGCCACAGCGAGGCTCAAGTTGATGGGCCTTGCCATGACTCGGCATCGCTGTGGGCCGGCGAGGTCACCGACCCTCGTCTAGCCGGGCCGCTAGCCATGGCCGAGGCCGGCGGTCGACGACCGGCCGAAAGAAAGAAGAAGAAGAAAAGGAAAGAGAAGAAAAGAGAAGTAAAAAAAAAAAAAAATAGAATTGAGTTTTGTTCCAGAGAACAAAAAATTTACCAACTGAATTTATATTCTTTTTTTACTCTCGAGAACAAAATTAGTTATTCCCAGAAGTGTTACCAAACAAACCCTTAATCATTCTCAACTTGTCATGGAGCAAAGTTACAAAAGACTAGGAAGGCTAAGGTCAAATCAAGGTAGTTTACAATTGATCGCTTTGTTGAGATGGCATGTCTAACATAACTATTCTTCAAATGACTCATGCAAATTTTTTCCTATTTTGCAGACGCATAACTCGAGAATCATGGATCTTACCGGTTGTGCTAACTTTTTAGTCACTCTTAAATTTTCTAGCTTAAAAAATCTGGCCATATTGATTTTTCAGTTCACAATTGGTCAAGATACATCATTCAATCGGCGATTTGAAGTGCTCGGTTTCCCTAAATTTGAATTTTGGCATGTTGCCGGTAGAAGGGGGGGTCACATGATAGCTTTGAAAGAGCTTCTCATGGACATGACTTCGGCACAAGAAATGACCAATCATGTTGAGGAGTGCCCCAAAGAAACCTGTTTAGCAATCAGTTAAGAAGATTACGACATTGATTTTTCTCTTGTGATGCCTTATCAGTATTTTAAAAACAATGGCTGTCGAATACAAGTGGAGACCAGTGTCGTGCCTGAAATGTGGTACCTTTGGCCACAAGTGTGCAACTCCTCCATCTCCATCTAGTCCTGTCGTAGAAGTTCAGCAAGCCCCGGCCAGTGATGTTTTTGCTGCTCCTGACCGGGTTACTGCCCCTGCTCCTGATGAGGCTGTTTGTCCAGGAAGTCCTGAGTTAGGGTGGAAACAAGTAGAGGGCAAGAAGAATAAGAAAAGCTTGGCTCCAAAGGAAGGAGTGTCGTATCTTTCGGTCAAGGAAGCAAGCCAGATTCTGAAGTTGAAGAATACCAATCCGAGGATTGGCATGCCTTCCACATCAAATCGTACGGCCCTAAGGGGACATAAAGGTCAACGAAAACCTAGTGACACCCTCACCATCTCACTTGCTGATTTTAAAGCCAAACCAGCGGATGCTACCCCTACAGCACCATCATCCAGTTCTAGGGATGAATCGGAAGGAGTGGCTAGCTTGATTAGCTCGCATGAGGCTGACCAGGTTCCCCCTCTCTCTCAAAAAGCTCCCCCTGCTAGTACGAAGCCTGTGTCCAAGCAAGATAAGGTTCTCAATCCCTACCTAGATCCACCCCTTGCTAATTCCCCTGGTCTAGTGGCGAGTCGACGAAGGCCGAACAGGCAGAGGTAACCTTGGTTCGTCTGTATATTCCTAATATACTTAGTAGGTTCCTTTTCTTCTGTATATACTCTTTATGTACATAGGTAATTGGAATATTAGGGGTCTTGTTAACCCCATTAGATAGGCGGAAGTCCAGAACCTTGTTTCCTCAAATAGTATGTGCTTTGTTGGGTTGTTGGAGACTAAAATCCCAGAGTCTCTATTCCCGCCATTTATTTGAAGCTGTTAATGGGTTGGAACTAGAAGACAAACTATGAACACTCCCCAAGAGGAAGAATTTTGGTTGGATGGGATCCTTCCTTGGTCTGTTTTGATGTCTTTTCGACCAATGCTTAGGCAATTCATGGAAGGCTGAAGTTTATTGCGTCTCATTTGGATTGCTGCATCTCAATTGTCTACACCGAGCACAGCTTCCTTTCACGGCGGCCGCTTTGGGCAGACCTTGTCCAAAGGAATGCCTTCATGCTGGACTCGCCTTGGCTGGTGACCGGGGATTTCAACGACATTAAGGATCCATATGACCGAATTGGCAGCTCAAACACTTGGATTCCTTATTTTGATGAGTTCAGTTAGTGCTTATCTCAGACTGACCTTGATGATATGAGATATGTTGGCTTTTGCTTCACATGGGCAACTTCTTCTGGCCCTAACCGGAAGTTAAGGAAGATCGATAGGGTCCTTGTGAATACAAAATGGAGTCAGGCTTTCTCCTTTTCAGAAGCCTCATTCCTCACTCCCGACATTTCTGATCATATCGCTATGGTAGTCAGGGTCTTAGACTCTATGTGTCAGAGGAAGCCTTTTAAGTTTTTCAACTTCTAGACGGAGCATCCAGCTTTTCATGCGATGGTACACCAGGTGTGGGAGGTCCTGAGGAAGAAAGTGCCAATGTACAGGCTAGGGTGCAAGCTCAAGGTTCTTAAAGGCCACCTTAAGCAGCTCAACAAGGATTCTTTTTCTAACATCTTTGCCGGAATAGTTGAGGTGAGGAATGCTCTTCGGGTCACTCAAATTGGCCTCCAATGGGATCCGACCAGCAACTCACTTGCTAAGTTAGAGAAGTCTCAGCGGCAAACCTTCTCGGAGTTATGCATCCAAGAAGAGTCTTTCTTTAGACAAAAATCCAAAGTCAAGTGGCTTAAGGAAGGGGACTGGAATACCAAATTCTTTCTTCACTTTGACGTTAAAAGGCAGCTGAGGAACAGAATTCTTTCAGTCAAGAATAGTGATGGTTCCATAGTCACGAACGCTCGAAGGGTGTAGCAACTCTTCATCACCTACTTCCAAGATCTCCTAGCGCCGCGGACTCCGCCTTTGAGGCTTTCGATGCAGGAAATTCAGTTGGTCATTCAACACCCACTAGATATGGAACAAAGTTAGATCTCTCTCTCTCTCTCTCTCTCTCTCTCTCTCTCTCTCTCTCTCTCTCTCTCTCTCTCTCTTTCTTGCCCTATGTCTGAGTTGGAGATACGAGATACCATGTTTTGCTTAGCTCGAGGTAAAGCTCTAAGGCCGAATGGTTTCAATGTAGAATTCTTTAAACACAATTGGGAGGTGGTAGGTTTGTCGGTTATTGCAGCGGTTAAAGATTTCTTCATGTCTGGGAGACTTCTACGGGAGATAAACAACACCATCCTTGTTTTGGTGCCGAAAGTTCCTAATGCGTCTATGGTCTTAGACTATAGACTCATTGCCTACTGTAATACAATTTATAAGTGCATCACCAAGGTCCTAGCCAATAGGGTGGCTACGATTCTTCAAACTGTCATAAGTCCTCCTTAGAGTGCTTTTGTCAAAGGCCGGCAGATTAAGGATAACATTCTCCTAGCCCAAGAACTTTTTAATGGATTCCATATGGACCCTTATTTGCCCAAGTGTGCTATAAAAGTAGATTACCAGAAGGCCTATGATACTGTTGATTGGAACTTCTTGGAGCTTCTTCTTGGGGCTTTTGGTTTTCCTGCTCACTTGACCCAACTCATTATGGTGTGTGTGCGCACGCCCAAGTTTTCCATCTCCTTGAATGGGGAACTACACAGATTCTTCCCAAGTGATTGCGGTCTTTGTTAGGGGGACCCCATATCCCCTTATTCATTTACCTTGATCATGGAAGTCTTCTTGGGGATTCTATACCTTCGCACAAGGTAGCCGAAGTTCAGATTCTTCTGGAAGTGTAAAGCTTCGGGGCTATCTCACCTGTTCTTTGCAGATGATGTCTTCCTATTCTACGAAGTGGATATGGCGTCAGTCTCTCTCCTCAAGGGAGGCCTTGATACCTTCTCGACTTGGAGTAGGCTGAGACCAAATATAAACAAGAGTGAGGTTTTCCTTTCTGGTGGGACCTCATTATCTCGGAACCAAATTGCTATCGCCCTAGGGTTCCACGTAGGGAACTTGCCGGTCAAGTACTTGGGGCTTCCTATTATTACCAAGTGGCTCGGCAAGGCAGATTGTATCTCCCTCGTCTACCGCATAATTGCTAGAGTTCAATCTTGGGCCCAACGCTTCCTTTCCTTCGTTGGTAGATTACAATCCATTAGGTCAGTTCTTCATGCGGTACAAGCCTCTTGGGCTAGTGTCTTTATTCTACCTAGAGCTATCTTGGACCGGATTGAATAAATTCTAAGACAGTTTCTATGGAAAGGCTCAGGCCTTGGTAGAGGTGGTGCAAAAGTGTCTTGGGAGGATGTTTGTCTTCCGAAAGAGGAGTGAGGATTTAGTATTCAAAGGTTGCGTGATTGCAACACAACAGCAATGCTCAAGCATATCTGGATCATCTTTTCTAATAAAGAGTCATTGTGGTGCAAGTAGATCCATTCAAACTTTTTAAAAAGGAAAAACTTCTAGATAGCCAAACAACCCTCCTGTTGCTCATGGGCTTGGAAGAAGCTTCTACAACTCAGGATGGATTTTTGGCATTATTTTTGTTGGACAATTAGGGACGGTCGCTCGATGTCTCTCTAGTTTGACCACTGACACCTCAGAGGCCCCCTGAACCTGATTTTCTCTTACACTTTCATTTATAGTTCTGGGGATTTTAGACAAGCGACAGTAGCAAACCTCTTTTCTAATTTTGGCTAGGCTCTCAAGGCCTCGATGGAGTCGTGGGAGCACCCCCTTCCTATTCGCTCTTAGTGCCCAGACCGTTTCAAATGGCTAGAAAACTCTTAAAGCATTTTTTCGATGGCTTCTATGTGGGAGACCATTAGATCGAAGAAGGATGTGGTTCCATGGTTCGCTTTTATTTGGAGCAACACGATCATACCGCGATATCAGTTCAACCTTTGGCTTATTGCTAAGAATCGACTTCCTACCCAGGTCCTTTTACTTTCCTATGGTAGGATCGAGGGCAGGACTTATGCCTTTTGTAACACTAGGCCCGACTCAGTTGATCATTTATTTTTTAGTTGTACTATCACTATCGGCCTTGCTTTGTTTTGGGCTTCGAGATACAACCTTCCTTGGCAGAACAGGTCGTGGGCAGACAACCTCCAATGGGCAATGAAGTTCCTCTCAAGTAACGAATTTTATCAGTGCATTGCTAGGTTCTCCTTTGGAGCCTTTTGCCATGTGATCTGGAAGAAGAGGAACAGCATCCTCTTTAGAGAGCAGACGATGGCGATCCCGGCCTTAAAGAACCACCTCATCAAAGTCGTCAAGGACAAGGCCTTGACTTTCATAAATGTGGCGGACACTTCAAGAAATCGAAGGATTCAACGCTGCTGGGGGTTGGACTCATCCATCTTTACTCCAGTGGTGTAGCCTTGACCTGGCTACTTTCGTTGGTGGCAATTGCGGTGCAGTGAAGGCAGAGCCACTTCAGTCCTCGAAGGTTGCTATCATTGGTTGTTGTTGTTTGCTGTCTATTTCTCCTTCCTTGTCCTTCCGATTGCTATCGTTGGGTCATTGTTTGCTTGTTTTGGTGCCATTGTTTGGCTGTTCTTGCCGCTGTCTGGCCTTGGCTGCCACTATGTTGGCTGGTCCTTGTTGTTGTTTCTTAGCTTGTTGCCGTTGTGTAGGCTGGTCCTAGCCTCTATTTGGCTATCCTGCTGCCTTCATTTTGGCGACTGTTGTTTTTCTATCAACACCCTTCCACTCGTTTTAACTAGTGTGTCATTATGAGTGTAAGTTTTGGAGCCAATCCTTTTGTATAGTTTTGGTTAAAGCTCAATATATTCTTAATTTACCAAAAAAGAAATATTTTAAAAACTGAATTATCTCGATAAAATATACTTTGCAAGAAAGTACCTTTTAGAAAAAGATTAATACCTTGAAAAATCCTTAAATTAGTATACTTGTAACAAATTTATCCTAAACTAATTTGTATGCTCGGGACAAATTTACCCCAAACTGATACATCCGTAATAAATTTACCCAATTTAACCGACCATATAAAACTTTAAACTGATATACATGTGACAAATTTACTCAAAACTAATTTTTTGACCACCAAAAATCTCAATATCCGTTTGATAAATTTATCATTCGTTAGCGTCTATCAAATTGATTAAATTTGCTAACTTAGATGACATGATGAGGTGGCAAGTCCACGTGAAAATCCATAAGGTGACTATCACAAAAAATCTCAAACCAGTACACTTATAACAAATTTAATAATAATCTTGTAATAAATTTAAGATACACCTTTGACAGATTAAGAATTTTTTGTGACATTAATTCTATGGATTTTCACATGAACTTGTCACATTACCATAACATGTCACCATGTGTTATTCACGTGAACAAATTTAACAGTAAAATTTGATAAAAATTAGTAGAGGGTAAATTTCTCACAAATGTATCAATTTGGAGTTTTTTGTGGTCAGAAAAATAGTTTGCAGTAAAGCTGTCATGAGTGCCAATTTGGGGTTTTTGACGGTCAAAAAATTAATTTGAGATAAATTTGTTACAAATGTACCAATTTATAGATTTTAGTGGTCAAAAAATTAATTTGGAGTAAATTTATCATAGGTGTACTAATTTGGGATTATTTATGATATTAACTCTTTCGAGATGCTAATGTGAATTTAATAGTAAAGATGAGAAACATTTCAAGTTAAAGGATGGATCAAGACTGTTGTGCTAATAATTTATTTTATCCACAGCTTCCTTTCATATCGGTGAGTGATAGGAATACAATTTGGCAACCCCAAAAGAAAAATTAAATAAATCGAAGGAAAGTCTTCAAATTCTTGAAGAGGAGACAGTGTTTATTCAACAAGACCAACTCCATGATTGAATAAAGTCAATCACAAAACTAAAAGAAACATGCAAAAACTTGAGTCAAACGCCTCAAAGTCAATTCAACTCCCAAGATTGCCAGATTTTTCCATGACATGTGATGCGCCCAAATTTCATCAATCTTCTTGAGAAAGTCCTTCGATAATGTTCTATTCAGCAGCATACTCATAACGACAGTATAATCGTGCAATTTGTTACCTACTCAGATATATTGACATAATTTACCAACACTGTTGGCCACTTGCAATTGTCAATGTTCTAGTGAGTTACCAACTAGCTAAATATTCATTACTCAAAACAAAATCATATTGGTTACTAATAATTTACTATTTAGTTTCTTAATGATGAAAAAATTATTTTATTAGTTACTTACAGATAATTACATGTGTGACATCCTGATTTTCAGGTCCTGATTTCGATCGGATAAGTTGGGCTTTTCATCAACGCGATTATAGTGTTTTTTTCTCGGAGTTGGCCACTCACGAGATAACTAGACCATTTAAATGAGTCATTAAGAGATTTTAAGGCAAATAAACTTAAAAATTCGACCAAGAATCGACTTCTTGACCATGCTCATCTTTAGAGGCCATTACGACATAGTATAAAATCGATTTGAGATCAGAAATAGGTCAGTTCGACTAAAATGTGTGGCCGATCGTGGGTGACTCCACTAAATTGGAAAATTCTCGTCAACTGACACTAATTTGATTTTACTATCGTTTTGGTACCCTGTATCGTATTTAAATTCTCGAGATTTTCACAACAATCGAGAGTCACCATTGTGTCGAGTGGGTTTATTGTGGCTTGAAGAAAATCGACCACAGTTCATTTGCACTAAAAAGTTCTGAAAATTACCTAGTAGCCTAAGTCACACTAAAAATGTGTCGGAGTGAAATTAACAGCCGATTCGAGTTAGATTCTAGAAATTGTAAGTTCTGTCATGTTACAAGTTATTTTGGGAACACTGACTCACTTTCCGAAGATTTTTCTACAAACCAAGATTTTTGGCAGAAAAGCAAAGTAAGGCCGTTTTTAATCGGGAAAGTCAGAGGACCGCTTTTGATCGTATCTTTGGGATGCAAGTTGGATTATATGACGAGAAAAGTCATGAAATGGACAAGGATACCTTGATGGATTTATTTAGACTTCAATTGAATTTGTTTGTTTGAGAATTGAACAAATTTGAATAAGATTGAAGAGGGAAAAGTAACAAATCCGTATGCCATATATACCCCACATTTTGGACTACCTAAAAGCTTCTAGAAAGGGCATATTTGTCAAGGAAATGTGAATGGAAGACAGCTGGTGGTGGGCCACGTTTGAAGACAAAAGAGAGAGAGAGAGAGAGAGAAACTGGTTTTCCTTCCCCCCTCTCTTCCGTTGACTCTCTCCTCCATCTATTCTGGTCGTGCGAGGAACCAGCAAACCGAAGAAGGTGAAGACCGGTGAAGCCGAGCTGCCGTCGCCACCTCTCGCCATCGTTCGCCACCGCACGCCGTCGGCGGCTACGCCTTGCCTCACGCACCTTCGCCTCTCTCTTTTCCCCTGCATCGCCGCTATCCCTCTTTCCTCCATCTCCAGTTGCTACTTGACGAAATCCAACAAGCCAAAGAAGCCGCACGTCGCCTGGAGCCACCGCACGCTACCACCGTCACCATTCGTCCCTGCGCAGGCCGTCATTGCTCGCCACTGCACCACACGGCTCCAACTCCCTCTCGCCTACCTCTGCGTTGCAGCTGTTGCCTCAGCTCGTGCAGGAGCTACTGAAGCCCATCTTCACCGCCGTCGACCTCCCCACCAGCCCGTCTAAGCCCCGCCAGTCTTCTCCACCCGTTTCCAACCCAAGCCAGCACTGAATCAGCCCTTTCTCGACCTCAACCAGTAACGAACAGAGAGGAGAAAAAATGGGTATTGCAATGGAGTTTTGACCCGTTTTGGTTGGCTTCCCGACCCCAGATGCTTGGCCCGCCTTGAGAAAAGTCGATCCTCGCACGATCCCGTCGTTTTGGTTCGATCGACTAATCAAGTGAGTTTTACTCACTAATCCCTTCTTAGTTTGCTAATGATGCTTAAGGGTTGATTAGATTTAATTAAGTGCAATTATGTGGTTAGATTAGAGTAGATTAGTGATTATTAGTTAATTGTGTTGCATATTAGATAGGTGGTTAGCGTACCTAGCTAGAGAATCGCCTATAGTATTTATCGAATGTATCTCAGAATTTTTCTTAACCCTTATCGGGCTTCAATTAGACATTACAAGCCTAAATTGGATTTTTAATATTATTTATTTAATTTTCGAAATATTTTATTTTTCCAAAAATTCAACCGAGATGGCCGGTGATCGGGATTTTATGCGATAATCATGGTGCGATCTGTTTATTTATTTGAGCTATATTTGGTGCTAAATTGATTTATGAGTGATTTTAGGATTTATTCCATTCCTAAATTAAATAATCTTTTGTTATTAATTGAAAATAACTGGGCATGAGTTGACAGTGCCAAAAAAAAAAAATTTGTGGACTAGAGAAAATGGTGGGAATTATATAAAGGAAATTATTCTATTTTGGCCGAGACCGATCGTGTACCCACACAAAATATTTTATCAAGTGTCTTTAATACCAAGAAATTAGGCCAAGATATTATGAAATTGAGGAATTTAATTACGAAATGCAATATCATTGGCCGCGGTTGAATGGTCGTGAGATGTTGTGGGTTAAGTTAATTAAATCGCCGAAGTATGGCCGTGCCCGCTGAGCCGTGATTCAAGATTACCATCGAAATAGGAAACAACAGTGTCAAGTAGGACCGTAAAGCCACTAAATATTGAAAGTTGTCGAGTGGGACTGTAAAGCCACTAAATATTAAAAGTTGTCGAGTGGGACCGTAAAGCCACTAAATATGGAAAGTGTCGAGTAGGACCATAAAGCCACTAAATATCGAAAGTTGTCGAGTGGGGGCCGTGTTTTCCACTAAATATTGAAAGTTGTCAATTGATCATTGCTTGGATCTAATGTTATAAATGGATTGATTGAATTGAAATGACCGAGGAAATGTCATGTTGACATGTAATCGACTAGATCAATTGATTGAAATATTGATCTATGATGTGATTGCTTGGGTGCCTATTTGAATTGTGCTGACTTGCAGGTGGGATTTGAGGCCAAGGTAAGTCCTCTAACCTATGTGTGCATAGGCAGCTCAAGTGTATTGGTTTACTAATCGGGTCTTAGGGGGTAAAACTTGCTGAGACGTTGTCTCAATGGTTATTGAATAACCATTTCAGGTCCTTAGATGCAGCGGACTTGAATTTTGAGGATCTCGAAAATCCAGTGCAATCTGCTGAAGGCTCCAATTGAAGGGTGGAGGATGATGGAAAAGAGGACAGGGACCTGTAGTTTGTAGAATCTCACTTCTGTTTGTAGACCTTGTTTTTAAACTGGCTTAAGTTGAATTTGATTTAATATATATGTGCACCGGTTTGCAATGTATATAAGAGTGAACGTTTTGAAGGTTTGAAATTTAATCCTATTATTCTATCCCAATGTTTTATTGTTTTGAGATAATTTATATGCTTCCGCATGTGTATCAAAATAAATGGATCGACGATGCATCATGGAACGTCGCTATTAATCAATCAAGGTAAGGGATGTGTGCGAGCGTGACAACATGCCCACTTATGGAATCTATATATAAGCAATACTGCTATTAAGGTTTGTCAATGGTAAAATTGTTATTCCATTGATAACTTATAAACAATTACTTGCCCACTTGTTAAATCTTAAAGTAGGTGGTAATCTACTACTGGGTTTGTTGATAGTAATATTGTTTTGTCGGTCACCATTCACTTAAGATGGGTATTTCAATTTACCGTCGACGTTCTATATTTACCATCTACGGAACAAAATTTCGTTTTTGGCAAATGGAACTTCAGAAATCTGCCAAATTAAAATATGTACTGGATGACAAAATGCTTGAAACATCCTGCTATAACCAGTTCTTGGTCATGCTTCCTACAATCGTATGATAAACATTCGGAAATCATAATTGATGGTCTCCGCTTTGCAATAAGAGAGTGACAAATGACAGTGGATTAACCAAAAGGGCCGGTTACAGGTTAAGAGATATAGAATATAATGTAAAGCAGTATTACACAGCATGGAGAAAACAAAATCTGCACTTCATTCAAGTCCTAGGGAAACAGATTGAAACTCGCAGAAATCACAACTGAGACCGCAAGGTGCAGTGCTCTTGCTTTTCAAGGTTGACAAAAGGACACTTCGGTCCTGTCACCATGGCATCCCCAGAATGCAATGCTGTGTATCACTGATTTATTTATGAGATATAGCATCTCCGCTTATCAGATACATCATCTCAGCGTATGTTCACCCGCGCCCTTGATCATCAACTCACACGTTGTCCTGAAGAACTTAAAATTCAAACTCTCTTACCAATGCAATCCTGGAGTGATCTGAAGAAATGTTGATTCTGATTTATTGATTGATTATTTATTAGGAACATGAGCTACCGTCTATCTAATGTTTTGGCAAACAGGCACCTCGCAATCTAAATATGTTGAAGTAACAGAATCTCCTTGATTGAGTTAACCATCAATCAAAGTACCGCCAAATTGATATGACACAAGTAGAATGTAATGGCTCATTCAATCATGGGCAATTGGTTTGGCATTTAACTAGAAGCATGTTGGCATATGAAGAATTTCATACTTGCAGGAAAATTACTTATGTATCTAAGTATCGCATGGATGCTTACACTTTTAGTTTCATAGAAATCTTCATGCAAGCAGGATACCAAATCATGAAATGAGGAGTGTATAAAAATATACAAACAGGGATGTTTCCAAATGTCAACTTAACGATACGATACAGTGTGTTACTTACAATGTAGACCATCTTTCAATTATTAATTGGCTTTTCATTTTTCCTCTTACAGTTTCATATTACACAGTGGATGTGTCTAATTATATTATGAAAAGTTTTAATATCTAAAAGAATCCTCATTAGTGACCAATCTTCGAAACCCAGTACTTTCAATGAAACATCTGAACAAAAAACTTAGACAATTTGGATATGCTTGCTCACTCACATGGTTGATTCAATATTTACATCTAAGATAAAATATGATTTCCAAACTTCGTTAGAGCACAGGCACAGTTTGCCTGAAATAAGAAAGTTTCACTTCAGGCAATTGACATTCTCAAAATTACTCCATGTCCCACAGGGCCTGAAACGTCTGTAACACATCCCTGAAATTTGGAGCATCAAGTTCTGCTAGAACGTCTGGAGCTACAAACAAATAGAAGTACTAGCACGTAAATTCCTATGGCTAAAAAAATTACCAAGTCCTGCTAGTGAATTCATCAACTGGTAGATCTCTTATTTTCTGCAATTATGTTTCGCAATCATCAGAAACTAGAGTTAGTTCATGCTGATGGTTTATAGGTCAATGAGGAATCATATAGTGCATAAAGCCAGACAATTCAATACCAACTACCTTTTCACAGTCCATGTGATGATTATTTCTCGAATTCATCATTACCCAGAAGAAGCACAGATTAAGTAGAGTATGACAATGGCAAAGAGAAATGTTGCAGTAAGAAAACAGGAAAAAAAGAAGAAAGCATGGAAATATTCACCTTGGAGAGACTGTTGAAAATAATAAGTCTACCAATTGTAGATAAAGAGAAAAGGTGCATTACTCACCTAGAAGAAAGAAATGAACTCCACCCTCTCTCAATTGGAAATAGAAAGCATCCTTGCAGCTTGCTGTTAAGACTGCTACATACATCAACCACCACATTGACATCTGCAGGGACAATTACAGTGCCTCGAGCAGCAACTTTTATAGTGTCTCTCACAGGGCTGATCCTGAATGTTGCAAAAGTATATTTCCTGAATTTCCAAGCTTGTGCACTTTGATAAGTCCGGCAATCTGTTAAGAGAATGGCATTCAGACATAGAAAACCTTCTCAATAGTGATGCTTGTTCAAGACCATCAAGGTTGCTAATATCGCAGCGAGATATTTTCAACACTTGCAGGAGACTTAGGTTCCCAAGACCCAGAATTTCTGATGCTTTGCAGTCACAGAGTTCCAATTCAGACAGAGTTTTCAGATTAGAGAAATCCACCCTCTGGCTCTTGCAATTCTTGATAAGCAGTTTTGACAAGCTTGAGGGAAGTTGTGGGAGGTCTAGCTGGTTTATGCTGGACAAATCAAGTTTTTTAAGTTGAGTAAGGGCATTAAAATCTTCTGGTAGACTAGTACCATTCGGAAGGCACAGCTTTAGGATTTCTAAGTTGGATAAACTTGATATCCAGGCAAAGCTTTCGGTTTGGGACAGCTCAGAGGAAGATTTCTCCTCCTCATCAGGATAGTCAACTAATTCCAAAACCATCAAATATCTCATATATGAAAGATGCTGAACTATCCCCATGTTTTTGGTTTGCCAGCGCAAAGTCACCAGACTAGATGGTAATATTGGTAGAGTCTGAAGTTTGTGACAGTGGAGCAAGTGGAGGGTCTGGAGATGAGAAAGCCGACAAATGCTCTCAGGTAGGCTACATATCAGGGTAAATGATAAGTCTAAGATTCTCAAAGATGATAACCCTGAAATATCGCACAGAATCTCATTCAAACTCCGACAGCCAGAAAACGTTATGGCTTGCAACTTGCCTAGATTTGTAATACCCTCGGGGAATTTACTTATGTAAGTATTCTCCATTCTCAGCACCTCCAATTTATGCAAATTTTTAATGGATTTTGGCAGTATCTTAATTCTGGTGTCTGACAGATCCAATTTCTGTAGTGACTTAAGCATCCCAACAGAATCTGGAAGTGCAGTTATCTCCCGACACTTTCTTAAAGACAGCTCTACAAGTCCCTCCAACGACGCAACAGAATTTGGGAGTTCTGGGATCATGGCTCCATCCAATGCAAGATATGACAGAGACCCTAAACAACCAATAGACTCGGATATTTCAGCCAACTTTTTGCAGCTGGAAGCACTAAGGATTTTAAGTTTCTGCATAGAACTTCTTAAGAAATGAAGGTGACGTATGGAAGTTTTATCAATTAAAAGCTCTTCCAAATTATCCAAGGAACCCATCTCTTTCGGCAACAGGGCAATCAAAGTGGACTTGATGTTCAAAGACTTCAAACATTTCAAATTACCAATGGATTTGTCAATAAGTGACAAATGAGAACATTGTTCAAGAATCAGTCTTTCTAATTTGCTACCAGCTGGGAAGCATGGCGTTTTACATAATTGACCGCAACCAGTTAGCTCCAAAACTTTCAATTTGTTTGCCTTCTGTATAACAAAGAGACAGAAACGGTTCAGTATCAATTAGCTAGTGTTCACAAAAAGTCGAAAAAGGAACGGGTCTTGTACCTCCATTACTTGTGTCCAACCTTCCCAGTCATCTGCCACTGCGCTCCAGGAGAGATCAAGAATGACCAAGTTCTCTAGACACAAAATAAGAGGCTCAGTGCTCTTACGGCACCCTCGCCAATCAAGCCATCTTAATTTTATAAGAAGACTAGCAAAATTTCCACTCATATTGGCTCGATCCAACTTAAGGAACCTTAAGTTCAATAGCGGGCCATATTCATCAGATGTGAAACAGTCATCAGATCCATTGTCAAAGGTGAGAGCAAGGCCTTGAACATTTGGAGTACCCTGCCAGTTTGAACATAAAGGTAATGAATAGGAATTCAAACTTCGTTACAGAATTTCTTGTATTTTCTCCAGTTCTACAAATTGAAATTTTCAACGGAATCGGGTAAATTACAAAGAAAATTAACTGCAGGTAGAAAAGAAAGTAGTACTGGCTTTCAGGTTTACCTCCTTCTTTCGTAGAGTGGATATGGCTTCACTGTGCACCCACAACCTACTTCGATTACCAGGGATAGAATGTTCATCTAACACAATTTTTCTGCCTAGACTTCGCAGTAGATCGTGCATCAATAGCTCCTTGTTTTCCCCAATTTTCACCAAAGACATCATGAGGAGATCTTCGATCCCACTAGTAGGATATAGTTTACAGTCTTCCCACATGTAAAAGGCAATTCTCTCATCCTTTCCAATAAGAAAACATGCTATATCTAGAAATATTTCCCTTGCATTTTTTTCTAAAGCATCGAAACTTATCTTCAACACAGGTTCAACTTTCTCATGAAGAGCGTCTTTCAATTTCTGCAACATCTCTTTCCATGTACCCTTCGATTTTCGAAACAAACGCGAACCTATCACCTCAAGTGCTAAAGGAAGTCGCCCACTAGCCGACACGATGTTCCTGGAAAGGATTTCAAAGCCCTCGGTGGGAGAATCCATTCCAAAAGCCCGCTTTGAAAACAATTGAAGAGCTTTATCTTCTTCCATTAGTTCAACCTCATAGGTCTCAGCCTCTTTGAACTTCAAGAAAATGTCCCTCGTTCTAGAGGTCACAATAATCCTGCTTCCTGGACCAAACCAACTAAGCTCCCCAACAACCGCATCGAGTTGGTCAACACTATCCACATCATCAAGGAGAATGAGCACCCGCTTCTCGCGAAATTGTTCAGCAAGAACTACCCTAGCATCATCAGAACATTTGAACCTTACACTTCGTTTCCGAAGGTCTGAGATTAATTGATTTTGCAAGGACAAGGTCCTATCATGTTGATATAATTCTCTAATTTCTTTAAGATAACTATAACATTGAAAACGATCAAAGAGTTGATTGTAAACAACTTTTGCAAGAGTAGTCTTGCCAACCCCCCCAATACCATATATCCCAAGGACTCTAACATCGCTCCCACATATCTCAATTACTTGTCTGTCGCAATGCACACCAAGCTTTCTCATAATTTGTTGCACGTGATGTTCAATTCCAACTAAATGATTTGGTACAGTTAGTCGACCCTTCTTCAGCCTTTGCAGAACAATTGGGATGAGTTCGTCCATCAGCCTAGAATGATGCCTACAAAAATCAAATTATGGAGACATGATGACGAAAGTGAATCAGAACAACAATCATTTAGCAGAGCAAAGCAGAATGTGCAGGGCTGGACAAATGCACCATGAGGCAAGAACAAAGGAGGCATTTAAATGCACTCCCAAAGACATTGCATGTGAATTGTCTAAATTGGTCTTAAAGCCAAATGGTTAAGCGGAGTTGCTAAACGGAAAAGCTTGAAAATGAATAATCTCATATGTAGCATGATTGGTTCACGATCTGGTTCATCAATTTTGTAAATCGAATTTGATTACCCGTTATGTATTTTAGTCGTGTCAAATCCCTTTAACCTTCCAATCTCTTTGAGAGCCAGCTTCCACTTCTTGATGGTCTCACTACCGACCCCCTTCATCTCGTGTTCGAGAAAGCTCTTCTCAAAAGAATTCATCTGCTCTTTCACATCCGAGAGCTCAATCTCATAGAAAATGGGAATGGTTTCTCGACTCATCATTTGCTTGCACTCTAATATTTGGAGCAACTCCATGAGGCAGCTTTTGCTAGAAGCATAATCCCTGGAGATGATGGGAATCAAAACCTTCGACTGTTTGATCGCTTCGATCAGTGAGGGCTTGATCGGTTCTCCAACAGGCAGTTCCTCTTCATCACGGAAGACATGTATCCCAGCATCTGTCAATCTTTGGTAGAGGAAATCTGTAAAACCTTTGCGAGTATCTGGACCTCTAAAACTCAGGAACACATCATAGTTGGTCCCAGCCAAGTCAGAGCTTGGTGACAAGGACGAAATGGGCGATTCCTGTCAAGTGAGTAAATTGAGTATATCACATCCACGTAGAATGTCGACTACGTCTATTGTTGTATTGTAGTTAGAAAAGAAGTACGGGAACTTGCGCTGGGGAGAGATTGCCTCAATTTATGCAGACAAAATCGATATATCTCCATGCTTTGCAAACGCTTCTCGCAAATCTAATGTAATAATGAGGATTATGATGACGCCACATATCCTGATCCTAGTTAGAAGATACGAAACTTGCATCGCCTGTTAGATGTACGGGACTTCGATGCGGGGATTGCATGCTTTTAAAGTATTGGCGTGACGGAGACATGCTGTATCCATTGATAACGCAAATTTCCTGGCCAAAAAAATAGACAGAAAGAAAGAAGCACAAGGGCCAGTCCAGAATCAATACGCAAAGTCAAAGAATCTAACCGTAGTAGTCTTCCGCCTCATCATGCCAAGATTCATCACATTCCCAAGTAATCTGAAGCGACGAAAGCATCAGTCCTCCATTCCATCTTCTTCCTCTTCGATCTTCTTACTCTGGTTCGTGTGTGTGAGGAGGAGGAACTTTTACAATCAACGAGTCAAACCTCCTGTGAAAAGGGTTTTCAGCTATGTGTCCGTGCTTCTGTGTCGTGTCCGACACGTCGACACGCTCGGACACGTTCGGACACGTGGTCAACGCGTGTCACGTAGTCAACTTTTTTTGACTCGTCTCAACACGCGTGTCGGATGGAAGCGAGGGCGAGGGAGGAGAGACGAGGCCGCAAGCGACGGCGAGCCCGCGACGGCGAGAAACCGCCAGAGAAAGAGTAAAGACTGAGGTGCCAGAGAAAGAGTAGAGACTGAGGCGAGGGCGGCCACAGTGATGCTGCGGGATCGGCGACGAGGCTGCAACTGCAAGTGAGGAAGGGCCGAAGGCGAGGCGGAGGAGGAGGAGAAAAATCGAGAGGAAGAGGAGAGGAAGGGGGTCGTATGGAGGTCGTGCGGCGAGGAGGTGGAGATGGATCGAGAGGAAGACCGTGCGGCGAGGGGAAAAAGTGAGGAGAGGAAGGGGTTGCGAGGTCATGCGGCGAAGGAAAAAAGTGTTTCGGTAGCTAGGGTTTTGGAAACTCAACGGGGTGAAGTGAGTCAATGACAGTCTGTCATGTGGGTGGGGAGGGGAAAAGAGTGAAATAAATTTGGGGTGGGGGATATAGTTTGATGTGGGAAGGTAGGGAAAAAATTTGAAATAAATTTATCTGGGGGGTGTGGGGGCGGGAATAGTCTCTCGTGGGGAGGAAGGGGAAAAATTGAAATAAATTTGGGAGTGGGGGAAACTTTTTTTAATCGGAAAAAATAAATAAAACTAAAAAATAATTTAAAAAATAAAAGTACTGAATTTTAAATGATAATAAATTTTGATCATTGTAAGAAATCATCAATTTATTTAAATAAGTTGATTCTAATTTATTGTTAGTCATCAGCTTTATTAATAACTTTTGTTAAATTTAAAAACATATTTCCAAACATAAATATGTATTAATTATGAATATGTCTTTCGAATTTTCAATGAATTAATTTTTTAATATTATTAGTGTAAATTCGTTGTAGGCTCTTTTTAATTAATTAATTATTTATGAATTTAAATCAAATTAATTAAAAATAAAATATTTATTTAATATTTAACGTATTAGAACTTGTCGAAATTCTCTACTTTTGAGAAATGACATGTCACATGTCTTGTCGCGTATCGCATGTCGGTCTACATAGGTTTTAGGAAAACAACTTTCCACCATATCCACACAACATGTCGACTTTGACTTTGGGAAAAGGTTTTTTTTTTTTTTTTTACATGCTTTTCCCCCAACATTTTGTTTGCCCCACCGCTGGACTTAATAAAGAAATCAGAGAAATTCTATCCGATTTATTTCTTAGAATGGCGGGTTGTTCACAATAATAATAAAAAAAATAGCCAATATTGAAAAAAATAAATAACTAAAGCTAAAATGTTCATGAAAAAAAAAATCAAAGAGAGAATGGTGGGTGTTAGAGAGTAGCAAGGATAATCTTTGTTGAGAAAACAAATCAAAAAACTTTTTAATAAATAAACAATAAAGCCGAATATAAAAATAAATAGAAATCAAAGAGATAGAATGGCAGATGGTAGCGGCTGACAAGGTGCCAAGAAAACAAAACAACCAATATTTATTAAAAGAAGCCAACAAATTAAAAAAAAAAAAAAAAATCAAACAAAGAGAATGGCGGATGGCAGCGCAAGCAAGAATGTTTCTTGCCAAGGAAAAAAGCAACCTATTTTTTATGGGATTAATATCACGAAAAATCTTAAATTAATATATATGTAACAAATTTACCCACTAGTACATCCGTGTCAAATTTATTATTCATTAGTTTCCATTAATATTACCAGACGTTGATGAGTTAGATGATACGTGACAGTTAATGAATATACTATTAGTTTATAATCTTTTGTGGTATTAATCAAATTTAATAGAAATTATCAAAGGTTAAATCTATCATAAATGTACAAATTTGAGATTTTGGGATCAAAAATTAGTTTAGGGTAAATTTTTCGTACTAATTTAGAGTTTTTAGTGATATTAATCTTTTTAAGTAACAAACAATAAAGTCAAAAAAATCAAAAATAAAAGGAAATCAAAAACATAGAATGGCAGCCAAGGTAAGGTTCCAAAAAAACTAGACAACCATTATTTTTAAAAATAAATACTAAAGCCGAAAAACTAAAAAACTAAAGAAATCAAAGAAAGAGAATGGCAGGTAGTGACAACCGGCAAGGATGATCCTTGCCCAAAAAACAAAACAATTAATTTTTTAAGAAATAAACAATAAAGCCAAAAAATAAAAACAAAAAGAAATTTAAAAAAAGAAAAAGAAAATAACAGGTGGTGGTGAGCGGCGAGGAAGGATGGTCCTTGCCGAGAAAACAAAGCAACTAATATTTCAAGAAATAAACAATAAAGCCAAAAAGTAGAAAATAGAATCCAAAGAGATGAATGGTAGGTGGCAGCCGCTAGCAAAGTGTCAAAGAAACAAAATAGCCAATATATTAAAAAAATTAATAACAAAGCCAATAAAATAAAAAATAAAACGAAATCAAAGAGAAAGTGGCAGGTGGTAGCGGCCGGGAAGGACGATCATTGCCAAGAAAACAAAACAACCAATATTTTAAGAAATAATAAAGCTAAATAAATCAAAAGATATAAAGAAATCAAACAGATACGATGGCAGGTGGAACTGGCTGGCAAGGTGCCAAGAAAACGAAAAAACCAGTATTTAAAAAAATAATAAATCCAAAAATAAAAAAAAATAAAAATAGATCAAAGAAAAAGAATGGTGGGTGGCAGCGACGAGTAAACAAACAATTAATTTTTTAAGAAATAAACAATAAAAAAAAAAATCAAAAAATAAAAGAAATTAAATAAATAGAATTGCAGGTGGTGCGCACTAAGGCTCCGTTCGTTTCGCGGAAAATAACTTCCAGGAAAATATTTTCCTGGATTTCCAGGTGTTCGGTGGACGGAAAATTCATGGTCAAGGAAAACATTTTCCGGTCAACGGAAAATTCTCCTTAGATTTTGAGGAAAATGTTTTCCTCTTTTGAAAAGAGGAAAACATTTTCCTGGCTTCTCACGCTCGCCCTCGCGCTCCTTTTTCCTTCTCATTTTTGCACTCTCGCTTAGGGTTTCGATCTCCTCCTCCTCGGCTGCTCCAGCCCGGCCCTCCTCGGCCGCTCCTCATTCTCCGCCCTCCCCGGCCGCTCTTGCCCGCCTGCTCCGGCCGCGGCGCCGCCGCCGCCGCGGCGCTCCGCTTCCCCGGCGATTCGAAGCCGCTCGGGAGGATCCGACTCAAGAGGGAGCACCGCGGCGACGGAGCTCACGGCTCGCGGCTCGGGTGATGCGATGAGGTCGCGGATCTAGCGGTGGAGCTCGCGGCTCGCCGGATCTGGCGGCGGAGCTCGCGGCTCACCGATCCAAGCGAGCTCGAGCTCGTCGCCGATCCGGCGAGCTTGGGTGAGATCGGCCGAGCCTCGAGCTCGCCGGATCGGCCACCGGGTCTTGGTCGGCCGCCGGGCGGCCGGCTATCGTCGACGGGGAAGGAGGCGGCGGCGGCGGAAGGAGGAGGAAAAAGGAGGAGGAAGGAGGCGACGGCAGAGGAAGGAGGAAGAAGGAGGAGGAGGAAGGAGGAAGGAAAAGAAAAGAAAAATTCAATTTTAAAAATATAAATAATTAAAAATTATTTTTAAAAATATAAATAAATAAAATAATTTTTTTGGTCATTTAAAAATATTAAAATTCAACTTTTGATAAATTTTCCCAAATAACTAACGAACAGTGAAAAATATTTTCCGTTGAAATTTTAGATTTTGACCGAACGCCGGAAAATAGAGTCATTTTCCTGGAAAATAACTTCTAAGAAAATATTTTAGGAAACATTATATTTTCCGCGAAACGAACGGCTCTAAAGGTGCCAATAAAACAAAAACAAATATTTAAAAAACAAATAAATAAATCCAAAATATTTGTAAAAAATAAAAAGAAATCAAAGAGAGAAAATAGTGGGTAGTAGCAAGTGACAAGGTAATACCGACAACGATACACGATATGACAAGACATGCGAAGAATTCCGACACTTTGTATACATTATATATTAAATGAATATTTTATATGTTAATTTAATTCAAATTTATAAATAAATAAAAGCCAAACGAATTTAGGAGCCTTCCATCCCACCGAAGCCGCCGTGCCTTTTTGGCAATTCGCTCAAGCATAGGAAGCGTTCCGTCCCCAAAAAAGGAAAATCACGCCTTTTCGGCCATCCGCGGATGCCTCATCATCATCACCAACCATGCCAATAATTCAGAAAACAAAAAACAAAAAAACAACACCGTAAATTTGATGATCAACGGTCAAGATCGAGTCGGCCTGGCCCCATGGCCAATCATGCGCTCCCAAAAACGCGTCCTCCCCCCAAAAAAAAAAAAATCAAAATAATTTTAAAATGACAAAAAAAAAAAAAAAAGAATAAGAAAGACAGAGAGGAGGAAGGAAGGAAGTGCGTGATGATTCGTCTTCTCCGCAACTGCGACGTCGACACGCACCGCTTCAAATCCTCCCCTCCCCACCGCTTTTGACGCTAATAATCTCCGCCATCTCCATCTCCACCACGACCATATAATCCTTCGATTCATTGCTTTTCCGACCTAAGATCTCTCCCAAGTTCCCAACTTTCGTCCCATCCCGACATACCCATTTGTTCCTTTCACCGAAATTCCAACTGCCGCCACTCTTGACGCGAATAATCTCCATCATCTCCATCTCCACCACCACCATATAATCCTTTGATTCATGGCTTTTCCGACCGAAGATCTCTCCCAAGTTCCCAACTTTCTCTCGAGATAGGGTAGGTCCTATCTTCTGCCTCCGCCTCAACCTCTCCTGAGCCCAACCACCGTGGTGGGATCTTGTCCAGTCAGTGCCTCGACTCACCAACGGGCGCAGTGGCCACTCGAGTCCTCCACCTCCTGCTTATCCACTTCCCTCAAGAGCACTAGCCCTCCTCCCCCTTCCCAATCTAGGGTAGCACATGGCGAAAGCTATCGGAATTCCTCGAATGACCCCGTTCATGTCAGAATCACATATCAGAATTCTGGACTCGGGTGTTGGAGCGTATTGAGAAGAGTTGATCATATATCAGATTTTTCAACACTATTTGGCCGCATATCAAAACGTGTTAGATGTGTGTCAAAATATCAAATACGGCAGAAAGGCTCGCAAAGAATGTCGATATTTCTTAACTAGCCACGGTCTCTACGCCTTTTTTTTTTTCTTTTTTTCATATATGTACGTTTTGACCCCTAAGTATTGGAAATTTTTAAAATTGACCCCATGTGTGTTGAAACGTGTCAGGGAGAGTTGATCATGTGTTGGATTTTCCGATACTCATTCAACGAATGTAGGACACATGACGGAGTGTCGGACACAATATGAAAGTTCTCAAAGAGTATCGATCATTCTTAGATTGGGGAAACAAAACAATCACTTTTTTAAAAAACAAAACAACAGCCAACAAGGGTCCGTGATACCTTGTCAGGGAAATAAAACAATCAATTCTTTCAAAAAGAAATAAAGCAAAACAAATTAAAAATAAAAAGAAATCAAAGGGAGACGAGAAAATATTCGGTAATTTACAAGCGCTACATCAACGAGAAAATATTGAGTGTCTCATGCGCCAGCCTAGCAAATAAAAAGGCCCTTAAGAGCGCAACATGTGTCGCATATGGGCCCAATTGTCAAGGCATTGAAAGCTCTTCTCTCTCTCTCTCTCTCTCTCTCTCTCTCTCTCTGTGTTCTCCCTCCTGTGATGCACGCTCTCTGTCTCAACTGTTTTGAAGCGGAGGCGAAGGCCGCGTGGTGGTTCATCGGACGAGCCACCGTGCTCTCGCCCGACCGATGAACCCCATGGCAACGGCGGAGGGTACCTTTCAAGGTGGAGGCAGAGGCAAAGCCGCATGTTGGTTCATCGGATGAGCCACTGCGCTCGACCGACGAACTTTGCGATGGCAGAGCAAACCTCGAGGCAAAGCCGCACGGTGACGAGCTACCGCGCCCTTGTTTGACCGACGAGCCACAGTGCCGCCCCTCCGGCTCCGCCGTCGCTGAGTCGCTATCCCCTCCCGGCTGTTCTCTTTCTCTCCCTCTGAGTCATGACCGAACCCTCGTCCGATGAACCACCGCGCGGCCTCCGCTTCCTCCGTCGCAAAGTTCGTTGGTCAGCCACAATGGCTCGTCGGCCAAATGAGGTTTCGGTGAGAGCGAGAGGAGGCGGCGAAGAGTGAGAGAGTGGGTGAGATAGAGTGTAAGAGGAGAGAGGAGAGGAGAGAGAAGAGAGAGGAGGGAGAGCATGAAGGGGAGGTAGAAGAGATAGAAAAGCGTGCACTGTGGCGGGGAAAATAGAGAGAGAGAGAGGAGAGAGGAGCTTTCAATGCCCTGATTAGTAGGGCCCACACACGACATGTGTCATGCTCTTAAGAGTCTTCTCTTTTGCCACACCATCACATGAAAGGTACCTAATATTTTCTCTTACGTCAACACCTGAAAATTGACACGTGGCATCAAAGAAATAAATTGAAAATCTCTTAATCCATCTAGATTTCTCTTTCTCTTCTCCTCCATCTGTATGCACAAGCCCAACCTCTACCCCTACTTCCACCATCACCACCGGCGAAGTCAAAGTTGCTGACGCCGCATCAAACTAGTTTGGCCATCTCCTTCGCCCATGCCTTAGTTCCAAATCCAGCAAGACGATGGAGAGGGTGGACGTGGAGGTCATCTCCAAATCTAGTTTGGTGCAACGCTCCTTTGCATCTTTGGATCTAGTTTGCTGCTATAGATCTTGGCTCTTCCATGGCTGTCGGCGAAGAGCTCAACAACTTTGCTGTAAACCGAGAAGCCGTCCATGGCTGACTGCTCCTCTGCATCTCCAAATCCGATTTGCTGCAGCACTCCTCTCCTTTGCATCTCTAGATTTGGTTTGCTACTCAATAGCTTTGAGCTCGAGTCTTGGCTCATCCATGGCTGCTGGCGAAGAGCTCAACAACTTTGTCGCAGACCGACAAGCTGTCCATGGCCGACCGCTCCTCTGCATGTCCAAATCTAGTTTGTTACTTAACAACTTCGAACTCGAGTCTTGGCTCGTCCATGGCTACCAATGACAAGCTCAACAGCTTTGCCGCAAACCGAGAAGTCGTCCATGGCCGACCACTCCTCTACATCTCCAGATCTGGTTTGCTGCTCAACAGCACTTGAGTCTTGGCTTGTCCATGGTTGCCGGCGACAAGCTCAACAGCTTTGCCACAAAACCATGGCAGCCATGGTGGGGCAGTGGTTCAGGGATGGTGGTGGTGGTGGCAGCTTGAGCGGTGGAGATAGCCAAGCCCAATCGGAGCGGAGGTTGAAGATGGAGGGTAAAAAGAGAAAAAAAAAATTTAATATTTTAAATTTCCATGTCAATATCCACATGTCAAAATCTAATTGGATATTAGTAAATAAACGCACGCCACGTCAACTATTGAAGTGGCGCTTCCAAATCACTGAATACTTTCTCGAGAGAAACACTAGTAGGGCCAAGATGCTTAGTGGGAAAAAAAAAACAACCAACTCTTTTTTTAATAATAAAACAACAAAGCCTGAAAAATTTTAATTATAAAAACAAATTGAAGAGAGAGAATGGATAGTGATAGCGGTGGGCAACCGTGATACCTTGTTGGGGAAATAAAACATCCAATTTTGTTAAAAGTACAAAACAATAAAACCAAAAAAATGAAAAATATAAAGAAATCAAAGAGAGAGGATGATAGGTGGCACCGTGGCAGCAGCGGGCAAGAGCTCGTGATCCTTGGCGGGAAAACAAAACAGCCAATTATTTTTAAAATTAGTCCGACCAAAAAAAAGTTATTTTATAAATAGATATAAATGAGGGCTCGGATGACGCGAAGCAGTCGTTCCATGTTTGCCGTATCATCGGAGAACTGAAACTCAACAAGGACAAGCGATTTGGCTAGGTTTCGTCTCGGCAGAGCGAGGCAAGTTTCCCCCGACCCCTTTGTTTCCTCACAATATTTGAGCTGTGTTGCGGTCAAAAGTCGCTCCGATCTGGACAGGTGTTGCAAGTTACCCACAAAAAATTCGCATTCCCCTTCGCCATAGCCACCGTAGTTTCCGTTGTCTAAGGAGTCGATGATGGCCGCTGGAGCTTGGCTGTCATCGGTTTGGTGGAAGTGGTGGTCGGTCTCAGGTGGCTAAACTTTAGAGATACCAAGAAAGGTCTTTCCTTTTGGGAACTTTAAACTAGACCACGACGGCCAATACTTGTGAAGAACCGAAGAAAATCTTCCAATACGTAGGGCGTGGTCCTTTCACTCAAAGAGCATTTTGTGATTTAACTTTTCCCGACTTTCATTCATTGAAAATAGTAAGTCAACGAAAAAGTATTTACAGGCTTTCCTTCGTTTGTTTTATATGCTTTTTAACGTATCACCAAACAAATAAAGCTATTTTTTTCTCTTAAAAATGATTTTCATATAAAGTATTTTCTGTCACGATGAAGTTATATGCGAAATTCCATAAAATATGATAGAAATAGCATCAAGCACGGAGTGACCCCTCAATCCGGTCATAACTGTACATGTTCTTTTCTGTCTATCTAAGTTGGATTTGTTGATGGATATGCTTTTACTTTCCCTTTAATTAAATATATTTTGCAAAAGGCTGAGGGAAAATATATTACATATCTAGGCATACGTTAGAGAGAGCAATTATAGTTGATGGGATTACTCAGTGTGGCAATTGGCAACAATCGTCACCCAAGCCTTTCATTTTCTTCACCCTTCTCTTTATAGTGTTTTCCTTGACTCTTGTTGGCAGATCATTGCCCATCATAGCAACGCCAACTTACTGTGTTGGATACCGAAGATATCACAATCAAGATGAAAACAAAAGATGATTGTGCAACTGACCATTTGGTCAAGATAGATGATCAAGTGGAAACAGTAATGGACTTGGTGGACTATGACATTAGTTGTGCACAGTGTCTTGGAATTCATGGCCCAAGTGGTATTGGAAAGACAACCCTTGCCAAAGCTCTCTTTGGCAAGCACATTTCTAACTTTGACTGGTATTGCTTCCTGTGAGATGTCCGTGGATCATCACGCTGTGATGGCCTAGTATTTCTAAAAAAGAAACTACTATCCAACATCCTCGGTGAAACTAAGCCTATGGACGACATCAATGACTTTGATGATGGAATGAAGGTTATCAGGGAAAAACTCTGTGATATGAAGGTTCTAATTGTTCTAGATGATGTAGACCATAGGGAACAGCTTGAGAAACTAGTTGGAAGGATTAGTTGGTTTGGTACAGAAAGTAGAGTATGACGAGAAACAAAAGTATTCCAGAGAATGAAGAGAAAATCATACTTTTTGAATTGAAAGAAATGAATTTTAATCAAGCTCTTCAGCTTTATAAAAATCATGCGTTCAAAAGAGAATATCTCAGAGATGATTACTATGACAGGCTCTCAAGGGATATTATTTCTACTATTGGAGGACTTCCTTTGGTGGTTGAGGTCATAGATTCATTTCTTCATAGGAAGCCCAAAACTATATGGAAAGATACACTAGAAAAGTTAAGGAGCATTGCTCACGAAGATGTCCACCAGAAGTTAAAAATTAGCTATAATGCCTTAAATATCTGATAAAAGCAGATTTTTCTTGATATTGTATGTTTCTCTTTCCATGAGGAGGAGATTAGTGCTCCTTACATGTGGGAAGATTGCATGTTTTTCCACAAATAGGAATTGAAGTCCTCAGTTCTGTCATTGATAAATATTAGAAAGAATGGCAAGTTATGGATGCATGACTTACTAAAGGACCTAGGGTGCCAAATTGTCCATGAGGAAAACTCGGATTCAGGAAAGCGTAGTAGATTGTGGATTTCTGAGGAAACTGTGGAGACGGTCAAAACAAAAGAGGTAATATATTAAGAGCACCAATTTCTAACTTTTTTTGCATAGAACCTAGGATTTGAGATAAAGTTTCTACCTGTGTGGAGAAGACAAACTAAAAGCTTTTCTCTAATAGTGCGTTTGGCGGAATAAAGGAAATATTGAAGCACTCAGTCTAGTTGGAGATCCTACAGTACTCATCTTTACTGATGAAGATTTCGCAAGGTTGCCAAATCTAAGGGGAGCTCCATTGGGGGACTTTACCAATCTCTTTTCGAAGTTAAGATGGTTTTCTTGGTGCCACAGTCCTTCAGATTTACTTGTAGCTAATATATTCTCACAAAATTTGGTTGTCCTCCAACTCTCCCAACTTTTTTTTTTTTAGTCGGTCCTACTTTATTTCTACTCTATTTCTTACTCTCAGACTTTTGCCCCAACTCTCCCAACTTAAAGATGCCAATAATTGAGAGGGATGGAGCCAAATTAAGGTATGTATGTTGTCATACACTTTACTTACAACCACATTGTCTAACAACAATATGTAATGCTTTATTTTTTTTGCAGATGCTACACAATTTGAAAGTTCTACGACTGACACGTCTAAATATGGTCATAATCGACTTGTTCGGGTGCTTTACTCTGGAAAGATTTATCATTGAAAAGTGTCGACAATTAGTTCAAATTGATCCCTCCATTAGGGAACTAAAACGGCTGGTTTGCTTGATAATTGAAGGTTGCGATGAACTAAAAGATTTGCCTTGTGTAATTGACCAGCTAGTGGACCTAACACACTTATCTTTGATTCATTGCTCAATTGGAGAGCTAAAATCATTGACCGAATTGGATTCATCGTACACATCAATTGAAGGATTACCTCGTTCTGTTGGATATCTTGTAAATCTCAATTCTTTATCTCTCACAAGATGCAGAGAGATAAGGAAACTTACGCATTGGATCGGAAATCTAGAGTCTCTAAGGCTGCGCGTGATAAAATTTTTGTTTCTTGATTTATCTATTTCTCTGTTCCCCGGAACAGGTTTGGAATAGAAATTCGTTTGGTAACGCAATTTGATTTCTCTATTTCTGAAACAAATTTCTATTCAAAAAATTGATTTTGAGGAGAAATCAGAAGCTAGAAATTGTAGCTTCTCTATTTCTGAAATAGAAATAGAAATTATTTCATTTTCTCCATCCTTCAGACATAGAATTTTTGTTCTCAATTTGGCAAAAGAGGATATCATACCACATTCCTTTGATGTTGTCTCACAAGAGATTCTTATGGATCCTAAGCATAAACATTACTTCAAGGTAGAAGTCTCACATATTCCTTTACATCATCAATTTTATTTTGTTGATAATCTTGTATAATACTAGTTTTTGATAAAATGATAGGGTTGTATAGGCCCTATTGATGGCACCCATATTCATGCTTATATACCTGTGTCGAAGCAAATCCCATTTAGAGGTTGTAAAGGCATCACCACTCAGAATGTGATGTGCGTTTGTTCATTTGATATGAAATTTACTTTTGTATATGCTGGTTGAGAAGACTCTGCTAACGATTGTCGAGTGCTTGTAGCAGCACTGGAGACTCCTCACTTGGAATTTCCTCGGTCGCCACCAGGTATTTGTTTGTCCTTTAAAGAGTAATTTTCTTTATGATCATATTTATAGTTACAAATTATGGCCAATGTATGAATACATTGTTGTAGGCAAATATTATGTCATGGATTTTGGTTATGCAGCAACTCCGGGATTTTTAACTCCTTTTAGAGGTGATCGGTATCATTTAAATGATTATAAGGGTAGAGCGAGACGGCTAACAACTGCAAGAGAATTGTTCAACTATAGGTATTTCTTTAAGGAATGTCATTGAAAGATCATTTGGGGCATTGAATAATTGCTTTTTCATTTTGAGACACACGCCATCATTTGCAATTCGAAAGCAAGCACATATCGTAATTATATGTTGTGCCATCCATAATTACATCCGTGATCAAGACAAGATGGATAAAAACTTTTCCCTATATGGAGATCCAATGTACTTGGCTGAACCTACGCAGAATGAGCTTGCAAACGTTCAATTGACCGATGAGGGAAACCAAATAAATACGCTTAGGAAAACTATTGCCAATAAAATGGCAAGGCATAATAATATGTCGGAAATTCCATGAAATTGTATTTTCAACTTTTGTAATGTATTATTATTATTTCGACTATTATTTTGTATTTGAGGATTTCCTATATTGTTATCTATCCAATTTTTATTCCTAGAAATAGAAATTTTATTCTGTTATCAAACGGATTTTTGTTCCAGAAATAGAAACTTTGAGTTGTTATCAAACGGATTTCTTTACTCATAAACTTGTTTGGGGAATAGAAATTGAAAAATCAATTTCTGGCCAGAAATCAATTTTTATTCCAGAAATTTTATCATGCGCAGTTGTCGCGACCCGATCTCGCCGCACCTCGAAAAGTATCCAAGATGGGGAAAGGTCGGGTTTAGGGGTACTTGATCTCAAGAGTTCCCTCACGGCTTGCATTCCAAAAGACGTCATCACCTCGCCTTTTGGATCAAGCCTCTCATGAGTTCCCTCCATGAGATCGCGAGCTCTCCCAAGCTCGTACCCCGCGTGACAGCGGAATGTCGCGATCCATACCCACATAAGCGACACACCTAAAAAAAGGAGTCGAATGTGGATATCGAATTTAATGGTACTTTTACCATGGTAGCCTTCTCGATAGTACGCTTCACCCATTAGGATGGCATCACTTCATCCTTTGGGTTACTCCCACATCAAGTATGCTAAACCATAGTGAGTTTCATCGAAACTCATACCCCGTGTGACAACGGATTTATTTATACGACCTACTTATTTATGACAATCTAAAAATAGACGGGAGTCGCCACTAGCCTCATTTTCGGGGGTCGACTAGAAACACAATCGAGAGTCGGGAGTGTTCCCTCGATTTCTACGCAATCAGATATCTAGGTTCGGGGACTTGGATTACGCTAACATTGCTATTAGCGCCCTTTCGGTACCTAAACAGTATGTTGTGTTTTTCCTAATATGTCCATGCATTTATTTTTTTACATTTTCGGGATCATCAATTCCTAGGCTAAGTGATCATGCGTGGTTGATCATTTTCATGCTATTATATTTCTAAAAAAATGAAAAGAAAGCAATCAATGAAATTGAAAGTGCAAGACATGAAGTAAACAATCAAGAGAAAGCAATAAACCTAATCATGCAATTCTAAAAATGTAAAAGAGAAAACACAATTAAGAAAAAAGAGGGAAAAATGGAAAACCTGCAACTCGTCGGGTTTTATACAACACAAGGAACCCGAGACATATGTCGGGAGAAAAACGAATATTACAGAATAACGGTCGGAGTGGACATCGACCTCCACCATCTTCACTTCTTCTCCACTTTTTGGATCCTATTCTAAACCTAATCTAGAAAATCTGGATGCTTAGATGCATACAAATGAAAGAAACAATCATCATGTATCGAAACAATCAAAAGCAAGACATTCTTTTATGTTCACAAAGAGTGACTAAAGTCACAAAGTCTTTTAGATCAAATTCTAAGTGAAATCCCAAGATTTAGCATCATTATGTATTACACCTAAATCATCCATATAACGATCACACACAAAGCATATAACATGACAAACATTCAAGCCATATGACCTTGGTCCTCAATCAACCCAAAACAATGAATGAACCAACTAAAAATCACTTATTCCAAAACATGTACCATTGAATTCACTTAACATATGTATTTAAGGCAAACGGAGTAATCAATGTGTAACCCACATGATACCTAAAACCGTTTTGTAGACAATTGATAAAGAATGTCATTCCATGAAGGAAGCACCTCAAGATTCCTAACGCATGAATTTCTAAAAATATTAAGAACATGAACAAGTCAATCAAGAATAGATCATAGTAGCATGTCACATCGTCATTCTACAACATATTGAAAACAATTTGGACAAATCTATTATCTCATCTTAAGACTAACAACAACTATCCACAGAAAAGACAGCATTACAGTTCAAGACAAATTCCAGATTTCAAAGCTCGATTTGAAAAAAGGAAAGGCAGGGCAAATGATGGCCAAATCGCACATATAATATGTCAATGGAAAGTTTGAGAAGCCTATTACAAATCTTTAGAAGACATTAAGTCCTAATAACAACATCTTCCAGCTCGTTCCGGTTAAAACAGAAAATTGCAGTAGGTCAAAACAGCAAATCAACCTAAAAAAACTACTGCAGAATTGACAGACTTTGTCGGTATTTTTCGATGACCGGATGATGTCTATTCAGGGCGTACGACATATCAAAACGAAGCTCTACAAGTGTATTTTTTTTGTCTAGAAGGGCTCAAGACCAGAAAACCTTATCTATCAATTCATTTAAGCCAAAACAGAAAGTCTATCAGTCATACGAAATCGCGACACATCGACCATTCTATTTCAATACCAACAGCAGCTAGCCACAGAAGAAAGAAGAAGCAAAGCAGCATATTACAAGCAGCAGTATCTCAAATCAAGAAATCAATATAACATTTGGACCAAAAGTAAGGAGAAAGACAACTTAAATTGGAGCTGTCCTGCTTAGCAATTCAAAAGATCCAATCGAATATTTCTTTTGCAAGGAGCATATTGAAATTTGCTGCATCAATGTGGAGAAGACAGCCACACAAGCACATATAAAACTTTTGGCATTGACTTTAACGTCCATAATAGTGCAAACAACAACTTCTATTACCACAATCAGAACAGCCATTTCTATTAATACTTATTTTGTAGGATCCACTTCATCACGCAAACAATAGGAATCATGCTCAGCATACATGGATTAATTTCCAGTAAAATTTGATTTATTCTTGACATAATATCTTTTCCACATGCTTCAATCATAAGCAGCGATTATAGCATACTGATATTCATATATGGTGCGTGTGTCATGGAAAATCAAATTTGCATTTGCAATGAACAGTTTGAAGCTAGAAATGCCATACACATAGACATAGATTTTAAGCAAGCAAGCAAGAGGGATATACCACAAACATATGCTTCCCTAGTACGCAATTATAAGAAGAAATCAGCAAAGACTAACATGTTACCACAGCCAAAGAAGTTCAGCAAATGGCCGTTTGAACCCAGCATGCAATAAACCTTATTATCAATCCCACGCAAAGAAATTGTATAAGGATTCTGATCATTAACCTCATTAGTGTGACTGTATACAACATCTAGAATGATCTCAATGTCAACACCATCTCTATCCCTTTACGATACAGTAATCGTTCGTCTCGATTACACAGCAAAGAGCACGGCTTAATCAATATCCACTCAGCTCAAGGTCAAATCCGAACCAGAACCTAAACAGATCCTCTAAATCCATCAATCAATAACAACGATGACAACAGCGGCACCTAAACAAATGACATTTACTAGGAGAAACTCAATAAACTTGTTCTTCCCTACCTGGTCGAACTAGAGATAGAGCGATTGAGAGAGAGAAAGCTAGATAACCTTGAATGAATGGTGAAGGATTGAAGCCATGGCTGCCAACGACGCTATCACCACTGTTGCAGGGGAGTTACCTAATCTGCAATCCGAGCAGGCTGCGTGAATCTGAGCCTTGAACTCCGAGGTCCTCGACCGGCCATTTTAGCGGATCAAATGATTGAGCAAGTGATCGAGCCTCAACCAAAACGGAGAGTGATCGAGAGCCTCCCTTGCGATTCCTAACCATCGGTCTTTGATCTCCGAGAGCAATCCGCCAAGAAAACTTTCAAGACTACTGGAACCGAGAGCGATTGAAAGCCCCTTCACGATACCCGACCATCAGTCTCCGATTTCTGAGGGTGATCCACCGAACCAAATTCGCCACCGTCATCGCTGCGGCTGCGGTCGGCTTTGGATCGAGTCAAATCCGGCAAGTAGAGAACTAGATTCGGTGAATAGAGAACCGCCGGTGCCGTCACCGTTGTTATAACCGCCACCGTCTTCGCCGATTGTCGCTGCGACCGAGCGAACCAGTGAAAGAATCAAAGAAGAGGGAGTCTCCGGAAAAGCGATCTCCAGGAGCTACGGGGAGAGAGGCTTCGCATTGCAGGGGTCAGAGGTCCTGAAATCAATCGCAGACCGCACCCCTCGCTGCCACCGCCGGCGGAGGAGAATCCGTTCGGCTGAAGACGACGCGGGCTCTAACCGATTTTCCCCTTCCTTCCCCTCCAATTCTTCGTCCTCTTTTTTTCTTTTTTTTTTTTTTTTTTTTTTTCGAGTAAGGGAGAGAGAGAGCCCATGTGAGGAGAGAGAGATTTTGTGTGAAGTGTGGAGAGCAAGAGTGTCCCCCCCGAAGAGAGAGAGAGCGCGTTCTCCAAAAAAAAAAAAAAAAAAACCCCACCCCTACGATCGTTAATGGCCTCCCTTTTATTTTTTTTATTTTTCATTTTTCTCTCTTTTTCTCTCTTTTTTTTTTCGTTTTCCTTATTTCTTGTTTTTTTTTTTTTCTTTTCATTTCATTTGTTTTCTTTTGTTTTGTTTTCTTTTTTTCTCTTTTTTTCATTTATTGATTCCTTTATTTCTTTTTCCTTTCTCTCTATATTATTCTTTTGTTTTCTTTTCATTTTCATTTTTTTTTTATTTTTTATTTTTTATATGTTTTCAAATTGAATGTTTAAAACGTCGACAAAAATTTCAGGTGTCAACAGCAGCCTAATCGAATTGGATTTGTCATTGACGTGCATCAAAGGGTTGCCTTCAGCCATTGGGTTTGCAAAGAAGCTTGAAGTGATATGTGCTAGATGTTATTATATGGCGGGCGAAGTTTCAAGTGAAATTGGGAGATCGTCCTTTTTGAGATTCCTGGATTTATCAGAGACTCACATTCGTCGAGTGCCAAAAACAATTGCTGCTCTCCCTCACCTAGAAGAACTGATCCTTGAGAATAAACTGCAAGTGTTGCCCTCACTTCCCACAAGTTTGACTCACCTATTTGTTAGTTCTCAGTCCTTACGATCTATTCCAGATCTCTCAAACCTGACTAATCTAGTTGATCTTCTCTTGTTGGATAACCATAGCTATCTATCTCTATCTTCGTCGAGCCTAGTCGAAACCTATAACTTCGAGTGGATTGGGAAAGTATCCAAGTTGGAACATTTGGAACTGTGCTTTCCGAACATTACCATCTCACCAACTGCATTGGGTTCTCTTTCTCGTCTAAGAAAACTTTACATGTCTGGCCTCCAACATCCAAAATTTCTCTTGCAGCCACCTAAATCAGCAATGCAGGCAAATCTCAGCTCAAAAACAACTTTCCCAGATTTATCCAACTTGAGAAATCTAATAATTTTGAAGCTCTGTCGCTCTCGGGACGAGGAGACACAACTCAGCGGGCTAGAGAAGCTGAGACATTTAACAGTAGACAAATTTCCAGCCCTTGAAAGAGTTATATTCTCCTTGTCAGGCCTGAAGAATCTAAAAGAATCGGAACTACGTGAATGCCTGATGCTGAGAGAGATTCATGGTCTTGGAGCATTGGAAACATTGGAGAACCTGAAATTCGATCTCCGTCCGTCAATCAGTAGGTTAAGTGATCTGGCGAGATTGCAAAAGTTGATGGAACTGAAAATCAAATGTTGCGATAAGTTAGCCATCATTCTTTCATGAACTTTCTCTCACCTCACATAAGGCAAGCTATGAGTGGTGATCTCATCGAGCTAGGAACCTAGGGTCATAAAGGAGAAGATCCTGAGTGTCGGCTCGTCATTTGAGCATTGGATCATTGTCATTCCACATAAAGAACGATGGATTCCAAATTAGGTACACAAATTTTCATATTCTCCTCCTACATGTGCGGGTTTCTAGCTACGTCTTGGGATGTTGCTTGGTTGGCTCATATTTGGTATCAAAGCCCCATAGCCTTGAACCTGAACTGTTTCTTCTAGCCTGTTTTCGAAAATTTTGCCCATTGAAACTTGATTTTGAAAACATATGCAGATATGTCTCATCGAACTGAGCATTTCAATGGGTGGCACGCCTCTGGCGGAGGCTAAATGTGCTAGTGATGAACATTTCGGACTTGAGCTACCTTTGGAATGTTTTCCCCATTTTTGTGAATTTTGGTCCAGTGAAAGTGAGTTTTGATCACATGTATAACTTCTACTTGTCAATATGAGCATTTTGGTGAGTTGTATGCATCGAGACGATGCTCGAAACTGCCTCACACATCTCCACGCGCCGAGACGGAGCTTGGAGTCGGCGTCACGTGCCACTGCGAGCCCTCACGCACGCATACCCATGCGCCCGACGCGTGAAGGGCTATGGCGGTTGGTGACATTAGCTGACGTCACCCCACCGATAGGCGGCACCGCCTTGACGTGATGATGTCATGGATGATGCCACCCATGACGTCACTCCCCAGTGGGTCAACTCAACCCAATTTGCCGACAACCTGACCTGGTCGTTGATTGGGTTGACTTGACTCGGTCCGAACTAGGTTGACCATTGACCGATCAGACCACCAGCCGATCGGGCCGTTGATCAATTTGATCCATTCACTGGTCGGGCCGGTTTTTGGGCGTCAGCGCGTGTAGCTCATGTGCTGCGCATTTTGGCGGTGCGTGAGGGCACGTGGGAGCTTCGATTGGAGCATAGTTTGCACCGTTGTGTTCGTATGAAGATTCTCTACACTGTGGTTTAATTATTTTACATGTTTGATACTTTTAAAGATATAAAATGCATGTGGAATCCTTTGTATGTGTATTTGTGGGGTATTTTTGCATATTTTCATGTATTTCTCTATGGTTTTGGTAATACATTGTAAGCCACATGTATATCATTGCATAAGGAATGTGAAAAGCATTGATTCATTGATAACATGTATAAGCTTCACATGTATCAATGAATGGAGCAATATGATTAGCATGACTTGTGATTTTAGTGATGAATTGCCTCTATCATCCGGTATAAAATCACATGTATGAAGTAAATGTGAGTTATAAAGTTTATATCCCCGATATTGAGAGAGTTTCAATGATTCAATTGGGTTATGAGCCAAAGTGGCACACTTGATTGGATTTAAGAAATATCGGTCTCATACTGTAGTGCAATGTCTCATATTCTAATACGTGGTTATACTCTCAAAAGAGGTAATTGTGTGTTAGTTCATAGAGGGATTCATGCACAACATATGGTTGAGGAGTGACTGACTTTAATAGTTTATATACCCAAAGGTGGTGAATTCGCAAAAAGTCAGAATATATTCTCATGACCACTGTCATGTGGAAAGTACAATTGCATGTCATGTATTATGCCTAAAGGTGTATATATGATGATGGGTATAGCTCTCGAGATGTGTACTTATAAAGTTTTTAAGTTACATGGTACTCACATGATACTAATTATATATGCTGCTTGTTATTAAGTTATATTCTCTGTAATGACAACTCTATTGTAATTGAGGTTCATATTAGTCAAATTTTAAGTAGTGAAAAGAGAATTTTCTTTTTGGAATGGAGCTAGTAAATGTTCATATTGCTCTTACTAGCTAGCAATCTCACTGTTAGAGATATAGAACTAGAACGCATCTTTTGCTGTTTGAGAAAAGGACAATTGAATTTGTCTGTTAACCATGAGAAGTTCATTTAGAAACACTTGAAAATGGTTTACCAGCTAACTGCACTGCTAAAAGGATAATGAAAACCTTGATAGCTTGAAATTGTGTCTTGTCTATTGCCGAGATTGGGATAAATGCAAGGAATTTTTAACATAAGGTGTGATGGTTCTGATGATGTTAAGGATTACGTCCTAAGGATGGTAAATTTGAAGTCCAAAATTATACTCATAAAAGAACTTATGAAACCACCGGTCATTCTGACAATTAGCTCTCGGGATATCACCTCTTAAGAGAAATAGTGTCATTCTCTGTTTTTGTGGGAAGAACGGACACATAAGGAATACTGTAATGAAGTAAAGCTTGGTTGTCCAAGGTGGGTTTAGGGTTAATGATTCTTTGACATTCATTTATGAATCCAATTCTTATCGAAAGTCTCATCCGGTTCTTGGTGGTTAGTTAGCGGTATAACAAATTATATTGTTTATCATAAAGGGATTCATAAATCTAAGGAAACCAAATCGGGATGAATCATAGGAATTGTAATAGCTTGCAAAAGTTGCCGTCGCTTCCCCCAAGTTTGACTCATCTAGTTGTTAGTTCTCAGTCTTTGCAGTCTATTCAGATCTCTCTGCAGTTTATTCCAGATCTCTCAAACCTGACTAATATAGTTAATCTTTTCTTATCAAATGGAAAACTTCCTCCATCATCGCCTTCCTGTAACTTAGAGTGGATTGGGAATTTATGAAAGTTGGGAACTTTGGAACTGTGCTTTCCGACCTTTACCTTGTCACCAACTGCATTGGGTTCTCTTTCTCGTCTAAGAAAAATTCACCTGTCTGGCCCCCTATACCCGAACTTTCTCAAGCAGCCCGTTGGATCAGCAATGCATGGAAATCTCAGCTCTATAAATATTTTCCCAGGTTTATCCAACTTGAAAAATCTAATAGTTTTGAAGCTCTATCGCTTTAGGGAAATTGCGGTCCAACTTGGCGGGCTAGAGCAGTTGAGACATTTAACAGTTGGCGGCTTTCAACTCCTTGAAACTATAATATTTTCCCGGCCAGGCCTGAAGAATCTAAAACAATTGCAACTAGAAGACTGCGTGAATTTGAGAGAGATTCATGGTGTCGGGGCATTGGAAACATTGGAGAGCCTGAAGGTCGACTTATGTCTGTCAATTACAACGTTGGGTGATCTGTCAAAACTGCAAAAGTTGGTGGAATTGAAAATCAAGGTTGCGAAAAGCTACGGGGTATTGAGGGCCTTGACGAATTAGGATGTTTAAGTCTCTTTGAAGTGATCAGGTGCCTCTTCTTCGTATATTCGACAAATGCACTGGGCACAATGGTACCAGATGAATGCCGATTCGTAATTAAACGTGGTTGGGAAGCAGTCAGTACTCCTGAGGATGGCGTGTTTTACAAGGATTATAGAGACAAGTTTCTTCGAAGGATCAAGTCTGATTCAGATAGGCCCACATCCTCCAATAAGGGAAAGGTACTTTCTAATACCTTCTTGAACTAATTAATTTGTATAACAAAGCAGTATTAATGACATGCTACCAATAAATTTTTACCTCTTATTCTAGTGTGTGCTTTGGAGAAACACGTATGCAAGAAGAAAGCTTGAGCTTGATACAAATGGCTAAAATATTTGCTACTTTTTATGATTATCAATCCCATAAAATCTCTTTCATCAATTTTGTCCGGATTGAAATGGGTAAAGAGTCATGTTTTGGCATTTCCTCACGGGGGATGAATCAAGATAATTTTGAAAAATTCTATAAATAGGAAAACTAGTGTCAAGACACAAGCGTAGCATGTGTATGTAATCATCGGCAGGCTACATTTGGAGAGAAAAGAAACATGTTTTCAAGGAATCGAGTGATTATTTAATTGACTGGATATACAGTAAATAGTTACAAAAGATGTGACTTTGGTGATTTTTTTAATGAAGATAAAGTTGTGGGTGTTTTGAAAAGCAAAAAGTGAGATTAATATTGGTTTCGGTTTAAAAATATAAATTAATAGAGATTATGCGGAGGCTGGTGGGGGAGAGAGACAGAGAATTTTTTGGTATATTGTACCTTTACCATCATCTCACTCTCAAACTTTTATCATACCTCTTTACAAAACATGGAAAGAGAACTCCACAATTGAAATTCAACATCCCCATGCCACCCAATTTCCTTGAGAGAGAGAGAGAGAGAGAGAGAGAGAGAGAGAGAGAGAGAGAGAGAGAGAGAGAGAGAGAGAGAGAGAGAGAGAGAGAGAGATTTTCAAGTTATTAGCAATGGGGGACTAGAACAACTTGCGGGCCATACACATAGGAAGAGAAAGAATTAACTAGCACACATGTAAGCATTAGCACAATGTCCATCCAATCTTCATTTATTGATTAAAAATGGAAAGCAAGATAAATTTCACATGCATATAAATTTTTGTTAGATTCAGTTTAGTGTATTAATATGGCAAGCCATTTGAAATGGGCATTGGGTATCTTGAAGATGAAGGATATTGTGTGTGGGAAAGGCCAATTGAATTTGCGCCGTACATGACTAAAGATTAAAAGTTACATTTATCCAAGTAACTTGAAGATGAGGAACCTATAAAGAAGGAAAAAGGTTTATTGGTATTTGCAGAGTTTTTTGAGTAAAGATTAGATTTGCTCCTAATAGATGGTTGAAACAATCTTGCTACAGACTCATGGTTTTCAATTTTCATTTGCCAATTGCTAGACTATGAATGCGTTTATTTTGCCGAAAATAAATGATTCGAAAAACATTTTCTTAAAAATAATCACTTATATCACTTATAAAAATGAATAAATCAAAAATATTTTCATTGTCCATAAAAATGTTTGGACATAAATTGTTACCGATAATAAAAATAATTTTCATCAACTAATTATTTCAAGTAATACAAATGATCGTGAATGTTTTTAAAATCATTCATTTTCCGCAAAAAAAACGAAGCCTTAAGAAGCATCTCAAAACCTTTAACATTGCCAACTGAAATTATAGGAATTAAGATAATTAAGTTAAGATTTTTGCAAAAGGTTTCGAAATGAGCTTTTTTTATATATTTTTCTCCATTTCATTTCATTTGCATAGAGTGCTCGATCTTTTTCCTTTTCTTTGCTTAACATTTTGTGGGACGTGGAATTAGAGAATTGTATAGTTGCCCATGGTTATTATTTAGATGTGGATCTTTGGAATTTGGAAATAAAAAGAGGATCAAAGAAAAGAGGGTAAGAATTGAAAAATAAAAAGCTAATAATTATTTCTAAAAAAAAGGAAATTAAGACAATCGTGCTTTGCCGACGAGGGCTGGCGACCCTTATTATGGAGTCAGTGAGGGCCAGCAACCCATGTTGGGGTGTCCGCGTCGGCCTGGCCCTCATCGCTCGCAGGCGAGCGCTTGCATGTCCTCATACCATCGTCGCTGCGAGCAGAATCATACCGCCCAATGATCAAGCAAGCATAATCTCTAGCCACCGCCTAATTTTAGTGCTAACACAGCAAGCTATGACGCCCACCACCTGACAACTATCATGCCAGTACTCGATCATGGCAAAAATCCACTTTAGTCTCCAAGACCAGATTTCCTTCTTTTCTAATTTGTGTAAGTCCTGTGACAGTCAAGATGAACTGGATCAAAGCTAACGAGTTTCTATGTTCCAATTTCGAGGGAACGTGAAGATATTCATATATGTGAATCCTGGCTTGATTCTAGTGGATTTATGTCCAATTAATGCTTCAAAAAGATTTATTTATGGTGATTGAGTGTGAGGAAAACGTCTATGTTGATTCTTGCTCGGTGCTTGCACTTAGGTGTTCATACTAAGGATTATTGTCCTATGATATTCGGGGATTTTGCATGCTTTCTTCTTCAAAATGTATAATTACCTTATATATTCCATTTTCTCTACTCCCTCTCCTCAGCAAGATGATGGTGATGAGGACGACGATCTGCCAGAGGAAGACTCTGACGACGAAGAAGTAAAACAGGAGGTAAGAAAAGACACCAACCTATATCTCAGCTCAAGTCCCTTGTCTGTTCAAAATTCGTATTGATGTTGGGAAAGCTGAAATTGAACCCAACGGTGCTTTTACCGCTCCAGACAACGACCATGCTGAAATCAGTAACTGTGATTGAAGAGATTGACATTGAAACTGTCGTATTGGCTTTCAATCTAAAGAAGGGCTTTCTGCGCATCCTCGTTCCTTGCTCTCCCCTACTTTCTTCAATTATGAAGTACCTACTAATTGAGGGAAAAAGTGTCAGAAAATTCCTAAACATATTGTATTTGTGCCAATTTAGTCCTAAATCTTTTAAATTAATGTTAATTTTGTCCTACACATTTTGAATTAATGTAAATTTAGTCATAAACCTTTTGATTTGGTACCAATTAAGTCATTTCAGCTAATTTTGATCGAATGTTGCTGACGTGGATGCTGGCTGGGTAACATGGCACCGCCGGATTTGACGTGGACAATTTAAAATAATATTTTTATAATTTTCAATTTTTTATTATTTTTCTGAATTTTTTTCTTTCTTCTATTTTTTTTTTTCTCTCCTTTCTTTCTTCTACCTTTCACCGATGACCGCCCACCGGCCATGGCCAAACGGGCTAGCCTCACTTGGCTTGGATGAGGGGAGCCCTCACTAAGGCTGCCCTTGCCCAAGCGAGGGTCGGCATTGCCCAAGCCAGATCTGGTGAGGCCGAGCCATGACTAGGTGAGACCAGCCTGCCCATCCATAGTCAATGGCTAGTCACCAGCGAAAGGTAGAAGAAAGGAAGGAGAGAAAAAATAAAGGAAAAAGAAAAAAATTTAGAAATCAAAAAATTATTAAAACATTATTAAAAATTGTCAACGTCGGCCGCTGGTCGGTGTTCACGTCGATCGATTAGCGTCCACATTAGTAATTTCCAATCAAAATTAGCCAAAAAGACTGAATTGATACAAAAATAAAATATTTAGGACTAAATTGGCACTAATACGATATATTTAGGACTTTTCTAACACTTTTCTCACTAATTGAGAGAAATAAAAAAAAAGTGATAGAAAAAACTGCATCAACATTTTTCGTTAACCAAATAAGATGTGGTTCAAATTAACGAGTTTCAGGACTTGATTGTAATTTTTGAAAATTTTAATATTTGATTTCATTTTAATGATAAGTTCTAGGATTGTTGGTATACTTACCTCTTTCTTCTTTTGTTGTTTTTCCTGTTTAATTTTTGCTTAGTTGGCACCAAATTAGCATCACTCATCATTTTCTGTCATTGAAATAGTGCCATGTCATTAGTTGATATGATAGTTTAGTTAGAATGGTTGACTGAATGATTTGATTGTATGAATTTGAGAAAGTTACGGGATTTGTTTGTATAAAATAAAATTTAGAGGATAAAATCGCTTATACGTTGAAACTTAAAGGATAAAGTCCATAGTTAACCCACAAGAAAAAGATAAAATACCAATCAATTAAAAAAAGTAAATGAGGCGAAGTGAAACGGAGTTAATAATACATTTATGAAAAATATATTTTAAACAAACTATCAATACATGTAAAATTAATCATTAAGAATTTTATCTCTATCTCAGATTTCAAGTAGAATCTCAATTAAATAGGACTATTAACAAAATTCTGAATTTTAAAGTAGTTAAAATTACATTTATATGAGTTCATCAATATTACATTTTGAATTACTTAAAGACTCATAAATCTGAAATTCAGAACTAATATCACAATTAATTTATAAAATCTTTTAATAATCCAATTCAAAACTGCAGTGAAAAGTCTTCTTCATATCATCACATGCTCAAATTGAGCACAAAATCCACACTGTTATATAATGAAGGAGAAACTCTTATTTTAAGCGACCACAATCCTTTTTTAACCTAAAACCTCAATTAGTAATAATATGAATATTCTATCAAGGGATAAATCAGTAAATTAATAATTCTATTTTATCTCTCATGTATTTTTACTTTTAGAAATTCTTTTTCTATTTTTTCCTCTGTGAGGCTCTCTTTCGGTTCGTTTTTCTTTTATTTGGTCAAATATTTGTATCATTTTATCTAAACTCGTTTAAGCGATGTTATTGCTTAATACATTTGTGTCAAGTGTCAAATGAAAATTTTTCTTTTTCTATTGTTACTTCATCTCTATTTTTATTTGGTACTTAGTTATTTTTTTAGAAGATGTGAAGCGGTACCAAGTATTAAAGCCGCATCTTTTATTTTGTTCTTTGCTTTCTTATTATTTTTTGCTTCAGTTTATACTATTAATTTATGTCTTCATATATTTTAGTAGATATTATAAGTAAATATTCAATCGTTGTCAGACAAGCTGCTTTTTCTAACAGTATAAGCTATTCAAAAGCGGGTCAACGATGTATTTATAGCACATGATTTAAGACTTCCCATAGCATGTAAGCCGGTCATTATGCGTACAATACAGGGTGTAGACAGAACCACATTAAGAAGATAATCGGCAAAATAGGATAAAAAACTGAATGAGAGGAATAACAAATAAGAGAAAATTTAGAGGGAGCGCAAGCGGTCAAACAATTGACTTGTGTTATGATATCTTGTTGGACAAATTGTTTCTTTTTTAAAGAAAATTATCCAAAAAGCCTTAAACTTATTATACTTCTATTAATTCAATCATAAACCTTTTAATTTTGTCAATTGAGTCCAAAACCTTTTTGTATTTTGTCAATTGAGTTTATACAGTCAATTTTGGTTAGAAATCACTGACGTGGACTCCAACCATCCTACATAGACAATTTTTAATACTAATAATTATTTTTAAATTTTTTTTTTAAATTTCTTTTCTTTTTCTTTTCTTGTCTCTTTTCTTCTTCTTTTTTGATTCAAAGGGCTGGCAAACTCCACCAACCACTGACCGAGCATTGGCAACCCTCGCTGGCCCTTGGGTGAGGGCCATGAAGCCCTTGTTGGCCATGGCTAGGGGTCGTGGTCCCTCACTGAGGCCAATGAAGGCATCACAAGCCTTCATTGGCAATAGCGAAGGTGTCGTGAGCCTTTGTGGGCTATATAGTGAGGGCATCGCGAACCTCACCTGGCCCCGCTGTGGGCCGCGACCCTCGTCCTATGGCTAATGAGAGGTTTTTGGCACTTGCCTGGTAGCCAGTAATAACCAAAAAGGAAATAAAAAATTAATAAAAATATAAAATATTTAGAAAAAATATTTAAAAATATGAAAAGTTGTCTACATCAATGCCGGCCATGTCACGTAGGACAGACGGCATTGACTACAATGTTAGTGATTCCCAATCAAAATTAGCCAGATAGACTCAATTGGCAAAATATAAAAATGCTTAAAACTCTTTTAACAAAATTAAAAGGTTTAGAACTAAACAAATGTACAATAGATTTAAGACTTTTTGAACAATTTTCTGTTATTTTCTAAATTTTTAAGCCGTTAGAAAATGGACCATATGAATTTAATGCATGTGACTTAACAATCTTAACATATGATAATTACAACAAAGGAGTAACATGATTTAAATTTACATTGATAAAGTTAGAACTAAGTTTGTGCTACGTTAAATGGATTCTATAAATTTCAGGAAGGGTTAGAATTAAAAAAAAGTCATAAGATGTGCTTACAAACTTGCATAATTTGCAAATTTAGAGAAATAGACATGAGTTTCCGAACGAAAAGTTCAAAGATCTATTAAGTACAAATAATCTTGTGTTTTGACTTGCATCGTATTTGAAATTTGAAAAATCTATCAGGTGCAATCACTCCAATTTTAACTTGCATCCTTTGACATTTCATGTTCGTGAAATTTTTTTTAGAACATGATTGAAGAAAAAAGGTATGACAGTAGTGATTGAGATTTGCATGAAATGATAATAATGATTTTTAAAGTGAAGTGATGGGATGCAACATCATCATTCTACTTCTAGACCACATCTTTGTTGAAATATACACAAGTTTTTGAGTTTGAAGGGTACATATTAAGATGACAATTCAAGAATACATGTACATGCATGCATATATATCTTTTTCTCATGTTAATTATTTTAACCTTTCAATATAATTTTATTGTTAATAGCGCTCGCTGCAATGCTCAGCTATTTCCTAGTATATAATTAAAGCTTAGATTGAAAGATCATTTGCTCCTATGGTCGCCATGTGAGAACTTCAATTTGCAATATTCAGAACGTTGGCGTTGGTTGCGTTAAACACTTTTAGGGAAACATGTTGATAAAAGTGGGAACCAACAATATCTCAATGATTCAACATTTGCCGCCCCATATCATTTTTCAATTGAGTCATGTTCTCTAGTAATATTTTCTGAGGTTTTAATGTATGCTGTCCTTTTTTAAGTTCTTACACACATGCATATGAAAAGATTCGCTTGTCAGTATATAGTAAGAAATTTCAAAAACGGGTTAATTGTTTGACAAAATATATTTGGGAGGTAAAACTTCTTCACTCCTGAATCTTGGATTTCCTTGGAAACAATGTGGCAGTAATGTTGATCACTGGTAGATCAGGATGACCAGCGACTTAGGATGGTAGACAATTTATGCAAACACAACAACGTTATAAAAAATCAACAAATAAGGGTACTTATTCGCATCTTGCAGTCTTATCAGTGAGCAATCATCATGTTTCTCATAGGTGGCTGTAACGGAAGAGAAAAGGCAAGTTGCCAGTATTGAAAAAGATGTTGGAAATGATGATCAAGTAAACCGCATCATGAGCTTGATGAATATTAATGATATGGAGCAGCGGATCATTGTCGTCATTTATGGAAAAGGATGGAATTGGCAAGACGACTCTTGCAAAACTCATATACAACCTGTTGGAGAAATCTTTCCAGAATATTTTGAAGCTGACAAAACGTTTCTTTCAGTCTAAGTCTGGAGGTTCGGAGACCGTCAGTTTAAAGTCTGAAGACTTTGTTTTCTCTCGAGACCCAAGACTCAAGACCCAAGACTCAAGACTCAAGACTCAAGACTTAAGACTCAAGACTTAAGACTCAAGACTCAAGACTTAAGTCTATTCTCACTGACAGTCTTTCTAATCCAGTGACGAAGGAAATCCAAAGCCGAGGTTTATGGTTGAGGATTCGATCCTATTCTCGGAATAGATTCTTTGGTTGGATAATCATTTCGGATTCTTTAATTCTTATCTAAGATCGATTGAAGATCCGTTGGTCGACGAAATAATCTTGGAATGTTCTATTCATGGAAACCGAGATCCCGATTGTATGGGCGAACAGATTGATGGGCTATCATCGATTCCTTAAATAGCTCGGATGATCTTCTTGATTGATTCCGTCCAACGGGTAGATTGGAGGAATTCCTTTGGTAAGTGCCAACGGCTATGATGGCATGAAGGAGTATAAAAGAAGACGTTCTAGTTGTTTTAAGTGTGTGATTGATAGAAAAATTCCAGAGTCCGAAGATCCTTGATTGTTATTTGAGACTGTTCGAGCGAAATTGTAAACAGAGAGAGTATATACTTGGTGACGCCTTGAGTGAGTGTGGTAGATCATCTACACCTAGAAATCAAGGAAGATCAACACCGTAACATCTCTTTGATCATAGTGGAATCCAGCCAATCGGCTGTCGGTGCGAAGAGTGGACGTAGGCTTGAATCAAGCCGAACCACTATAAAGGCGAGTGTTCAATTCTCTCTTTCCCTTACTCAGTCTCTCGATTGATATTTAACTCTTGCGATTGAATCATTAACTGTTTAAATATCGTGCAAGCTTCGAGAAATTTTTTTATATACCTATTCACCCCCTCTAGGTACTCATACTAGTTATATCAATTGGTATCGAGCCCGTGTTCTCACTTTGTTTGAAGTGTTTTACTTGAGTAAAAGATCCATGGCTAGTATGCTAGCACCGGGGCTGATGGAAGGGCAAAGCAATACCAGACCTCCCTACTTCGATGGAAAGGATTACAACATCCGGAAGAACAAGATGAAAGCTTTCCTTCGATCAAAGGATCCTCGGAATGGGACGTTGTGGAAAGAGGAATCACTCGCCGCTTTGCTTCAATCTCCGAAAGAGGGAAAGACACTATTGAAACCAGCGGAATGTCTCAAGAAGAGATAAACAAGAGACAAGCACTCGATGCAAAAGCAATTTACTCTTTATATTGTGCTTTATCCCCAACTGAATATAATAGAATATCTTCTTGTGTTACAGCAAAAGAAGTATGGGATAGATTACACATCACCTATGAAGGGACGAACGAGTGAAGGAGACCAGAATTAACATTCTCCTTGGTCAATATGAAGCCTTCAAAATGAAACCAGGAGAATCTATAACCGACATGTTTAGTCGTTTTACAGATATTGTCAATGGTCTTGAGAACCAAGGACAAAAAATTTCTGATCCCATGAAGGTGAACAAGCTTCGTGGACTCTCTAAGGATTGGAATCACATAAAGACTTCAATAAGAGAGACGCAAAGAATCATGCCATTATCTGTAGACGAGCTGATTGGAACTCTTCAGTCTTACGAAGTGGAACGAATTAATGAAGACGAAGATCCAAGAGGTAAGAAATCTATTGCATTAAAATCAAATGACGATTCTGATGATGCAGATTCTGAAGATGATATGGATGATGAGGAGCTCGCTCTCATGATAAGAAGATTCAGAAAACTGAATAGAAAAGGCAGAAGGTTCATCCCAAGGAAACAAAGTTTTCAGAGACAGCAGACCAAGTCTGTTGATGATGAGGAACCAAACAAAGATGTAGTTTGCTTCGAATGTAAAAAGAAGGGACACATCAGACCCAACTGTCCTCTTCGAAAAAGAAAAGAGGAAAAGCGAGAAGTTTCGAAAGGCTCTCAAAGCTGAAACACGGAGTGATACGAGAATGTGAAGAGAGTGATAATGAATACGCCAACATATGTTTGATGGCACATTCGGACTCGGACTCGGATTCTGGATCGACTCGCACAGTGAATTTGAGGTAAGTAATTTTAAAATTCCTGTCAAAGTCTCTAAATATATTGATGAACTGTGTTTCAGTCTCAAGACTTCTCTCAAAAGAATTTCCGAACTTAAAAAGGAAAACTCATCTCTGAAACAAAAGGAAATTATTTTAGAAGAAAGAGTTAAAAGTCTAGATCTAAGTGTTTCTGCTCTTAAAGAAAAAGAAGATGATCTTTTGAAAGAAAATGTTTTCTTAAAAACAGACTTATCAAATATTTCAAAGAAGTTTTCGATAGGATCCGAAAAGCTTGAAAAAGTGCTTTCAGTCCAAAGACCTTACTTTAATAAGTCTGGTCTAGGTATGACAGTGGAAACAATCCCCTTGATTGATTTTCCAAAAGTAAAAGAAAGAATTAAGAAAAGACCATCAAAAGAGGCTTACAAAAATCATTTCAAAAGAGTGTTTGTAAAGTCTGTAGGTCGAAATGCTTTAAGATGTTCTAAGTGTAACAGTCAGGATCATTTTGAAAAAGAGTGTCCTATGGTTTGGAAGCTGTTAAGAGAGTATGGCCTAATAATGCTCATCCTACTAACACCAAAGGACCCAAGAAAGTTTGGGTACCAAAGAAAGCTTGAGACTCTCTTTTGAATGCGGGTCTCTGTCAAAAGAAGATAAAGTGGTATCTTGACAGCGGATGCTCAAGACATATGACAGGAGACTCAAATTGTTTCATTAAGCTTATTCAAGTAAATGGTGGAAAAGTTTCTTTCGGAGGAAATAGCAAAGGAAATATTGTGGGATTCGGGACTGTAAAAATTGGAAATCTCACAATAAGCAATGTCTCCCTAGTGGAAGGACTCAACTACAATCTACTCAAAGATTAGCCAGCTGTGTGATACTGGTTACAAGATCTCCTTTCAAGAAGGCATATGTTCTGGAACTAGCAAAGATTCGACTCAGTCTTTTATGGGTCGAAGGCATGGAAACATCTACCTCCTTGATGTAAAGCCAAATGAAGAACAATGCTTAATCTCAATTCAAGATGAAGCAGTTCTATGGCACAGAAAACTTGGCCATATCAACAAGAAGCAATTAGCCAAAATCTCTTCAAAGCAGCTTGTTCGAGGTCTACCTAAATTGCCATATCTAAAGTCTCGATATATGTACTCCATGCATTCGGGAAAGGGTAAGAAATTCATTTAAGCAAGTAAATCATGTATCTACTAATCATGTATTACGTTGCTTCATATGGATCTCTTTGGACCAACAAGAACCCGAGCATTGGAGGTAAGAAGTATTGTCTAGTAATTGTAGACGATTTCTCTCGCTTTACCTGGGTATATTTTCTTGCAAATAAATCTGAAACCTTTTCATACTTTGAGAAATTTGCTAAAAGGTTCAAAATGAAATAGGATGTGCTATTTCAAGTATAAGAACAGATCATGGAGGTGAATTTGAAAATCAAGATTTCACAAAATTGTGTGATGAATCTGGTTTTAAGCATGTATTCTCCTCTCCATACTCTCCTCAGCAAAATGGAGTTGTGGAAAGAAAGAATAGATCTCTTCAAGAAATGGCTAGAACTTTTTAATTGAAAGCAAAATTTCTTCACGGTTTTGGGCTGAAGTCTGTTTCAACTGCATGCTATATTATAAATAGAGTCTTTCTAAGACCTATTCTTGAGAAAACTCCTTATGAATTGTTCAAAGGTAAGAAGCCTATTGTTTCATACTTTCATGTATTTGGTTGCAAATGCTTTATTTTGAAAAATGCAAATGATCGAGTTGGTAAGTTTGAAGAAAGATCGATGAAGGCATCTTCCTTGGATATTCTACATCAAGCAAAGCCTACGAGTCTATAACAAGAAAAGCCGAGTCTGTGGAAGAATCAATGAATGTCAAATTCCAAGACTCGGCGCAAGATGAATCCAGCCAGACTCAATATGAAGAATCGAACTCACGCTAGACCTTCCAAAGTCTTCAACTCAAGAAGCATCTCGGACTGGAAGTCCATCATCAAGAAGCCTCTGAAGATTCAAATAAAGAAAGAGATCATCAACCAAGCAAATCAACCAAGAATGGAAACACAAATCCAGTCATCCCAAAGATCTCATTATTGGCGAAATCAATGAAGGAATCCGCACGAGATCAAAAAGGCGTGAAGAGTCTAGTGCTGTTGCTCTCATCTCCGAAATTGAACCAAAAAGCATAGAAGAAGCTTTATCGATGAAAGCTGGATCGAAGCTATGCAAGAAGAGCTCAGACAATTCAACATTAATGATGTCTGGGAATTGACATCTAAACCTAAAGGTAAAACTGTCATTGGAGCAAAATGGGTATTCAGGAACAAGATGAACGAAGAAGGAAAAGTCGTGCGCAATAAAGCAAGACTCGTGGCCAAGGGATACACGCAAGAAGAAGGAATAGACTATGACGAGACTTACGCACCAGTTGCAAGGTTTCAATCAGATCCTAGAGAATCACATCTCATTGCCGTGAAACGTATCATCAAATACGTTGCTTCATCTTCAAGCATCGGTCTTTGGTATCCAAAGAGGGGAGACTTTAATCTTCTAGGATACTCAGATGCAGATCTGGCCGGTTGCAGAGTCGATAGAAAGAGCACTTCTGGAACTTGTCAACTGCTTGGAAACAGGACAGTGTCTTGGTTCTCAAGGAAGCAAAGCACCGTAGCTCTCTCAACGACAGAAGCTGAGTATGTAGCTCTTGGAAGCTGCTGTTCGCAAATTCTATGGATAAAACAACAGCTACAAGACTTTGGCATTGAAGACTCATGCACGTAAATAAGATGTGACAACACCAGCGCGATCAATCTCACCAAAAATCCAATCCTCCATTCAAGAGCAAAGCATATTGAGATTCGACATCACTTCATTAGAGATCATATTCAAAATGGAGAAATCTCGATTCAATTTGTTGATTCAAAGAGTCAACTAGCAGAGATATATTCACAAAGCCTTTGGAGAAAAATCAATTCGACTTCATCCGCTCAAGACTCAACATTTTGAAGCTTGAAGAAGTTAAAGTCTAGAGACTCACCAACTCTAAAGACTCGAATCCCGAGACTCAATCATTCATGGCTAAAGCGTAAGTTGCTGTACGAACTCTTGTTTAGTTATTTTATCTAAATCTCGAAAAGGTACGAATTCTCTTTTAGATATAATTCGAAAATTTTTCAAGGAATTAATTTTGGTAGTTATTGATTTTGAAACGATATGTTCGTACACCTTCCTTGTACCGTTTTAAACTTCTCTTTTCAAATCCGAGGTACATATATATATACAGCTTTTTTTCTTTTTCTTCGCCCAAATCTTCAAAACCCTAAAAAGACTCTCTCCTCCCGATACTGTTTCTACTCCTTGTTCATCGTCGAGAAAGTAGTCATCTTTTCTTGGGAAAAGCAAGTGAAGGAATCCTCCAATAGTCGAAGGAAGATGTCGTCTTCAAGGAAATCATCAAGAATAGCAAGCGGGGACCACAGAGAATGGAGAAAGGGCCAATTCATTTCGATCTTACCGAGGAAGAAGACTTACCAAGTCGGCGACAAAGTCCGAGTCGCTCTCCTCCACGTCATTCAGCACCTCCTACCCCACAAGGTGCAAGTCAACATCTTGAAGAAGAGATAGTCGAGGATGCCGACCCAAAGAAGAGTCCAGAGACCCTCCTTCATCTATAAGCTTTATCGTGCGTTGAAAACCTCTCGGTTCTTCGTTAAAATATATAGATGACTTTCTTAAAGACAAAAATTATGGGAATGAGTATCTTTTTCTGCGGAAAATGGAGGAATTAGGAATTGCTCCTAAAGGAAGGGCAGTGGAGGCTCTTGAGAACATTCCCAGTGATCCTCGTTTGCCAGGACAAAATCTGATAGACGGGAACGATGATGACATAATGTTCCTTGAATTTAAACCCAGAATGGGTGTGGCAGCAAAAGTGAAAGGAAATCGAATGGATTTGTTTAAATCCAAGGATCGGGAGAAAGTATACTTGATTTGTTGAAAAGAGGGGTGATAAACCCTAGAAGTGTCGATTTTGACTTCCGGACTCCATCAACGTGAACTTAAGAGAAAAGTTGAAATTGCTTCAACTTGAGACTTTCTCGCTCCGACTCTACGAGACGGGTATGCTCAATTGACCGCCTATTTCTATTCAAATCTTAGCTTTTTGGATGCGGATAGAATTTCGTTCGGTGTTCAAGATCAAGTCTACGTGGTAGATGTGAATATGTTGGCGGACATTGTTGGAGTTGAACGGGGACGCTATCTCCCTATCAAAGTCTCACCTGCTCGTACTACTCGGATCTTGTTAAAGATATGGATGTAGAGAAGAAAATTACCTACTCAAGGATGAAGGCCATCAACATCGTGCTTCATAAGATTGTGATTAACTGTTTAAGACCGAAGTCTACGTCAAAGACTTCGTGTCTCTTCCGAAGCAAAGTTGATGTATGCGATCAACTCGGGACGGAAGTTTTCTCTCCCGCACACTATTCTCTTCCATATGTACAGAGCATTGTCAAAAGACAAAGGACAATTGCCTTATCCCGGTCTGGTGACCAAGATCTTGAGACATCCGAACATTGAACTACCGCATACATTTTGTGATCGACCGTGTGAAAAGATGGTGGTAGGGTTGAAAATGTTAATGAAGATGCGTCTGCAAGAACTCTCCAAGGCAATGGAGAAATTCAAGGTGAAAACTCCAGTCAATCTGCTTCAAAAAGGAAAGGAAAGGAGGCCATGGGTGCCCCATCGAAGAAGAAGAAAAGAACTCTCATCCTTGATGTTGATGATGAAGATGAAGATGATGAAGATCCCACTATCCAAGCGCCGACAAGAACAAGACGTTCGTGTCTCATCAATCGATCTTCAGCGAACGAGAAGAAGAAGAAGAAAAGAGAGAGCAAGAGAAAGAAGAAGAAGAAGAGAGAGAGAAAAGAAGAGAGAAGAAGAAGAACAGAGAAAGAAGGAGAACGAAGTTGAAGAAGAAGAAGAAGGAGAAAAAGAAAAGTCTGCTGACAATTCTGGAGAAAAAGGAAATGAAGAGCATGATCATCACTCTTCCCCTTTCGATGTCCTAGAGACAGGGGGAGTTAGCGAGCAAGAGAGGATTTCACCTCCTGCTGCTGTCAGTGAAGATCTAAGACATTCTCCAGAAGACCCAGAAGAAGTTCAGGTCTCTCAATTGCTCGAAGAAGATGATGCATCGATTCCAAATCTGCTGAGACCATTCAACGGCGCCATCGTCCGCATACACATCATCCGAGAGAGTCAATGCCGGTACGACGGATGATTTCGTAGACTTTCGTAGCATCATGAATATTCTTCGGAAATGCGGAACCGGATATATGTTCTGGACTGTGAAATCCAAGCTTTGAAGAGCGCCTGGACAAGCATCTTCGTCTCTATGGAGGATAGACTCAAAGACCTCGCTCCGCAAATTCAAGCCAATGCCAAGGGAGAAGAGGTAGCTCATCCGAGAGAAGACCCGAAGAAGCTCGAAGGAGTAGTCCAGTCCATTGGGGATTTCCAGATCGTGCGCATTCCCAAGCGGACATGACTCCTTTCTCACCCTTTTCAATGCCGACAAAAAGGGGGAGAAAACCAATTTGAACAAACATCATCTTTTAAACTTTGACTTTTGTGGTTATGTTTATTTTTGAGTATGACTTGAGAACTTGAACTTGGAGGTGAACTTGACTAAATTGACTGTCGATTGTGATGCTTGACTGGTTGCATTTATTCAAGTGTTGTTATATGGTGTTTCTCATGAAAGACTAACCAATTTTTCGTGGATGCGAGTCCGGTTGTTTATTAATCTTTATGAGTTAGCCATATTGCTTGAGAAATGTTTTGCAGGTCAAAGATGTTCAAATCTTCAAGAAAGTTTTTGTCACCATCAAAAAGGGGGAGATTGTTGGAGAAATCTTTTCCAGAATATTTTGAAGCTCGACAAAACGTTTCTTTTCGCCTAAGTCCGGAGGTTCGGAGACCGTCGGTTTAAAGTCGAAGACTTTGTTTTCTCTCGAGACCCAAGACTCAAGACCCAAGACTCAAGACTCAAGACTCAAGACTTAAGACTCAAGACTTAAGACTCAAGACTCAAGACTTAAGTCTATTCTCACCGACGATCTTTCTAATCCAAAGTGACGAAGGAAATCCAAAGCCGAGGTTTATGGTTGAGGATTCGATCCTATTCTCTCGGAATAGATTCTTTGGTTGGATAATCATTTCGGATTCTTTAATTCTTATCTAAGATCGATTGAAGATCCGTTGGTCGACGAAATAATCTTGGAATGTTCTATTCATGGAAACCGAGATCCCGATTGTATGGGCGAACAGATTGATGGGCTATCATCGATTCCTTAAATAGCTCGGATGATCTTCTTGATTGATTCCGTCCAACGGGTAGATTGGAGGAATTCCTTTGGTAAGTGCCAACGGCTATGATGGCATGAAGGAGTATAAAAGAAGACGTTCTAGTTGTTTTAAGTGTGTGATTGATAGAAAAATTCCAGTCCGAAGATCCTTGATTGTTATTTGAGACTGTTCGAGCGAAATTGTAAACAGAGAGAGTATATACTTGGTGACGCCTTGAGTGAGTGTGGTAGATCATCTACACCTAGAAATCAAGGAAGATCAACACCGTAACATCTCTTTGATCATAGTGGAATCCAGCCAATCGGCTGTCGGTGCGAAGAGTGGACGTAGGCTTGAATCAAGCCGAACCACTATAAACCGAGTGTTCAATTCTCTCTTTCCCTTACTCGTCTCTCGATTGATATTTAACTCTTGCGATTGAATCATTAACTGTTTAAATATCGTGCAAGCTTCGAGAAATTTTTTTATATACCTATTCACCCCCCTCTAGGTACTCATACTAGTTATATCACAACCGAGTCTCCATAGATTATGATGGTTGTAGCTTCCTTACAGATATTAAAGTAAAAACTCAAGCATTAGGAGGGCTTCGGCTTTTGCAAACTAAGTTGATTTCCGATGTTCTAAAATGGGAACTTGAGGATGTTGCTCTTGTCAACAGGGGAAATGAGTTTTTTAGAGACTTATTTTGCGACACGAGAGTCTTGATTGTCCTTGATGATGTGGAAAATGCGTTTGATGTCCAGCAATTCGTCGGAAATTGCTTTAATTGCTTTGCATCTGGAAGTAGGATCCCGGTAACCACTAGAAACAAGTGTCATCCCGGGAAGACTCTCCTCGAGATCCGGATTTATCATGTTAGTTGTTTGGATAAGGATCAGGCTCTTCAACTCTATAGGCAGCATGCATCTATACCAACTTCTTCCTCACATGGCAACTTTAAGCTTCTGTACAGTGCTCTCAAGGCTATGGCAAAACTTCCATGGTCTGTTCATGGTAGGAGTGCTCAATCGTGGAGTGTGCATCTGTACAAGCTTCTTCCTGTCACGCCCCGAACCCTGAGTGCACGCACATCCTACCGTGGTCGATCAAATATGCAACGTTCTTAGAACGCGTTGCCGACCCATTCATTTTAATTGCACATGCGGAACGTGTAATAAAACCCCTAACAATAAAATACGGGATAGGAAAGCAGGAACCAACTCATTCACAACCAAACATACTTTCATATATATACATACACACCAGAGTATATATATATCAAAAGTCAGCCAACAAAAAGATCGGTCCACCAAAAAGGAACGGTCCTATGACTACTAGTCAGACTTGTTCGCCGATCCCACTTCTGACTCTTCAACCTCCGGGGTCGCTATCTACGGACCTGAAAATATTGGGCCCACAACAGGGTGAGACATTATCTCAGCAAGTACACCCCTAAACCCCTATTAGAAAGGAAAACACACTCAAGGGCGACCTAGCCACACCATCACAAATAATGAGACTCACCTTTGCCTCAGTTCATTTCTGCAGGTTAGCACAATTCATAACACTCAATCACATGTTCATATTACTCAATTATATGCAGTAATATGAACTTAAACAATCGGAACACAATCACTTTCACATATCAAACTAATATAGGAGTCCTGATTATAAGACTAAATCGTTATGACACGTCCCATACCGTGCCATACAATTCCGTCCCATAATCCGGTTCATTAGCAACACTCGGCATGAGTCCAATTGTTATTCACTGCCACACACGGGCATAGCCTACTCGCATTTCGGCTATCTACTAGCCCCTAGCCAAGCATCATCTCCCCACCGCGAAGCACGGTTTCGTCATCACTTGACGGCATTCCCGAAGGAGTATAGGCCCAGAATCAACTACGACCCAAGCCCGTTGATGTGGGGCCTCCCATATAGGGGTATCTCATAAAGGGTACGTCCAGCTCAACAGCTCAGGACGGTTTCACATTAACCATCACACGACCATTCAATGTTGGCCCAAAATACCTTGCATTTCACTTAAATGCCTCGATTAAAATGGTAATCCTGGTCTCTTTTCTTCATATTAAAAACATCCGAGAAAGTAGTCGTGTGTGGGTCCACGCCATTTCAAACAAGAAAAGCTAACAACTTTCTTTTTCAAACCCCACTGTTTGATATAATCATTAAAATCTAGTTTCGGTGTCAAAACCCGACACCCGGGATTTTCTTAATAAAATCCATACTTTTCACAATCAACAATCAATTCACACAATCCATCAATCAAATGCATAATCTGAATATATCACAACGATTAGCACATAATTCTATCGACTAGCTATCTCGAAATTCTTTTCAGAAAATAATAAATAATTAATTATATTCCGAAAATTAAATAAATAATAATATTTTATTAATTAAATATAAAATATATTTTTATTATATAAATAAATAAATTCGAAATATGTGGCATCCCAAAATTCATGGCAACCTCCAGATACATTAAGGCCTACGAATAGGTGATGGAAGTAACCTTCAGTTGAATTGTAGTCATTTAATCCATAATTTGCAATAAGATTTATGGCCAAGCTTTTAATGGATAATTATTTGATAGGAAAGAAAATTCTATCATTGGCCATGTGTGTTATAAATTGGAATTTATTGATTTATGACTACAAGTTTTATGGCCATATTATTTTTGCAAGTTAGATATTTATTTAAGTGGAAAATATTAGTAGATTATTAAAAGGGAAGTGGGCTGAAATTCTTAGGCCAAACCGGCCCAAAAACCCAGCCCATGATCACCCACATTTCGGCCATTCAAGCCCGGCCCAAAGCTAGGCCCATGAAGCTCCATTGGGCCGTCGACCAAGCTGGCCCCAAGCCCAGCCAGATAGAGCCCATCTTGCATGGCAATTGCCAAATGTTCTTTCCTAGTTGCCAAGTGTAGCAAGCCATGCAAAATCTAATGATGGCTAATGATGAAGGGAAGGAAATTAGAGGGGAAGAGGGGGCGGATTAGGTGAGGAAAGGGAGAGAAAGAGAGAGTGTCGCCCGAAGAGAGAGAGGAGAGAAAGAGGGAAAGGAAAGGAAGAAAGAAAGAGGGAAAGAGGAGACCATGCGTGCAAGAGAGAAGAAGGAGGTCCGTTCGCCGATTGTCTGCCTAGCTTGCCGCCGTTCATTCGCCGCCTAGCTCGCCGTTCATCGTTGTTTTGTGCTTAAATTTGAGGCAAGTAGAGTCCTAAAACCTACCCTTTGCTTGCTGTGATGTGTGTGTAGAAAATGGCGAATTTTGGTTGTGGTGGAAGAGATGAAATTTCGGAGCTTTGGAGAGAGATTTGTTGGCCTAGCATGCTGTTTCTGGAAAAACCAGTCCGACCCTTCATGAGTTTGTGAGCTGCATGCGACTTTGTAGTTGGAATCTCATTTCGATTTTTTTATGAAAGTTGTAGAGAACATCTTGAGGAATAACATACTAAAATTTGAGATAAAACTGACGAATATTGCTTGGTGAAACGGTTTTTCTTTGGAGAAATTAGATCTGGAATTTGTTGTGCTGACCTTCAGTGATTTCGTGGACTGTAAAGTAGTTTTCTTATGAAAATCTCACTTTGATTTCTTAATGAAAGATGTAGAGAACCTCTTGAGGTAAAACATATAAAGAATTTAGAGGAAACGAACAAAATTAGGTCGGTAAAACGAGTTTCTATTGAAAGAAGATAATCTGGAAAAACGACACCGAGAACAGGAGGAATTAATCATCTATATCTATTAATATAGAACGAGTTGAGTTTCTATTTCTTCACAAGATATTTACCTTTAGGACTTTTCTATAACATATCAAAATTTCAGAATTTTTGAAGTTCATTTGGATATTTAATTTAAATTTCTTCTGAAACTGTGCAAGCTGAAGTGTTGGAATTTTGAAAACTGTGATGCATGGACCGTACTGTTTTGTGTGAGATTCTTTTAGTATGGTGTTTTTCATGAGATATCTGCCTTTAGGTCTCTTCTATAATGTGTCAAGTTTTCAGAATTTATTAACAACATTTACTAATTTTTCTAGAGTTTCAACTAAAGGAGTGCATTCTGTTTTTATCCGAAAATTGATGCCTTCTCAAAAAAATAAATGAAATCTTCCATGTAATGTAATGTTTTGAGTGGTTGATTTTGTTGCATATGTGATGACATATGGTATGTTATATGACATCAAAAAGTTGGTTGAAACTCTTGATATTGTTGTATCAAATGCTATGTTGAAATTGATATATTTGTGCGAATATAAATTGAGATAATAACAAGACCGTCGGAGGTGTGAGCCGACGATGCCTCGGGAGTGTTGGGATGCTTGGAATGTGTGTGCCGGATGCTCGGAGGTGTGCTGGATGTCCTCGGGAGTTTCGAGATGCCCAGAGGTGTGTGCCGGAAGCCTTGAAGGTGTGTGTCGGGGGGGATATCTCGTGATGCTAGTTGGGGTACGAGATGCCTGGAGTGTGTGCCGGATGCCCGAAGGTGTGTGCCGGAGGTTCCTTGTGATGCTAGGTTAGATGCGAGCGATAAATTGTGGGATACAAACATTGGTCTCTGGAAAGATAAAAATTGAGACCGTATCATGCGCATGGATGTGTACATATGGCATGAGATGAACCTCATGGGAATGCAAGCATGAAGTGCATGGTGGTATATACACGTTGCATGATGATATATGCATGGTTGCTTGATGATAAGTGCATGGTGGTATATGCATGTTGCATGGTGATATGCATGGCTGCTTGATGATATAAGTACAAGTGCATGGTGATTTATGCATGTTGCATGATGATATATGCATGGCTGTAAGGTGAGGTATGCTAGAATGCATGAATGATATGTGTTTTATTCTTGATTGTTCTGTTTGACGTATTATGTAGTTTGGTGGATCTTTACTGCTGAGTGGTTGTATTCACCCATTTTTGGGGATTAACATTTCAGATTAGAAATATGCCTTTACTATCAGTTGCACGCGGTACCTTTTATGGATTACCATCTGATGTTGAGGTGGAGTGCACTGAGCATTCCTGCACTAGTGTACCTGATTTGGTGTATGTTCGAGTCCGTGTCTTAGTGATGTACGATATGAGTTTTGCTGATGGCCCAGTTATCTAGGAGTTTCTGTCTGTTCATGTCTGGCGTGGTAGAGTGATGCTAGGGATGCTGCCGCCGCCGCCCGATGCACTGAGTTGGGTGTGATGGCATGCATAGCTGATGGGAGTTGACACTTTTTGGGGATAGTTGACGCTTGTTGATGGAGGGGTGTACATGTTCGATGTAGGGTCAAGTCCTCTTTTGAGTATAGCCAAGTATAGTTAAAAATCTTGGTCTTTTTACTGTACCGACTCGAAATATCCATCTTGAAAATATAAATAAAAGTGACTCGGCTTTGTTTTTTCATTTGGAGTATAGGTGGTGTGCATTGTATTATTGTTTTGAAGGGAGGATTGATGAGATATGTTATGCTTTCGCTGATGAACTGCGTTGGGACCTTTTAAAAAAAAAATGGTAAAGAATTCCATTGACCAACTCCTATGAACTATGGTTTCACTTTAATTAAAAAGTTACCTTAGTGGTATATCATAGGATGAGTGACAAGTACCTGTGGTGACCCTAACGGATTGGGGGCCGTCGAGGGGTGCCACAAAATAATTAAATAATCTAAAATAATTAATTAATGCCTAATCAAGATTACACTAATCTAAACATATAATTAGCCATAATTAATTATCTACTAAACTAATCCAAATACTTAATCTAATTAGCTTACACTAAGCTAATCTATCCACCTAAAACTCACTTAACTTAATCTAAACATCCATTAAGCATGATTAACCTCTCTAAGCGAGGTTTAGAGGATAAACTCACCGGAATTGCTTTCCGATTAGTCCACGGCAAAGACAACGGCGAGGCGGTTGATAAACCTTCACGTGGCGACACCAAGCAAGGATCGAAGGCACCTAAAATGGGCTTTGAAGTCTCCAAAACCTTGCTGTCTTCTGCTTCTGTTCCAAGGACCAAACCAGAGAAGAAGAAGGGCTGAACGGTGAGGAAACGGGCCAATCGGAGCTTCGGTAAGCGGGCGGTTGGCAACTAGTGGCTCCTGGGGGTCAAGGGGATCTTGCTAGAGGTTGGGATGGCCAAAGAAAGGGTTGGAATGGGGCAAAACAGCAAGAAAATATGAAACAGTGCAGGCGGGCAGGGGATCGATGGACCGACAACAGGACGGTTGGCGGCTCCGTTCGGGGCGAGGTCAGGCTTGATGGAATGGTCTGGATGTCCTCTTCGTGGCGATGGGTGGCTCGTTAATTGATTCATCCGGGATGTCAGCTTTTTACTTGGATCTTTGGCGAAAGGTCAGCTGGAGCAGAAACTAGCAGAAGGAGAAAACAGAGGGGAAATCGGGTCCGACAGGCAAGCGACAGTCTTGGGCGGCTATTGGCTGATCTCCTCTAGTTTTGTTGAGCTTTTCCTCTTCAACAACAATGGAGAAAGCCTAGAATTGAGGGAGAAGAAGCTGCTGAAGAGGGGAGGGGGGTCTCCTTGGGCTCTTTAGAGCTCAACACTTGCCATTCTCTCCTTGGCTTTGCCCCCACAATGACCTCAGCCATTCTCTCTCCTCAAACTTCCTCCACAACCTTGCCAATAGGTGCAAAATAGCTCTCCCCCCACGGCATACGAATTTCATACATTTATACATCAAATTCCTTCAATTCTCTTCCAATTAAATCCACTTGAGCTCAAATTGAAGTCTATAATATAATCCCATGTAACCACACTTGATTCCACAATTTTCCTTGACCATAGAACCGTCTTGGATCCCAAAAGTGTGACCAAAAGTGGGCCTACTAATTTTCCCGAGCCAAAATGACCATATTTTGATTTTTTGCCGAAAAACTTGGTTCGTAGAAAAATCATTTGAAGATGAGTCGACATTCCTAAAATGATTTGTGACACGACTAGACTTCTAATTTCTGAATTCAGGTTCAATTTCACGGTTAATTTCATTCTGACGCGAGTTTAGCGCATCCTAATATATTAGGTAGCTTTTAAAAATTTTCGTGCATTTGACCTGTGGTCGACTATTTTCGAGCCACAAAGTACATTTTCGATACATTGGCGACTCTTGATTATCATGGAAATCTCAAGACTTCAAATGCGGACACAAGGTACTTAAACGACAGAAGAATCGGTCTAGTGTCGATTGACAAGAATTGTGCAATCTGGTGGAATCACCTACACTTGATCACATGCCTTTGTTGAGTCGACCTATCTCCGATATCTAATCGATTTTTAACTGTGCCGTAATGACCCTTGCAGATTAGCTCAGTCGAGAGGTCGTTTTCTGGTCGAATTCTCAAGTCTGATGCATTAGAATCCCTTAATGACTTCACATGATAGACTGGTTTTCTCGTGAGTGGTCAACTCAAAGAAAGGAACTATAAGCACATAGAAGAAATGCCTGACTCATTCTATTAAAAACAGAATTGGAAAACCAGGATGTTACACTTCCTCACTTACCAACTTTTTTTCGGATCATGCTTTTAAGGCTATAGTAGGACTCTCATTGTCTATTGAAGTTATGAGTGCAGTCTTCAACCGAAAAACGGAGGGGGAATGTAGATACATACTAGATCAATGGTGGACAATGTTCAAGCACTGGGATTTTCAGGAAATTGTGGAGGAAAGTTATCGAACATTAAATCCTAAGGAAAAAAAGGATATTTCTTGATATCGTTTGCTTCGCCATCGGCATAGATTTTCGAATTGCTCGGTACCTGTGGTATCATTCCTCTTTTCTGCCTTCTCGTGAAATATTGACTCCCCTAGCGAAAATTGAAGAAAACAATCAGATATGGATGCATGGCATGTTGAGGCGACTTGGCAGAGAAATCGTTCATGCAGAGAGTCTTACAAATCCAGGAAGGCAAAGTAGATTATTTAATCATGAAATAGCTCTTGACACAATAAAGCGGAAAAAGGTGAACGTTTGGTGTGCTTTCTTTTTTTCTCTTTAATTTATTCATCGTGAAGCATAAGAAATAGTTTTGTTGTGTTCACCACCAAAGGAAAGGAACTACTTTGCCATATACTGTTAAAATCTGACCGTGTGTGCAATTGGTGTTGCTCATAATTTTTCTTTAGGAGTTTATTCTGACTAGTTACCAATAGGGCTAATAAGAGCACCTAGAGGGGGGTGAATAGGTGATCAAAGAAGTTTTTGCCAAACTTAACAAACTAATTCGTCTTTTGAGAATAATAGACTGAAGATGTAAAAGACTATAAACTGTAATATAATGCTACGAATTAAAGTAAAGAGATTAGGGAAAGAGAATTGAAACACAAGGTTTATAGTGGTTCGGCTTAGACCAAGCCTACATCCACTCTCCCGCATTGACAGCCCATTGGCTGGATTCCACTAAAAACCAAAAGAGATTTTACAGTCTCACGTCCTTGATTCCACAGTGTAAAGACTCTGCTATACTTCCTCAAGGTCTCACAAGTATTTAATCTCTCTTTTGAGTACAATTTAAACTCGGCAAATGAAATAGCTAAGAACTAAGAGCTTCAGGCTTTGGAATTTTTCTTTCATGCACACACTTGAATAACTTGAGCGTCTTCTTTATATACTTTTTCATGCCTTCATAACCGTTGGCACCTTTCAAAAGAGTTCTTTCAATCTACCCGTTTGATAGAATCAATTAGGGAGATCTCGAGTTATTTAAGGAATGTGATGATAACCCACCAATCCTGCTCACCATACAATCAAGATCTAGGTTTCCATAAGTAGAACCTTTCAAGTATACTTCGCTAATCAATAGATCTAATTATCCGAATTGATATCAATAAGAATAATTGATCATGAGATGCTTTCTCCAGCCATGAAATCTTCTTCAATCGTACGAACTAGATCCTTAAAGATATACTCGCATTTGGACAAGTCTTCTTCATCGGATAAAACTTTCCTTCGTCGGTCTAGAGACTATTAGTGAGAGCAGACTTTAAATCTTGAGTCTTGAAACTTGAGTCTTTAGACTTTGACAAAAGAGTCTAGAATTTGTCAAACTTTTAACACTTGAGTTTACAAGTCTTCAGACTAGATTGATGGAAACGTTTTGTCAACTTCAAAACAAAGATCATGCAAAGACATTGAAGTAGCCATGAAAGCATTTTTGAGATCCTGCATCTCATATCCCATAGCATATTGCTGCTTTCTTACATCTAATAGAATCTCTAACAGCCTCGAAAAGTCTGTTATTTGTTCTGTAGCAGCACCAGGTCCAGCTGAATCAATTCCAGGGACTTTGAGAGCGGATGGATCTTCAACAGATTGTCCACAATGACTATCTTCTAGGTAATGTGAAGCATATACATCTTCTGGATTTGCAGCAAAGCGACTCACATCACTAGTAAATAAAGGTGAAGAAGTACATTTTTGTTCAACAGCTCTCCTTATCTTTTTGCTTTTAAGAGGGGTAGAAACAACTTCTTCAACCGCAGCTTCTACGGCAGAGTGATGTTTGTCTGTGTCAAGAGCTCCAATAGTCCCAGTGTCAGCCATTTCAGATTCACTAGACAAAGAAACAACCAAAGTTGGCTCAAAAGAGTCTTCTTGACCCTGGTCTCTCACTTTTTCTCCTTCTTGTCCTCTTTCTTCTCTTCTTCCCGCTTCTTCTTCCTCTTCTCTTCTTTCTTCTTCTTCCTCTTCTTCTCTCTCTTCTCTTCTTTCCTCTTCTTCCTCTTCTTCTCTCTCTTCCTCTGACCTCCTCTGTTCTTCAGCTTCTTTCTTTATTTCTTCTCTCTCCTTGTCTCCTTCTTTTGGCTCTTCTCGAGTCTCTTCAAAGCTAAGAAAACTTTTCAAATTTTGTAAGGCTGAAAGAGTCAGCGAGTCATCATCCTCTTCATCTTGCAAGATGAGAACTCTCTTCTTCTTCACTGGAGCATCCATGGCTCCTTTCCTTTTCTCTTGGCTGCAGCAGAGTCTTGTCTTGCTTTGACAGGAGACTTATCTTTCATGTGCTCCAACATCTTGTTCAGCTCTTTCAAACGCATCTTTATAACCATTTTAAATTCAATCACCATTGGAGAAATAGTTGACAAGCTTAATGGAGCAGGGATGTGAATTTTAAAATGTCTAAAAAGACGCGAGATAAGAGCAGAGTAAGGGAGTTGTCCCTTATCCTTCACCACTGTTCGGTACATGTGAAACAAGATGGTGTGGGGCATAGAGAATTTGTAGCCAGTGTTGATGGCATACATCAATTTCGCTTCAGACTAAGAAACATCAGTCTTGGAAGTCGACTTGGGACGTATGCAGTTGATTAAGATCTTGTGCAGCAAGATGTTTGAGGCATTCATCCTTGAATAGGAAATCTTACCTTCAACATCCCTATCTTTCACTAATGACAGAATAGCATGAGCAATAGACACGCTAATTGGTTGGAAACTTGTTCTTTCCACCCCAATTATATCAGCCAACGTGTCCATATGCACCAAGAACTCATTATCTCTCACTGTGAAAGAAAAGTTGTTTGCATTCACGAAATATAAGTTTGAGTAAAAGTAAGCTGTGAGTTCAGGAAAAGCAGCAGTGGATTCAGAACAAAAGCGCTCTAATTGCAGTAGAGTAAGCTTCTCTCGTAGATTGACTTTTACCGAATCAAGGAAATCAAAATCGACATTCCTAGGATGCATAAACCCTCTCTTCACCAGATTCGAATAAACCCTCTTGTGGTTCTTTGATCTAAACAGATTGGAACCATTTGTAATATTTGCAGCCACTCCCGTTCTAGGCTGAAAATAGGAAAACATCCTTTCATCGTCATCCAGTCCTTGAGGTTGATTAGCAATCCCAAAGCACGGGTCACTAGGAAAGTTAGCGAACGCTTTTTCAGTTGATCCCTTTTCGGCAATACCCATCTTTTCCATGTCATGCAAAAAAAGAGTCTCATTCTTATAACCTCTCTCTCGCAGGTATTCATCAATCAAGGACATAGGAGTTCCCCCTCTTTTCAAATTAGAATAAAGCATGAAAGCAACTTGAGGAGATAACGTTCTTACAGGTTCAGCCTCTTCTATAACTTCTTGTTCTTGTTGAGTCGGTGTAGAAGATGGACGCTGTTGAGAAAGTTGTTGTCTTTGTTGTTGAGATGGAGTAGAAACTTCTTCTTCGGTCAAGTTGGAGTGCGTAGGATCCTCAATCATGTATTGTGGTCCCCTTCTTGCAATCCTTGAAGACTTTCTTGAAGCAATTATCAATTCAAGGGAGAGATTCTCAAACTTGCTTGAAAATGTGAAATTTTTTTGAACAAATCGAGAATGAAAGTGAAAGCAAGTGGGCATTTTGTATTCTAGGGTTTTAGTGTAAAAATGAAGAAGACGAGTCTTTGCTGTATAAAAAGTAAGTGAAGTGAGGTAAACGAAATGATATAAAAGGAAAAAATAAAAATACCTTTTCGAAAAAGAATAGCTGCCTTTTTGAAAATGAATAACTTTCATAAAATCAAAAATTCGGAAAAGATAATTTATAAATATAACAATCAATTAGCGATTAAAAGTAATCGTACCTTTTCAATTTAAAATACTAGAATAAAAATAACTTACAGTCGTAACTTTCTTAGTTATTCGAGTCCGAACAACTTCAGACTTTACCTCTAAGTCTTGAGCACTTCTAGACTTTACTGGATAAAGAATATGATGTTCTGTGACAGTCTGATTTTCCGCTTCTGTTTTCAATTAAATAAATCGGGCTTTTTGTCGACGTGCTTATAGCGCTATTCTCTGAGCTGATCACTCATGAGATAACTTGACTAATTGGGAAAGTTATTAAAGGATTTTGATGCAACAGACTTGAGAATTCGACTAGGAATCGACTGCTCGACGGTATTAGTCTACAAGGATCAGTTCGGCACAGTCGAAAATCTATCAAAAATCAGAAATAGGTCGATTCGATAGAGATAAAATTAGGCTTGGGTGATTCCAACTAATTACAAATTTCTCGTCGATCGGCACTAAACTGAATTTTCTGTTGTTTTGGTACCCTGTACTCGTAATTGAAACCTTGAGATTTTTCATGACAATCGAGAGTCATCAATGCATCGAAGATGTACATTGTGGCTCGGGAATAATTGACCACGGGTCAGTTGTATCGAAAATTCCTAAAAACTAACTGATAATTTAGGTTGCGCTAAAATCACATTTGATTGAAATTAACCGAGGAAATGATGTCGATTACAGAAATTAAGAATTGTCACGTGTCACAATTCATCCCAAGAACATTGTTGCATCTTCTCAAAATTTATTGATGATGGGAATTGTTCACGAAATGTGCAAGATCAGCAAATTAAAAGAGCAAGGGAATTGCCACATTTTAAGTAGGATTTTAAGGCCTCTAATGTGAAGCAATTTAAGAGGTATTATAAGTTGTTACTAAGGGACTTAACCCTATTGAATTAGATGTTAGATTGGTAATTAAAGAAAGAAGAGAAGTCTCCTCAAAAGGAAATTCGTAGGAATCCCTCTCTCCTACAATTTCACCTCAATTTCCTTGGTATTTAATGGAGATGGATTTGGAAAAGAGAGTGGGACCTAAGGTAGTAATGGAGGGCCAATTTTCCATGGAATTTGAGGCCAAAAGCAGAAGGTAAATGTTGAGTAACTTCCAGGCATTTACTTCCCACCTTCCTCCTCTCTTCTTGCCGTAGGAAACCGAAGTGCAGCAGCAAATTGGCTGCTTTCCTTTTTACTTTTTCCCTTTTCTTTCTTGTTCTTTATTTTTCTTTTCTTTCTTTTCTCTCAGCCGAGGGGTCTTAGTCATCTGCTTTACCCTCTTTTCTTTTTCTTCCGCACTTATTTCTTCTCCCCTGCTGCCGTGCACCTGTCTCTCTCTTTCCCTTATCCAGCCTTACAACAATTTCCTTTCCCTTTCACAGCCATAAAAAGTCTTGTCTTCTTCTTATTTAAGTTAGTTTATTCGGCCATTCTTGCTCCCCCTTGGACGACAAAGCAGCGACCGAACAACAAGGTCTCGAGCGTTCCTCCCTCCTCAAGAAAATCTGAGACTTTGTGTGCTGCTGTGGTGGTCACTCAACGACACCTCCAACCGTTGTGCCAGGTCCAAATCATCGTCAAAAACTTCCAGGGCTGTCCTTGTGATGCATTCCAGCCACAAGTGAGGATCGCCTTTAGTTTCGGTGGTGAGTTGTCTTCTAAATCTGGACTAGGGGTTGAGTACCTCTTTTAGAAATTCGTACAAGTTAGAAAGATGTAGATGATGTTATATGTGGATGGATGTTAGTTAGGGATGTTATGATGGCCATAGAAAAGCTTAGATAGAGTTTAGAGAGCGAGACAAACGTTGTGGAGGAAGATTCGGACTAGAACAGTAGCTGATTTCTGAAACAGTTTCCAAGACGTGTGTGTTTTGCTAATTTCGTAGACAACCGTGTGTTGTGATTTTGAAGGAATTTTATTCTTAAGAAATGTTTTAGACATCCTAAATAATAACATATATTTTTCTTAGAATTTTTAGAATTTAAAAAGATGACGATTTTCATGACGTCATCCTTGAAGCAGTAATTCGGACAGTTCTGTAAACCGTGACCTGTTATGATTCCGAGGGCTGTTACTGACCTTTAGAGGTCGAATTTTCAATCGGTTTCTTCATAAAAGTTTTCATTATAACTTTTAGTTTAACATACTTGAATTTCAAATCAAACGGACTAGATTTCGACCCAAAAACGAATTGATTTCGATGAGTTAGGTTCTCTAGAACTGGACCCGATTTTTGTGCTAGATAGAAAGAATTTCTGGGTCGAATCCAAAGGGATCTGGATCTCGGTGTCTTCATGAAAAATGTTTTTTTTTTTTTTTTTTTTGTGTTTTAAAGCATGTGTCAAAATTTGAGAAATTTTCGAGCTCATATGAGTGGGTTTTTGACTTTGAATTTGGGAGAGCGTAATTGGACTGTTTTCTGTGAATTTGGGTTAGTAAGAGTGTATGTTTGTTTTGAAGTATTCTTGCTATGAAATTGCTTAATTGAGACTATTAATGCTATGTGTAATTGATTATTGAAGTGTCAGATTGATCATATGCATTCATGGCATGAGATTCCGCCACGAGCCTTTGGGGCGGGGCGATGCTCCTTCGGGAATGCCCCACGTCAACGGATGCCGGTCGCAGTGGAGGTTGGACCGATGCTTCTATATGGAATGCCGTCTAGATGTAGACGATGCCGCACTCGACGGTGCGAGGCGATGCCCGGTCATGCCGGAAGACTGTTATCTAAGCATTGAAATCATTTGTGATGCATGAAATGCCCGGTTATGTCGGAAGACTATTATCTGAGCATTGAAATCATTTGTGACACATGAAATGCCCGGTTATGTCGGAAGACTGTTATCTGAGCATTGAAATCATTTGTTACACATGAAATGCCCGGTTATGCCGGAAGACTGTTATCTGAGCATTGAAATCATTTGTGACACATGAATGGGTGAAAGTGAGGGACCTAATTAAAAGACGGAACTATGTGGTGCGGTATGGGATGTGCCATAACGGTTTAGTTTGGTAATTGGGGGCCCATGTAATTATGTGACATTTATGTCCTTACATAAGTATATGTTAAAAGTATTCTTATGATATATGATCTCGATATCTTATGCATGATTTGATTGACACTAACATGCAGGAAAGTACTGGTATTAAGAAAGTGTGAGAAAGGCAATTAGATTGCATGTTGAGTGTGTTCTTCTCCTACTTTGGATTTAGGGGATTTACTCGCTGAGATGTGGTCTCACCCTTTAGTGGGCTAACATTTTTCAGGTCCCTAAATGGAGGAAGGCCAGGTTGTGTACAGTCGGTCGCAAAGTAAAGGAGGAATAGGACTCTCGCTATCTCCGTCCAAGTGATGATGGGTTTTCCGTCAAGACTAGATGTAGGGTGACGGCTCACCCCCGAGAGATAGAGAAGTATAGTAGTAGTAAACCCCAGTCTTGTTGGTAGAAGCTTAGTTAGTGAGTAATCGAACAGCTTCACTTTTTGTATTAGACCTTGGGGTGTTAAACTAGTCTATAAGTAATGTGATGTTGTAGGTGTGGCTTGTGAAAAATAATATCCTACGTTTCTATCCCATTGTTTTGTTGTATGGAGATTATTTTACGTTTTCGCATGTGCAAAATAATGAATGGGTCGGCAACAGTTGCTGGGATGTTACAAATTTTAAATCGACCATTGAGGGATGTGCATGTGCCCGAGGTTAGGGTCGTGACATGTTCAGTCTAGTGCGAATAGACTCAAATAGACTTTTCTCCAGAGGCTTTGTAAATATGTTCGCCAATTGATTCTTTGAGTCAATGAATTGAATCGAAATTTCTCCGTTTTGAACATGATTTCTAATAAAGTGATATCGAATCTCTATATGCTTTGCTCTTGAATGAATAATTGGATTCTTTGTGAGATTAATTGTGCTGGTGTTGTCACATTTGATCTCGGTACATGAGTCTTTGATTCCAAAGTCTCTTAGTTGTTGTTTTATCCATAAGATTTGAGAACAGCAACTTCCAAGAGCCACATACTTTGCTTCTGCTGTTGAAAGAGCTACAGTGCTTTGCTTCCTCGAGAACCACGATACTGTCCTATTTCCCAGCAATTGACAAGTACCGGAAGTACTCTTTCTATCAACTCTGCAACTTGCTAGATCTGCGTTTGAATATCTAAGAAGAGTAAAGTCTCATTCCTTGGGATACCACAGACCTAACTATGTGGTAGTTGCAACGTATTTGATTATGCGTTTTACAGCACTTAGATGAGATTCTTTGGGATCAGATTGAAATCTAGCACAAATGCAAACACTAAACAAAATGTCAGGTCTAAAGATAGTAAGATAAAGAAGTGAACCAATAATACTCCTGTAGAGCTTCTGGTCAACTTTCTTTTCTCCTTCATCTTTGTCCAGCTTTGAAGGACTAGACATTGGTATCTCAGTCTTTTTGCAATTTTCCGATCCGAACATTTTAACAAGTTCTTTTGCATATTTTTCTTAGTGTATGAAAATTCCTCATTCAATTGTTTTACTTGTAAACCGAGAAAGAAAGATAGTTCATCCATCATGCTTATCTCAAATTTATCCTGCATACACTTAGAAAACTTCTTGCACAGGTTTTCGTTAGGTGATCCAAATATTATATAATCAACATAAATTTGAACAAGTATAAAGTTTTTACCTTCTCTCTTAATAAACAAAGTAGTATTCATTTTTCCTTTGACAAAACCATTTTTGAATTAAAAACTTACTTAACCCGTCGTGCCATGCTCGAGATGCTTGCTTTAAACCATATAGAGCTTTTTTTCAGTCTGTATTGAGTTTGGTCTTTTTGGGTCTTCAAATCCAAGAGGTTGTTTCACATAGACTTCTTCCTGGATAAATCCATTTAAGAATGCACTTTTGACGTTCATTTGGAATAACCTAAAATTTTTATAACAGACAGAAGCAAACAATAATCTAATAGCTTATAACCTTGCTACTGGTGCATAGATCTCATCATAGTCTATTTTTTCTTCTTGTGTATATCCTTTGGTCACGAGTCTTGCTTTGTTCCTGATCACTCTTCCTTTCTCGTCCATCTTGTTCCTGAAAACTCATTTAGCTCCAATAATGGATTTACCTTTTGGTTTAGGAGTTAATTCCCAAACATCATTGATGTTGAACTGTCTCGAGCTCTTCTTGCATAGCTTCAATCTAGCTTTCATCAGATAAAGCTTCTTATATGCTTTTAGGTTCTACTTTAGAAATAAGTACCATAGTGCTAGACTCTTCTTGCTTTTTGGATCTGGTATGAATCCCTTCATTAATGTTACAAATGATGAGTTCTTTGGGATGATTGTACTTGTGCTTACAGTTTCTGGTTAGTCTGGCAGAATGCTATTCTTCTATTTCAGTTGATTCTTCAACCTCCGTTCGTTGATTTTTTCTAGAAATCTGAGTTACTTCAGGGGAGTTAGACTTTGTAAGGTTTGGAGTAACTTCAGATTCTTCAAGTTGAGCCTGAATAAATTGATTCTGCAAAGAGTCTTGGAATTTGACATTCATAAATTCTTCCATAGACTGAGTCTTTTTGTTGAATACTTTGTAAGCTTTGCTGGTGGTTGAATATCCAAGGAAGATTCCTTCGTCTAATTTCTCCTCAAACTTACAAGTTCGATCATTTGCATTTTTCAAAATAAAATATTTGCAACCAAATAGATGAAAGTAAGAAACAATTGGCTTCTTTCCTTTGAACAACTCAACTCATAAGGAGTTTTCTCCAGAATATGCCTTAAAAATACTCTGTTAATAATATAACAAGTTGTAGAAACTGTTTCAGCCAAAAAACGAGAAGAAATATTACTTTCAATTAAAAGGGTTTTTGCCATTTCCTGCAAAGATCTATTCTTTCTTTTCACAATGCCATTCTGTTCTGGAGTGTAAGGAGAGGAGAAAACATGTTGAAATCTAGAATTATCATAGAATTTGGTAAAGTCTTGATTTTTAAACTCACCTCCATGATCTATCCATATGCTTGAAATAGCATATCCTTTCTCATTTTGTATTCTCTTGGTAAACTTTGAAAAGTGAGAAAAGGTTTCAGACTTACTTACCAGAAAGTGAACCCAATTAAATTGTGAACAGTCATCCACAATCATTAGGCAATATCTATTTCCACCAATACTTTGAGTTCTGGTTGGTCTAAAGAGATCCATATGTAGTAGCCGCAAAACACGATTAGTAGTAACTTAATTTATTGGTTTAAAAGAACTTCTTACTTATTTTCTCAACACAAATGGTGTACATAGGTCAAAATTTTTAAACTTTAAGTTGGGTAGGCCACGAACAAGTTTCTTGGAAGAGATCTTGGCAATTTGCTTCATGTTGATATGGCCAAGCTTACGATGCCAAATGTTTGCTTCATCTTGAATAGAAATTAAACATTGAGGCCTTTCTGATTTAATATCTAGAAGATAGATGTTCCCATGTCTTCGTCCAATAAAAGATTGTGAAAAATCTTTACTAGTTCCCAAACATATTCCTTCCTGAAAATTGATTTTGAATCCAGTGTCGCACAGTTGACTTATGCTGAGCAGATTGTAATTTAGTCCTTCCACCAAGAAGATATTATTGATTGTGAGACTTCCAATCTTTACAGTTCCATATCTAACAATTCTTCTTTTGCTATTTCTTCCAAAAGAGACATTTTCATCATTTATTTGAACAAACTTTATAAAACAATTCGAATCTCCAGTCATGTGTCTTGAACAGCCACTATCCAAATACCATTTGACATTTTTCTTGATAGTGACCTACAATTAAAAAAGAAACTCAAGCTTTCTTTGGTACCCACATTTTCTTGGGTCCAGTGGAGTTAGTGCAATATACAGTTGTGGCATCCGGAAATTTTGACAACCCTCAGATGCGACGGTCCGTGACTAAGTGACGGAAGTATCGTCGGATGGCGTTATCGACACCACAACAGACATTATTTTGTTACCACCATCGGACCGAGGGGTCACATTTAGAAATGGTTCGACCGTCAAATGAGTTATAGCCTTCTCTCTATGTACTATCTCTAGTAAGGCTGAGGTTTGTGCCATAAGATGAAGATATCTTTTGTGTTGAATTTAGCAGTCTAATTATGTACCCTACGAACTGAATCTCCCATGTACATTGTTGCGACCTCGTGCAGCCATGTAAGTAATTATTTTTCAGCACTTGCACATGCTGAAATTAAGAGTCAAATTTTGGAGAGATTGAACCGTGTGTGAGGACCATGCACGTTTCTTCACTTGCGCGACATTCGTCGTCGTCGGCACCGCATTTGACCACTGTTTCATAGCCACGCCAAATTTCCCTTCTTCATGCGGCAATTGGAAGCCACATTTATAAGAGTCAACCGAAGAAGCCCATTTGACCCATGCCAACCAATCGAGTGCCCCTTCTCCGTGCAAGAATTCAGCCACACGCATGTACATGTGGCAGTCAACTGAATGAAATTAGTTGACCCCCTCCATGAAGACCCGTGGCTTTTCTCGGTGGCCAGTAGAAAAGAAAACTTGGACAGCTGCCATCGATCGTGTCTTCAAGTGGCCAAAGGAAATTGCCACGTTTCCTCCACCTGTGCTCACCCCCTTCTGCTACCGAAAACACCCTCTTTCGTTGACTGGTTTTTAACAAAACCAGTGACCAAAGTGGAAAACGGACGAGCAAAATCGAGAGAGTCACTGGAAAACGGACGAGCAAAATCGAGAGAGAGAGAGAGAGAGACTGGTTTTTAACAAAACCAGTGACCAAAGTGGAAAACGGACGAGCAAAATCGAGAGAGAGAGAGAGAGAGAGAGATTAACCGAGCGAAACAATTGGCGAGCGAGAGAGTTCGTGAGCGAGCAGCGAGTGAGTGAAGAGGAAAAGGATTGCCCTCTGCCATGCTCGTGTGCTGCCGCTGTCGACGCCACTCGCCGCCGTCGAGCCGCACCACCGCACCGAACCCGTCGCTGTTAGCATCGTAGGACTTGAGGCAAGTTGAAGTCTACTGATCTATGTTGTGTAGTGCCGTTGCTGTCTTAGAAAGTGCATTGATAGGCTGGATTGTTGGATTTTGATGCTAAATGATGATTTATTGAGCGACCGAGATTGTTTTGAGGCTAAAGGGTTGAGGAAATGTTTGGATTTTTCATATCTGGTTTCGATTTCTTTGGACTTCATCCAAAACAGATTTTATGACTATGAAATCTTGAAGAATTCAGCCCTTGATTTGAATTGAAAAAGCAAAAACCTCCCGATACGTATTTGAAGTTTTACTTACCACGGCACCAGCCTCAATTGTTTTAAGAAAATGTACGGTGCTTTCATATTTGAAATTTTGTATCAATTATTTTAAAATCATTAGAGATCGGGTAGACATTTCGGACTTACTATACAAGTTTTAAACTCATTTATCATTGTGAACAAAACCTGGCTATAGTCCAATTTGTAAAACCTCTCGACTCGTGCTGAAATTTTTACTTACCGAGGCGCCGTTCATCAATGATTCAAAAAGGAAAAGAAAATATTTTGGTGCTCTCGAAATTACAAATCTTTGCATGAACCAATCTTTGAAAATCTTGAAGTCGGGAGTGTAGCTTCGAATTACCGATGTGCTGAATTCAATCTATTTGTGTTTGATAACTCTTTTGGAATTTGGCCGTAAGGCACAAGTGCAACCTGAGATTTTACACATGAATTCTTGAAATGCTTTGAAGGTGAAACGTGGAAATGGATTTATGAACTGACATTATGTTGCTGAAATTTTGTGAATGGATTTCTTTGACATAGAAATGGCATATGATTTCAAAGCCTGCTGTTGTTGCATTGAAAGTGTTTTGGTATTGAAATAATTTAAGATGTTAATGTTGTCGTTGGATCCTCGGGTCAACGATGCCTCGGGAGTTGGGAGACCCGAAGGCTCAAATGAGTTGATGTCTTTTGGATGCCTGGGGTTCATAGTGCCCCAGAGGTTTTCCCCGGGAGCATCGAGATGCCTGGTGGTATGTCAGTACGTAATTTCGGAGGGTAGGGGTAACCATTTTCATGGTGAGCCCCGAAGATTTCTCGTGACGCCAGGTGGGGTGCGAGATGCCTAAGAGGTGTAATGAAACACGCTTTTGATGTCTGGTAGCCTAGTGGCTAAATGTCGGAGGCTTTCGTGACGCCAGGTTGGTTGCGAAATCCTAGAAGGACGCAAACATTGGTCCTCTGGGGGATGAAACCTTTTAAATATTAAAACTGATGGCTCTACTAAATGTGTGTGTGGTCTGGTTATAGGACTAAATTGTGTGGCATGGAATTGGACGTGTCATAACAGTTTAGCCCTATAATCGGGACTTTTGTGACTGAAATGATACATTCTGGTGTTGAAACTGCATTGCCATTGTTTTTCAAAAGTTTTATCGACTTAATGCATACTCATTCTTTGATTACCTGTTTTATCTATCTTGCATGGACTTGGATTGTGATGGCTTGCATAGTATAGCTTAGTAGATTTTCAACTGTTGGGTGGTTGTACTCATACCTTTTGGGGACTAACATTTCATACTAGACAAGATGCCTCTACTGCCCGCACCTCCCTGTACTTTCTATGGGATCCTTATTGATTTGCAGTGGGAACAGTTAGAGTATCACGATCACGATTCGCTTGGACTGACATTCATCCTGGTGAGGGTGATATTGACTATCGACACTGGCCTACCCTTGGGGCCCGTGCATTAGGAGTTCATTGTCTTGTATGTTCGGAGGAACGAACGTACTCTGGGGCCGCCGCCACCACCACCAAAAGATGATGATGGGGAAACAAGTGGTGTGGAGTGACCACGATGGGGAAACAAGTGGTGTGGAGTGACCACGATGGGGAGGACAGCAGAGGAAGGAATTTTTGAACACCGACACTGATTGATGGACTTTATGTATATGACTATTGGAAAAGATGTCGGTTATCTTTTGAAGTATAGTCGGGTATAAAAAACTACGGTTTTTTGGTGTACTGACTAAAAATGTCCATCTAGTTTAAGTAAATAAAAGTGTTCGGCTTTAACTTATAAAATGCTTAGTTGGTGTGCATTGTTTCTAAATATAGGGAAAGAGTTGTTGGATACACTTTCGTCATACTTTTGCGTAGTGACCAATCAAGTATATGAAAGAACCCCCATATGACTTCTCGGAAGTCCATTGATAAAGAAAAGGGATATCCAGGTAGAGGAAACAATGTGGTGACCCTAACGGATTGGGGGCCGTCGAAGGGTGTCATAACAGTCTCTGCCCAATCTTTCTTAACAGGTTTCCAAACCATAGGACATTCGTTCTCAAAGTGTTCTGGGCTGTTATACTTAAAACATTTGAGAGCACTTCAGCCAACAGGTTTTACAAAGAGTTTTTGAAAATGATTTCTATAAAAGGCTTTTGTAAGTCTTTATTTGATTCTTTCCTTTACTTTTGGAAAATCAATTAGAGGAATGATTTCAGAAGTCATTCCCAAGCCCGATTTGTTGAAGTAAGATCTTTGTACTGAAATAATCTTTTCCAGCTTCTCAAACTCTATTGAAAATCTTTTGAAATATTTGAGATGTAATTTTTCAAAAATGTATTTTTTTAAAAGAGAATCTGTATTTTCTTTTAAAAAAAAAAAAATTTTGTTCAAAATTTCAAACTTTTCTTTCCAAGAATTTTCCTGTTACTTTAGTGTAGAATTCTCCCTTTTTTAGCTCGGAAATCCTCTTAAAAGAGGTTTTGAGACTAAGACAAAATTCATCAATGTATTTTGAGACTTTAGTAGGAATTTTTAAATTACTTACCTCGAATTCGCTATCTCGAGTCTAAGTCCGATTCTGATTTTGCCATTAAACAGATATTGGCATAATCTTCATCACTTTCTTCATATTCAGTATCACTCCATGTTTCTGCTTTGAGAGATTTTCTATATTTCTCAGCTTTTCTCTTTTTTTTCTTCAATAGTGGATAGTTGGGTTTGATATGTTCCTTTTTCTTGCATTCAAAGCAGATCACATTTTTTTTGGTTTCATCATTCTTAGTTGATTGTTATGAAACTTTTGAATGCTTTGTTTCTTCCAATTGAACCTTCTTCCCTTTTTGTTCAATTTCCCGAACCTCTTTATCATAAGTGCTAGCTCTTCATCGTCTATATCTTCTTTAGAGTCTGTAACATCAGAATCATCGTTAGAATTTAGGGCAATTGACTTCTTACCTTTGGAATTTTCTTCCTCATTGATTTGCTTTATTTCATAAGACTGAAGTGTCCCAACCAGTTCATCTACCAAAAGTGGCATGATTCTTTGTGTTTCCCTTATTGAGTCTTTACGTGATTCCAATCTTTGGAGAGTCCACGCAACAATTTCTTGACTTTCATTGGTTCTGAGATCAGCTGTCCCTAATACTCTAGACCGTTTACAATTTTTATAAAATGACTAAACATATTAGTAATAGATTCTACTGGCTTCATCTTGAAGGCTTCATATTATCTGAGTAGAATATTGATCCTTGTTTCTTTTACTCGATCAGTTCCTTCATAGGTAATGTGTAGCCTATCCCAAATTTCTTTGGCTGTTTCACAAGAAGATATTTTGTTATATTCGGTAAGAGATAAAGCACAATATAAGGAGTAAATTACTTTAGCATCAAGATCTTGTCTATTGGTTATTTCTTCTTGAGTTATCTCGTTAGTGTTTGCAACTTCTTTTCCCCTTTCTGAAACTGATGTAGCTTTAGGAATAACTCATTTTTCTACCACATCCAATTCCAGAGGATCTTTCGATGTTAGGATTGCCTTCATCTTGTTTTTCCATATGCTGTATTCATTTCCATCGAAATAAGGTGGTTTGGTGTTGCTTTGGCCTTCAACCAAACCTGGAGCCAACATACTAATCATAAATCTTTAACTCAGAAGTAAAAACACTTCAATTAAATGAGCACACTGGCTCTGATACCAATTGATAGGGCTAGTAAGAGCACAAAAAGGGGGGTGAATAGGTGATCAAAGAAGTTTTTGGCAAACTTAACAAACTAATTCGTCTTTTGAGAATAATAGACTGAAGATGTAAAAGACTATAAACAGTAATGTAATGCTACGAATTAAAGTAAAGAGATTAAGGAAAGAGAATTGAGACACAAGGTTTATAGTGGTTTGGCTTAGACCAAGCCTACGTCCACTCTTCCGCACTGACAGCCCACTGGCTGGATTTCACTAAGAACCAAAAGAGATTTTACAGTCTCACGTCCTTGATTCCACAGTGTAGAGACTCTGCTACACTTCCTCAAGGTCTCACAAGTATTTAATCTCTCTTTTGAGTACAATTTAAGCTCGACAAATGAAATAGCAAAAAACTAAGAGCTTTAGACTTTGGAAGTTTTCTTTCACGCACATATTTGAATAACTTGAGCGTCTTCCTTATATACTTCTCCATGCCTTTATAACCGTTGGCACCTTCCAAATGAGTTCTTCCAATCTACCCGTTGGATAGAATCAATTAAAGAGATCTCGAGTTGTTTAAGGAATGTGATGATAGCTCACCAATCCTGCTCACCCATACAATTAGGATGTAGGTTTTCATAAGTAGAATTTTCCAAGTATATTCGCCAATCAATAGATCTAATTATCCGAATGATATGAATAAGAATAATTGATCATGAGATGCTTTCTCCAGTCGTAAAATCTTTTTCAATAGTACGAACCAGATCCTTAAAGATATACTCACATCTGGACAAGTCTTCTTCATCGGATAAAACTTTAATTCGTCGGTCTAGAGACTATTAGTGAGGGTAGACTTTAAATCTTGAGTCTTGAAACTTGAGTTTTCAAACTTTGACAAAAGAGTTTGGAATTTGTCAGACTTTTAACACTTGAGTCTACAAGTCTTCAGACTAAATTAATGGAAATGTTTTGTCAACTTCTAAACAAATAAGGAAGTTTTCTCCAATAGTTACGAATCAAGAAAAGAGACCATCCTCACTAATTCTTTTTTCTCGTCCATCACAGGGAACTGAAAATGTTAGGGCACTCTGCCTTAACTTTTAGTGGCATACTTCAATCAAACTCACACCTGAAGACTTTAGGAGCATGCCAAACCTATAGTATCTTCAATTGGTTCATGCAGAAATTGCCAGAGATTTCGCTGACATTCTTCCAAATTTAATGTGGCTCCGTTGGTGAGGGTGCCCTCGACAGCTGCAAGTAACTAATTTTCACTTGGTATACTTAACCATTCTTGACTTGTCATCGAGCAAAGTTACAAAAGACTGGAAAGGCTGGGATCAAATGGAGGTAATTTACAATTCATTGCTATGGTGAAATCGTACGGTTTAATGTAACTATTTATGAAGTGAACTCATTCAAATATTTGTCCTATTTTGCAGATGATGAACTTGAGAGTTCTAGATCTCACAGAATGTGCTGACTTATTAGTCACTCCTAAGTTCTCTGGCTGCAAAAATCTTGCCATATTGATTCTGGAGCGATGTTCACAGTTGGTCAGGATAGATCATTCGATCGGCGACTTGCAGCACTTGGTTACCTTGAATTTGAAGTTCTGCACAGAGCTTAGCATGTTGCCGGTAGAAATGGGTCTCCTAATAGCTCTGAAAGAGCTTCTCATGGATGGGACTTCGGTACGAGAAATTCCCATCTCCATTGGTAATTTAAAGCAGCTTGAAACTCTGAGTGCCTCAAATTGCTTCTGCTTGAGTCAGCTACCAAGAACAATGTGTCACCTGATGAATATCTCACTTCTTTCACTGGATGGCACCAGAATCACAGCACTTCCCGATTCTGTTGGAGAGCTGGTCAGACTTAAACACTTGTCATTAAGGGAGTGTTGTCAAATAAGAAAACTTCCAAACTCCATTGGCAACATAGGGAGATCCTTAGCCGAGTTAGACGTGTCGGGGACAGGCGTTGTCAAGTTACCGCATTCGCTAGAAAATCTGCAGAATTTGAAGGTACTAAAAATGGATTCTTGTTTCTTCAGAGAGTTCCCTCCTGATATCGGAGAGCTAACCAGCCTCGAAGAAATACACGCCTGTTGGTGTCGTAGTCTCGAGGGGGGCATTCCAAGCGAGATTGGAAAACTACATAATCTGAGAATCTTGAGGCTGCAGCATTCTACTATTTCCAGCATACCGGCGGAGATCCACCAATGTTCCAATCTTAGAACCCTTGATTTACTTCACTGCGACATGATCAAAGAGTTGCCAGAGCTCCCCTCTAGCATAACGGTTTTGTATGTAGACAATGAACTGAAGTCGTCGCATCTACCATAGCTAGGAAAGCTATGCCACTGTGATGAAGACCAGGCTCTAGAGACCCTGGCAAAATGATGGCCTTTCCATTTACCTCATGTTTTCATTCCAGATTTGAATATGGATACCACCAACAAGATGTGTTTTTCTGAAGTTTGCAAAGTCGTTTAATCTGAAAACACGGTAACTTTATATGCGCGTTTATGTGTATGTACCCATGCCTATCGGTATATTTCGTTAATGACCGAGGCAAAAATTCCTAATGCAGCATCACTTCGGACCCATCTTGCAGGCAATCAGGAGCTTTGGGGGTCTACTAACTTGGGCGGTACCCAGATCAGCATATAGACTTTTATGATAGTCTCCGAAGATTGGTATTGCTAGTAAATACCTCGTCATCTCGTAATAGAAATAAGACATGTATATACATCTATATTTTTTATTTTATTTTTTTGGTTGTGTCCTAGAGAGTCCCTTTTCAAAAGGGAAAATTATACTAGTAATTCATAAAGTTTGGCCGAATATCCAATGTTTGCTTTAAACTTTTAATTTGTTTAATGTGATCCTTAATTTATTCCTAAGTATTCAATCTAGTCCTTGAACTTTCAATTTGTTTAATCTATTCTATCAACTTTCCATAACAAAGTCATCCCTTTGATACTATTGAAAAATTTCATAATTACACTATTAACCGGATTTTAGAATATTTTCTCATTTCAATCCATGTATCAAATCAACTATTACTTTTTAACTTCATTCAATGAGAAGGACAGAGATTTAAATATTACCTTAAACGGATTCGATCTGAAATGAGCGAATGTAATTGGGAGAAAGTAGAACGTGGACCTGATAAGAGCGTTGCCTGCGTTGCAATGGAGGTAGCAATGGGGACTGCTTGCGCACACAAGTATAATGACTTCCCAAATTCCTTCCCACGCAAGAAAGTGTGCGTTCTGGCATTATTCTTACCTTGTAGGATCAAGAAAAGAAACTGTTTCACTGGAAATGGTGTTTTACCAAAAACAGTGAAAAACCTTTCATCGAAGGTTGATCTTTTATTTTTATTGTTGAAATGGGGTTCCATGGCGATTCTAGATAGGAGTTTTGATTGGTTTCACAAGGAAATATGAATAGTAATTCTACAAGTGAAGTACTGAAAAATAAATAGGACATTGCATTATTAATAAAAATACATTGAATGTGTGTTCTTGATGATAGAGATCCTCTACAATGTTAGCATATTGCCACTTATATAGTCCACCAATTACAACCATTTAACCACGGTTACTACTACCAAGGCAATAACACATTTAATTCTGAGATTCTAGGCTTCCCATGCACGGGCCATTTCCATCCACAAGCGGTTACAACTCCAAAGGCTATCATAATACTCAACCGTCACTTGATATCTTTGTCTTCAATCTTCATCTCGATCCTTGTGTTCTCTTCTCTATCCAACACTCGGCCTAATTTCGATGGCCCCCTTGTCGTACTCTTCAACCATCATACTTTGCCGATCTCCTCTTAATTACTTGTCGATGTCAATGCTACTTTGTTGTCAACTGCTATATCACAGATGCCAATATCCATGCTATAAAATTGTCAATTGTCCAATGGCTCGATCATTGATCAATTCTCGCTCAATCGGCTAACCCCAATTGCACATCGCCTACAATGGGTTATTTCTTCTGACCCTCAGCAATCAACTTAAAGTTCTAGTGTCTCTTCAAGAATAAACACTAGATTTTAGATGCAACGGCAATACTCAGAGCGATTAACTTCTTTGAGCCTTGATTAAACCAATGAAGGACAAATGATGAAGTAGGTTGTCCAAGCCAACAGTCAAGACTAGACAAACCAGATCATCCATCCAAAACTAATTTACAACCGTTTCTATACATTTTATTAGTAGTGTGAAAATAGGAGAAAGGATTGGAGAGAAAAACCATGTGTCATTGAGACTGCACACATGTATTTATACTATATTGAAGTATTACAGAACAGGAAAACCCACAATTAAAGGATATTACACAATCAATATGCACATTTATATTCCTAACACTCCCCTCAAACTGGAGCATAAATATCATAAATGGCAAGCTTGTCATATATACACCTGATTCAGGAACCACTTAGAGCTTTAGTGAATAAGTCAGCTACCGATCATTAGTTCTAACAAATGCAGACTTGATCTCCCGGGACTATGGCTTTTCTAGAACAAAATGACCGTCGACCTATATATATGCTTCATCCTCTCATGAAAAACAGGGTACGAAGCAATGTGTCGCTGCTTGACCATCACAAAACATCAGTGACTCACGAGGACCAATCAAATTCAAAGCTGGCCTCTATGTTCTCTGTCTCTGTCTCTCTCTCGGTTTTGACATTTGTGCAGGCTGCTTTTAGATGGATCCACTTGCCCTCAGCAGTCCACTTGCCCTCAGCAGCAACAAACCATGCAGCAAACTTGGGAAGGAACGTTAGAATCCATCAAAACTTGGGGTCGGCGTATACAACCGCTTGGATCGAGAAATGCTAGACCGGCCGATTTTGGGCAGTTTTAGAATGCACTTTTGATTCCTCATTCTAGGGTGGGAATCGAATTGCCTGGAGCAATTTCTATATTTTTATTTTTTAAATAATTAAAATGTAAATCTAAATCCTAATCTCCTCTTGTGCCCTAGCTTATTTCATCATTTGAAATTCTTTGTTTTTTTAATCTTTGTTTTTTTTATATTGTTGCACCAATTCATAGAACTTGACCCTTTTGTCTCTTGTTCCTTTCTTTACTTTAGTTTCTTCTTTAATTCACCAATTTTACTTTCCTTGCTTACTCGCTTTGAGTCTGTCATTAATGGAAAAGAATCCATTTAAGTCTTCCTCCTTTTTTTGAGCTAATCCTTACAATCATGGTCCCATCATCTCTTTGTCTTCCTTGCAAATCTTGGATGGAATCTCAGTTTCGAATTGCGACATGGATTAACAATTCAATTAATCCAAAATTTCCGGTTAAGATATATGAATCCACTAGTTATGTTGGACCTAGTTGGGAACTAAACAAGATTGATCACAAGGCTAGGTGGTCCGGTTCCTAATTCCTAGGTTGGACCAGATTGAATCAGGAAATGAACACCCCTAATCAAAACTATACCTTTCAAAATGGATTATAGGCTGATTTCTTAACCTACATTTGATGGGTCGAGTTGTTATACAAATTAATTATATTTGATAAACAAGTTTAAAATGGTAAAACTCAAGATATGGGTATTGAATGAGTTGATAACTTACTTAAACTCAACCCACCTATATAATTCTCTCTTCACTCTCTCTCCCCTTACTCAATCTCACTCTCGCTCACTTTGCGCTCTTACTTTGGTTTAGTTATGATTTTTCTTATTAGTTTAGATATATAAGTGTTTTAGCAATATGAGATAGGTATAAGTTACTACAAAATAGGTCAAAGTGGGTTAACACATTTCAATTTGAGTCGGATCATTTTCAACCCGATCATCCCATTTGATGAGTCTAACTAGAACTTTAGATATTTCTATGCCATGAATTTAGGTCAAGTCAGGTCCCCTTGGAGTATATCAATTTCCAGTAAAAAATAATTCTCAAATTTAATCGAATGGTTACCTATGTACCTTTATTTTTATAAATACCTTTTCACTATACGTCGAGGCAAACCTTGCATTTAAGAGGCCAGATTGCCCCTCCCTGCAAAATCATCTTAGCTTCTTACTTCGGGTTCAAGTGGTTTGGCTTTTAGTTAGTAATTGAGCAGATTGAGTGGGCATAAGAATTTATGACTGATGACTTTTTGAAAAATGATCATTTCGTAAATAGGAACGCTTGTGAAGATGCAAGCTTGTTCCCGAGAACTATAGTTGGGTTTCTCCTTGGTATTTTCACAAAAATTCCGTTTATTCCGCGAAATATTAATGATTTTGAAAATGTTTCCTAAAAATTATCGCATGTATCGCATACAAAAGTGATTAACTTTGTAAAATATTTTCATCACCAATGAAAATTTGGCCACATAAATTATTGTCGATGATGAAAATTATTCTCATTAACTAATTATTTCAACAAATACAAGTGATTGTTGTTAGGAAAATATTTTCTAAATTATTAGCCATTGGTAAAAAGTGAAGATGCTTTTGGTATTTTTCATATCCGCCCCCACTAAACCAAATACGGCGACTAGTGGGGCTCCCCCCAAGTGATTATATTTAAAAAAAAAAAAAAAAAAAAAAAAAAGGAAAAAATCACCAAAATCCTAAACTTTACCAAAATGACAAATTTACCCCAATTTTTTTTTTTTTTTTATGACATGAAAAACTCCAAATTTTGCTAATTGTGACACATTTATCCCACCAAAGGCATTTTCATCTTTTTTTTTTTTTTTTTTTTTTTTCTTCTTCTCTCTTCCCTTTGCCATGGCTAGTGGAGGAAAGTCGGACTCAAGTGAGGGCGGCCCTCGCCGCATGGGTGAGGGCCGCCTCGCCTTGGGTGTTGCCCGCCTAAGCGAGGATATCGTCGCTAGATTCGATGAGGGTGGCTGGCAAGGGCAACCCTTCTGCACTTAGGCAAAGGCAACCCTCGCCAACGTCGGCGAGGGTTGTCCCTCACCAAATCCGGCCCAAGCAAAGGCCACCCTTGCTAGATTGGTGAGGGCTGTCCTTGCCTCGGGCCGGGCAAGGGGACCACCGGGTGAGGGCGACCCTTGCCGGACTTGGTCGAGGGCCACCCTCGCTCGAGTCCGGCTTCCCTTCGCTATGGCCGATGGTGGGAAGAGAGAAGAAGAAGGAAAAGAAAAAAAAGAAAAAAAATTTAAAAGTAAAAGACGAAAATAACTTATAATTTAGGGTAAATGTGTCACATAGATATAAATTTAGGGTTTTTTATGTCATGAAAAAAAGTTTAGGGTAAATGTGTCGGGTTAGCAAAGTTTGAGATTTTTTATGTTACAAAAAAAAAAAAAAAAAAAAAAAAAAAAGTTTTGGGTAAATTTGTCACTTTGGGCAAAGTTTGGGATTTTTGGTGGCTTTTTCCCAAAAAAAAAAAAGAAGAAAATATTCCTCAAAATAATGTGTCAATTCTGGTTGTGGACATTGTTCTGGTTTCAATAGAGTTGGTGGAGGGCTATCGGTGTCCAGTCGTCCATGGTCGATGTTGTTTTCAGTAATAACTTATCATTATCTTCACGATTAACCCAACTTTCAACATCCTTGACAATCTAACGTCGCTCCTCGCCATTAGAGCACATATTTTGTTAACAGGTGTCTCCTAGATAATAGTTAACTAATTGATAAAGGAGATTTCATTATTTTCAATACACTGATTTTCTCATATTATGCATAATCAGTACTTTGAGAATTGAACTATCTAAATAAAATGCTTGAGACACTCATTAATAGTAAAAGTAGAGAAAGATTCCTAGTTAAATGATCTATCATAATTAGGGTGTTAGAATCGAATCGAAACCAAAACCAAAACCGAACATAACCGAACCAAAGTTTGTGCATTTTTGGTTTGGTTTGGTTTTCAGTCAAATAATTGAAAAGTAACCATTTTTTTTTTCCGGTTTGGTTCAGTTTTTGGTTCGGTTTGGTTAACCGAAACCTAACCGAATCAAAATTCTCAATACAACCACACAATTTAAAACCTCTCTTCTTTCTTACCCTTTATTTAGTTTGTTCCAATAAGTAAGGCAAAAATAAGAAAACCAAAAAACTGAACCGAACCGAACCAAATTGAACCTAACTGGGTTTTCAATTCAGTTTAGGTTAGATTCACACCTTATCGGCTTGGTTCGGTTCGGTTCGGTTCGGTTTTCTGAAAACCAGAACCGAACCGAACCATTGATACTCCTAAATTACATTCTTCTACCCACATATTCCTTTTATTTTCTCAGTGAAATTAGTTCTATTTGACAACTCAAAAAGAAAAGAAAAACTGAATAAATTGAAGGAAAGTCTTCAGACTCCTGAAGAGGAGAACTGTGCTTATTCAACAGGACCAACACCATGTTTAACTAAAGTACACACCTTGAAAATCAAACACAGATGGAGCTTTCTTGGGATGATGCAACGAAAGGGGTGGTCTCGGGGGTCCTTAGAGATGTCAGAGGCGCTTTACTGGATGGTTTTACCATGAAAGTTTCGTCTTTGTCGCCGATTCAGACGGAAATTTTGGCTCTAATTGAAGCTCTAAAGCGGTTTGAGCCGAGGAGAGAGAGTGATATGGAGGATCGAAACCGGCTGTGCTGAGCTAGCGGACAAACTTTAAGGGAAGACGCACGTGGAGCGGGAGCTGGAGACGCTGATTGAAGAAGCTAGGATTTGAATGGCCCAATTTAAGTCCATCTCGCTGGCCCATTGTTATAGTTCTGCAAGCAAAGTGGCTAATTGAGTCGCGAAGACCCATCGTTCAAATTCCCTTTCATCTTTTTGGGATTTTTTAATGTTTGGACACCTTTATATTGGGCTTTTTGTTTAAGAACTCTTGAATTTCAATGAATATCGAGAAATACTTCAACAGAAAAAAAAAAAAAAAAAAATCCCAAGACGAGAAGGAACATGCACGAACTTAAATCAAACACCTAAGAGTCAATTTGACTCTCAAGATTGCCAGATTTTTCCATTGCATGTGATGCACCCAAATTTCATCAATGATCTTGAGAAAGTACTCCGATAATGTTCCGTTTGGTAATATATTTGTAACACTATTTGTAAATTCTGAAAAAAGATGATACAATCATATAATCTGCTACTAGCCGATCAGGTATATTGACATAGTTTACCAATAGCTTTAGCAAATTACCACCGTCAATGTTCCAATAACTTACTAACTGTGAATATATATTTATCACTCAAAACTACATCATAACGATAGCTAGGAATTTGCTATCGGATTTGTCAATAGTAATTTTTTTATTTCATTGATAAATTACAACTAGTTACGTGCCCCTTGTAAAATCTAATAGCAAGGGTAATCTACTATTGATGGAAAAATTATTATTTTATTGGTAACTTATAAATGGTTGATTAGGTTGACAAATTGCCGGCAGCTATGCAGTGGAAGGGAAGGAGCCTAAATCGACCTCCTTATTTTCTTTTTTAAGAAAAGCAGTACAAAGAGATTAGACTCTCGAATGAGACTAAGCAGCCACCGAGACCGTTCCGACGCGCCTCTGACCCATTTTTATTAAGACCGAAAAGCTATCTTATCTGAAGTAGAGCCTAGTTGTTGTTGTCAAACAAATGATAGAATGGAAAATGTTGAAGAACCACCCACTAGTAGGGATATGGGTGGAGTCTCGCTCAGTAAAGAGAGTTGTAGATTCGTATAAAAGGAGAAGAGCCTTTATTTACTTGATATCAAATCTATTAGAAACTGTCCTAAGACATTCTAAACCTTGCCCACCTCACAATCGAATTTCCATAGCCTAGCTTCCTACTAGCAACTCAAAATAAAGGAAGGAAAACTTCCACTCGAGACACAGCACTTCTGACTCATTAGGATAGCTTTAAGCAAGGAACATTGTCTTGCGGCTTTTACTTGCCGTCAATTTCAAATATACTGCCAACATTACATATTTACCATCTGCGGAACAAACTGCTTCAATTTCAGAAATCTGCCAAATCAGTATATGGAGTCAATGCCAAAATGCTTGAAACATCCTGCAATTGGGTTAGTCCATCGAAGTATATCCCTATGACATGCTTCCCACAATCGTCCTATAAACGTTCGGAAATCGTAATCGATGGTCTCTGCTTTGCAGCTAGAGACAGGAGAACAAATGACAATGGACTAACCAAGAGGGCTGGTTACAGGTCTAGAGATGCAGAATATAATGTACAGCAGTATTATTCAACATGGAGAAAGCAAAATCTACACTTCATATAAGTCCTGGATGAACAGGATGATAGGCCTTCCTTCCATCAACTGAAGAGACCTTGTTACACAGCATCAAGAAGAAGAAAAATCTAACAGAAGTTTGGAATAAGAACAGGCAGAAATCACAAGGGAAGGCGCAAGGTGCGGCGCGCTTGCTTTTCAAGGTTGACAAAACGGCACTTCGCCCTTCGTTTTCTGTCTAACCATCGCACCCACGTAATGCGATGCTGTTGATCCCTCTCAGTTTATCTTCACCAGTGCCCTTGATCTTCAACTCGTATGTCGTCCTGAAGAAGTTCAAAACCGAACTCCCTACCCAATCCAATCCTGGAGTAATCTGAAGAAATGTTGATTCCGAATCATCAATTCAATATTTACTTGGAACATGAGCTACCACCTATTTAATGTTTCAGCAGGCAGATATGTTGAAGTAACACAATCTCTTGATTTGAATTACCATTGATCAAATTACCGACTAATCAATAGGACACTAGTAGCAAGAAATGGCTCATTCAATCATGGTTAATCGGTTTGACATTTAACTAGTAGCAAGATTGCATAAGAAGAATTTCATATTCGCAAGAAAATTACTTAAGTATTTACGTATCACAAGCATGTTTTTGCCTTTAGTTTCATGGAAATCTTCATTGGAGCATGATACATATTATGCAATGGGAGTAAGCATAAAAATGTAAAAACAGAGACGTACTCAAGTGTCAACTTAGCACTACAACATGTTGTGTTACTTACAAACTAAACTTTCTTTCAATAACTTATTAGTTTTCCATGTTTCCTTTTACAGGTTTTACTTAACACATGGTCGACGTGTCTGATTCTATTATGCAAATTTAATTTCTCCAAAAAATCCCTAATAACGAACAATTCTGGAAGCCTGGTACTTTCAATGCCCGAAAACAACAAACCTAGACAATTTGGATATGCCTGCTTACTCACATGAAGCATTGCAATATTACTTCTTCTTACATCTAAAGATAAGATAAAAATTTTAAACTTCATTAGAACACAGGTGTAGATTGCATTGAAATAAGAAAATTTTATTTCAGGCAATTGAGATTCTCAAGATTTCTCCATTTCCAATCCGGCATGACTGTAACACAGTCCTGAAATTTGGAGCATCAGGTTTCTCACAGAATTTCGGAGCCACATACTAATAAAAGTACTAGCATGTAAATTCTTATGCCACGAAAATTTACCAAGTCCAGGTTGGTGAATCCATCAACTTGTAGATCAAAGTTTTTCGCAAATAGTTTTTGCTCTCAACAGAAAAAGAACTGCTAGAGTTGGTTCATGCTGATTGTTTATAGATCAATGAGGTATCATCCAGTGCATTAAACTGGGTACTTCAATACTGACCACATTTTAACAGTCCATGTGATAATTATTGCTTGAATCTCATCTTTACCCCAGGGAAGAGGCACAGATTAAGTAGAGTATGACAATGGGAAAGAGAAAAGTCGCTGCAGAATACAGGTAAAAAGAAATGAAGAGAAACAACTAAGTTGAAATATTCACCTTGGAGACACTGTCGAATAAGGTCTACCAATTGTAGATGCAGAGAAAAAGTGCAGTACTTACCTTGGAGAAAGAAATAAACTCCAACCTCTTTCAATTGGTAATGGAGAGCATCCTTGGAGCTTGCTGTTAAGATCATAACATACATCAACCACCACGTTGATATTGGTACAGACAATCACAGCGCCTCGAGCAGCAACTTTCACAGTGCCTCTCATGGGTTGATCCTGAATGCTGCAAAATTCTATTTCCTCAATTTCCAGACTTGTGCACTTTGATAGGTCCGGCAACCTATTAAGAGAATGGCAATCAGACATGGAAAACCACCTCAATAGTGATGCTTTTTCGAGACCATCAAGGTTCTTAATATTGCAGCCAGATATCTTCAACACTTGCAGGAACTGTAGGTTCCAAAGACCAAGAATTTCCGATGCATGGCAGTCACAGAGCTCCAATTCGGACAGAGTTTTTAGATTAGAGAAATCCACCCTCTGGCTGCTGCAATTCTTGATAACCAGTTTAGACAAGCTTGAGGGAAGTTGTGGGAGCTCTTGCAGGTTTATGCAGGACAAATCAAGTTCTTTAAGTTGAGTAAGATCTTTAAAATCTTCTGGTAGACTAGTAACATTTGGAAGGGACAGGTCTAGGGTCTCTAAGTTATATAAACTTGATATCCAGCCAAAGCTTTCCATTTGGGACTGCTCAAAGGAAGATATGTCCTCATCAGGATCATTAACAAATTCCAGAACTTTCAAATCTAACAAATATGAAAAATTATGAACTATCCTCATGTCTTTGGTTCCCCAGCGCAAACTCACTAAACTAGATGGTAATTTTGGCAGAGTCTGAAGTTTGTCACAGCATAGCAAGTGGAGAGTGTGGAGATGAGAAAGCTGACAAATGCTCTTGGGTAGGCTACTAATCAGGGTACCTGATAACTCCAAGATTCTCAAAGATGATAACCCTGAAATGTCGCACAGAATTTCCCCATTCATACTCCAGCAGTCAGAAAACGTTGTGAGTTGCAACTTCCCTAGATTTTCAATACCTTTAGGGAATGTACTTATGGGAGTATTATTCATTCTCAGCACCTCCAATCTATCCAAATTTTTTATGGATTCTGGCTATACCTTAATTCTGGTGTTTGACAGGTCCAGTTTCTGTAGTGACTTAAGCATCCCAATGGAGTCTGGAAGTGCAGTTATCTGCCGACAATCTCTTAAAGAAAGCTCTGCAAGTCCCTCCAACAACGTAACAGAATTTGGGAGTCTTGGGATAATGGACTCATCCAGTGCAAGATATGACAGAGACCTCAAACAACCAATAGACTTGGATATTTCAGCCAAATTTTTGCAGCTGGAAGCACTGAGAGTTTTAAGTTTCTGCACAGACCCTCTTAAGAAACGAAGGTGACGTATGGAAGTTTTATCAACCAAAAGCTCTTTCAAATTATCCAAGGAGCCCATCCCCTCTGGCAGCTGGAAAATCGGAGTGGACTTGATGCTCAAAGACTTCAAAATTTTCAAATTACCAATGGTTTTGTCAATAAATAGCAAATTAGAACATCCTTCAAGAATCAGTCTTTCTAATTTGCTATCAGCTGGGAAGCATGGTGTTTAACGTAATTGACTGCAACCGGTTAGGTCCAAAACTTTCAATTTGTTTGCCTTCTGTGGAACAAAGAGATAGAATAGGTTCAGTTTCTATTAGCTAGTCATCACAAAAAATTGAAAAAGGAACGTGTCTGATACCTCCATTATTTGAGTCCAGCCTTCCCGGTCATCTGCCACTGCGCTCAATGACAGATCAAGAACAACCAAGTTCTCTGGGCATAAAATAAGAGGTTCAGAGCTCTTATGGTACCCTCGCCAATGAAGCCAACTTAATTTGCAAAGAAGACCAGTAAAATTTCCTCTCATATTAGCTCGATCCAAATTGAGGAACCTTAATTCTGATAGTGGACTAAATTCTTCAGATGTGAAACAGTCGTCGGATCCTTTGTCAAAGGTGAGACCAAGGGCTTGAACTCTTGGAGTACCCTAGAAGTAAATGCATCGGAATTGAACTTTGTCATAGTCTGTCTCTGTTTTTAACATTTCTACAAATTGAATGTTTAAAAGGGAACTGCGTAAACTAAAAGAAAAATCAACTGCGGGTAAAAAAAAATAGTGCTAGTTTTCGGGTTTACCTCCCTCATCCATATGGTGGATAGGGCTTCTTCGTGCATCCACAACCTACTTCGTTTACAAGGGATTGGATTTTCATTTTTCACAATACTTCTGCCTAGAGTTCTCAGCAGATCATGCATCAATAGCTCGTTGTTTTCTCCAATTTTCAATAAAGACAGGACACAAAGAGAGTCGATCCCGATCTGAGGATTAAGATCACAGTTGTCCCACATGTAAAAGGCAATTCTCCTATCCTTTCCTATCAGAAAACATGCTATGTCCAGAAATATGTTCTCTAAATTTTCATCTAAAGCATCGTAACTGATCTTTAACACATGTTCAACTTCCTTATGCGGAGCTTCTTGTAATGTATTCAAGGTTTCTCTCCATATACCCTTGGGTTTCTTAAACAAACGTGAACCTATCACGTCAAGTGCCAAAGGAAGTCGCCCAAGAGCCTTTATGATGTTCATGGAAAGGTTTTCAAAGCCCTTGTCAGGAAAATCCCTTCTAAAAGCCCGCTTAGAAAACAACTGGAGAGCTTTTTCTTCTTTCATTGGTCCAACCTCATAGGTTTTCAGCCTCTTCGAGGCTCGAAAGGACGTCGCTGTTTCTAGAAGTCACAATAATCCTGCTTCTTGGACCAAACCAACTGAGCTCCCCTACAAACACATTGAATTGGTTGACATCTTCCACGTTGTCAAGAAAATGAGGACCTGCCTATTGTCAAATCCATCAGCAAGATATTCCATAGCCTCATCAGAACATCCGAAGTCTGCACTTCTTTTACGGAGATCTGAGATTAATTTATTTTGCAAGGATAAGATCCTGTCATGTTGATCTAATTTTGGAATTTGATCAAGAAAACTATAACCTTGAAAGTGATTATATAGTTGATTGTAAACAACTTTTGCAAGAGTAGTCTTGCCAACCCCCCAATACCATATATTCCAAGGACTCGAACATCGCTGCCACAAATTTCAATTACTTGTCCATTGCGATGCACAATTCCAAGCTTTCTCATGATCTCTTGCACGTGATGGTCGAATCCGACTAAACAATTTGTCACAGTTAGTCGATGCTTCTTCAGCTTTCGCAGAACAATTGGGATGAGTTCATCTATGAGCTTGGAATGATATCTACAAAATTCAACGGAGACATGGTGAGAAAGTGAATCAGAACAACAATCATCAAAACAGAATGCGCAGAGTGGGACCAGGAAGCAATGCACATGAGGCAAGAACAAAGGAGGCATTTAAATGCATTTTCCAAAAGATCCCAAATTAAAATGAAAAATTATCTAAAAATTCATAAATCTATTGTACTTTTGCCAATTCAGTCATAAACCTTTTAATTTTGCTAATTAAGTCTTAAACATTTTCACTTCTTGTCGAATCAATCCATCCAGCCAATTTTGGCCGGAAAATGATGACGTGGACACTAGCGGTGCCACGTAGGACCGCCAACACTGATGTGGACAATTTTAAATAATATTTTAATATTTTTTTCGAATTTTTATTATTTTTAATTTTTTTTTTTCAGTTTTTTCCCTTTTTCCTTTTTTTTTTTTTTTTTGGCTTTTTTCTTGGCCTTTTTTGGTGGCTGGCCACCAGCCACAGGCGATGGCTAGCCACCGGCCACAGCTAGTCGGTTGGCCTCACCCCCATAGGCGGGGCGGCCAAGCGAGGAGGAGTCAGCCTAGGGAGTCCTACTTCCTCGTCACTAGCTTGGGGAGGGTCGCCCGCCTAGGCGACCCTAGTCCGGCCGCGCCGGGTGAGGGCTCCCCTCGCGGGGCTCCTCCTCGCTTGGTCGGGTCTTGCCTCGTGGCGGGCAAGGCCGCAGGTTGGCTGTGGCCGGTGGCCGGTGGCCAGCCATTGGAAAAGGCAAAGAAAAAGCCAAAAGGAAAAAAAAAAAAAAAAAAAAGGAAAAAGGGAAAACAGAAAAAATAATAAAAATTTTTAAAAAAATAAAATATTATTAAAATTTCTCCATTTCAGCGCTGGCAATCCTACGTGGCACCACCAACATCCATGTCAGCATTTTCTGGCCAAAATTGGCTAGATGGATTGAATCGGTAAGAAATGAAAATGTTTTTTTTTTCTTTTTCTTTTTTCTTTTTTTATGCTGGAGGAATCGCCTTGGCCGACAGCCGTCACATAAACCCCCGGGTGTCACTAGCGGGAGACCATCACCCCAAAGCATCACGCATCAATCACCTAATAGCCCACCAGCTTTCTTGCAACTTGCGTCGCAGGGGCTTCGAACTCCCGACCTCTCCCTCAAAGGCTTGAAGCCTACCCAGAGCCACCACAGCCGGTGGTGTGAAAATGTTTATAAGACTGAATTAGCAAAAGTACAATAAGTTTAGGACTTTTTGGACAATTTTCCCAACATTAAAATGGTCTTACTTGGTCTAAAAGCCAAACGGTTAAGTGGAGTTGCGAAACAATTAAACTTGAAAATGAAGAATAATGTCAAAGAGAGCATGATTAGTTTATGATCCAATACAACAATTTTGTAAGTCGATTTTAAATTGAATTGGATTACCCGTCTGTTACAAATCCATTTAACCTTCCAATCTCTTTGAGAGCCAGCTTCCACTCCTGGATGGTCTCACTATCGACCCCCTTCATCTCGTGTTCGAGAAAGCTCTTCTCAAAAGAATTCTTCTGGTCCTTTAAGTCCGAGAGCTCAATCTCATAGAAAATGGGAATGGTTTGTCGACTCATTTTTCACTTGCACTCTAATATTTGGACCAACTCCATGAGGCAGCTTCTGCTGGAAGCATAATCCCCGGAGATGATGGGAATCAAAACCTTCAACTGTTTGATCGGTTCAATCAGTGCGGGCTTGATCGGTTCTTCGACAGGCAGTTCCTCTTCATCTTGAAAGACATGTATCCCAGCATCTGTCAATCTTTGGTAGAGGAAATCTGTAAAACCATAGCGAGTATTGGGTCCTCTAAAACTCAAGAACACTTCATAGTTGTTTCCAGCCAAGTCAGAACTTGATGACAAGGACGAAACGGGTGATTCCTGTCAAGTGAGTAAATTGAGTTTATCACAATCACCGTACAATGTCGAATACACCTATTGTAGTTAGAAAAGAAGTACTGAAATTCTGGCAGGGGAGAGATTGCCTCAATTTATGCAGTGAATATGATATATATCCATGGTCTTCAAATGCTTCTCGTTAAGCTAATGTAATAATGATAGAGTATGATGATGATATGCAAATTTCCAGGCCGAAAGACTAAACACAGAGAGAGAGAGAGAGAGAGAGAGAGAGAGAGAATCAAGACGCGAAGTCAAAGAATCTCACCGGAGTAGTCCTCCGCCTCTTTAGAAAAGCAGCAGCATCGGGACCGGCCCGAGTTATCACATTCCCAAGCAGTATTCTGAAGCGACGAAAGCATCGCAGTCCTCGATTTCATCTTCTTTCTTCCTCAGTTATCTTCTTCCACTGGTACGGGTGTGAGTGGGACGAGCTCTCGAGTGAAACACCCATGGGCCACTTTCCTCGATCCATGTTGACTCCGATTTTAGAAAAAGACTTTTAGGAGCATTAAAAACTTACGACCCATAAAAAATTGAACCATCCTAAATGTTTTGCGTTAAGTGCGTCCGGTAACATGTCAATCAACTTTATTGGTGGGACACATCAATAATTCCACCTGCCCTTGCCGCACCGAGGTGGAGAACACATAAAAACTTCTCATAAACAGAATTTTTTTTTTTTGAAAAAGTACAACTAAACAGTCAATTTCTATAAAAGGAAAAAACGACATAAATACCTTGATTCAATATGCAATATAATAATTAAATTTTTAAATTTATTTAATGATCCATAAAATTTCATTATGTATTTAATTTAGTTATTGGACTATATGAAAATATTCAATATTGTCATTGAACTTGAATTAATAGAAAGGTAACATATAGTTCATGGACCAAATATGTACAACAAATTTAGAAATCATATTAAATAATATATTGTACATTAAACCAAAGTTTAGATATCATTTATATTAAATTCCAATAAAAAAATCAAAGAGAGTAAATGACATGTCATAGCGACTAGGAAGTAGGGGTGAGCATATGAGACCGATCGAACTGGGACTCACTTAGATTGGTTGGTTTGGTCCAAATCCCAGATACATCGATCCGGTTCGCAATCCAAAAAAAATGAAATCAGTGATTTTTGGTTCGATTCTCGATTTCAAGGAGAACCAGTTAGGACCAACTTTTTAAAAATAATAATAAACCCTAAAATAGTAATAAATCTTTTATTTTTGAAACTTTAAAAAATTGTTTTTGCTAAGCGATCGATTCTATTGACATTGATGATAGAACGGCGGTCAGGGGTGGCTGGTGGGTTGTGGGCGGTAACGACGACGATCGGTCGAGCTTCGTTCTCCAATGATACGGCCATCATGGAGCGATTGCTTCGGGTCATCCGAGGCCTCACGACATTAAAATGACATTGTCTCTCTTTGATTTTTTTTTTTTTTATAATTTCTTTTTGGCCTTAGAATAATATTTAAAAAAAAAATTGGCTATTTTATTTTCCTAACGATCACCAAGCCTTGTCGGCCCCATCAACCATTCTCTCTTTCCGACTCTTTTTGCCTTATCATTTTATTTTTCAAAAAGAAATTGGGAGAAATGGAAACATTACCATGTAGGTCCATAACTTCTTGTTTCCGGGAATAATTTCTAAAAATAAGCCAATTTATTCTTTTTTTTTTTTTTATTTTTTTTTTTTTCTTGCTTGTTGCGGCCTTGGGTGGCTGCTTGCCAACCGTCAGCCACCTCTAGTCGACCATGGCCATCGTCGCCGATCGTTGCCCCACCAACGGCGACAATCGCCGACCGCCACCCCACCGGCGGCGAGCATCGTCGCGGCCGCACTTTGGAAACATGCTTTAAAAAATTGGGATTTGGCTTGATTATCTTGCATGCCGCCCCTCCGAAATTTTCTGAAAAGTCAATTTCAAATTATTATGAATCCATCTATTGGACCAGGGAGTCAAAATAAAGGTGTCATCTTTACTTAAAGTGCTATTTATTCACTTAAAATCTCCATAATATCCAATGAATATATGGTTTCTTTAATATTGTATTTGGGATATTTTCAATTTAGAGCTTGAACTAGCCTACATAATTTGACAATCCAAAGTGATATCTATTTTTGGAGTGCTGATTTTCAAGGACAATCTGGTCCAAGGTGCTGAAGCTTTTACTGGTACAGCACCGTTCGTGTTATGGGTAAAAAAAAGCTTGTTTTCAATGTTACAATCATCAGCATTAGATGGCGACTTAGGGAAGACGATATCCGTTTTTCTTCTTTCATGTTGCCAAATTTGTTGCTTAGAGCCCTTCGGGCAATGAAACAAAAACCTGGATAAAATGCGATTATTGCGAGTCTTAAAATTGGTCTAGTCAGTTCTTTGTCAAATCGGATTTGAGTAGGGCCAACATATGGTAATTAGGTGTATTTCCTCTGGTGAGGCCACAAAAATGGTGATATACAATGCCCAGGGTTTGTTAATGTCTCCGGTTTTTGTAGGAGGAAGAGAGTGCGCCGACTGCATCAACAGACCTATCGATGTTTTGGCACCCATCGTTGGTTTCACGTGCAGAGAGCAGCGCACAAGAACAAATGCACGTACCAGGAAAGACGGAGGAACTCCTGACTCCATTTGAGGTAAATTCCTGTTGGTAGACTAACCATATGCCTGAAGTTTGAATACTTGGTTTGGTTGCATTCGGTGTTGACTGTACTGAAGTTTAAGTACCTGGTTTATTAGTATTCCTCCTGACGGCGAAGATGGTGGAATATACTTGGTTTATCAGTGGGGACTGCACTGAACTTTAAATACTTGGTTTATCAGAGGTCACCAGGGTTTCTGTTGCTTGAAGACCAGAGAGAACTTCAGTTTTTTTTTTTTTTTTTTTTTTTTTTTTTTTTGGTGACGTAGGGAACCCCGCACGGCCGGCAACCGGAGATAAACCACTGGGGGCGACACGTGCTAGCCACCACACATGTGCCACCGGGTAAGTCGCCAAAGGGCTCAAAGCTAGCCTAAGTTGCAAGAGCTTCGAATACTAAACCTCATCGATGGAAGTTTAGCGCCTACCCAGCTGAGCCACTGCGGCGGGTGGTAGAGAACTTCAGTTTTTATCACAGATATTTGGAAAAATTTCATATCGTAGGAGATATATAAAGAATAGCTTAGAGCCTATTATTTATAATATTTTTCGTTTTAAGTGAAACGAATGGTTTTACTTGGCATATTTTATACATAATGTATTCCACTTTTTTGCCCATTTCTTACTTAATACCAATCCTTGTGAAGCTGAATTCTGCGATTTGCAAAATTCACAGTGAAGATAGAATATTAAAGGGATAAGTGTTCTAGAACTGGTCGAGAAAGTGCAACTCAGTACTAAAATTGGTCAATTTGGTGCAACTAAGTCATTTTGTTAACTCCGTTCAATTTGGCTAATGAAAAATGTTGACGGCACATTTTTTATTCATTTCACTCTCCTACGCAGTGTAGAGCTTAAAAGAAAAGGTTTGTGTGCAAAAATGTCTCTGTTTTGAGGTTTGCCCCAAGTTTCCAAGCCCTAAGAGAGTTTTCTTCTCCAGTTTTCTTCACTTCTCCTACTTCGTGGTGTTTTCTTCTCAAGTTCTCCTCACCTATTCATCAGTTTTTCTGATCCATGCCTCCATGGTTTAATTCTTGTTTGTCGAGTCTGTTTCTTGTTCATCAATCCTCCTATTCTTCATCTGAGTGTCCTTCTTCTCCATCGAGTCCCCAAATTTCCTCTTTGTTCAAGTGTTATGATGTTGAGTCCTCGCGCAAGAGCTTTATGAGGTTGACGGCACTGTCGGGTCCTCTTCGTCCTAGCCCGACGGTGTGAATAAAGGTGTCAGGAGCTACTACATCAGGCTTAATCCCCTTTTCTTGTATATCTTTCGTCCCGATGGAGGCATGTGAACTCATTTGAGGTGTTTTCTCTTGTGGATTGAATAGGTCTGAAGTTTGGGAGTGATGTCGATGAGTATATGCACAAACGCAGGAAGTTCTTGCGATCTCACTAGTCTTAGCAAAATAAGAGATAAGATCGTCCAAAACAAATTTGAAAAAGGACACAGATTGCTCACATGATTTTGTTTGGGTTAATTAAGGCGGGAGCAACTATATTTAATGCTCAATTCTGCGGTTATCTGCTTTGAAAACATGCTAGAAAAAATTGGGGATTTGGCTTGATTATCATGCATGCCGCCCCTTCAAAATTTTCTGAAAAGTCAATTTCAAATTATTATGAATCTGTCTTTTGGACTGGGGCGTCAAAATAAAGGTGTCATCTTTACTTACAAGTGCTATTTGTTCACTTAGAATCTCCAGAATATCCAATGAACGTGCGATTTCTTTAATGTTGTATTTGGGATATTTTTAATTTAGAGCTTGAACTGGCCTACATAATTTGATGATCCAAGGTGCTATCTATTTTTGGAGTGCCAATTTTCAAGGACAGTCTGATCTGAGGTGCTGAAGCTTTTACTGGCACAGCACCATTCATGCTATGGGTTAAAAAAGCATGTTTGAAGTGTTACAATCATCAGCATTAGATGGTGACTTAGGGAATACGGTATTCGTTTTTCTTCTTTCATGTTACCAAATTTGTTGTTTGGAGCCCTTCGAGCAATGAAACAAAAACCTGGATAAAATGCGTTTGATTGTGAATCTTAAAATTGGTGTAGTCATTTCTTTGTCAAATTGAATTTGAGTAGGGCCAACTTGTGGTAATTAGGCGTCCTTCCTCTGGTGAGGCCACGAAAATGGCGAAATACAATGCCCTGGGTTTTTTAATGTCCCCTGTTTTTGCAGGAGGAGGAGAGTGTGCCGGCTGCATTAACAGACCTGTCGATGTTTTGGCACCCATCGTTGGTTTCGCATGCAGAGAGCAGCGCACAAGAACAAATGTGCGTACCAGGAAAGATGGAGGAACCCCTGGCTCCATTTGAGGTAAATTCCCGTCGGTAGACTAGCCATATGCCTGAAGTTTGAACACTTGGTCTGGTTGCATTTGGTGCATACTGTACTGAAGTTCAAATACTTGGTTTATTAGTATTAGACAGCAAAGATGGTGGAATATTCTTGGTTTATCAGTGAGGACGGCACTGAAGTTTATACACTTGGTTTATCAGAGGTCACGGGGGTTTCTGTTGCTTGAAGATAGAGAGAAGAAGAAGAAGATCATGATGCAGTTTAATCTGGAACACTTATCCCTAAATTCATTTGAAGCAATTTGTTGATCCGAAGTTTAAGTTGAAATAGATGGTTTGATATTGTACTATTGGTACGCCAAAACCCTATTTCTCAATCCCATGCTCAAGCTCAACTCTATATAGCATATGCATTCGAGATTAAACTCGATTCAACTCAATTATTGATAACTTAGAAACTAAATCACATTTTGAAGCTTGAACTCCATCTCTAGTTCTCATAAAAAAAAAAATCAAAAAGGTAATATCATGCTTTCATTTTCCTAGACTCCTTTTAAATTATTAACACAGTGTGCAAGTCAAATGAGTGTAGTATTACAAAATTTGACACCTACAACATGTCATTGAAATCAGTAAAATAACCGCAAGCAAATATCAAATTATAAAGGCTGACCAATAAATGTATAAGAAAAACTCTTTCAGCTCTATTGCGTTTGCATAGCGCACCCCTATATACTTTTGTCTTTATTTTTGGCTCTTACGCTATAGATGATTCCCAAGATGTTTGATTTGCTAGTCATCGGAAATGGAACAAGAGAATCGCCTCATGTCCTCAACATCCTTCGGGACAATGCATCACATATCCACCCAAAAAACATCAACGGATGAATAATGCGAAATCCTCGTTTCCATTGGGTACTTGATTCCAAAATCTTCTCAAAGCTAAATCTGTAACTTATCAAAGTCATAAGATTCAAAAAACAACAAATTCAAAATCAAAAGAAGTTGACGTGCTCAGGAGTTACGATGCTCAACGTGCTTAGCCGTCACACAACAGCTATGAAACTCCTGAATCATCCATTTGATCACGTCACACAAATCACAACAAAAAGGTGAATACTTCTCATGAATGGACTTTCGCCTTTTCTGCGCAATCCAAAAAATTTGTCTAGATGTACTGAAGGACAATAGTCAATTTTTCACCAGCATCCATAAATAACTCTCTAGATTGTTCTTTGTACAGTTCCAATGCAATAAAGGAATAATTAAACAAGGTAGGTCCAGAGAGGGAGAGAGAGACACCCTATGTCCGAGAGAGAATGACTGCAACAAAAACAGTATGTTGATGTGTTCTCCTTTTTTGCATTCTAAAGCAATATTATCTGTAGCTCGGATATAAGGTTCAACTGCACATGAAAGAGGTCCTGTCATCGCTATAAAATCTTTTCTAGACTCGTCACATCTTGAAGATGCCGGAACTATACTATTTCTTTAATGAGCTTTCTCCAACAACGGGCACAAGAAGCTGTTTTGTTCTTTTCTTGCTGGACCTGAGACATTTATAACAAAAACAAATAGTTCGAATGTGGGCTCTACAATGACCACTGTACCTTTGGAGATAAAACTAACCTCATTCCTTAGAGTGTGGCTCATGACTCGATGATGGAGAGCGTAAACTGATGTTTGGAGATCTCTATTGTGTGTTATGATTGTCATCATCCTACAAAGCAAATAAGTGCAGGGAAGAGGATCAAGCATAATGGGTGCGAAACCAGCACAAGAAATCATGTTAGTGGTCACTACTTGAACATCACACAATTAACCTTCAATAATTTGAATTGGAGAAGGATTTAGAGGAAGCTTGGATCACAGAAAGTAATAAAATAAATGAACAGAGGAGCTCATAACTAATTTGTAAAGCATATCAAAACGTAGAGAAGCTTATTTGTTAAAACAGAATGAGCAAGACCTGATCGGCCACATTTCCCGTCACTTGAAAAAAATGCAGACGTGAACAGAGGAGCTCCATTTACTTCATTGCAAAAAACATAGTTGTGAGCGGCCAAAGCATCTTATAAACACCACAACCACTATTGAATGGCTGTAAACCAAGAGGCAGAGTTCACAAATCACAATCATTGCTGCAACCCAGTAAACTTGAGAAGTTCGGTCATGAAAATAGAAGCCTAACCTTAAGAGCAAGAAGAAGAAGAAATGCATTGGGGGCCAAAAATAGAGTAGTGTAAGGTTATCAGCGTATGGTATTAGGCAATCTAATAAACCCATACGTCAACAGAGACCATTTCCAAGCATTTGACTATGTCCCTCATCCACTCTCAAGTGCCAAAACAGGCAACATTTCAACTTCTCTTCAATATAAAAGATGCTATAACACTCCAAGATCTATACAGAGAAGGACAAGAGAGCTCAACAGTCACTATCTGGAAACATGGAAAGAAAGAGCAACACCCAGCAGTGACTAGTCAGGCATAATGCAAGAGAAGTAAACCCAAAACATGATTTAGTCACAGCAGAAAGGGAAAAAACATAGTAACAATACTAAATTTGTATTCCACTTCCAAGCTCCATCAAAGTGATCCTAATACCATACTCATCTTTCAAGTCTATCCACCTATATTCCCTTTAAAACCACCTTACCGTCCAATATCCAGGTCACTCAGTATTTAGTAAATAAAACACCTTTCACTATTTTAACGTTCAATGAAATTAGTACACCTCATGGCTCATGACATACTTACCTTGTCCAGATCTTGTGAGACCACTTCAAGTCCACGCATGCTGACAATTCTATATGATAGTAGCAGCTTTTTGAGCCTATAACTCTTGTACATCTCCATTTGTCTTCTGTAATTTCTCTTTTGTTGCTTTCAGTATCTCCTTCACCTTATGAATCTCTTCATCTTTCTCATTCTCCAACCTTATGTTCTCGGTTGGAAGACAACTAGATTCCTTCAACTTGTGAATCTCTTCATTCTTTGCTTTCTTTGACCTTAAGTTCTTGGTTGGAAGACAACTAGATTTGGAGGCCCTAAATCATTCAGGCATGGGTTACGCTCTAACATCAGGCCATCCAGGTTTCTCTTTTCCCAACATTAGAAAAACACTATTTTGAGGGGGTGTTGTTCTTTCCAAGTTCCAAATATACCTCCATGAGATCATTCATATGCCCATGCAGTTTAGTAACATAAAAAACTTATAAACTAATGATGTTACTATCTACTGGCGAGCAGTTTTAAGCTGAAGTCATAAGTACGTATGATTGCCTTTGATTCTTGACTCTGCTTCCTATCATGTGCCAGAACTCGGTTTAGTCAGCTTAACTGAATGAACCATATCAAGAAGACATTCAATATTTCACACTTTTCTGTGAAACAGGAAAAGATGTCCAGAGATATCAAATTGAGAAAATAATCACATCCTTCCTAACTATAGTTGTTCCTTGCTTATTCGTTAAGTGACTTCATCCACCAAAACCATATGAAAACACATACTAGGAAGTTAGACTTTAGGTTATAATTTCAGACTATTTATTCCAGCTTGCCCTCTTTTCTTGATCCATTCATGTTCTGCACAGATAGCTGTATAAATTCCTAATACATTGTAACAACAATATTGTCATTGCTAAGACTGTATAACATTTGTTGACACTAGATGAACTATATTGAATAACTTTTCAACAATTGTTGGGATGTGTGTGATGGCACAGCTAGTACTTGGGTACTTCAGGGTTGCAGTACTTTTCTGTTTTTCAATCTCTCTCGTTAAACCAAGCTGCAGTCAGGTTAGCAAATTAATAGAAAATTGTACAGGTTTCATCATCTAAAATTTACTTTACAGCTCTTTTGTTAATGATGGTGGACTATGTGTGCTAGATAAAACTGAACCAAGTTATGGATTATTGTGCTGTCACTAGCAGACCCAAATCAGAGAGCTATGGGAATAACAAGTTATCAATGCAGGTGCTGAGAACATAGACAATCTTAAGGAGGCAATTCTAGAGCACATTCTATGTTTTCTTCCTATGACAGCTGCTATTTCAAAACACATGTATTGTTGGAAAAGTCACAAATATCTCTAGACATCTTTACCTTAGGTCCAAAAATATATCACTTCAGCAGAATCTTTTCTAAAGTGAGATTATTGATTTACACAATGGAAATATCACTCATCAGGGATCACAAAAATTTAAGTAAAGATGATAGTACCTTTTCTGCTGTTATTCTAGCCGAACTTTTGTTCTCTAAGGTGCGTCGTATCTTTTGTTTTGCTCTGTTAGCCTTATCTGCATCAGTCAGCTTGTGCAATAAAAAAGATGAAAAATAGAAAGGTTATCACAAAGTAGTCATCAACAGGTAATGAAAGTCCATTTAATGTTGATAGGTCAATTAAAACAATTCTAGAACAAGATTCGTACCTTCCTTGTTCCTTTCCTTTGAACTCCAAAAAGTGATGAGATTTGTGCATTGATCTCTTCTCACTCTCTCCAACAGATTCTTCAAATGATATGAGAATGATTGAGAGCTACCATAGTGAGCAGCTTTTAAATCACTTTTACAATATCTACATTTAGGGTTGTGGAATCCATTTTTCTACAACCGGTACGAAGATAATCATGCTTAGATAGCAAGGAAATATTAATACTGATTGTAAAATGGAATTTCATGCCAGAACAAGCTAACTACCTCTACAATCCTAATCATGGAGTTTCTCATATCCTTGGTAATTTGCTTTCAAGTTGTAAACAATGATGTTAACTCACAAGCGATGGTTACAAGAAACTTCCCAAACCTCCAATAGGTTGCATTTTGTTCCCTAGCCTGACAATGATGCATTTCCCAGGAGAAAGACTGTATACACTCGATAGACATGTAAGGCCGCGCTTCCTTTTTCTGGTGGCAGCTGCTACTAGACAAGAAAATCTAAATATCGAAAGATGGATCTAATATTATCAAACCAGATCAATACTCGGACCATTTTAGTATAGTATAATGAAAAATACACTCTATATATGTAGGTAGGTCTTACCTAATGCATTCACATTTGTAGTCTCTTCTTGAGGCTGCTCAGTTTCGGTCTCTGAATTGGAATTTAGCTCATCGCCATTGTGTAATTTTTCAACCTTCTCTTCTAATTCACAGCTTATCTGCACTGCGTGTGAACCCACACAAATGACCATGCATCTTGTGTTTCCCATGGATATAAATCACCAAGATAGTAAGTATTAGCAATTCTTAGTAAGAGATCGCAACTCTATTAAAATGCTCCTCTATTATCTTCATTTGCTAAAGGCGAATGGTCTCAAGAATATCTTATAAGATCGCAAATGTTACAGAAAATGGCCACAATAAGAGAGGAAAAGCCATGAATAAACAGACTTAAACTCCTCCAAGCGAAACCCAACACGAAATCCTAAAGAAAGAGCTCTTAAAAGTTCAAAACCTCACTCGGAATGAATCCTTAGGACATTAAACAATGTGAATGAGGCATAGTATGAACGGCAATTGGAACTCAAATCATGTAAACTACACGAATTGGAAAGAAGAAAAAGCAGGGTAAAACTCCATAATTCAAGTAGGAAACTGGAATCTATCAGGAAAATAACAGAGGTTAAAAACTTGCAAACCAAGACAGGAAAAAATATGCAAGAATCAATGGAAAGCAAATCAGAACAAATGGGTTCACATCACAATCGACAATCAGCAAATACATTTTAGGGATATTGAGTTGATTCACAAGTCATGAACCTGCATCAGTCCAATTCGAAGTTATCAAAAAAGCCAAACCGAAAAGAATAAAAGAACATAGAAAAAACCACAGTAAATGACACCACCGATGGACAGAGACGAACCACAGTCAGCGAGTCACTCAATAGGCACAAGCATTGGTAAAAGCGAAGACGAATGGAGAGAGAGCGTTTCAGCTTGAGCTTACAGTAAACGATGTGAGTGATGAAGAGAGAAAAAGTCACAAAGAAAAGAGTAGTTAAATAATTAAGGAGATAAAAAAATCTAATTAGATATACATAACCAAAATAAATATAGAAAATCAGAAAAAAAAAACTTAAATATCTCTATTACATCAATCATTAGAATTTTATGATTTGCGATATTTACAGTGAAAAATAAAATATTCAAGGGATAAGTACATTTAAAATTTTAAATTTGTTGGGAACTTCAAAATAAGGGACCCTATTGTAAAGCCCTAAAGGCTTGTCCAATTTTAGAATTTAATATTTTAAGAATTTTCCAATTTTTTCTGAATTTTTTTCTGATTTTCTAGAATTTTCTGAATTTTTAATATTTTTAATTAATAAAATTTAAACATTTTTCATTTTTATTTATCTTCGAGATTAAAAATATATATATTCAAAATTTTTAATTTTTTTGAATCTTTAAATATTTTTGGAATTATTTTGAAATTTTTTATTTTTATTGTTATTTACGAATTTTCTGATTTTTCGATTTTTTTAACAATAATTATTATAAATTTTCGGAATTCTTTTATATCTTCGAATTTCCTAATTTTTTATTGATTTGTAGGATTTTTATATCTTTTATGAATTTTTTTAGCATTTTTAATGAGTTTGTTTATTTTATTTTATTCAGCGAACGGGTTCGGACCGTTTATCCGATCCGATTTTCTGACCCGAACCGTATACCCGGATGCGACCAGCGTCGGATTACAACCGATTTTTTTATATTATTTGAATTTTTTAAATTCTTTTTATTTTTTGTCTTTTCCTTTTTTTTTGTCTTGTTCTGCCTGCACTTCTTCCTTCTCCTCTCGACATCCTCTACCCGAACACCATCTTTCGCGGTCATTTATTTTTATTCCTTTTTAACGTAACAAATACCATCACCGACGAGTTTATCACGAGAGCTTAGATCACCGCCGACCTATCTCCGACCGCCGATCGTCTATTCCGGCCGACGTTGACCACCTCCGGCCGCCCACTCCATCTATCGGAAAACTGAACAAAAACCATCCTACCGAATCCACTTTTTTAACCGCAGCAACCTCAGAAAATTAACAAGCAAACTTACATGAATGAAGTGAGATGGGCTAACTAGTATGCCCTTGATACGCTGACTTCGCTGGTGCGATGGAATTCTCCGACGGAAAGATTTCCGGCATTGGAGATATGCATGCACGTTGGACTCGAGCAAAAAATTTTCATCAAATCGCATAGAAACACATAGAAAATGCTAGTCTTAGACATGATTCAACAAATAACGCAGCAAGTACGAATCGATCTTGAGTTTAAACGTGATTGAACTTTCGGCCCTCTGTTAGGCATTTTATCAAACATGCAATATGCAGATCTTTCAATGGTTTTCTGATTTGATTTTGACGAGATCCTCAGCCTCACGCGTTACGAACAGACTTAAAACACCATTTTTAGCAATAAAAAAAAATTCGTTTTATCAAGATTTCTTCAAGAAAATCCATCGAACCGAGCAAGTCTTTCTCGGCCAAACAGAGACAGAGTAGAGCGTTTGGAGCGAGATTGCACCTGGTTTGTTTGGCGGATCGAGGTCTCGATTGACGACGATGAAGAGCGTCTGGTTAGAGCTTTTCCACCGCTTGCAGAAGAAATCTCAGTATTCGTCTGATCTTCGACACCGAATCTGTGAAGAACAACTCGCGGATTAGCGTTCGACCGGAGCTCTGAAAATCGACGGCGAGCTCCGGCGATGTAGTTTTCCGTCGCTCCGAAACGGGATGCACTCTCCCGTTCTCTCAGATTTCTCCTTTCTCCTTGGCTGCTTCCAGCGAGCTCTCCTCCGTCGAGCCCCTCCTCCGTCGAGCGAGCACACGTCTCAAGTGAACTCCCCCCTGGCTGTCCCTCCTTCCCTCTGGTTCTCACTTTTTTGCAGAGCCTTCCTTGCTCTCTCCTCCCTCAAAAACCAGCGAGCCCCCTATAATGGCCGGACAACGCTTCCGTCTTTCTGCCGTGTCACTGTCACGTCTCACCTTTTCCTTTCCCCAAGCATGCCGGTCCTTACCGAAGCAAGGCTAGAGGAAAGGCTGGGCTGGGCTGGGCTGGGCTTTTGTTTCTTTTTAGTTATGATGGGCTTATGTGAACAAAGAAAGAAAAATGGGGCAAGGAAAGTGAGTTTGACGCATGGGCCAAAAGAAATGAACGAAATAAGAGAAATGGGCTGGCTACGCGGGCTTGGCAGGTCCGAAATTTGCTAAGAAATGTGGGCCCGAATTTTATGACAGTTTTTTTCATCTCCTCCTTTTTTATATTTTTTATATTTTTGTAAAATGAATGAATACTTAAAACGTCAACAAAATTTGAGTATCAACATAAACCTTTGTGCAAAATTTCAAAGTAATCCTTTTGGCCAATTACTGACATTATGGCCCACATCTAAGAAACACCGATACTCTCCAAAAGGTTTCGAGTCATATCGAATACTCCGACAAATGTTCGATACTTCTCGACACTCTCAAACACTCTTCGATACTTAGTCAAGACGTGTCAAAAAATCCGACACCCGATCAATTTTCTCGATACTCTCGATACATGAGTTGGAATTCTAACATACAAGTTTCTAGCATACGATTCATATACGTGAGGTCAATTTATTAAAATTTCAATAAATAAGGGGTCAAAATGTATATATGTGAAAAATAAAAAATAGTAATAAAAATAATAAATGGGAAAAAAAGAAAAATTTTTTTTTTTTTCTTCTATTTTGATTCTTACTTCACATGACACACAATTCATCCTCCAAGTTTTTTTTTTTCTCTTTTCTTTCGACACGTCCGACATGTGAGTCCATAATGTGAATTTTTCTTAACCTCCAAGTTTTATGGATTATTGGAATTGAGAGATATTAATAATTTGTGGATTGATATTTTTAGTGTAAATTCATTCTATGATTTTATTTATTTATTTATTTGTGAATTTGAATTAAATTAAGTTGATTGAAATAATCATAAAAATAAGAATTTATTATATATATATATATATATATAATTGTATATTTAATATACAACGTATTCCAATCTGTCGAAATTCTTTATTTTTTGAAAAACGATATGATAGTGTGTGACATCGCATATCGTGTGTCGGTCAAATGTCGGTTTGCATTACTTAAGCCCACATAAGTTGTCATTTTCAGTAAAGCTATCCCTATCATTTACTATGTAGGATGATTGATGATGACTAGACGTGACGTCAACAGTTTTCGGCGGCAATGGACTGGAAGAACTATTTCAAAATTTGACACAAAGGTTTAAAATTACATAAAATTTTAAACTTTAGAACTGAATTAGTATTTATACAATATATTTAGCATTGATTTGATAATCATCTCTCCTACCATGATATAGAAGTAGTACTTTAAGATCAACTCCGTGTTCTAGGCATTTTCTTTTTCTTAGCATATAATATTTTGGCACAAATACCTTTTGTTCTCAACAAGAGACAACTTGAGAAGGTTCAATTGTCCGAAATGAATTTCTAGGTTTGCAAATTTCCAATATTAATTTAGTAAAAAGAATCGATTTATTGTTTTGACGATTCCATTATGTTATATATGATAAATAATTATGAAAAGCTTCTTGCTTGTATTCTATTCCGGATATCGATGTTGGAAATAACATGTCTCGCATTCTAGTCATAGTATGTGTATTTTGAATAATATTATTTGACTTTATCCATTTCTTTTTCAAGCCAAATTTGAGTGACATCACTATGTCCGTCTTGTGAAATTGAAATGTCATGTAATGGATCAATAGTTTTATATTCTAATCATGAATAACATCTAACGGATACTAAACATAAGATAAGTAAGTGGAAATTAGAAAGCAATGGATTGGTTATTCCTTATCTTCTTCTTAGTCTTTTCCTTCGCACAAGAAAGGGTTCCTCCTCATTTCTTTCTTGTGTTGACATAAAAGTGCTTCTCTTATCCTGTTCATTAAAGATGACTACCAGTAGTATTATTCTTCCAGGTTTATGAAAACCTATTTTTATATTTATTACGTGTGCATACATATACATACATACATACATATATACATGTGTGTGTGTGTTTATAGAGTAGAATAAGAGTCTATTCTCGTGAACTTATGAAAAGAAAACAACTATGATGAGCTACTAAATAGAGTAGACTCGTTGGGCAAGTCCTTAAAAGGCTTAAAGGGAAAAAATAGGCGGGAGATCTGCCCTAAGGCGAGAGACCCCATAATATCACTCCTGTATTCCCTTCTCCTCGGGAAGAAAAAGATAGAGAGCAGAATTAGGAGGTTCTTCGGTGGTAAAGGTAGACGCCGCATCAGGGTGGAAACACTTTGACCATTACCGGGTAGGCATGTATGATAGCCTTTCGCATCTAGGATGATAAGGTGAGAGTGAAATGCCCTCTATTGGACTAGCTGCCTTACAGCAAGGTCTGGATAACCGACTGCCAACTCCAATAGCCTCGATTATCTAGACCTTGCCTGGAGTCTAAAAGGATTTGATTTGAATAATGTTTGATCAACAATAAAAGAATTAACGGTGTCCTTCAGGAAAATAAAGTCGAGCGATTCTTTTTCTTCTTCTCACTCGAAAGATTAATAAGATACTAAATGAACTTGTGAAAAAATTATCAATAGCAAATGAGTAAAATTACCCAAAAAGTCATAAACTTATTATACGGATATCAATTCAGTTTTAAGTTTTTGAATTTTGTAAATTGAATTCTAAAATTCTTGACGATTTATTAATATAGTCATTCCGGCCAATTTTAATAGAAAATTATTGATGTGGATGCTATGACGTGGGCAATTTTTATAATTTATTATTATTATTATTTTTTTCTTTCTTTCTTTCTTTTTTTTTTTTACCAAGTTCGATGAGGGCAACCGACCCTTGTCAACCACAAGCGAGGGTCGGTGACCCTTGCTCGCGATCGGTGGGGGCTTTGTACCCATCACCGGATCTTTGGCAGGTGAGGGTCGACAGCCCTCGTCGACTTAGAAGAAAAAAAGAGGGAGGAAAAGTAAGAAAGAAAAAGAATATATAAAATACAAAACTTCAAAAAATCTAAAAAATTATAAAAATTATCTATATTAGCGATGGTCGTGTCACTTAAGATAATTGACATCCATGTCAACAATTCTGGTCAAAATTGACTAAAAGTATTATATTGACAAGATTCATGACTCAATTGACAAAAATGAAAGATTTTAGATTGAATTGGCGTCCATATAATAGGACTAAAAGCTATGGGAATACTTATGGCTTAGTGGGTTAATATTTAAGTGTCGGACACATAAAGTGTCAAAACTTGACACAAAGGGACACTTAAGTGCTAAAATCATAGCAAAATGGATTACTTAAGTGCAAATCTGACCAAAATATCGACATTGCAATTTTCTGGCGAAATAAGTGTAAAATAGCATCATTTTGCATGCTGACGTGGTTAGAAAATGCAAAAATGACGTTGTTTTGTTTCGACATGATAAATAAATAATATAAAAATTAATTAAATTAAATTTAAAACTAAATTTATTTAAAATATTTTTAAAAAATTAAAAACTAAAAAGGGGGGTAAGGGAGGTGGCCGAGGATTGAGCTCTTGCCGCCGGCGGGAAGGGCCGGCAGCGAAGGGGAGAGGGTTGGCCTAGGTTGTTGGCCCTTGCCCTCGTCGCCTCCCCATCGTCGTTGAGAAGGGCCGACGACGATGGGAGGAGTGTTGGCCAAGGTCGCAAGCCCTCACCGGATCTAGGGCGAGGGTCGTGGCCCTCGCTCGCACCCGGCGAGAGCCCGGGCCCTCGCCGCCGGTTGGCCGAGGGGCTGGCAACCCCGCTAACCCTCCCCTCTCGTCGCTAGACCTTCCCACTAGCGGCGGCGAAAGGTCAACCCTCGCCCGCCTCCCTTCCCACCCTTTTTAAAAAAATATAAATAAATAAATAAATAAATATTTGTATTTTAACTTTTTAAATGTTTTAAATAAATTTAGTTTTAAATTTAATTTAATTAATTTTTATACTAATTTTTTACAACGTCGTTTTTGAATTTTTTAGCCACGTCAACGTGCAAAACGACGCTGTTTTATACTTATTTCACCGGAAAACCGCTACGTCGGTATTTTAGCCGGATCGACGTTTAAGTAATTTATTTTGCTCCAATTTTGGCACTTAAATATCACTTTCCTAACTTTTGACACTTAAGTGTCCCTCCGTACCAAATTTTGGCACTTCGGGTGTACTTCTTCCATTAATATCTTATTACTCGAGCCATTGAGTGATTTGGTTATGTATATGTGTTTTTTTTTCTTTTTATAATTATGATGAAAAGTAAATAGGACAATTCTATTGTTCCACTAAAAAGTGATTTTTGTTCCTTGCTTGTAGATTTCTGATAGAGTTTATAAATATTAAAATATAAGTAGAAAAAAGTTACCAATCCCTTATTATTCCATAACTTACTAATTATTTAGCGACAGCTTCATGAAATTACCAACTCTTTTAACAATTTACAAAATGTAATAGCTTTTATTATCTTCGACTAACTTTTTGTTTGAATCATCAATATTTACCAACAAATATATCAATTTTTTAATATTTATTTGAGTGACTTACCAACTTTTTTTCCGATCAAATTACCAACTAGTTTTGGTTTTCCAGCTTTCATTGGAATTACTTACTGATATTTATTTGATTTTACTTGAATTTATCAAATTTTCTTATTATTACCAACTTTAATTTGTCTCTTTTATAGATGACTTAAATTTATCAACTCTTATATGACTTCACCAACCTTTAATTGTGTGAGTTAGCCTACCAATGTTTATTTTTCTTAAAATTTTATCCACTTTTTCAATGAGTTACCGACTTCAATTTGCCTCCTTTACCAGCTTGTTAAATTTACCAACTCCTTTTTAGAAATTGCTAATGGGAATTGGAGTGATTCTCAACATTATCCGATCAAGTCATTAACAAAATTTGCATTACATAGACTTAATTGAGTTAGTTATTGATGTTTGTTTATTTTTCGTTACAAGTCTTTCCTTGTGTTTGACCCCAAGAAAATAATAATAATAATACTTCTCCTGTTTACCACCAATGTTTTATATTTATCAACTATTATATAAAATTACTGATCATTTCAGTTACTAATCATATTACTCTAATTAAGTAACCCAGTGTTTGTGTGTTAACAACTCTCATTCGAGTTGCTTATATCAAGTTCATTTATTTTTTTTATTTACCAAATTTTTATTATGTTACTTCTTTTATTTGCCTTCTTAGCAAATTTTATAAATCTACCAGTTGTTTGTAGAAACTATTAACGTCAATTAAAGTGATTGCCTACTTTTCACTAATTAAGTTTCCAACTTATTTTGCATACCGACTCCTACTTGAGTTAGCTACCAATGTTTATTTGGGATTTCTTTTAAATTACCAACTTCTCTTATCTTTAACAAAAAAAAAAAAAAAAAAAAAAAAAGCTTCTCTAATTACTTACCAACTTTTATTTACCTTTCTTACTAAAATTTACCAACTACTATATGAAATTATCAATCTTTATTTGTGTGACCTTATGAAGTTACTGGGCTCAAATTACCAACTAGTTTTGAGTTACTAACTCTTATTTGAGTTGCTTATCAAAAGTTAATTATTTTTTACTTACATTGACTAACTTTTCTATTGAGTTACCACTTATATTTGCCTCACTTACTAACTTTTGCAATTTACTAACTCTTTTTGAAATTACCAACTTCATTAGAGTGATTACTAGTATATTTCCAATCAAGTTACCAACTTGTTTGTGTTACCACCTCTTATTTGAGGTAGTTGCCAATATTTATTTTGTTTTTGTTTTTAAATTACCAACTTCCTCTATCTTTGACAAAAATAAACCTTTATTTATCTTTTACTAATTTTTATTCAAAAATACATCACAAGTGCCACAACTTGCCACAAGTGGACACTCAAGTGTCGAAACATTTAAAACGTACACTTAAGTGCCACTATTTTTGAAAATTGGGCACTTAAATGCAACTCTAGTGAAGGTAACTGGAAATCTAACGTGGCATTATTTTAAGAATATATATGGTTTATGTAGCTCGGTGGAGTTGTCTTCTCAGTAATCAATGTGCAAAACGACGTTATTTTGCCCCAAAATTTGATTTTTAATATAATTATTAATTCTATTAAATTAAAAGAAAAGGAGGGAGGCAAGTGTTGGCTGAGGTCACTCGCCCTTGCCAAAGGGGCTAAGGGCTACAGCTAGTTGTGGTGGGATCACCTACAACCTCTTGCCTTAGATTTGGGCCCCGTTGGCGGTTAACTAGGGTTGTTGGCCAGTGGCCGAGGTTTGGTGACCCCAGCTAACCTTTGCCCCACGGTCATTGGCCCTTTTTGATGATGGTGGGCTGGCAGTGGCAAGGGCTATGGAGGCCATCTCTGAATGCTGCCTCCCTTAAAAAAAAAATAATTAGTTTTTTAATTAATTTAATTAATATTTTATTAAAATCAAATTTGGAGTCAAAACAACGTCGTTTTGGGCTTATTAGCACCAAGTGGATAAGTTTTTCAAAAGAACTACCATGCCAGTAGAAAATCTCATTGGAAAAAGTCATGTTAGCAGTTTGGTTGGAAATACTCGCAGTTGGCACTTAAATGTTCCTTTCTTCTTTGATTTTGTTACTTAAGTGTACCTTTTAGAAGTTTTGGTACTTAAGTATCCACCTATGCCAAGTTTTGACACTTGGGGTGTCCAACACTCATTTTTTGTATGGCTTTTTTGTATGACTCGCTAACCTTGCTCCAATTATCTCACAAACTAGTTGTTTTATATAGCTTAAGTATTTATTTGGTCACGTAGGCCTTCACCAATGACAACTGGTGGCTTGGCCCTAATGGCATGTCTTAAGAACAATATGCATATGTTCAATCCCCTAAAGGTTTAGATCATAGTGTATGAGCATAAAACAACTAACTCATTATCCAACCATCTATAAAACCAATTCTGAATCCATTTCATAAATTGGGTTAAAAAATGATATAGCCTTTCATAATTTAACCCATCAAGCATAATACTTTTTACAAAGCATTTCTCAAACCTTACAACAAATAACCAACTCACAAACTATTTGAAGAAATGATTTACTATGCAATTTCCAATGAACGAATGGGTAGTAGTTACTTGATCTAGCTTTATGCAACAGATACGCTCGAAACACCACTTTTCCTTTTTAATATGTATGATGCCATGCAATGTCTCTTTTGTTGCCTTAACATATTTGATTTCCATAAATTTCAATACATGGGTTTCCAAATCTTATAAGAGATAAGCATCACTCACTTGACATTGGGAAACTAAACAATGAAAACTACTTTGAGCTGAAAAACTCAAAATCTTATCAATTGAGAAAGAAATGTAAATCAAAAGCAAGTAGATAACTACCCAAAACAAGATTCGATTAAACTAAGTTTATACGTAAATAAAACTACTCTGACGTGCCAACGGAAAGCTTGCTTAAAGCTGGAATAACCGGAGAGGCAATAATAGGCCAAGAAAGTCTAGAAATCAAAATAATCAGGGCTAACACTCGTGGAAAACATAATGCTTGTTTGTTACTGGAACACAAGGGCATACTTTCTATGTGGGAAAATGAGAAGTGTAGCACGAGATAGTCTATAATGAGGATGCTCCAAATGATAGTAGATCATGCTTTTTATTCAGGCAATTTAGAAATATAGCACCCAATTGTTCCATGTAGAGGAATACCCCATAGTTGGTAGGCCACGGAAAAAACCTACAAAAGTAGAGGGCAATGGAAAAAGTTTTTGTCCTGCTTAATTAGGAGGCAACAACATCTAATGCATTCATAAGTTTTCTGTTGAATTATCACTTTTTATTTGCCTTATGTACCAACCTGTTCTCCATGATTGGATTACGAACTAACTTTATGTCACTAACTCTTTATTTGAGTTAGTTACCGAATATTTTTTTTAATTACCAATTTCTATAATTGCTTACAAAAAAAATGAGAAAAATTCTAAATATGAGCCTGAAGTGCTATTTTTTTCTTAAATAAGAATCTAAAGTGGACCTTATTTCTGACATGAGCCTAAAGTACCATCATTTTCCATCATTTTCTTAAATAAGAGCCTAAAGTGAATTTTGTTTTTTAATAAGTAACTATGTCATATTGAAAGAAGAGACTAACTATCCAATTAGTCAAGGGTAATTTTGTTATTACCTTTTTTTAACTCTTTTTTTCTTTTTCCTTTTGTTTTTCCTAGTTTTCCCTTTCTTCTTTGCTAATGGCCAAGTTGGCCACCAGCGATGCCAAGAGAGGTTGGGCGAGGGTCACCCCCCCCAAAAAAAAAAAAAAAACACAATTTGGCAAGGGCCACCTTCACCAGCTATAAGCAAGGGACGACTTTGCCTTGGGTGAGGCTGGCCCTTGCCGTGGTTGGCGGGGATGGCCTAACCTCAGCAAGGTGACCCTCGTTGGAAAAAAAAAAAAAAAAAAGGAAAGGAGAAAAGAGAAAAAAAGAAAAATAATTTAAAATTAAAATTGTATTTTGATGAAAATACCCTTAATTAGCTTGTGATCGATGAAGCTAGGCCCTTATTTGAAATAGTCATGGCCACTTCAAATTCTTATTTGAGACGAACATGGCCACTTATTTGACACAATATCCACTTCAGACCGTTGACCCTTATTTGAAAAATGAGGGCATCTCCCAAAAATATTCTCTCATTATTTCCTACTTTTATTTCTTACCAATATCATAAATTAGTGATTAAAGTCACATCATCGGATGGATAAGTTTATTTTGGAAATATGACTTCTCACCCATACTTGATCATATGTATATGATTTAAGCTTTAGCAATAGCCTATTTAACTCTTCAAAGTGGCACCTCATTATTAGGGATGTCTTAGTTATTGGGTTGAAATACACTTGGGGCATCATAATATACCTCTTTTATTAGATAACACTTAGGCTGTATTTGGCAGTTATGATAAAATTCAGGATATAATAAAATTTATCTTATCTTGCGTTTAATGATCAAGACAGAATAAAGTCGGATATAAGGAAATATAGATCGGATATAATTATTCCATTGGAGAGATAAAGGTCAATATGATTTTTAACATCCATAATAGGAAATTTTTTTTTTTTTTTAATAACCGAGGAGTTCACCACGGGCCCCCGTGCCTGGATGGCACCGAAGGGCTGGGCCCCTATACCTCGGGGGAGACTAGCACATGACCCCAACATCATGGCTCTCCACTTACAACACTAGCAACTGCGGGTTTCGAACTCTCGACTTCGGCGATGAAGGAAAGACTCTTAACCAACACAGCTACCCACGGTTGGGTCTAGGAAAGTTATTCTTTTGAATAACAAAATTCTTAACTTAATGAAATTAAAATTATATTTCATTAAAAATAACAGAAACTAAAAATTTAGTTAATTTAATTTATCTTATGTTTATTTATATCTTCAAATTTAATTCTTTTTTATAATATAATTTCAATATATATATTTATATATACATATTTTAGGTATTTTAATATTTTAGTTATATCTATACTATTTACTATTTTATAAGATTTTATTAGAGAATGATGGAAGGGGAAGAAAGAATTAAAAAGGAAATTAATTTAAAAAAGAGAGGAAAGTAAATAAAAAAGCAAATAAAAATAAAGTAGGCAAAGGTGTCCCAAGAGATTGGTACCATCTCCATTTGTAATTTTTTGGTTCATTTATATTAATATGACGTTTATACCAAATGATGTACATGTATGATATGAATGCATTCGACTTTATTACTGTAATTATCAAACGGTGGATAGGATATAGCAAAATCCTTGAATTTTATATCCTATCATATCCAATCTTATCTTGATTAGAAATCCGGACGACCAAATGTAGCCTTAAGATGATGTTTAACCAGCGAAATACGGTAAGAAATGGAATGATAGTGCCTGTACTACTTGTAAAGTTTTGTAGCTTAATCTTAATTGTTCCGAAAGTTTAAGTTCTTAGAAGAATTTGTGATTTAGCTTTTAATTTTATAATTCTTATTATTGTACATGTTTATATATGCATGGATTGATTTTTATTTTTGGTTTTCTTAAATTTGTGGCTCGTGTGTTGACCTTTGTAACTTGACGTGGTTATAATTGGAGTTATGCTTTGAAAAAGAAAAAAGAAAAAGGAGGAGGCTGTGATTCAAGATTATGCAATTACCAACTTAGGAATTTTACATGTTAAAGGAGTGCGGTACCATTTGAACAAATCAAATTGAACATGATTTGAAATGGTAGTTTAATGGTTTTAAATGCTCCACAAAGAATAAAAGATAAATACAATTAACAAAATGCAAGTACCTATTTCTTTTCTTTCTTTCTTTTTTTCCAACAAGTACCTATTCTAATTACCTATATTTAGACGTGTTCATTGGTGAATACATAATCTTGTTTTGGGCTAAAGGTAAATATACAGAATCCTTTTACTTTTGAATAGCGGGCCGATTCACCTCAAAACTTCGAAATTGATTAAAAACTCCCCTAAGTAAAATAAAATTATTTAGGTACACTATGTCCACATGCCAATGATTATAACATATACCAATTTCTTAATTGTTTACTTTATTGTTTTTATGTTTTGCCTCGCTAATGTGTCAACAGGTTTTAGTATAATATGGTCGTGAGGTTTTTTTCCAACTCAATTATAATAAAGACTCATGTAGAAAGATCAACTAGCTACATTTATGAATTATATTTTTATCGTGATATTAACTAAGTAAAAATATTAACTTAGAATGTGTGTGGATCGTCACAACTATTTTTTCTCGGTGTATATAAAGACTCATGTAGAAAGATCAACTAGTTATGTTTATGAATTATATTTTTATCATGATATTAAGGAAGTAAAAATATAACTTAGAATAGAGGAATGGAAATTGTTACCATGAACTCACCATATATCTCGATTATGTACACTGAGAAAAAATAGTTGTGATGATCCTCACACACATTCTGGATCATTCTATGTGGAAAGCCCAAAAGGAGTATTCTAAGTAATTATACAAAATGGTGGTGACTACTTGACGGCGGAGCTTACGTTTAAATAACATTACAATACCTCCCATCCAATGCGGGACTGAGGATGTTACCAACTCATCAACTTAAATCGTCAATGTCTTCATCAGTGTTGATTGTACCCCTGACAATACTTCTTCCATTCAATGTGTGGCCCAATCCATCAGTGCTACTTTTGTTATCCTTAAAGTCTATTAGGATCCGCACCTTGTTTGACTTTCTCACCCTAGGGATCACCCTCCACCTTCATTAGATTAGTTATTGGCCTAATCTGTCCATATACCATGCAGCTACTAAAGGGGAGGGATATGTCTACAACATGAACATCACCTACTTTTATGTATAGTTAGGTTTGCACTAATTCAATTTGCACGTCATGATATCCATAACTAAAAAATTTTAGATGCATGGTTGGAGGAAGTTTTTCACTAGTCAAATATGAAGGGAAATGTAGCGCTTTTCATAACATTTACAATTTTAGGTAATGCATTTTGATATCTTACGTGAATTTTTTAAATCTTAATTTTTTCTACTAAGATTAAAATTTAGCTTATTAGATTTCATTGCCTTTTCATAGTCTCCTCATATGAAATTATAACATCTCTAAGATTCAGTTATTATAAAGCATAAAAACGCTTAAAGTGACATAACTTGGCACAAAGGGACACTTAAATACCATAAATTATGAAATGTACACTTAAGTGCCACATTAAAAAAAAAACGAATCACTTAAGTGCCACTCCGACCAAAGTCCGGCCAAAACACCGACGTGTTAATTTTCCGGCGAAGCAAGCCCAAAACGACGCCGTTTTGCACGCTAATGTGGCCAAATAATGCAAAAACAGCATCTTTTTGGGCTGACGTGGTAAAATTTATATAAAAATTAAATAAATTAAATTTAAAATTAAATTTAGTTAAAATATTTAAAAATAATAATTTTAATATTAAAAAAATTAAAAATTAAAAAAAAAAAAAAAAAAGGAAAGGGGGAGGTGGTGAGGGCTCACTACCTCCTTGCCGTCACCAAGAAGGGCCGGCGATGGCGGGTGGAGGGTCGGCCGGGGTCACCAGCCCTTGGCTAGGGGTCGGCGACCCGGTCGGATCGACGGTGAGGGCGAGGGTCGCGGCCCTCACCTAGATCTGGCGAGGGCCGCGCCCTCACCCAGATCTAGCGAGGGTCGGTGGCCCTTGCTCGGCTGAGCCGGGGGCCATTGCCCGCCGGGGCGACCCCCAACGGGTGGCGGCCCTTGGCCTAGCTAGGCAAGGGCCGCCGACCCTCGCCGGATTTGTGTGAGGGCCACGAGCTCTTGCCACCGCCATAGATCCAGGCGACCCTTGCTAGATCCGGTGAGGGTCGATGGCCCTTGTCCGCCGGGCTAAGGGGCACCACCCGTTGGGGGTTGCGCCGTTGATCGACCAGTGGTCACCGGCCCTTGGCCGTGGCCCGGCGACCCGGCCGACCCTCCACCCGCCGTCACCGACCCTTCTCGGCGATGGCGGGGAGGCGGCGGCTCAGCCCTCACCTGCCTCCCCCTTTCCTTTGTTTTGTTTTGTTTTGTTTTGTTTTGTTTTTTTTAATATTAAAATTATTATTTTTAAATATTTTAACTAAATTTAATTTGAAATTTAATTTAATTTATTTTATATATTTTTTTACCACGTCAACCCAAAATGACGCCGTTTTTGCATTATTTGGCCACGTCAACGTGCAAAACGGCGTCATTTTGGGCTTGCTTCGATGGAAAAATGCCACGTGTGCAATTTGGCCAGATTTTGGCCGGATTGGCACTCAAGTGATCCATTTTACTCCGATTTTGGCACTTAAGTGTACCTTTCGTAAGTTATAGTACTTAAGTATCCATTTCTGCCAAGTTATGGCATTCCAGGAGTTCGCACCTCGTTATTATAACTATACCATCATTCGCAAATCTCTTTGCGTAGTGATGCGAAAATTGATACTTGTCCCTCTTCAAGTGTGTTGCAACCTTGTCCGATGGACAACTTAGTGTGATCAAGTGCTACTTCGATTACATTGTGTCATTTGATGTCAAAGCATAGTTGAAAGAAGTATTTCAATACCAAAGGCTTTGGAAATAGTCATCTCGATGACGAAGATCACGAGGGGTATTTTTGGCAAGAAGGCTGTATGTGATGAAGGTTCTCTATTTTAGATGGATTTTTGATTTTGAAAGATCTATTTCAAAGGTAGATCAATTTTCCCATTAAATGTATGTATGTAGAAATTGACAAGTAAAATTAGTTGATTCTAGTTTAAAGGAACGCATGAGGTTACGGAGGAGCGGAAAAATAGAGGAAAAATGTATAGGGCGTACAAGGCCAAGAATTACCCTTTCAAGGCAATTTAGGGGCTGCATGACGACGCTTCTATTCCTCAGAATTTCTGCTCTTTTGTTCCTCGAAACAAAAAAAGAACAGAAACCTATTTGGTAATGCCAAGTTGTTTTTTTTGCTCAGGGAACAAAAAGTTAGCCCGGAATGGTTTTGGAATAGAAATGAGAAAAAAAAAGTTGCTTCTTATTCCCGAGAACCATTTCTAGAAATAAGTGAATTTTTTTCTTTTATTTTCTCTCTTGCTGCGGCCACGCCGACCGCCGCCAACCGCTGCGACCGCCCAGACGACCGCTGCCCGCCACCGCAGGTTGCCGTCGGCTGCCGGATGACCGCCGCCCGCCACCGTACGTCGCCGCCGGCTGATCGCTGGCCGCCGACTACCACCGCGATGTTGTCGGAGGCCTATCGCCACCACCTCCGTGGCCGCCTAAGCGCCTCCGGTGGTCGACGGCGCCCGATGGGCCTTCGACGGCGGTTGGTGGTGGCGAGCGGTCGGCCGGCAGCCGACGTGCGGCAGTCGGCAATGGCAATTGGCGGCCGGCGGTCGACCGGTGGCGACATGCGGCGGCAGGCGGTGGTCGGCCGGCATTGGCGGCATCGGCATTCAACGGCAATCCATGAGCAAGAATAAAAACAAATAAATATAAAAAAGAAACTGTTTTTTACCAAATGCATTTCTATTTTTTATTTTTATTTCTGAAATAGAAATTTTGTGTAGTTACTAAACAGGTTCTTTTACTCAAAAATTGTTTTCCGAATAGAAATAGAAAAGAAGCATTTCTGAAAAAAAAAACTACTCCCCAGCTAAGAAGCGTTGTCATGCGCAGCCTTAGTTGCTTCTAGTTTAAAGAGACACATGTCATTTTGGAGGACCAGAAAAAGAAAAGGAAAAATGTTTAGGGCATACAAGGGCAAGAATCACCCTTGAAAGGCAATTGAATGTAAAAGAGCATATAAAATTCCAAGCTCATTCTAGTTAGTCAAAAGGTGGATGGAAGTTTGGAATTGACAATGTTTAGGATAAGGAGGATTTTAATGTTATAAGAAACTTTCTTTTGATCATCGCCAACTCTTTTTATAGCGAGGCGTATGGAGGTCAATGAGTGATAAGGTTAAACTTGTCCCTGATGAATAAAGAAAGTGCACAACTTGTTTGAAATTGCCAACTAGGGCAATTTTCAGGAAAAATTAATCGAAATGACTATACGGGAATTTCACACAAAAGTTTAGGACTAAATTGACAAAATTGAAAAGTTTATGACTAAATTATAGTCTATATGATTAGTCTACAACTAATTGGACAATTTTCCCAAAAGTAAGCCAAGTCACAAATTCCGATGACTAACATATTGGTGAGGGCAATGTTTATGTTATATTATGGTGGTTAATGGATCAATGAAAGTGAGTAAAATGAGATACGTTGTTTTCGTTCATGTATCACATTAATTCGTGTGTCTCTTATGTTCGTGTATCTCTTGGATTTGTGTATCTATTTAATTCATGGATCTTCTAGATTCGTGTATCTATTTAATTCATGATTCATGAACCGTTTTTGTACATAAATTTAAAAACTCTATAAATAGATTTCAAAATCTTCATTCCAAAGAGAAGCGAAAAGCTTATACATCTCCTCTCTTCAAGTTTCCCTAAATGTGCTAGCTTCAAGAAGTGTTAGACAGAATCCTATTCATAATGCTGACGCCAACAGGTTCAAGGTGTTGCTTGAGAGGCAAAGTTCCTTAAGCTACTTAACCTTGTTAGCAGTAAGTAATCATCTTAGGGTGACACCAACAGGTTCAAGGTGTTGTATCTTGAGAGGCAAATTTCGTGAAGTTACTTAGCCTTGTTAGCAGGAAGTGATCGTCTTAAGGATATTCGGTTAGCCGTACCTCACCTCCAATTCTTATTTATTTTGTTATCACTTTTTCGGATGAATTTTCTAGTTACGACAAACAATGTTACATATTTTCCCCCCAATACTTCTCTCTATTTTTACAACAATGTTAAGACCGTTAGTTCTCTCACTGTTTGTTGGGTTTATTGTAAAATTGAGATGACTAATAACGATGATGTTCAGAATGTTCCTAGAGACATTTCTATGGTCGTTTCGATCGGTGAGGTTCAAACCTCGAGGCTTGGTGTCATGGTACAAATGTTGCAAGCCTTCTAGCTGAAATCATCTATGGTGGTATGGGTACAAGTTGCTTGACTGATATACTCGAGACTATTTTTCAAAATAGTATAGGCTAGATGGTTCAATATGATATGCCTTGTCTAATGGTATCACCTCTAGTAACACCAAGTGAGAAATAGGAGAAATTCACTAGTGTGGACTTTAAGCAATGGTAACAGAAAGAAGCTAAGAGATTAATTGTTATGACGATGTCTGAGGTATCCTTGTTGTCAAACAATACCGATTGGTGATTGGACACATGTGTCACAAATCACATTTGTGGATTAACGCTTGCTTTCGTCTTAGGAAAAGTGCTATTTGTTCACTTAGAATTTCTAGAATATCCAATGAATGTACGGTTTTTTTAATGTTGTATTTGGGATATTTTCAAATTTAGAGCTTGAATTAGCCCCATAATTTGACAATCCAAAGTGCTATATATTTTTGGAGTGCCGATTTTCAAGGACAATCTGGTCTGAGGTGCTGAAGCTTTTACCGGCAAACACCTTTCGTGCTATGGGTTAAAAAAAAGCATGTTTTCAGTGTTACAATCATCAGCATTAGATGGCGACTTAGGGAAGACGGTATTCATTTGTCTTCTTTCATGTTGCCAAATTTGTTGCTTGGAGCCCTTCAAGCAATGAAACAAAAACCTGGATAAAATGCGTTTTTTATGAGTCTTAAAATTAGTCTAGTAAGTTCTTCGTCAAATCGAGTTTGAAAAGGGTCATGTGGCAATTAGGTGTCCTTCCTCCGGTGAGGCCGAGAAAACGGTGATATACAATGTTATGGGTTTGTTAATGTCTCCGGTTTTGCAGGAGGAAGAGAGCGTGCCGGCTGCATTGACAGACCGATTGATGGCTGGGCATGCACAGGGTGGCGCAGCAGTGGCGGCTGACCCTGCAGAACTTGTCCGGGAGCTTGAGCTTCAGCAGCAACATGTCGCTGTCGAGGGAGGACGAGGAGATTTCAAGGTCGGCTTTGTCAACTTTCAGGGCCAAGGAGGAGGAGATCGAGAGGAAGACGATGGAGGAAGAGACCAGTCGCTTGCCACTATTCACGAGGTGCGCAATATGAAATCCTCACATGAAAATGGTTTAGTCGGGGGCTTTTTCTTTTCTATGTTCTGGTAATAGAAAATAACAGGTGAGGGGTTTTGTGGTTATATTCATGGAGAGGTTTTTGTTACTTTGTTTTGGGAATGAACAGCAAAATGGCAACCAAGATGACGGTGGCGAGGATAAAGCTGCTGAGGAACAAGAGACGGACGGTGGTGAAGCAGATGAGGTGCGACATCGCGTTGCTTCTTCACTTTGGTCAGGACGCCACTGCTTGTGTCCGGGTACGTCTAGTTCTTCCACTACAATTTGCTTTCGGTTATTGCATTGGCAGTTGGTGTGGCTTTTTGTATTGGACGAAATTCATGTCTGTGTTGAGAGAAATTGGTCTTGAGAAAAAGGGTTACTCTCAAATTTCCAGTGATTTTTGTACGTCTAATTTCTAATTAGAATGCTTTGAGAGTGCTGAACTTGAAATAGTCAAATTGGTTTTTGGCTGCATTCAGTCATTTGTATCATTCGGGGTGTGAAAAAATTCATATTCGGATGAATTTTTGATAATTTGAGTCTGCATCTTAGTTGATTGATGAAATGCTCTATACATATCACGGACTTTTAGAAGATTTAACATTCAAGTAGGAATGCTTTTAATATGAATCAATCATCTGAGACTTCAACATTCTGATTGATGAGGCCGGTAATTAAATATCGAAATGGCATAGCATTATGGAAATTGCTTTCTAATGTGGATGAGGGCCTGACATGCCCGAAAGTGACACGTGAAACCGATGACCACGAATCTAAGCCAAGGGACCCAACAAAAGCAAAGCAGCATCCCAAGTTGTGCATATGTGCCCGTTCGATAATTTCAATAAGAGTTGAAAAAAACTAATATATTCAGCACAAGAACGAGTATTTCAAATACGCGGAGATATGGAAGTGTTATTGAAAATCGCTTATTTAAGTGTCTTTAGCGTAGAAGAACACGAGTATTTAAACCTCTGGTAAACCATTGGTCTGAGAAAAAGAAAACAATGAGTCTTCATTTTATTCCTCCTGCTCTGACCATTCAGGGTCAAATTTTTAATCACTGTTTATGGAATGTTTCTTGCTTGAGGGGGTTGTCATTTCACTGTCTCGCTTCTAGGGCAGCTCTGACAGAATCCAGATCAGCATGTGCCAGTTACACCTGGTGACCAGCAGGCAATTCATGGATATATTAGACCATACATGAGGCCAAAGCTACTAGGGTGCATTTGGTTGGACTTTTGAGGAAAGCTATTGAAAAAATATAAAGGACTTTAGTTGAAGGGATTTTTTAGAATGCAAATTGTGTTTGGTAAATTACAATTTAAAAGTCCATTGTGAAGTGCCTTTGAGCAAAATGCTGTTTGGGGAAATTACATTTACAAATGACTTTTGTAATAAAAAAATTATCAAAAGAAAAATTAAAAAGAATTTACCGGCAAGGGCAGGCAACCGTCGGCGATCGAAATTTGTCGTCGGCGGCCGACATTTGACTTAGGCAGCCCCAAAGACGATTGGGGAGGGTTGCCTGGGGTCAAGTGACCCCCGAAGACTACCAGCAAAGGCCGCCTAGGGTCAGGCAACCTTCGGCGAGGCCGTCACCCCTGGATTTGGGGCGATGAGGTCACACGACGTCGCGTGACCTAGGATCTAGGGTGGCGAGGTCGCGCGATGCCGCCGCGACCTCTGGCGACCCCTAATATGGGGTGGCGAGGTCGCGCAACATGGCCTCGACCTCCGGTGACCTCGGATCTGGAGTGGCGAGGTCGTGCGATGCAGCCTCGGCCTTCGGCGACCTCGCCGCGACCTAGATCCGAGGCAGCGAGGTCGCGGGAGGACCTCGTCGCCTCGGATCTAGGTCGCGGGAGGTCGCATGACGCCGCTGCGACCTAGATCGAGGGTGGCAAGGTCCTCCCGCAACCCTGCCGCCATAGATCTGGGTCGTGGCGACCCAGACCTCGTCGCGACCTAGATGTTGCCACCCCTCGGTGTCGGTTGCGCCACCGCCCGACTACGGTCGTCTGGGTGACGGTTGCCGACGACCGCCCGCCCGCACCGCCTACCCTTCGCCAGTGATTGCTTGCCGAAGAAGAAGAAGAAGATGATGAATAGTGAGGGCAAAACCAGAAAAATGAAAAACCAACGAGGATGATTTGGGAAGAAAATTTTTTATTTAGCCCCTCCTCAGCATGGCGAGAAGGCTGAAAGCCCAAGAAGCTCCCAACCTACCTTAGGCTTTTAGCCTTGTGAAGGCTGACATTTTACAAATGGGGTTTGAAATTTTTTTGCCAAACAACCCATCCTTGGCCCAAGGATCTTTGGGGCTTCAAAGTAGCTTCCCAAGGCTACTCCCAAATGCACCCTAAGTTCACTAGATTTTCCGTAACCTAATGAGAAGGAATAAGAAGTTCTCCAATAAGAATGGTAAGAATGACGAAAGCTTTCTGTTGGATTGCCAAATAGCCAACAACTTTCCATTAGAATATCTAGTTTTCAGTAGTAAAGCGACTATGAAGCATGAAGCGGGAACAAGTGTACCGAAGATGAGGGAAGTAGGACTTTCAGTAGTTCAACCTGACACAAATGCACACACTCACCTCAATAAACTATGGAAGGCTTAGAAACTTCCCACCAACTATCGCATTACACACAACCAGCACAATGACACAACACCTGCATCGAACAACTGACCATTGATATATCCTATTTTCTTTCTTCAGTCATGCGAGCTTCTCTTTTAAACGTCTATACTTTGCCCTTGGAGCTTTGATTTCAGCTAAAAGTTAGCTTATGTCAACCTCATCGAGCCTGGATTGGCTCGATTGGCACAATGCTTGATTTGTTTCAAGGAAGTAGACTATCATGTCCCTAGCTCAATCTATTGTCTTCTGATCACCCACAACTTACCACAACCATAAAACCAATTCCTACTTGTTGCGATGAGAATTGGTGATCAAAGACCACAAGAGCAGTTAAGATCCGAGTCAACCACATTAGGAGTTACACCACTTGATTTAGACATTGGCGCCGTCAATCTTCTGGCTACCATTCTTCGATTTGGCAATTGAAGGTTTTACTAAATGCAACAGAAGCAATGGATGAGTGCAACAGAAGAAACATCTATTGACTATCAAAGGTTATATCATGAATCTGCTAGGAGCTTCTTCACTATAACAGAGACAATGCAAAGCAAAAAGAAAAGCATCTGTATAAAAAGAAGTGGACTTCGTTGTTGCAAGAAGAATAATGAATTCACAAAGGATTAAAGAAATTGGTGACATTTAAGCACGAAGTGTTGGCCACGTTACAACTCAAGTCATGCGAAGGTGAAGTTTAACTCCCGTTTTGGACTATAATAATGCAACGGAGAGAATATTCATCCCGGAACCTTCACATCCTGCGAGCAATTTGAATTCTGTCTCATTTTCTGTTTACATGCTTGGACTTCTATTACTTAGTGGGCCGCCATTATGCATGTGTGAAAGAGAGAGAATCTATTAGGAAAGCTCGCCAAATTCTACATAGGTGACTATCAAAAGACAAGAACAAAAGAAGAACACATGCAAGCCTCGCCAAAGAGCTGCAAAGTGAGATATATGACAGCCCATGAAAGACAGGTTTCCTTTTTTGTTTCCTAAGTGTAGTCTCATGATGTATGTGAACTGGAGATGGTATATAACACGATGATGATGATTGCAACTAGAGATCATGACACCAATAGAAGGGTGCCCGTAGCACCGGGTGCTCACTGGGGCCCGAGTTCGTTATTCACTAACAGGAATGACTGAACAACAGCAGCCGCTTACCAGTATAATGAAGGAAGAAGGAAAGGAGATATAGGCAGGTCGGAAAATTTTGTTGCATCTCCTTACACCAAGTCTAAAAAATTGACTTCACTCCCAATTTCAGACCTATTCAATCCACAAGTGAAAACACCTCTAATGAGTTCACATACATGCACCAGAACGAAAGCAAAATAAAAGAAACGGGATTAAGCGCGATGTAGTGGCTTATAACACTGTCGTTCATGCCGTTGGGCTAGGATGAAGAGGACTCAACGTCGTCATCAACCTCCTCAAGCTCTTGCGCGAGGACTCACCGTGGTCACGTTGAACAAAGAGGAAATTTAGGGACTCGACGAAGAACAAGGACACTTGGACAACAGGAGGATCGACAAATAAGAAGCGGACTCCACTAATAAGAAGGACACTCTGGACAAAAGACAGGATGAAGAAGTGAAGAAAACTCAATTATGACTCGAAAATTTGGGGCAAATCTTGAAAACCGTTTTTGCGCAGAGGCTTTTTCTTTCAAGCGCTATGCCATTAAGAGAGAGAAATGAATACAAAAAATGCCACATCAGCATTTTCTAATAATCTAATTAGACAGAGTTAATGGAGATTTGATTGCATCAAGTTGATAAATTTTATGACTCAATTACATTTTTTTTTTTGTTTGTAAATTTTAGGATTTGATTGCACTTTTATAACAAGTTTTAGGACTTTCAGTGCACTTTTCGCAACATTAAAAGATTCAAATACTCATTACACAGCTCAAAAAAATATTGCTGAGGAGGGTGTTTCAAGGACACTACTTACATGGTCCACCTATCCACTAATCAAGTCACGTGATGAAATTGATTATTACTTGAATTTGCCCGTGGTAGGGGTCGGCTGAGCAGGATTTGCGCAACAAAATCACCTAAAATAATCATTTAATTGGTGAATGATGTATTTCCGCATCCTTTCCTACTTTTTATTGTTCGATTGAAAGCTAATTCACATAGGAATTAAAGCAATCAATCTTCCAGGCATTCATTTTTTTAGTCATGAAGGTTTTATTTCGGGTACAGTGTAGAGTCTATTTCTGCTGCTCATTTAATTGTTGATACTTACTTTGAGTCTTGGTTTTAACTTCTTCTATAGTTTAGTCGATAGTGTACATGAAAACTTATTCATTTATCTAGGTTGGGAACAAAACCAGTTTTCATCAAAGTTGTGATATATCTAAAAGCACAAAATGTATTTATTCGTGCGCATAGATGAAATTTAATTAGCTTTCATAACTATGCTAGATAGAAAGGGCGGAAAAGGAGGAGGGAAGGCTTTATCTACTTTTTTTTTATTTGGTCGAAAGATTTTATCTACTTGATTTGTAGCTATCCATTTTCATTTTCTGGTAATAAGATATTGCTTTCTCCTAGATATCTTAGGCAGCTAAGACGTGAAGCGCATTGACATATGTTACTATTCTCATCGACCACGTAGGGTATGAGTCAAAGATTAAGTTAATAGCTTTGGTATAAAATTGTTTCCATTTGGTGGATTTACTATATTTTTTCACATGATATTGTTTCCTATTATATATAGATCTTTTCTCATATTTTAATATCAATGAATGTAGTTAACCTACATATTTGACTTTCGTCTGTTTGAGGAATTTAGAACATCTTCTATCTAATTTCTTGTTTATAGTGGATCAATGCAATAAAAGTGTCTAAATTTACGTATTTCATTATATAAAAAAATGCTATTAAGGCACAATCAAGAAATTCATTTGAAGTAGTTTGTTTGTGCAAAGTTTAACGTGATGTTGATGGTTTGATATTGAACTGCGAGTATGACAAAACTCGGTCTCTCAATCCCATGTTTGATATATCATATCTGTTTGAGTTTAAACTCGATTCCAACTTGATTATGAACAACTTATAAACTAAAACTAAATCACAATGTGAACCTTGAACTCTATCTCTAGTTCTAAAAAAATAACAAAATTAATATCATACTTTCATATTCCAAACATCCTTTAAATTATAAAATTTGACACCTACAACATGGTATCAAAATTAGTGAGATAACCACAAGTAAATATTACATTATATATATCTAGATACTTTTTTCTTGATTTTTTACTTTTTTTGGGTTTTCTGCTATAAATGACTTCGAATAAATTCTTGGGGGAAGATAGGGGACTAATCGGACCAACTAAATATGTACCAAGGTTCCGAGTGGTGCAATGTTTTCAAACAAGTAAACAGACTCGTTGCACTAGGCCTGGGCCTAAGCACTCTTGCCCATCCTCGGCCCAAAACTCCACTGGGCTCAAACAAGTAGTGGGGCTTGCCGATGCAAAGCCAATTTTCTACCCATGATCATGGTCATTAGGGCTTGTTTGGTAAATTTTGTTTCTATTCTCTACAACAATTATTTATGTTCTTTTGATCTGGGAATAAAAAAAGAATAGAAACTTGTTTGGTAAAATTTTTATTCCTGGGAACAAAAAATAGATTTTTTGTTCTTAGAAATAGATTTGGATAAGAAACAAGAAGTAGAAAAAAGTAGTTTCTTGTTCCCGGGAACAATTTCTAGAATCTATTTTTTTTTTCTCCTCTCTTCTTCTTCTTCTTCTTCCTCCTTTTAGCTAGTCGTCGGCCTTAGCCATGGTCAACATCGGCGACCGGCCAAACAAGGGCCGACGACCTCGCCGGAGCATTGCCAACCCCGGAGACGCTGAGCCATGGTGAGGCTTAGCCTCCCCAACCGACTCGAGGCCGAGGCTCACCGGGCCTCACCTTAGCCCGGGCAAGGCTCGGGGCAAGCTCACTAGACCTCGCCTAGTCGATCCTCGGCCATTGCCGTGGCCGGCGACCAGCCAATGAGAAAAAGGAAAAGGAAACAGAAAAAAGGAAAAAAAAAAAAAAAGAGAAGAAAATATAATAAAAGAATTTTAAAAAAAAAAAAACTAAGAATCCTACCAAATGTATTTTTATCCCGAGAATAGAAATTTTGGGAAGTTACTAAACGTGTTCTTTTACTAAGAAATTGTTCTCGAGAATAGAATTAGAAAAACCATTTCTCATAAAAAAAAAAAATTATTCCCCGGAATAGAAGCGTTACCAAACACGCCCTTAGTTACTTAACAAGCGCTCTATAACACGTTGCAACTAGCAAAAAAGTTTTAAAAAAAATGAAGTGTATAAAGGTCAATAAATTGAATGCATCCAAGTTATTCATGGATATTTGAGATGTCTCTCTATAGGTGATTCCCTTTATCTCTCTGTTGTTTATGTTGAACACACATTCGTGCGTCAGCGCCCCCTTTGGAAAGATCTTGTTCGGATCAGCTCCTCTCGAAGTACTACTCCTTGGCTCGTTGTAGGTGACTTCAATGCCATAAGGTTCCCTTCGGATATGATTGGTAGCCTTTCCACCTGGTTACCGTCTTATGATGAATTTGGAGATTGCCTTCAACAGGCTGAGCTAGACAATCTTCGGTATACTGGCTGTAGATACTCATGGGCTACTTCCTCTGGTGAAACTCGCAAACATAGGAAAATTGATAGGGTCCTCATCAATCCCTATTGGAGTAGTGTTTTTTCATTCTCGGAGGCTTTATTCCTTCCGGCTGGTATTTCAAACCACTATCCAATGGTTATAAAGATCTTCCCCGCACCAAAGACGAAGAAGCCATTCAAGTTCTTTAACTTTTGGACTCAATATTCGACCTTTAATCAGATTGTCCAACAAGCCCGGGACTCTCCAATTAGTGGTATGGCCATGTCTAACCAATATGTTAAATTGAAGCTTGTTAAAGCTAAACTCAAGAGCCTCAATAAGGAGTCATACTCAGATATATTTGCAAGAACTGCCTTAGCTCATGATGCTCTTAATGCTGTTTAGGAAGCATTTCATTTGGATCCTTTCAATCTAGATCTTGCAGCCAAGGAGAGAGAGTGCACCAAGACCTTCTTGGACCTACGGCTTCAAGAGGAAAGCTTCTATAAGCATAAATCAAGAATTAAATGGCTTGAAGAAGGTGACCTCAATACCAAATATTTTCACCATTCGGTAAACAAGAGGCACCTCCTTAATTGAATTCTTTCGCTTTGGGATGATATTGGGAATATGGTTCAGGACCCTCCCTTAATTCAACAGATGGTTGTTGCTCATTTTTGTGATCTTCTAGCTTATGCTAAGCACAATACCTTGCTGTCTATCCAGGATGTTCGGTCTGTAATCACTCAGACTCTAGATGATAGCTAGATTCTGCTTCTAGATGACCTATGTCGGAAGTGGAGATTCGAGATTCCATTTTCTCCTTAGCAACTAGTAAAGCACATGGCCCTGATGGCTTTGGTGTGGAATTCTTTCGGCATTGCTAGGGCACAATAGGTCCATCGGTTACTGCGGAGGTTTTGGATTTCTTTTCTATAGGGAAGCTCCTTAAGAAATCTAATAACACAATCCTTACACTTGTGCCAAAGTGCCCTAATGCAACTACGGTTAATGATTTTAGACCTATTGCTTGTTGTAACACAATTTATAAGTGTATTATGAAGATTATGGCCAACCGAATGGCTGTGGTCATGCCTGATGTTATTAGCCATGCTCAAAACGCCTTTGTTAAGGGGAGGAGAATCAGCGATAACATCCTTCTAGCCCAAGAGCTCTTTGCTAGGTTCCACCATGTGCCGTATAAGCCCAAGTGTGCCATAAAGGTTGATTTTTGGAAGGCCTATGACACTCTTAACTGGGACTTTCTTGAGGTAACACTTCAAGCTTTCCGATTCCCCTCTCACTTCTCTAAACTTATTACGAGTTGTGTTCGTTCGCCATACATCTTTGTGGCCCTGAATGGTGAACTCCATGGTTTTTTTCCGAGTGGTAGGGGTATTAGACAAGGAGATCCCATGTCACCCTATCTTTTTACGTTTGTAATGGAGGTGTTTACAGGCATTCTGAATATGCAAACCAGCCACCCCTCGTTCCAATATTTCTAGAGATGTAAGTCGACTAGGCTCTCCCACTTATTCTTTGCTGACGATATCCTACTTTTTGCGAAGGCGAATATGCTGAGTCTCACATTATTTAAGGCAGCCATTGATACCTTCTCTCGGTGGTCGGGCCTTCACCCAAACTTGCACAAGAGCGAGATGTATTTTTCAGGGGTCTCCCCTGATTCCCAAAGTGCCTACACTTCACTTTTGGGATTCCCAGAAGGATCCTTGCCTTTTCACTATCTAGGGACTCCGGTTATTTCTTCCAGACTTCGGAAAGATGACTGTATTACTCTAGTCAATATCATCACTTCGAGAGTGCAAACCTGGACACTGCAGTTTCTATCATTTGGGGGACGCCTACAATTAATCAGGTCAGTGCTACAATTTATTCAGGTCTATTGGGCAATTATTTTCATTCTACCGATATAGGTATTGGACAAAATTGAGTAGATCTCGAGACAATTCCTATGGAAGGGCCCGGACCTCGGTGCGGGTGGTGCAAAGGTTGCATGGACTGTTGTTTGCCTTTCAAAAGCTAAAGGAAGCTTAGGAATCAGGAGACTTCGGGAAAGCAACACCATAGCAATGCTCAAGCACTTATGGTTATTATTTATAGATAAAGAATCTTTTTGGTGCAAGTGGGTTCACTCTGTATTCTTAAAAAATGTCAATTTTTGGTTGGTCTCAAAGCCCACATTCTGCTCATGGTCATGGAAGAAGATCCTTGACCTTAGAGGCAAATTCCGTAGATCTTTTTGCTGGCAAGTGGGGGATGGCACCTCCATCACCTTCTGGTTCGACAATTGGCATCCCAAAGGGCTGCTTAATTTGTTGTTCTCCAATACTGACATCCACTGTTCTCAGCTCCCTAAGGGAGCTTCCAAGGCTGACTTTATGTCATTTCCGGATCGAACTTCGAGTGTTTTGAATGAGATTACCGCCTGGGATGACCTTTTCCCTGAGCTTAAAAATGAACCTGATCGTTTCATATGGTTGGGGAACCCATTTGGTACCTTTTCTGTTGCTTTTGCTTGGGAAGCTATTCAACCAAGAGAGTAGACTTTGGATTGGGCTCCTTTTATTTGGAACAAAGCGCTGGTCCCTGCTATCAATTCCTGCTGTGGTTGATCACTAGGAAAAAGCTGCCAACTCAGGTGATGCTTCTTTCTTATGGCAGAATCCCAATTGTGAATTGTGGCTTTTGTTCTTGTCATCCGAATTCGATCAACCATCTCTTTTTTGATTGTTCCATTTCGTCCGCACTTGTCACTTTCTGGGTTTCTAGATTTAATTATGCTTGGATGAACAAATCTTGGATGGATAACTTGCAATGGGTGATCAAGTATTTATTCGGAACTTCCTTTCATTCCACCCTTGCTCGATTCGCTTTTGCTGCTTTATGCAACATCATTTGGAATGAATGGAATAATATTTCTTTGAGGGTAGATCACCCTCCCTTTCTGCCATGAAGATATGATTGGAGAAGATTGTTAGGGACAAGGCTTTGTCTTTTCACCGGATTCCTCCCAGCACCACAAATTGTAGATTGTTGCATTGCTGGTCAATAAACCCTTCTTTTTGGTGGAATGATCCACCGATTGGTCAGTAGACCTTTTCAAGTAGGGGTTCTCTCATTTCCTGTTCTAGTTGAAGGTCCTTCTCGGTTCATGCAGCTGAAGAAGGTGCTGGTTTGAATTTTTGGAAGCTTCTCTAGTGCAGTTGGCGAGCTGTCCTACCATTCCTACATTTGTATTCATCTCCCTGCACTTGTGTAGTTGTTGGGATTCGGTATTTTTTTGTGATCCCTATGTAGGCTTTTGCTTTGCCATTGTTTGGCTTTCCTTTACTCCTGTGTAGCTAGTTTTCTTTTACCTTGGCACCCTTCCACTCACTCTGACTGTTGTCCTTGTGAGTGTAAGTTCTTGGTGCCGAGTTTTTGCTGTATAGCATTCTTTTTGCTTTTGGCTTAAGTCAATATATATCTCTTACCTTTACCAACAAAAAAAAATAAAAATGAATGCATCTGTATGTGAATGCACTAAAAGCTGGCTGTGTCCATGAATTGCTTTTCCGATGTTTAGGAAACCTTGGACGTGACAGGCGAAGAGATGCTCATGCTTGACAGTTTCCTTAAATAAAAGATCAGAGAGTGGTTTTCTCTGATCCAATGTCCTATTCTTTTAAATACTTTGGGTTGATAACATTTGAAGTGGAAAGATTGTAAGCTTCTTTCTCTATCTTGATTTTGCATGCTTACGGAGGATTCCCAAGAACTTCATATCGAAGAAGTTGAAGGAGGTTATGGTATAACTACTTCATCCTTGGTACCCAACCAATTTTTGATGACGGAACTCTATTGATATACCATGGTGGACACATCATATATCTTCAACATAATAGCTAACGCCCTTTAGAATGGATGTATTCTCTCTCTCTCTCTCTCACGCCCTTCAAAATGGAAGTATGCCCTTCAATTTAGACATGTAAAATTCAACTTAAGAGAAATAAGAAATTTCAGTTATTTACGTTTAGTGATTTCATATGAAAATGCGTATTGTGAATTTTCAAAGGATTTTGACAAAAATCTCACAACATTTAGGGTGTTGTCTCATCTGGCTTTTCGGACCCTTATTTCAACTTTTGTTTCACTCATTGTTTCCCCTTTAATGTTTTATAAATCAAAAGAAAAGTTTCTCAGATTTCGTGAGAACATCACATATGATTGGTTGTATAGTCCTTCGTCTTCACTAGAGATTAAGTCAACAGAGTACCAAGATTTGGAAAACCAACAAATTCGAAATCAAAAGAAGAAGTCGACGTGCTCAGAAGTTATGAAGCTCAACTTTTCATGACTCCAAGAAATTAAGCCCTCACACGACAACCACGCCTGTTGAAAATTTTTCTTTTACCCTATAGTGATGGCAAAGGCTGCAAAAAAAAACTTAAATGAATCAAATTGATTCATAATATTATAAAGATTGTAAAAGCCCTGAACCATCCAATTGATCACGTAGTACAAATCACAACAAAATGGCAAATACTTCTCACAGATGGACTTTCACCTTTTTTCCTCAATCCGAAGAAATTGTCTAGATGTACTGAAGGACGACGGTCAATTTTTCACCGGGTCCTTAATTTGTTAGACACTCTAGATTGCTGTGTATATAGTACCAATGCAAAAAAAGGGATAATTGAACTAGGTAGGTTCAGAGAGAGAGAGAGAGAGAGAGAGAGAGAGATGCCCTATGTCCGAGAGAGAACCACTGCCACAAAAGCACTATGTCGTTGTGTTTTCTTTTATCGCATTTTGAAGCAATTTTAGCTGCGGCTCAGACATATAGCTACAGATTGCTAGCATAAGAAGGTTCCACTGCACATGAAAGAGGTTCTGTCATCGCCATAAAATCTTTTCTAGCCTCGTATCTTGAAGATGCTGGAATTATAGTAATTCTTTAATGAGCTTTCTTCAACAATGGGCACAAGTAGTTGTTTTATTCTTTTTTTGCTGGACCTAAGACATTTGGGAAAAACACAAATAGTTAGAACATGGGCTCGACAATGATCACTGTACCTCTAGAGATAACACTTGATGGTGAAGAGCGCAAAATGATGTTTGGAGATCTCAATTGTGTGTTATGATGACCATCCTCCTAAAAATATAATGAGTGCAACAAAGAGGACTAAGCATAATGGGCGGAAACCAGCACAAGACATCATATTAGTGATGACTTGAACACTGCCCAATTAAATCTTCAATAATTTGGACTGGAGAAGGATTTAGAGGAAGCTTAGATCACAAAAAGTGAGAACTCATAATTAATCTGTAAAGTATAGCAAAACATAGAGAAGATGTTACGTGATCACACTAAAAGCTTATATCATAAAACAGAATGAGCAAGACGCGATCAGCCACATCTTCCATCACTCGAAAAAAAATGCAGAGACGTGAACATAGGAGCTCCATTCACTTCATTGCAAAACACATTAGTTGTGAAATTCATTGACACAAACTTAGTGCTGTGTGGCCAAAGCATCTAATGAACAATAGAACAAATAATTAATGGCTGTAAACCCAAAGGCAAAATTCATGAGTCACCATCGTTGCAACAAGCCAGTAAAACTTGAGAAGTTCGATTATGAAAATAGAAGTGCATTGAGGGCCAAAAATATAGTGTAAGGTAATCAGCAAATGGTATTAGGTAATCTAAAAGACCCATACATCAACAGAGACAATTTCCAAGCATTTCACCGTCCCTTAGCTACTCTCTAGTGCCAGTACGGGTAACATTTCAACTTATCTTTAATATAAAAGATACTGTAAATCAGACAACGAAAACAGAGATCAACAGTGATATCTAGACACACGGAAAAAAAGAGCAATGCCCAGCAATGATTGATAAGAGCAATCATAGGTACACTTCAAAGTGAACAAAGAGGACGAGGTATAATACAAGAAAAGTAAACCCAAAACATAATTTAGTCACAGCAACCACGCTACATTTGCATTCCACTTTCAAGCTCCATTGAACTGATCTTGAGACTCATGTTTCAAGTCTATCCCCCAATATGCCCTTTAAAACCACAACACGAGAAAAGCAATCCACAACACGTGCAAAAACTCGCAAACACGTGCAAAGGTAGAACATGCTTGAAGCGTGTATAGAGATAAACTCCACACTTTATAATCAAAGTTCATTGAGGCGTTCAAACTTTGTTTCTACCCTAGCCTAGACCAGAAAAAAAAAAAAAATCTCTTATTTTTTTCAAAAAGATTCTTGCACTAACATGACCATTATAGTGTGCCCATCAATATCGAGAGGATTTTCAGCTCATTATTGGGTGTGAACTAGATTGCAACTAATGGTCTATCTAGCTCAACTAATCATGTGCATAAATAATTTATTATTGTACAACAATATCTTCAATTTATATCAAACTATCTTACAAATTAAATCTACCACCAAAAAAAAAATGTGGCGTTTGTGTGACTTCATGTGCTCTTGTTAAGTAGGGTAATATAATATAATATATGTCTAATTTCTTATTCTACTTCCCTCTATCACCTTGACGTTCTTTGTGAACATATGCCAAATATAATGTCAACAATTGCTGCTTATGAGGTTATTTAACTATAGAGTCGTCTATAGAACGTTATATATGATTCTAAAAGGTGGGACCTCCATTCATTTCTACGAAATGCAACCTTGGATATGTGGGTCTGCACATATCTAATCAAGCCAAAAAAAAGAAAAAAATTAAAAATTTATCTTAATGGCAGTATTTTTGCCTTTATGTTCTTCCAAGGAGCCTAAAAAATTGAATTTGTTGAAAAGTTTGGGGCACTTCATTTAAAAGTAATCTTTGGTCTTCGTTAAGTAGTTAACACCGAAACACGAGAAGAAAAAATAGTAATATATATATATATATATATATATATATTATATTAATCATACATGTATAGTACACTTTAGCTAGCTACGTGTGAACTTACTAAAGACCAAAGATTACTTTTAAAGCCACAACACGCGAATTGCAATCCACAACACGTGCAAAGGCAGAGCATGCTTGAAACGCATATAGAGATAAACTCCACACTATATAATCAAAGTTCAATGAGGCGTTCAAACTTTGTTTCTACCCTAGCCTAGACTAGGAAAAAAAAAATCTCTTATTTTTTTCAGAAAGATTATTACACTAACATGACCATTATAGTGTGCCCGTCAATAGTGAGAGGATTTTCAGCTCATTATTGGGTGTGAACTAGATTGCAACTCATGGTCTATTTGGCTCAACTAATCATGTGCATAAATAATTTATTATTATAAACAATATCTTCAATTTATATCAAACTATCTTACAAATTAAATCTACCACCAAAAAAAAAAATGTGGCGTTTGTGTGACTTTGTGTGCTCTTGTTAAGTAGGGTAATATAATATAATATAATATAATATGTGTCTAATTTCTTATTTTACTTCCCTCTATCACCTTGATGTTCTTTGCGAACATATGCCAAATATAAGGTAAACAATTGCTGCTTACAAGGTTATTTAATTATAGAGTTGTCTATAGAACGTTATATATGATTTTAAGAAGGCGGGACCTCCATTCATTTCTAAGAAATGCAACCTTGGAATTGTGGGTCTGCACATATCTAAGCAAGCCAAAAAAGAAAAAAATTAAAAATTTATCTTAATGGCAGCATTTTTGCCTTTATGTTCTTCCAAGGAGCCTAAAAAATTGAATTTGGTGAAAAGTTTGGGGCACTTCATTTAAAAGTAATCTTTGGTCTTCGGTAAGTAGTTAACACTGAAACACGGGAAGAAAAAATAGTAATATATATATATATATATATATATATATATATATATATAATCGTACATGTATAGTCCACTTTGGCTAGCTACCCATCTACTTAAAATAAAAGAAAAATTATCGCTAAATGAGTTGGTATGTTGTCGACCAAAAAAAAAAAAAAGTCGGCATGTCAGACCATTACAATTAATAAAGATTCTAGAGAAGATAGAGGACATTCATGATGGTCCAAAACAACAATGCCTTAAATAAATGTTCCTCGATTAAACATCCATCACCTAGTACAATAATTTCCCATTAAACTAAAGTAACATATAATAATGGGACAAGCCTCCATAGAGAATTTTATGTGCTTGACCCATAAGGCAGGTTGGTTTTTAATTTTATTTATTTATTTTAGGAAAAGCAAAGGCACCTTCCGACCGAATTTCTATGAAGTTGTCTGGCATTTTTAGAAACTTTATGCCTCCCTTCAACTTTTTTTTTTTTTTTTTGACTATTTCTTTGCTTCCATAAAAAATGTACATACGAGGGTTTCCTTGCTGTTTCTTTTAACCCTTCTCAACTGCATTATTGTCCTTCTCAGGTTCGCATTGAACTACTCTGCCTAAGAATGGTTGACACATCAAGCAAGCTACTCTATACATGAAAATTATATGGGTAATTTCTAAAATGTGTTATAATTGGCATATATGTAATGCATTTACCCCCTAATTTTTTTTTTTTGTGAAATCATATTTTTGAGATAAATGTGTCACATAAATATAAATCGAGTTTTTTTGTGTCCTAAAAATAAATTTTGGGTAAATATATAACATTGTACAAGTTTGCGATAAATCTATCGCAACAAAAATTAGAGTAAACATATGACAGTGAGTATAATTTAGGAATTTTTTTTTTTGAGGCTTTTACCCTAAAGTATAATCACTCCAAATTGAAAATCCTTTTAATCCCTAACATAAACACCAGAGGGCCCATGGGCTTAGAGACGAGTCTGATATTCACTGTATATATCAGCTTGAAGTCACGCCGAGATCACCAGGAAGACTTGAAAGTCTTCGAGCTCCCTTTTCTCGCCCAACCAGCGACAGACGCTTCTTTGAGGGCTAGTTTTTCCGTGTGCAGAGCAGAGGAGGCCACGATCTTCTTCTCAAACCCAGCGACCAACGTCCCCCGGTCGTCCCGAGCGACTCCGGCAACCTACCCCTCCGACGAATCGGCTAGCCAGGACCAGGAACCATCGATATTCATCTTCACGAAGCCCTTTCCCGGCAGCAGTGACCATGAACACGGTACGATTCTCTTCTGACTTTTTCCTGGATTTGCCTTGAAGAGTTCGGTTTCATGAAAAACTTGCTCAGAATGAGTGCGGTTGTCCACGATCGAGGACGGATCTGGTCGTTGGGACTGATATACCAATTTGTATTTTTGTTGCGTTCCTTCCTGTATAATTGGACCAAAGTCTCCCTGATCAGCTTCTTAACAAGAATAGACAAGTGGATTTATGAGAAGATTGCAGGCTAATCTCAACCTTTCCAAAAACTTGACTTACAAATGATATGGATCATTCGGAGTTTGAATATAATACGGCCATTTGCATATTTGCTTCTTTTTTGTTATTCTGTAACTGAATTTATATATTAGTCTGCGATAGTATTTTTTATGCTTTTCTCTGATCATTGGTAACCTCACTCATGATATATTTACGCGATATGTTTGTGGTTGAGACCTTCAATCAGCCAAGGGCGAAGGCCTATCTTGTTCACCCACGACGGAGAGAGGTAGAGAGCTGCTAAAGCTAAAGTTCAAAATGGGGAGCTCAGAGGCAGGAGCATCATCAGGAAGCGTGTATCAAGTGTTCTTGAACTTTAGAGGACCCGACACTCGTCATGGATTTACCGACTTCCTCTACCATAGCTTGACTGATGCTGGTATCTACGTCTTTCGAGATGATGAAGAGCTCCGTGTTGGTGAAAAAATTGATGGAGCACTCCAGAGAGCAATTGACAACTCGAGGATCTATATCCCCATCTTCTCTCAAACCTATGCTTCGAGCCACTGGTGTCTCCGTGAGCTTAGGCAGATTGTGGATAACACCTCTAAGTCGAATGGGAATAAAGAGATCCTACATATTTTCTTTGACGTGAAACCTGACGATGTCAAGCTGAAAACCCCATTGTATCGGGATGCTATTCTCAATTTGGAGCACGAGAAGAAGCTGAGCACTGAGCAAGTAGATTCCTGGAGAGAGGCTTTGAAGGAGGTTGGTGCAATAAAGGGTTGGGAAGCCAAGAAATACAAAGGGTGAGCTTGCTGCATTCTAAGATCCTTATTTTCCCTAATTTATTTTTCCTGGTTGCAAAAACTAAGTAAATAATTCATAGAAAGATGGAACATACTAAATGTAGGAGAAGAGAATCCAAAAGCATAAAAATCATGCTAGAGCTATTAAAATTGTTAGTGTTCTTGATTTCACTAGAAGCGCTATCATATGTCTAATTTTAATGAAGAACTAAAAATAGAAAACAAAGTTCATTTTTTTTCCTTTTGTTGATGGTCTATATAAATTTTGTTCCATTGTTCACCTCTGTCATTTAGTAAGCAACTCTTAGTAAAAGTCTAATGCTTCTAGAACTACTTCTCAAAACTTAGTAATATAGATATATCACAACATTTGATGTGGGACTTCCACTAGTAATACTGAATGGTATGCGTGTAAAATAAAATGTGAAACTATGGGTGACAAAGTGGAATAAATGAATACCGTGCATGTTCCTGTCTAATAATTTGATCTTTCAATTAATACATCAGACATTTCTCCTCCTGAACATATAATGTCCCACTTCTAAGGTTGTCACATGAATATAACTGATAAAATGCTAATTCACGATGCATAAATAGTTGTACATTCATCTTGCACAAAGAAGATTAACATAATTTGAGGATTGCTAATTACATGTTGGGATCGTCAATTTTCGTCATGACACAATGCAACTCGTGGCACCTAGCAATGTGAATGAAAAGTGCCTTTGAAAGTGATGTAGATTCATATTTTTTATGGTTACATAGAATTAGCTAGAAAAATCAAATCTGAAATCCTTCAAGGTAAATTCCATCATTCTCGTCAAAAATGTTTGTTTTATGCATGCTTGGTGTTATTTTGGAATTTTACAAGATCAAGTACACATAAGGTTTGCAAAACACATCAAATTACAAATGTTAAGTTATCAAAAGCGATAACTAAGAAAACCTTACATTCAGTACAAAATTTGAGAAGAAACGTCTTGATTGTTGATGTCCCATTAGTTATCGAATTATTGTGCAGTTAAGCAGATGCAATTGAATAACATCAACTGCTAGGAAACAAACAAAATAAAAAGGAGATTCCGTCGAAGTCTAATGGAATTGTATAACGAATGAAATTTAGATTTTTTTTTTTTTTTTATTCCCTTCAATTTTCCCCTATTGAAATGGTTTTCCTTCATGACAGCCAAGGGGAACTCATTAAGTTGGTCGTTGAAGAGGTTGTGAAGAAGTTGAAGACAAAGCAAAAGTCTGTGACTGAACATTTAATTGGAATCGATGATCAAGTGGAAGTGGTAAAAAATTTGTTAGATGTAGGCTCTGGAGGTGGACGGCTCATCCAAATTCATGGCATGGGGGGTATCGGTAAAACAACTCTTGCCAAGGTCTTGTTCAATCAACTTTCTACCCACTTTGGAAAGTGTTGCTGCTTTCTTGAAGATGTTCGAGAAAAATCGTCAAGAACTGATGGCTTGGTTGAATTGCAAAAGAAGTTATTATCTGAAATAGGAAATGCCACAGGAACAGGAAGCATTGATGCAACTGACTATGGAATGAAGAGGATCGAAGAAACACTTTGCCTTAAGAAGGTCTTCATTGTACTGGATGATGTTGATAAAAGCGAACAAGTGGAGAAATTAGTTGGAAAAGATGCTTTGGTTTCAGGTTCTAGAGTACTGATTACTACTAGAAACAAGGATGTTTTGCAAATCACTGGACCAAAGTACGAAATTTTAAAACATGAAATGAAGGTGATGAGTAGTGATCATGCTTTTCAGCTCTTCAGTAGACATGCATTTAATAGTGACTCTCCTCCAGAGGATTATTGTGGTATTTCAAAGAAAATTGTATCTGCTACTGGAAGACTTCCTTTGACTATTGTAGTAATTGGTTCATTGCTGAAAAATAAAACACAAGAACTATGGAAAGAAAAATTGGACGAGTTACGCGAAGCACCTCCACAGGGTGTTTTCCAAGTGTTGAAAGTTAGCTATGATGCATTGACTTTTGAGCAACAACAAATTTTTCTGGATATTGCATGCTTTTTCATTGGTGAGGAAAAGACAAACGCAATTTACATGTGGCAGGATTGTAAACTTTTCCCACTTTCTGGAATTGAGGTGCTCAAAAACAAGTCCTTGATAAAGATTGGAAAGGGCAATGAGTTTTTGATGCACGATCAGCTAAGAGATCTCGGAAGGGGAATTGTTCATAACAAAAATCCGATGAATCTTGAAGAGCGTAGTAGGTTATGGATTAAGGATGAAGTCCTCGATACAATAAAGACAAAGAAGGTGGAAAACTTATTGAGATAACTGATGGATTCTCTTTTTTCTTCTTGGTTTTTATACTTTTCCTTGATAAAATAGAATGCTGAATGCTACTCATTTCTTGCTCTCATTTGCAGATGAAGAATGTTCAAGCAATGGTACTCGAACCGTTCCCTCCAAAAGTACATATCAAAAGTGAAGAGATTGGAAGGTTTGAAAAGCTAAGATTCCTTAAACTTGAGAGAGGAACCTTTGTTGGCGATCTAATGGATTGTTTTCCCAAATTAACATGGTTTGACTGGAGTGTTTTTAATTTAAAGTGTGAGCTGACCAATATGTGCTTAAAGAATGTAGTTGTCCTTCAATTTTCAAGCATTGCTGGTTTAGACGATATGAAATTATGGAGCCTAATGAAGGTGCGTCATATGCTTATTTCTATTCTGTCCTTGAAAGCAACATTTAAACTGTTCTGCCATTGGATAATGCATTCACTTTTTATAGGAGGCGAGAAAATTGAAAGTTCTTGGACTTAGTGACTGTGATTGCATAACCAAAACACCAGACTTATCAGGATGCTCAACTTTAGAGAGGCTTACTTTTTGGGGTTGCTCTGGTTTAAGGAAGATTCACTGCTCTATTGGGAAGTTAAAGCATCTGATAGAGTTAAAGTTTGATCAATGCCCTCAATTAGAAGGTTTGCCTGAAGAAATCGGGGACTTACAGAATCTAGAGCACTTCTCTTTAACGTATTGTGAGGGAATAAAGGGACTACCAGATTCCATATATGAGTGGAAATCATTACGGGAGTTGCATCTTTCAATTAAAGTTCCAGTGGAGTTATCGGCTGCTATTAGAAAGCTTGGGAATCTGGAAGTGCTTTGGATTGTAGCCAATTTGAAAGGTCAACTTCCTTCTGAAATTGGCTTGCTTCTGCAGCTGCAACAACTGGTTTTAAGAGGGTGTAATGAAATCCGAGAGTTGCCGGCACTCCCAATAAGTCTAACCCATTTGACAGTGTCATCTACGTCGTTGCAAGTTGTTCCGGATCTCTCAAACTTGACTAATTTGGTTGAGTTGGACCTAAGTGATGAGTTTGACATTGATGAACAAGATGAAATTCATACCGGTGACTTAAGGTGGATCGGGAGGTTATCGAAACTAGAAGAGTTGAGTTTGCATCTCCTCCATGTCCCTGCTCCCGCTGAGTTGGCTTCCCTTTCCCAGCTTAACAAACTCACTTTGTCTGGATTGAACCTACAACCCTTCACACAACTTCCCTCTTCTCTATTAGATCTAACCCTTGAGAGTTTCCAATCAATCACCTTACTCTCTTCCAACCTAAAGAATTTGTCAAATTTACAGCTCTTTTGCTCTCAAATGCAAGAGATTAAACTCGATGGGCTTCTGGTTCCAAATTTAACGGGGCTTCATCTTGGTTTTGTGGACCCCTCGAGAGATTCGTGCTGTCCAGCATGATGAAGCTAAAAGAAGTCTTCGTGGAAAATTGCCCAAAACTAAGTGAGATACACATTGCTGGGGTGTTGGAATCATTGGAGGAATTGCATATCAAAAAGTGCAAGTCCTTCACAAGGTTAGTGTACGTCGACAAACAATCGGAATATTCTCATGAATCTTCACTAATCCTTGCATCGGGAGTCTTCAATGAGTTGCGGAAGCTGTGGCTACAGCATTGCCCTAAGATACTCGGTATTCAAGTTGTTGGTACGTTGGGATCGTTGAGAAATTTGTTACTTTATTTTTGTGGGCATTTGCAAAGTCTTGGTTTGTCAAACTTAAAGAACCTCAAGTCTTTGGACATAGATCTCTGCCATGAGCTCCGGATTGTTGAGGGCCTCGACGAGTTGGAGTTTTTGAGCGACTTATTTCTAAATAAGTGCCGATCGTTGGAAAGTTTGATTGATGTATCAACCACCCAATTGCCAGATGAATGCCAATTATATATCCGCAAATGCCCAGAATTACGTGGGGTTAAGCAAGGATTCTCAGGCACTGTCAAGCGTTTCAAGCGTCATAAGGTGAGTCAAAACAATCCACAACAAATTTAGGCAGATTTCTAAGAGTTTTGGAAATTAAAAAAAATAAAAAAACAATCATACAAAACGTGAATTAAACTTGGACTCGCTCACTTTAAAAGGCAGCTGTCGCACGTGATGTTTTCTCTTCTCTTTTTTTTCCTTCCTTGTTTTGTATATGAGAAAGTTTCATAGTTGCAGTAAGAGAAGTTCAGTTTTTATCACAGATGTTTTGAAAAACTTCATAATGTCGGAGACATATATAGAATAGCTCAGAGCATCTATTTAAAATGTTTTCTCGTTTTATATGAAACGAATGATTTTATTTAGCATTTTTTCTATGTAATATACTCCATTATTTTTTCCAGTTCTAACTTAATACCAATTATTAGAAGAACGACTTTCGTAATTTACGATATTTACGTTGAAGATAAAATATTAAAGTCATAAATGCATCAGAAGTTCTGAAATTAACAAAAATTCCAGTGAAGTCATAAAACTTGTCAATTTGATGCAATCGTATCCATTTGTTAATCATGTCCAATTTGACTAATGGAAAATGCTGATCTTGCATTTTTTTTATTCATTTTCCTCTCCTACGTGGCATAGAGCTTCAAAGAAAAGGTTTGGGTGCAAAAACGTCTGTCCTTCGAAGGTTTGCCCCAAATTTCCAAGCCCAAATTGAGTTTTCTTCTCGAGTTTTCCTCGCCTCTTCACTGGTCTTTCTCGTCCATAGTGTACTTCTTGTTCGTGGAGTCCACTGCTTATTTGTCAATCCTCTTGTTCTTCATCCGAGTGTCCGCCTTCTTCGTCGAGTCCCCGAATTTCCTCTTCGTTCTAGCGTGACGATGTCGAGTCCTCGCACAACTACTCGATTAGGACAACGAGGATGTCGAGTCCTCTTTGTCCTAGCCTGACGGCTTGAACAAATGGGTTACAAGCCACTACATCAGGCTTAATCCCCTTTTCTTGTATGTTGCTTTCGTCCCCATGGAGGTATATGAACTCATTTAAGGTGTTTTCTCTTGTGGATTAAATAGGTCTGAAGTTTGGGAGTGATTTCAATGAGTATATGCCGAAACACAGGAAGTTCTTGCGATCTTACTAGTCTTAGCGAAATAAAAGATAGGACCGTCCAAAGAAAAAAGACATGGATTGTTCGCATGATTTTGCTTGGATTAATTAATGCGGGAGCAACTGTATTTAATGCTCGATTTCGCGTTTCTTTACTTGGGAAACATGCTAGAAATAATTGGGTATTTGGCTTTATTTGAATACATCTTTTGGCCTGTGGAGTCAAATTAAACGGGTCATCTTTGCTTAAAGTGCTATTTGTTCACTTAGAATCTCCAGAATATCCAATGGTTGTATGATTTCTTTAATATTTTATTTGGGATATTTTCAATTTAGAGCTTCTACTGGCCTATATAATTTGCCAATCCAAAGTGCTATCTATTTTTGGAGCGCCGATTTTCAAGGACAATCAGGTCTGAGGTGCTGAAGCTTTTACTAGTACAGGACCATTCATGCTATGGGTGAAAAAAGCATGTTTTTAGTGTTACAATCACCTGCATTAGATGGCAAGTTGGGGAAGATGGTATTCGTTTTTCTTCTTTCATGTTGCCAAATTTGTTGCTTGGAGCCCTTCGGGCAATGTAACAAAAACCTGGATAAAATATGTTTGTTTATGAGTCATAGAATTGGTCTAGTCAGTTCTTTGTCAAATCAAATTTGCGTAGGGCCAACCTGTGGCAATTATGTGTCCTTCCTCTGGTGAGACCAGTAAAATGGTGATATACGATGCCATGGGTTTGTTAATGTCTCCGGTTTTTGCAGGAGGAAGAGAGTGTGCCGGCTGCATTGACAGACCAATTGATGGTTGGGCATGCAGAGGGCGGCACAGCAGCAGCAGCAGCGGCAGCAGCAGCAGCAGATGATCTCGCAAAACTCTTTGGGAAGCTTGAGCTTCAGTAGCAGCATGTCACTGTCTAGGGAGGAGGAGGAGATGTTGAGGTCGGCTCTGTCCACTTTCAGGGCCGAGGAGGAGGAGATCGAGAGGAAGAAGATGGAGGAAGAGACCAAACGCTTGGCCACTATTCACGAGGTACGCAACATGAAATCCCCACATGAAAATGGTTTACTTGGGGGCTTTTTCTTTTCTATGTTCTGTTAATAGCAAATAAGAGGTGAGGGGTGTGTGTGGTTATATTTATGGAGAGTTTTTGTTACTTTGTTTTGGGGAATGAACAGGAAAACGGAAGCGTAGATGATGGTGGCGAGGATAAAACTGCTGAGGAACGAGAGACAGGCGGTGGTGAAGCAGATGAGGCGCGACATCGAGTTGCTTCTTCAGTCTGGTCAGGATGCCACTGCTTGTGTCCGGGCACATCTAGTTCTTCTACTACGATTTGCTTTTGGTCATTGCATTGGCAGTTGGTGTGGCTTTTTGTATTAGACGGAATTCATGTCTGTGTTGAGAGAATTACTCTCAAATTTCCAGTGGTTTTTGTTCGTCTAATTTATAATTAGAATGCTTTGAGAGTGCTGAACTTGAAATGGTCATATCGATTTTTGGTTGCATTCAGTCATTTGTATAATCCGGTGTGAAAGAAAAATTTCATAGTAGGACGAATTTTTGAGATTTTGAATCCACATTTTATTTTATTCATGAAATGCTCTATATATATCACGGACTTCTAGAAGACTTAACATTCAAGTAGGAATGCTTTTGTATGTGAATTAATCACCCGACATTTCAGCATTCCAATCGACGAGGCTGGTAAAAAGAATATCGTGGACCTACCTGAAAAGCCTAAAGGTGGCTTGCATATGTGACTTGATAACATTGAATTGAACCTACAAAATGGCATGCGATTATGGAAATTGCTTTCTAATGTGTATGAGGGCTTGTGTCCGACACATGCCCGAAATTGACACGTGACCGACAACTGCGAGTCCGAGCCAGGGGATCGACAAAAGCAAAGCGAAATCCCAAGCTATACATATGGGTCCGTTAGATGATTTCAATAAGAGTTGAAAAAAACTAATATATTCAGTACAAGAACGAGTATTTCCGACAGGTCTGCAAATACGTAGAGATATGGAAGTGTTATTGAAAATCACAGATTTAAGTGTCTTTAGTGTAGAAGTACACAAGTTTTTAAACCTCTGATAAACCGCTGGGCTGAGGAAAAGAAAACAATGAGACTTCATTTTATTCCTCCTGCTCTGACCATTCAGGGTCAAAATTTTTAATCACTGTTTTCTAGTGGAATGTTTCCTGCTCGAGGGGGTTGTAATTTCATTGTCTCGCTTCTAGGGCACCTTTGATAGAATCCAATTCAGCGTGTGCCAGTTACACCTAGTGACCAGCAGGCATTTAATGGATATAATTATGTTAGACTATACATGAGGCCAAAGCTGCTAAGTTCACTAGATTTTTTCGTAACAGAATGAGAAGGAATCAGAAGTTCTGCAATAGGAATGGTAAGATCGATAAAAGCTTTATGTCAGATTGCCAAACAGCCAACAACTTTCCATTAGAATATCTAGTTTTCAGTAGTAAAGAAACGCTGAAGCATGAAGCGGGACCAGAAGTACTGAAGACGAGGGAAGTAGGACTTTCAGTAGTTCAACCTGACACAAATGTACACACTCCCCGCAATAAACTATGGATGGCTTAGAAACTTCCCACCAACTCTCGCATTATGCACAACCAGCACAATGAAACAACTACATAGAACAATCGACAATTAATATATCATATTTTCTTTCTTCACTCATGCAAACTCCTCTTTTAAATGTCCATAATTTTCTTTTTGAGCCTTGATTTCAGCAAAAGTTAGCTCACATTAACCTTGTCGTGCCTCGATTGGCTCGATCCACACAATGCTTGATTCCTTTCAAGGAAGTCGGCTATCATGTCCCTAGCTTGATCTGGTGTGTTCTGATCAACCCATGACTTACCACAACCTTAAAACCAGTTCCTACATTTTCCTTGTCTTTGCCATGTGAATTGGTGATTAAAGACCACAAGACTAGTTAAGCCCCAAGTCAACCTCATTAGGAGTTACACCACTTGATTTTGACATTGGCATTCTCAATCTTCCGGCCGTCGTTCTTTGATTTGGCAATTGAAGGTTCTACTAAATGCAACAGAAGCAACAGATGAATGCAAAAGAAGAAACATATGTTCACTATCAAGGTTATATGATAATTCTACTAGGAGTTTCTACACTATAACATAGACGATGCAAAGCAAAAGGAAAAGCATCCGTATAAAAAAGAAGTGGACTTTGTCGTTGCAAGAAGAAATTACCATGTATAGCGTGATCACAAGAGCATCGAAGAAATTGGTGACATTTAAGAACAAAGCAGTAGCCACGTTACAAAATCAAGTCATGCGAATGTAAAGTGTAACTCCCGTTTTGGACTATAATACTGCTATGAAGAGAATGGTCATCCCAGAACTATCGCCAAATTCTGCATCAATGACTACCAAAAGACAAGAATATAAGAGGAACACAGACATATGCAAGCCTCGCAGAGAAGCTGCAAAGTGAGAACCGTAACTGCCCATGAAAGACAGGTTTTCTTTTTTGCTTCCTAAGTGTACTCTCATGATATATAAAGCAAATCAGAACTGGGGCTAAGAAAAGAGTGGATAACACAAATGATGATGATTGCAATTAGAGATCATGATGCCAATAGCAGGGTACCCATGAGCTGCAAACTGCAGTACCGGATGCTCATTGAGGACTGAGTCTTGTTATTCAAGACCAGGAGTGACCGAACAACAGCAGCCATTTACCAGTGGAATGAACAAAGAAGAAAAGGAGATATAGGCAGGTCGGAAAAACTTGTTAAATCTCTTTACACCAAGTCTCAAACACAGTATTGAACAGGTTTGCTGTGCTTTACCCTGTTTTTCTTCTGTTTTAGCAGTTGAACCCCAAGACAACTGCCTTCACATTTGGTATTTGACAGTTAGAATAAAACCCTGAGAATATGTCTGAATACTATTTGCCACATTTCGAATAGATACAGCCACCTGCTGTAACATTGACTTCACTCCCAAACTTCAGACCTATTCAATCCACAAAAGAAAACACCTCAAATTAGCTCCCATACCTCCATCAGAACGAAAGCAAAATACAAGAAAGGGGCTTAAGCTTGACCTAGTGGCTCATAACACCTCCGTTCACCCTGTCGGGATCAGATGAAGAGGACTCGACATCGTCATCTCACTTATCAAGCATCACCATAAAATCTTATCTAGCCTCGTGTCTTGAAAATGCAGGAATTACAGTGGTTCTTCCAATGAACTTTCTTCAACAAAGGGCGCAAGTAGTTGTTTTGTTCTTCATTTCTATAACTTTTGGGGATGAACACTAGCCTTGTCCCTTAGAGCGTGGCTCATGACTCGATGATGGAGAGCGCAAAATGATGTTTGGAGATCTCTATTGCGTGTTATGATGGTCATCATCCTACAAATCAAATGAGTGCAAGAAAGAGGACCAAGCTTGATGAGTGCAAAACCAGCATAAGAAACCGTGTTAGTGATCACTACTTTAACGTAGTGCATGCATGTGAAATGGCTAGATGAACTATATTGAATGGCTTTCCAACAATTTTGGGAACGTGTGCATGCATGTGAAATGGCACAACTAGTAATTGGGAATTCTAAGGCTGCAGTACTTTTCTGTTTTTCGATCTCTCATTTGCCAAAAAAAAATCTCTCTCATTAAACCAATTTGCAGTCACATTAGAAAATTAATAGAAAATTGTACAAGTTTCATCATCTCAATACTTCCACAGCTCTAGCTGCTGCATAGCTCTTTTGTTAATGATGGCAGACGTGCTAGATAAACCTGAACCAAGTTATGGATTTTTGTGCTGTCATTAGAGCTAAGGGAATAACAAGATACCAATGCAGGTGCTAAGAACATGTCCTATGTTTTCTTCTTATGACAACTGCTGTTAAATCACGCATATTTTCAGAAGAGTGGCAAATATCTCTGGACATCTTTACTTTAGGTCCAGAGATATATCACCTCAGCAGAATCTTTTCTAAAGTGAAATTATTGATTACACAATGGAAATATCACTTACAGTGAAACACAAAAATGTAAGGGGAAACATGAGAATACCTTTTCTGTTTTTATTAGCAAAAATTTTGTTTCCTAAGGTGTGTCATATCTTTTGTTTGCTCTATTAGCCTTATTTGCTTCACTCAGCTTCTGCAATTAAAAAAACAAGATTATCAGAAAATGGTCATTAACAGGGAATGAAAGTCTATTTCATGTTAACAGGTCATATTAAAACAATATGTCCTTTGAACTCCAAAAAGTAAAGAGATTTTTCCATTGATCTCTCCTCACTCTTTCCGACAGATTCTTCAAATAATATGAGAATGATTGAGAGCTATCATAGTGAGCAGCTTTTACATCACTTTTCCAGTATCTCCATTCAGAATTTAAGGAATGTAGAATCTATTTTTCCATGGCTGGTACGAAGATAATCAAACTTAGACTACAACAAAGAAATATTAATAATAATGATAAATTTATTTACAACATGAATGGAATTTCATACAAGTACTAGCTAACTACCTCTAGAATCCTCAGCGTTTCTCATATCCTTGGTAATTTGCTTTCAAGTTATAAATAATAATGCCAACTTGCTAGCAATGGTTCCAAGAAACTCCCCAAACCTCCAATAGGCTGCATTTTCTTCCCTAACTTGACAATGATGCGTATCTGGGAGAAAGATTCCATATGCCCAATAGACACATAAGGCTGCACTTCCTTTTTCTAGTGGCAGCTACTAGACAAGAAATTCTAAATATCGAAAGAAGGTTCTAATATTATCAAACCAGATCGATACTCAGACCAATTTAGTATAGTATGATGAAAAATTGTACGCTATATATGCTGGTAGGTCTTACCTGATGCATTCACATTTGCAGTCTCCTCTTAAGGCTGATCAGTTTCAGTCTCTGAATTAGAACATAGCTCGTCACAATTGTGTAATTTTTCAACCTTCTCTTCTAACTCAGAGCTTATTTACACCGTGTGCAAACCCGCAAATTTGATCATACGCCTTGTGTTTCCCATGGATATAAATCACCTAGACATAAAGTATTAGCAATTCTTAGTAAGAGATCAGCAACTCGATTAAAATGTTCATCTAATTATATGTGTTATCTTCATTCGTCGCAGGCGAAAGGGTTACATGAATATTGGATAAGATCATAAATGTAGCAGAAAATGGCCACGATAAGAAGGGCAAAGCCATGAATAAACAGACTTAAACTCCTCCAAGCAAAACCCAACACGGAATCCTAAAGACTAAGCTCTTAAAAGTTCAAACCCTCACTCAGAAAGAATCCTCAGGACGTTAAAAATGTGACTGAGGCATAATATGAACGATAATTGGAAAGAAGAAAAAGCAGGGTACTAGACTTTATCACGAAACTAACAGAGGTTAAAACTTGCAAACCAAGAAAAAGAAAAGAAACCAAGGCAGAAAAAAAAAATGCAGGAATCAAAGGAAAGCAAGTCAGAACAGACGGGTTCACATCACAATCGACAATCGGCAAATACATTTTAAGGATATCGAGTCGATTCACGAGTCAAGAACCTACAGTCCTTCAATTCCTAGTTATCAAAAAAGCCAAACCGAAAAGAAGAAAAGAACATAGAAAAAACCACAGAAAATGACACCACCGATGAACAGTCAGCGAGTCACTCACCAGGCACAGGCATTGGTGAAAGCGAAGACGAACGTAGAGAAAGCGCTTGAGCTTGACCTTACAGTGAACGATGGGAGTGCTGAAGAGAGAAAAAGTTCAGAGAGAAGTTGAGCGGTCTGTGCCTTGTGGTGAGAAAACTTCAGCGTTTTATATTTGCATGTTTTAGAAAAGAGTAGTTGAACGATTAAGAAGATTAAAGAAAATCTAATTAGATATAAATAACTAAAATAAATATAGAAAATCAGAAAAAAAAATTAAATATCTCTATTATGCCAATCATTATGTAAAAGAATTTTATGATTTGCGATATTTACAGTGAAGATAAAATATTCAAGGGATAAGTGCATTATAAATTCTGAACTTATTAGAAAAGTGTTATCGAGTCTTAAAATTTATAAAAAATGCAAATGAATCAGAAAACTTTTCAATTTGGTATAATTAAGCCCCTTTGTTAACTCCGTTCAATTTCACTAATAATAAATACCCAATTTTCCTCCTTGTTTGAGGGTGACAACGTCAAGTCCTCACACAAGAGCTTGATGAGGCCGACGACAATGTCAACTCCTCTTTGTCTGAGCCTGATGGAGTCAATTATTATACGATATCTTTAATATTGTATTTGGGATATTGTCCATTTAGAGATTGAGCTAGCCTACATAATTTGACGATCCAAAGTTCTACTTCTTTTTGGAGTGCCAATTTTCAAGGAAAATCTAGTCTGAGGTGCTGAAACTTTTACTGGTACAGGACCATTTGTGCTTTGAGTTAAAAAAAAGCATGTTTTTGGTGTTACAATCATTAGCATCAGATCGTGACTTAGAGAAGACAGTATTCCTTTTTCTTCTTTCGCCTTGCCAAATTTGTTGCTTGGAGCCCTTCAAGCAATGAAACAAGAACCTGGATAAAATGTGTTTGTTTATGAGTCTTAAAATCGGTCTCGTCAGTTCTTTGACAAATCGAATTTGAGTAAGGCCGACATGTGGTAATTAGGTGTCCTCCCTCTCTTGAGGCCACAAAAATTGCGATATAAAATGCTATGGGCTTGTTAATATCGCCAGTTTTTGCAGGCCAAGATGAATGCTACAGGAGAATCAAGCAAGTAGATGGTTAGGCGTGCAGAGGGCAGCGTACAAGAACAAATGCGCATACTAGGAAAGGTGAACTGCTTTCGCCGCATTTAAGGTAACTTCCCATCGGTGGACTAGCCGTATGCCTGAAAGTTTGAACGCTTGGTTTGGTTGCATGCAGTGGGGATTGTACATGAGTTTGAATACTTGGTTTATTAGTGTTAAACTGGAGTTGAATTTTCGTTGGGCTGAGGAAAAGTAAACAATGAGACCTCACTTTATTTCTCCTGCTCTGACCTGCTGGTCAAATTTTTAGTCACTGTACATGAGGCCAAAGCTGTTAAGTTCACTAGATTTTTCGTAACAGAATGAGAAGGAATTAGACGTTCTCCAGTTAGAAAGGTAAGAACGATGAAAGCTTTCTGTCAGATTGCCAAACAGCCAACAACTTTCCATTAGAATATCTAGTTTTCAGTAGTAAATCATCTCTGAAGCATGAAGCGGGAACAAGTACAGAAGATAAGGGAAGTAGGATTTTCAGTAGTTCATCCTAACACAAATGTGCACACTCACCTCAATAAACCAAGGCAGACTTAGAAACTTCCGACCAACTCTCGCATTACACACAACCAGCACAACGACACAACACATGCATAGAACAACTGAAAATTGATATATCATAGTTTCTTTCTTCACTCGTGTGAGCTCCTCCTATAAATGTCTATACTTGGCCCTTTGAGCCTCGATTTCAGCTAGAAATTAGCTCACATCGTCCTCGTTGAGCCTCGATTGGCTTGATTCGCACAATGCTTGATTCCTTTCAAGGACGCCGACTATTATGTCCCTAGCTCAATCTAGTGTCTTCTGATCAATTCAAAACTTACCCCACCCATAAAACTAATCCCTACATTTTTCCTTGTCTTTGTCATGAGAACCGGTGATCGAAGACCACAAGAATAGTTAAGCTCCGAGTCAACCTCTTTAACAGCTACACCACTTGGATTTAGATGTTGGCGCCCTCAATCTTCTCGCCACCATTCTTTGGTTTGGCAATTGAAAGTTCTCTAAATGCAACAGAAGCAACAGATGAATGCGACAGAAGAAACATACGTTGATTATCAAGGTTATACCATAATTCTACTAGGAGCTTGTTCGGTATAACATAGGACAATGCAATGCAAAGCAAAAGGAAAAGCATCCATAGAAAGAGAAGTAAGACCTTGTTGTTGCAATAAGAATATCGAGTTCGTAGACGTTACCGTGTTTAGCCTGATCACAAGAGCATAGAAGGTGACATTTAAGAGCAGTGTTAGCCACGTTAAAACTCAAGTCATGCAAAGGCATAGTGTCAGTCCCGTTTAAGAATACAATTCTACATCAGTGACTCCCAAAAGACAGGTGCATAGGAGGAACACGGACATATGCAAGCCTCGCCGAGGAATTGCCCATGAAAAACAGGTTTTCTGTTTTGTTTCCTAAGTGTAGTCTCATGATATATACAGCAAATCAGAACTGGAGCTAAAAAAAGTGGATAATACAATGATAATTGCAATTAGAGATCATGACACCAATAGAAGGGTGCCCATAGCACCGGATGCCCACTGAGGACCGAGTTCGTCATTCGTAACCAGGAATGACCAAACAACAGAGCCGCTTACCAGTAGAATGAACAAAGAAGGAAAGGAGATATAGGCAGGTCGGACAAACTTGTCACATCTCGTTACACCAAGTCTGAAAAATTGACTTCACTCCCAACTTCAGACCTATTCAATCCACAACTGAAAACACCTCTAATGAGTTCACATACATCCATCAGAACGGAAACAAAATACAAGAAACGGGATTAAGCTCGATGTAGTGGCTTATAACACTGTCGTTCATGCAGTCGGGCTCGGACGAAGAGGACTCAACGTCGTTGTCAGCCTCATCAAGCTCTTGCACGAGGACTCGATGTGGTCACGGTTGAACAAAGAGGAAATTTGGGGACTTGACGAAGAAGGACACTCGAACGGACAACAGGAGGATCGACAAATAAGAAGCGGACTCCACCAATAAGAAGGACACTCTGGACAAAAGACAGGATGAAGAAGTTAAGAAAACTCAATTATGGCTTGGAAATAAAGGGGCAAACCTCAAAAGCCGTTTTTGCGCACGGACTTTTTCTTTCAAGCTCTATGCCAGTAAGAGAGAGAAATGAATAAAAAATGCCACATCAGCATTTTCTAATAATCAAATTGGATAGAGTTAATAGAGAGATTTGATTTCATCAAATTGATAAATTTTATGACTTAATTACACTTTTTGTAAATTTTAGAATTCGATTGCACTTTCATAACAAGTTTTAAGAATTTCAGTGCACTTTTCCCAACATTAAAATAATCAAATACTCGTTACACAACTCAAAAAAATAAAAAAAATATCGTTGAGAGAGGTGTTTCAAGGACACAACTTACACGGTCCACTTGTCCACTAATCAGGTGACTTATGTCTTGATGAAATTGATTGTTACTTGAATTTGCCCATGGCAGGGGTCCGCCGAGCAGGATTTGTGCAACAAAAGCACCTAAAATAATTGTTTAATTGGTGGATGATGTATTTCTGCATCCTCCCCTATTTTTTATTGTTCGATTGAAGGCCACTTCATATAGGAATTAAAGCAATCGATCTTCCAGGCATTCATTCTTTTAGTCATGAAGGCTTCAATTCGGATAGAGTATAGAGTCTATTTCTGCTACTCATTTAACTTTTGATGCCTAGGTTGAGTCTTGGTTTTAATTTATTATGTAGTTTAGTCGATAGTGTACAGAAAAACTTATTAATTTATCTAGGTTGGGAACAAAACCAGTTTTCATCAAAGTTGTGATATATCTAAAAACACAAAATGTATTTATTCGTACGCATAGATAAAATTTAATTAGCTTTCATAACTATGCTGGATAGAAAGGGCGGAAAAGGAGGAGGGAAGGCTTTATCTACTTTTTTTTTCTTTGGTCGAAAGACTTTATTTACTTGATTTGTAACTAAATTTTTTAGTTTTCTGGTAATAAGATATTGCCATATGTTACTATTCTAATCGACCACGTAGGGCATGAGTCAAAGATTGGTTAATAGGTATAAATTTGTTTCCATGTGCGAAATCGAGCTCGTGATGTGCCCAATCTGCATACAAAATCCCATTCCTTAATGACTACACAAATACCACAGGATTTACGGTATTTTTTCACATGATATTGTTTCCTATTATATATAGATCTTTTCTCATATTTTAATATTAATGCAGTTAAACTACATATTTGACTTTCGTCAGTATCTGTTTGAGGAATTTAGAACATCTTCTATCTAATTTCTTGTATATAGTGGATCAATGCACTAAAAGTGTCTAAAATTAGGTATTTCACTATATATAAAAAAAAAAAATTGCTATTAAGGCGCAATCGAGAAATTCATTTGAAGTATTTTATTGGTACAAAGTTTAACTTGATGTTGATGGTTTGATATTGGATTGCGAATATAACAAAACTCAATTTGTCAATCTCATGTTTAATATAGAATATCCGTTCGAGTTTAAACTCGATTCCAACTCAATTATGTACAACTTATAAACTAAATCACAAAGTGAACCTTGAACTCCATCTCTAGTTCTGAGGAAAAAAAAAAAGTAATATCATAATTTCATATTCCTAAAATCCTTTAAATTACAAAATTTGACACCTAGAACATAGTGAGATAACCACAAACAAATATTACATTATAAAGGTTGGCTAATAAAGTTATATGAAAACTCTTTCAGCTCTGTTGTGTTTTAATTCTATGTGTATATATCTAGATACTTTTATCTTGATTTTTTTTGTTTAGTTTTCTGCTATAAGTGATTCCCAAGAAATTCTTGGGGAAGATAGGGACTAGCCGGACCAACTAAATCCGTACCAAGGTTCCGCCTGGTGCAGTATTTTCAGAGAAGTAAACGGGCTGGTTGGGCTGGGTCCGGGCCTAAGCACTCCTGCCCATCCCCGGCCCAAAACTCCATTGCGCTCAAACAAATAGCGAGGCTTGTTTATGCAAGCCAATTTTCTTGGCTAAGTCCGCCCGTGATCATGGTCTATTAGTTACTTAACAAGTGCTCCATAACACGTTGCAACTAGCTACAAAATTTTAAAAAAATTAAGTGTATAAAGTTCAATTAACTGGATGCATGCGCATGCGAATGCAATAAAAGCTGGCCGCGTCAATGAATTGATTTTCCAATGTTTAGGAAATCTTGTAAGTGAAAGGCGAAGAGATACTCATGCTCAATAGTTTCCTCGAATAAAAGATGAGAGAGCCGTAATATCTTATCCAACCTCCTATTTTTTAAAATAATCTAGGTCAATGACATTTGAAGTGGAAAGATCGTAAGCCTCTCTCTCCATCTTGATTTTGCATGCTATGGAGGATTCCCAAGAAGTTCATATCAAAGAAGTTCAAGGAGGTGACGGTATTACTGCTTCATGCTTGGTACACAACCGATTTTAGATGGTAATTCTATTGATATAACATGGTGGACTTTAATTCAATAACTCTCTTAAGAATGGACATACCTTATATCTTCAAGATAATTCTAGCCAACGCCCTTCAAAATGGAAGTATGCTCTCTCTCTTGACCGAAGCATACTCGAGCCCCCCTTTTCCTCCATAATTCAAAGGGGGGCCATTTTCAAATTTACTCTCTCTCTCTCTCAATTTAGACATGTAAAATTTAACTTGAGAGAAATTACGAAATTTTAATTATTGTCATTTAGTGAATTCACATGAAAATGCACATTGCAAATTTTCAAAGGATTTTGACGAAATTCTCACAATATTTAAGATGTTGCTCATCTGGCTTTTCCAACCCTTCTTTCAACTTCTATTTCACTCGTTATTTTCCTTTTAAAATTTTACAAACCGAAAAGAAAAGTTCTCAGATTTCATGAGAACATCACATATGATTGTATGGTTCTACGCCTTATCTAGAGATTAAGGGCCTGTTTGTTTGCAACTTGTTTTGTTCCCGGGAACAAAAATTTCTGTCTTTTTGTTCTTGGGAACAAAAAAGGAACAAACACGTTTGTTTGCGTTTTTGTTCCAAAACTATTTTTTGTTCCCAGAAACACATTTGGAACAAAAACAAGAAAAAAAAAAAGTTATTTCTTGTTTCGGAACAAAATTTAGAAACACTTTTCATTTTCTTTTCTTTTTTTTCTTTCTTTTTCTTTGGTCGGTCGCCGGCCTCGGCTGGGCCGGCGACCGGCCGTCGAGGGTCGGCGAGGGCCGGCGACCTCGCCGGAGCATCGCTGGCCCTCGGCGAGGCCGAGCGTCGCTGGCCCTTGGCGAAGCTCGGCCTCGCCTTGGTTGGGCGAGCTCGAGCTTGCCTAGCCAAGGCAAGGCTGACCTTGCGCCGGGCTGGGCGAGCTCGATCTTGCCTAGATTCGGCGAGGCCGAGCTTGCCCAGCCAAGGCGAGGCCAAGCCTCGCCTAGCTATAGCGAGGCTCGCCATGGCTGGACGAGGCCGCCGGCCCTCGTCGGCCGGTCGCCGGCCATGGCCGAGGCCGGCGACCGGCCAAAAGAAAAAAAAAAGAAAAAAGAAAAAGAAAAAAAGAAAAAAGGAAAAAGGAAAAAGGAAAAATAAATAAGAAAATAAATAAGAAAATAGAAAAAATAAAATAAAAATATTAAAAGATAAAAAAATAAAAAAATTATACAAATTTACCAAACGTGTTTCTATTCATTTTTTATTCCCGGAACAAGTTTACCAAACGCGTTTTTTATTCAAAAATTGTTCCCAGAACAGAAATACTTTTTCTATTTCGTTTCCTAGAACAATTTTTAAACAGAAATGTTACCAAACACGCCCAAAGTCATCAGAGTAGCAAGAATTGGACAAACAACAAATTCAAAATCAAAAGAAGAAGCTTACGTGCTTGGGAGTTATGAAGCTCAGCTTGTAAGGACTCCTAGAAATTGAGCCGTCACACAACAGATACGACCCTTTGAAAATTTTTCTTTTACCATAGAGTGATGTCAAAGACTGCAAAGAAAACATAAATGAATCAAATTGATTCATAATCTTATAAAGATTATGGAGACCCTTGAACCATCATTAATTTGATCACTTAGTACAAATCACAACAAAAAGGCAAATACTTCTCACAGATGGACTTTGACCATTTTCGCAAGATCTGAAAAAATTGTCTAGACGTACTAAAGGACGATGGTCAATTTTACCTATGTCCATTGCTGTAACAAAAACACTATGTTGCTGTGTTTTCTCTGCAGCTCAAACATATAGCTGCATATCGCTAACATAAGGTTCAACTGCACATGAAAGAGGTTCTATCTTCACTAGAAAATTTTTTCTAACCTCGTACATTGAAAAAGCAAGAATTGTACTAGTTCTTCCAATGAGCCTTCTTCAACAATGGGCACAAGTAGCTGTTTAGTTCTTTTTTGCTAGACCTAAGACATTTATGACAAAAACAAATAGTTAGAAGGCAGGCTCTACAATGATTTCTGTACCTTTGGAGATAACACTCGACAATGGAGAGCACAAAATGATGTTCAGAGGTCTCAATTGCCTATTATGATGGTCATCATCCTACTAATCAAACGAGTGTGGAAAAGAGCACTAAGCATAATGGGCACGAAACCAGTACAAGAAATCATGTCACTGATCACTTGAACATTACCCAATTAAACCTTCAATAATTTGTATTGGAGAAGGATTTAGAGGCAGCCTAGATCACAGAAAGTAATAAAATTAATATACTGAGGGGCTCACAATTAATTTGTAAAGCATAGCAAAACATAGGCAAGATAAAGCTTATTTCTTTAAATAGAGTGAGCAAGACGTGATCAGCCACATCTTCCATCACTTGAAAAAAATGCAGAGACATAAACAGAGGAGCTCCATTCACTTCATTGCAAAAACATAGTTTTGAGTGACCAAAGCATAAGAAAAACACTACAACCAATTCTGAATGGCTGTAGACCAAGAGGTGGACTTCACAAATCACAATCATTGCTGCAACCCAGTAAACATGAGAAGTTCAATTATGAAAATAGAAGCCTAACCTTAATAGCAAGAAGAAGAAGAAGAAGAAATGGATTGAGGGTCAAAAGTAGAGCAGTGAAAGTTTTGCAAGAGTTAGTGAGTCAAAAATCAACGAGAAAAGTGTCAATCTCGCTTGGCCGAGGGAACAATACAACCAAGATATTTAACCATTTAGATTTTGTGCCAGTTGCTTGTCGGTGTGAAAATTTGTCCTTACAACCAACGTGCTATTTTAACTGCTAATCTACAGGTTTATTATTCTAGAGCTGGGGAAGGATGGGCCAAATAAAGAAAAGCGATGCCTTTGGGAGACTCATCAATAGCAAAGTTCTTCTCAGTGGGCAAGATTGATATAAGATGCGAATCAAACTAGAATTTTTATCTTAGTAACCGGTACTTTTAAGTGAAATTTTCTTATCATACTAAATTATCGTTTTAGACTCTTATAAGTGAAATACCAAAAGTTCAAAATATTTGATCGAATATGCAATCAAGTCCTAAATTTTGAATTTCTGCAATCAAATCCGAAACAATTTTCATAGAGTGCACTATAATCCTACTGGCAAATTCATGGTCAAATTTGCTAACATGGATGCCAAAATCCAACTTGGCATTTTGTAATTTCTTTTAACATACATGGCTCATCCTCCTACAAAATTGACCTTCTTGGAGAATTTGGAGTTTTGGCAACATTCAACGTGGGAGACCTTTCTCCTTACTTGGAGGATGAAAACTTTCTAGATTTGAGGACAAATCTCAAACAACCCGGGGAGGATGATGCGGGAGCATCTAACGTAACTCCATTGACCAACTCAGAACCATTGATGCTTATCCAAGCCAAGAGAGAAATTGGGCATCATGTGCTTCGATGGATCATTTTGAATGAATAATGTTAATTACTTATCGACAGTTGGTGGTATATCGATAACTATCATTGGGAGGCCATTTTAGACGTCTTGCTTAACCAATTGATAAAGTTTCAGGAGGATTATTTTCTAGTCAAGGGAGGAGCACGAATTTTGGAAGGCTAAAGATTCAAGAATGCGGTTTAAGAATATGGAAAGCCAAAGGTTCAAGAATGCAGTTTAAGAATATGAAAAGCTAAAGGTTCAAGAATGCGGAAGGCTGAAGATTAAAGGCATTTAGTTTCCATGCTAATAAAGACATTTCTTAAGTTCCTAGGTGTTTTTATTGTTATGTAGTTCAAGAGTCGAAGGTTTAAGTTCCCAGGTCATTAAAGTCTATTTTTAATATTTCCTAAGGCTAAAATCCTTCTATAAACAGAGGAAAACTATCCAATGTATGGGATATATGAATTTGATCAATGAAAATGGTGAGATTTCCTCTGGTTGAGTGAACTTCTTCAAAGAGTGGATAACTCCTTTCGGTCTCTTTATCCTTAGAACGTAGATCACTCCTTGGTGATGAGCCAAGAAGCCCTTTATCCTTGGCTGGTGGAATCTTTAGGCCTTGGTGGTAAGCTTCTTCTATCCCGAAGTCCTTTATCCTTGGTTGGTGGAAGCTTTAGGCCTTGGTGGTGAACTTCGTAGATCTTGATCCTCATCCTCGGTTGGTGGCGTGGCCTTTACACCTTGGAAGGAGATCGCTCTATCTTTTCTTATTCCATTTTGTTTCTTCCCTGTATACACTACTCCATACACTTTCCGTTTTGGAATCACTCACCCCATCACGAATCAAAAGATCGATGATGCGGGAGCATCCAACGTGGCTCTATCGACCAACTCAGAACCATCGATGTTTATCTAAGCTAAGAAAGAAATTGGGCATTATGTGCTTCGATGGATCATTTTGAATGAATAATGTTAATTACTTATCGAAATTTGGTGGTATATCGATAACTATCATTGGGAGGCCATTTTAGACGTCTTGCATGACCAATTGATAAAGTTTCAGAAGGATTATTTTCTGGTCAAGGGAGGAGCACGAATTTTGGAAGGCTAAAGGTTCACGAATGCGGTTCAAGAATACAGAAAGCCAAAGGTTCAAGAATGTGGTTCAAGAATACGAAAAGCTAAAGGTTCGAGAATGTGGAAGGCCAAAGATTAAAGGCATTTAGTTTCCGTGCTAATAAAGACATTTCTTAAGTTCTTAGGTTTCTTTATTGTTATGTAGTTCAAGAGTCGAAAGTTTAAGTTCCTAGGTCATTAAAGTTTGTTTTTAATATTTCATAAGGTTAAAATTCTCCTATAAATAGGGGAAAACTATCCAATGTATGAGATATACAAATTTGATCAATGAAAATAGTGAGATTTCCTCTGCTTGAGTGAACTCCTTTGGAGAGTGGATAACTCCTTTCAGTCTCTTTATTCTTGGAGCATAGATTACTCCTTGGTAGTGAGCCAAGAAGCCCTTTATCCTTGGTTGGTGGAATCTTTAGGCCTTGGAGGTGAGCTTCTCCTATCCCCAAGTCCTTTATCCTTAGCTGGTGGAAGCTTTAGGCCTTGGTGGTGAACTTCGTAGATCTCGATCCTCATCCTCGGTTGGTGGCGTGGCTTTTATACCTTGGAAGGAGATTGCTCTATCTTTTCTTATTCCTTTTCATTTCTTCCCCGTATACACTACTCCATACACTTAACCACAAAAAACTCCTCTGAAAAATTTCCATTTTGGAATACTCGCCCCATCACACATCAGACCGACCCTAAACTCCAAAGACCGATGACCATCCCGCATAGTGCTGGTTCAGGAATCCCAGAACCAAGGACTGACCCGGTCTCCTTGGAAACTGGACTGGGACCGGCAGGGTTGGACCGGTCTAGGGTTAGTCCAGGGTTGACCCTAGACCGATGTTCATCTCCAATGACATCAGCTGCACTTCCTTTATTTTTGTCCTTCATCCTCCTATAATAGTGTTGTTGGCCCAAAAAAAGGACTTGGGCTCAAGAGACCCAATTCTTATTTATTAAGCCCATGAAGCTGCATCTTTGAAGCCTAATGGACTAACTTCCTTCAGCTTAATTATAATTATTGTAGTTGGCTAATCAGAGAAAAGAGGAATAGTTAAGAGGCGAAAGAAGAATCAAGAAAACTGGAAAAGGGAAGTGAAATGCGCGCTAGAGAGAGAAAGGGTTCGGTTCAAGTTCGTTGGGGACATCTTAACACATTGGATTAATGTCGTACAAGAAGTGCTTGATAAGAATTCAAAGACTTAATTCACCTAATTGAAGAAATTTTCTTAGATTAAGCTGTAATTTCAATTATATTCTAGTTTTAGGTGGCTAGGTTGATTATAAAGATTGTTGAGCGATGAAATCATGTAGTAATGAAACTTTGGTGTATCATGAAACTATGGGATTTTATGGAAGTCAACTTAGGATTATGGTTTGGTTGGGATGAAATTTTGAAGCTTATTGCGCACTATTGGAACCATGCTCGAACTATTGTGTTTGGCACCAGTTATTATCATAAATTTAGTCCATACTATTTTGAATGCTTTCCTTAATCATGTTTTAGATATTGTAGGTTCTAAGAATCAACAAAAGTCGAGAATCTAAATATGCACAAGTGGAACATGTGATGCATGTGGATATGAAATGACTTGGGGGTTTGAACTATTGTGTTTGGCACCAGTTATTATCATAAATTTAGTCCATACTATTTTGAATGCTTTCCTTAATCATGTTTTAGATATTGTAGGTTCTAAGAATCAACAAAAGTCGAGAATCTAAATATGCACAAGTGGAACATGTGATGCATGTGGATATGAAATGACTTGGGGTTTAACAAACGAGAGAGAGAGAGAGAGAGAGAGAGAGAGAGAGAGAGAGAGAGAGAGAGAGAGAGAGAGAGAGAGAGAGAGAGAGAGAGAGAGAGAGGGGCTTATTGTGCACAATCATAACCATGCTCGAATTATTATGTTTGGCACTGGTTATTATCATAAATTTAGTCCATACTATTTCCAAGTGGAACATGTGATGCATGTGGATATGAAATGAGTGGAACATGTGATGCATGTGGATATGAAATGACTCGGGGGTTTAACAAACGAGAGAGAGAGAGAGAGAGAGAGAGAGAGAGAGAGAGAGAGAGAGAGAGAGAGAGAGAGAGAGAGAGAGAGAGAGAGAGAGAGAGAGAGCCATCGAATTACATCAAATTAGAGTCTAGCATGTCTTGCATGAATTTTGCTTTCTTCAAGCAAGATTCGTTTTCTTTTTTTCAATGAGGAGGACAAACCAATTGGTATGGAATATTTTCTAGACAAGGGATCTGGATTATCTACAATTTTAGAATTTTGAGAGGAATTCAACCTATTTATTTTAAGTGAGTGCACAAATTAGTATTATGCCTCTCCTCTAATATTACTTGAAGCAAATTAGTATTATGCGTCGTGTATAGGTTGATTATAATGATTTCGGAGAATCCACAATCATGTACTATCAGAAGTCTGTACACAAACAATTTGAGACTTAAATTTTAGACCATATAAGGAATTTGAAGTCGAAAATCTACATCTGAAAGCTCGAAATTATGCCAAACTCCATCATGACATGGTACTTGTTGCAAGGACTCTGCAGCTAGCCATCTCGTGCCAACATATGCCTCCTTGATAGCTCCTCGTGCATCATGGGGCCAAAATTGCATCAAAGGATCCCCACTTTATCGATGTAATTGAAACCTAAATTATTAAGGATACAGCCAACAATGGCATCTTATTTTCTGTTATGCATCCATAGGTCATCAAAGACTACTATTTGTCCGTTTTATAAGGAAAATAAAATCACGAGCTTTGGTCAAAAGAAAAAAAAAAGGAGAACAATCTAGCTCGAGGACAAAATGTGCATCAAAACAGACGCTCTTCCGTCTAACTCAAGCTTCTTGGCGTATTAGGAAGACCAAGACTTTACTGGATCTCATCAAGTTTTTTTGTGTAAAAAGTGAAGCCAAAGGGAAAAAGCGAAAATGGGAAAGAAACTTAATGCCAGGAAGACCAAGACTTTGCAGGATGCAAATTGTCTTTGTTGCTTCACTTTTCACATCCCTCCTCTTCCATCCCTATGTCAATGTCTCTTTTTCTGCTCGTAGAATTTCCACATGCTACATGTCTTGCTTAAAATTAACAATACTAGAAATTAGTACAAGAAGGAAGCCAAGAAGGAACTCAAAAAGAGCTATCCAATGGTCATGGGTGAATCAGTCACTGAAGCGAAGAACAAGGGTTGAGTGATAATGAGCTAATGGAAAGAGCAAACTACAAACTATAGGAAAACCAAGACTTTCAAAAATGCACATACAGGTTTGAGAAATCGATATAAAATGCTTTTCGTCCACAAGTGCTTGTTTTGCAATATTTAGAGAATACGCCAGAAGATTTTGCTAGATATCATGTGCCTTTTTTTGGGAAAGGTGAAGCAAAATTAGGTAATTTCCACTCATTACATGCGAAGCAAAAGTGAAGCACTTTAATAAAAATTCATGATGGTGGGAGAGAAATTTTAATAAATTCCAAATAGACCAAGACTTTACGAAAAAAAGTGATGATGAGAGAGAAACTTTAATAAATTGCACAAAGACCAAGACTTTGCAAAAAGATAAAAGTGATAATGGGAGAAAAACTTTAATCAAACACGAAGGCCTAGACTTTTCGGAAAAAGAAGGAGTGATAATGGGAGAAAAATCATTTCCAAGAAGACCAAGACTTTGCAGGATGTGAATTGGCTTTATTCCTCCACTTTTCACATCTCTCATTCATCGCAATGTGAATGTCTTTTTTTTCCCATTGCTAGTGAAATTTCCATGTGTTACATGTGAAATTAACAATACTATAATTTCGTTGTACTATTTTCATGTTTAATCATATTGGGATTTTTCATTATATTAATCTCTATTGTACTTGTCCATTAGAATTTTATCTCTGTTTTACTTAATGTTTACAAGTTCAAGTATGATAAAAGAAAAAAAGGCAAAACGAAAAGCGAACAAGAAAAAAAAAGCAAAGAAATTATCCAATCAATTTCATGATTGTGATATAATTCCACTGCCTAAATTATATGCACGGGCGAAGATATATACAAAATGTGTGCCGCCTCCTTGAATTATGTTTGCGTTTTCCAGATGCCCTTTCATTAGGTTAGAGTTGAAACATGGGACAAGCCTCCACTGAGAATTTTATGTGCTTGCCCCAAAAGGCGGGTTGGTTTTTATTTTTATTTATTTATTTTAGGAAAAGCAAAGACACCTTCCGACCCAGTTTCTACAAAGTTGCTTGGCATTTTTAGGAACTTCATGCCTCTCTTCAACTTTTTGTCGACTATTGCTTTGCTTCCGTAAAATATGCACATGCGAAGGTTTCTTTGCTGTTTCTTTTCACTCTTTTTGATTGCATTATTGTTCTTCTTAGGTTCGCATTGAAGTACTCTGCTTGATAACGGTTGACACATCAAGCAAGCTACTCTATGCATAGAAATTATACAAATAATTTCTAAAAAAGTGTCATGGTAGGCATAAATGTGACATTTATCCTAAATTTTTCAAAATTTTTTTATGATACCATATTTTTGATAGGGATAATACCTTAAAAAACCCCAAACTGGTACACTTGTGATAAATTTATCCCAAAGTATTTTTTTGACCATGAAAAACCTCAAACTGGTAAACTTGGGACAAATTTACCCCGACTGATTATAAAAAACCCTAAACTGGTACATTTATGACAAATTTACCCCAAACTAATTTATTCGACTGCAAAAAACCCTAAACTAGTAAATTTGTGACAAATATACCCTATGCTAAATTGGATTAATACCACAAAAAAATCATAAAAATTGTAAATTGTGACAAACGGAACGTAAAATCCTAAATTGATATCTTGGTTAAGCTGTCACGTGTCATTTAACTTAATAATTTGAAAATAAAATTTAACGAAAACTAACATAGGGTAAATTTGTCACAAGTGTACCAGTTTAGGGTTTTTTAGGGTATTATCCCTTTTTGATATGTCACACTGATAAACGTTTGGAGTTTTTGGTATCATAAAAAGAAGTTTTTGGTAAATATATTATGTTAAATAAGTATAAGTTGAAGTTTTTGATGTCATAAAAAAATTTAAGGTAAATATATCATAATTAATATAATTTAGAATTTTTTTTACTTTTACGCTAAAACATAATCACGCAAACTCCTTTTCATTCCTAAAATGAACACCGGAGGGCCCATGGGCGCTTAGAAACGAGCCTGATATCCACTATACATACCAGCTTGAGGTCCCGCTCAGATCACAAGGAAGACTCCTTTCTTCGCAAGACCACCGACACACACTTCTTTGAGGGCTAGGTTTTCCATGCGCGCGATTTTCTTCGCAAACCCAGGGATCAACGTTCCCCCGCTCGTCCCGAGCGACTCCGGCAACCGACCCCTCCGACGAATCAGCTTCATCTTCACGAATTCCTTTCCTGGCGGCGACCACGAAGACGGTACGATTCTCTTCGACTTATTCTTCATTTGCCCAAAGTTCGGTTTGATGAAATTCTTGCTCAAAATGAGTGCGTTGTCCACAATCGAGGCCCGGATCTGGTCGTTGGGACTGAAATGCCCATTTGTTGCTCAAACTAGGACAAGCCTCCACAGCGAATTTTATGTGCTTGACCCAAAAGACAGGTTGGTTTTTGTTTATATTTATTTATCTTAGGAAAATCAAAGGCACCTTCCTACCTAGTTTCTATAAAGTGGTTTGGCACGTTTTAGAAACTTCATGCGCCCCTTCCACTTTTTGCTGACCCTCGCTTTGCTTCCATAAAATATGCACATGCGAGGTTTCCTCGCTGTTTCTTTTCACCCTTTTCGATTGCATTATTGTCCTTTCACCCTTTCTGATTGCATTATTATCCTTCTTGGGGTTTCCTTGCTGTGTAATTTTTAAAATATGTGTGTGAGTGAGCATAATTTAGAATTTTTTGTGGCTTTTACCTTAAAATATATTCACGCAAAATTGAAACTCCCTTGGATTCTTAAAATAGACACCGAAGGGCCCATGGGCTTAGAGACCAGTCCTATATGCACTGTATATATAAGCTTGAAGTCACGCTCAGATCACTAGGAAAAAGTTTTCGAGCTTCCTTTCCTCGCACCAGCTCCGACAAACACTTCTTGAGGGCTAGTTTATCCGTGTCCAGAGCAGAGGAGGCCGAGACCATCTTCGCAAACCCATGGATCAACGTCCCCTGGTCGTTCCGAGCGACTCTGGCAACTGACCCCTTCGACCAAGCTGTTTCCCGGCAGTGACCACTGATACGGTATGATTCTTTGCCGACTTATTCTGAATTTTCCCTGAATTGTTCAGTTTGATGAAATCCTTGCTCAAAATGAGTGCGTTATCCACAATCAAGGCCGGATCTGGTCGTCGGGACTGAAATACCCATTTGTATTTTTGTTGCGTTCCTTCCTTTGTAATTGGACCAAAAGTCTCCCCGATCGGCTTCTTAACAAGAATAGACAAGTGGATTTATGAAAAGATTGTAGGCTAATCTCAAACCGTTCCAAAAATTTAAGGTTTTTAGAAGAATCCTGTGTTAGTATTTGATTTCATAATACTAATTGTTATACAATTTTTTTTTTTATATATATGTTTGAATTGACTTTTATTTTTTACTTTTTGAGATTTTGGTATTCTTAAGTCTTGCGGAGCGAGTTTGCTGATTGTTGGTCTTTTCCAGTTTCCTAGATTCACATATAATAATATTTCACAATCTTTTAAAAATTTTGAATATGTTGTAAAATATCGCGTGGCGAATATATAATAGAGAAGAGATTAAAGAAGAGAAAGCAAGTGAATACTAGAGATAGTAGCAAGATGAGAGAGCTTTATTTCTAGTATCTCATTGTCGTGTTTCTGTGTGATTGTGTATTGTACATCAAAACTAAACTCCTATTTATAGGAGAACAAGAATGTACTTATCATTAATATCAATGTATCGAATGATACATGTACAGGATAAGGGAGACGAACGTTCATTGTATAGGGAGATGTACTTAGAACATTTGATACAAATGTACCATAATAAGTACATTGGATATAATGAATATTCATTCATGTATTCTATCCATTCATGTATTTCATAACACTCCCCCTTGAATATTCATCATATTCATTACAAATGTGCATTGAATGATACTGCCTCATTAAAAACCTTAAGCCGGAAAAACCTAGTGGGATAAAAACCGGACAAAAGGGAAAAAGAGTGCAGAGCACAAATGTTATGATATCTCCCTTTTATGGATGCATTAATTGCCTTGTTAAAAATTTTAAGCCGGAAAAACCCTATGGGAAAAAACCAGACATAAAGAAAAAAGAGTGCAATGTATATATAGCCACTCCTGGGACTAATCATTATTGCATCTTGTGAACTAGCCGCATATCAATGCTGCAATGCATAGTTCATAATATCTCCCCCTCAATAGAGCCATATAACCACTTCGGGGCTAATTAATCTTACATCTTATGAACTCGCCTCATACCAATGCCATATACTAATTTCTCAAAACTTGATGTTGGCAATGATTTGGTAAAAAGATCTGCAAGATTATTTATGGATCGAATCTGTTTAACATTAATTTGTTGACTTTCTTGGAGTTCATGAGTATAGAAAAATTTTGGCGAGATATGCTTGGTCCTATCACCTTTGATATATCCTCCCCTGACTTGTGCAACACAAGCAGCATTATCTTCATAAATTATAGTGGGAGAATTGGTAACCGGTATTAAACAACAAGAATTATGAATATGTGTTATAACGGATCTTAACCAAACACACTCTCTTCCAGCTTCATATAAAACAATAATCTCAGAGTGGTTAGAAGATGTAGCTACTAGCGATTGCTTCGTAGAACGCCAAGAAATAGCGGTGCCGTTATAACAAAATAAATACCCGGTTTGAGAGCGAGCCTTATGTGGATCGGATCTATATTCAGCATCAGCATATCCAACTAAACCAGAGTTAGTGGAATCATTGGAATAATATAATCCCAAATCTATGGTTCCTCGGAGGTAACGGAAAATATGTTTAACTCCATTCCAATGTCTCCGAGTTGGCTCGAACTAAAACGTGCCAATAAATTTACCGCAAAGCGATATCTGGTCTCGTACATTGTGCCAAGTACATCAAAGCCCCAATTGCATTAAGATATGGTACTTCAGGACCAAGTATCTCTTCATCAGATTTTCTAGGACGAAATAGGTTCTTTTGGGGATCCAGAGACCTTACAACCATAGGGGTGCTCAATGGATGAGCTTTGTCCATGTTGAAACGTTTAAGCAATCTTTCAACATATGCTGATTGATGGACGATTATTCCATTTGCTTTATGCTTAAGCTCTAGACCAAGACAAAGTGTGGTTTTACCCAAATCTTTAACTTCAAACTCCCTTTTCAAATATTTAGCAGTTTATTAACTCTTCCTGGAGTTCCAATTAAATTTATATCGTCGACATAAACTGCTATAATAGCAAATCCAGTTTCTGATTTCTTAATAAACACGCATGGGCAGATAGGATCATTTTTATACTTTTCCTTATTTAGATACTCACTTAGGCGTTGATACCACATGCGACCGGATTGCTTTAACCCGTACAAGGATCTTTGCAATTTTATTGAGAATAAATTGCGGGGAGTGCATGCTTCAGGCATTTTGAATCCCTCAGGAATTTTCATATAAATATCAGAGTCTAATGAGCCATATAGATATGCCGTCACAACGTCCATAAGACGCATTTCCAATCTTTCAAAGATTGCTAGGCTAATGAGAAAACAAAATGTAATCATATCCATCACAGGTGAATATGTCTCATTATAATCAATTCCAGGTCTCTGGGAGAATCCTTGGGCAACTAGTCGGGTTTTATACCTGACAACTTCGTTTTTCTCATTTCATTTTTGGATAAATACCCATTTATATCAAACAGGCTTTACATTATCGGGGATGCGAGTCATAGGTCCAAAAACCTCTCGTTTAGTTAGGGAAACTAATTCAGCCTTAATTGCTTCCTCCCACTTTTGCCAATCTTGCCTTTGACGACATTCAATAATAGATTGTGGTTCACAATCATCATCCATAATTTGATGAGCAAGCGAGAATGCAAAAACATCATCAATGATGATTTCATTTCGATCCCAAATTTCATTGCAATATGTAATGGAATTCTCGTATTCCGGGCTAGTGCTCCTTTCATGGGTTTGCGCCTCTTCGGGGGCAATAAGCTCTTTGGGAGTAAGCACAACGCCGGGCTCTTTGGAGCGGATTCTTGATTCTTTCCCCCTCGTTTTCGAGGAGCAGTATCTTTTGATCCTATCGGCCCGCCACGCTTCAAGTGCGGGGGGATTTTGATCCATTTTAGCCTGTTCTTCCTGGAACAACTATCCTAGCCGGAGCATTTGCAGCTGGAATATGAGACTTCGTTACTTTAGTAGCATCATTAAATGCGTCAGGAAGTCTATTGGCCATAGCCTGTAAATGGATTATGCTGCACCTCGTTTTCACATTCAGGAGCCCTTGGGTCTAATTAAGATAAATTTTTCTCATTCCAGGAGAAAACCTTAACTGGTTTTTGTTTTGCAGTTATGGAAGTTATAGGTATCCCAATTGATGGAAACCTAGTCTCATCGAAATGACAACCGCAAACCCGCGGCAAAGAGAAATATTACGTAGTTGGTTCCAAGAACCTAATGATAGATGGTAATTAAACCCAACATAAATGCCCAAACGGCGTTGGGGACCCATTTTCGTCTTTTTTGGCGGTGCTACAGGCACTGCACTGCACAACCAAAGGTGCGTAGATGTGAAATATCTGGTTCATAACCAAGAACCATTTGAAGGGGAGATTGTAAAATATTAGCAAGTGGGGCGTAATCTTATTAGAGCTGCCGCATGCAAACCTGCATGACCCCATGCCGTATCGTTGAGATTCGTTCTCAATAATAGAGTGCGGGCAATGATTTGGATACGTTTAATCAAGGATTCTGCCAATCCATTTTGAGTATGAACATATGCAACTGGGTGCTCAACCTCGATTCCGAATGAAGCACAATATGTATCAAAACCCTTTGATGTAAATTCACCAGCATTATCCATCCTTATGCTCTTAATTGGATAATCAGGGAATTGTGCCCGGAGCTTTATAATCTGAGCAAGTAAACGTGCAAATGCGACATTGCGCGTAGATAATAGGCAAACATGTGACCATCTACAGGATCCGTCCACTAATACCATAAAATATCTAAATGGTCCACTTGGTGGTTGTATTGGTCCACAAATATCACCCTGAATTCTTTGCAAGAATAAAGGAGATTCAAAATTAACCTTTGTTATAGAAGGTTTAATAATGAGCTTTCCTTGTGAGCAAGCCTCACAATTATAATCTTTGGACAACAATACCTTTATATCCTTTAAAGGGTGTCCCTTTGTATTTTGAATTATCCTACGCATCATTGAAGCGCCAGGATGACCAAGGCGATCATGCCACAGTCCAAATTGATCAGGGCTTACCAATCTCCAAGATGTGGTAGCGTAGGTTTCAACAGCTTTAATCATGACACAATACAAACCCATAGAAGAAGCTTCTAGCTTCTCATGGATGGTCTTCAGGCCCATCTTATAAGAGGAAATGCCAATGTATTCCTTATCTTGCTCATAAATAGTCTCAATATGGTACCCATTACGGCGTACATCTTTGAAACTGAGCAGATTCCTTTTTGATCGAATGCTTAGAAACGCATTCTCAATATGCAAGATTGTACAATTTGGCAAAATAATTGCAGCATTCCCAAAACCATCAATAATCGGAACAGGACCTGATATTGTATGGATTTGTACCTTACGCAATGTCATACTCGAGAAAAAGTGTCTACTACAAAATATAGTATGTGTTGTTGCACTATCAAGCAAACAAACATCTTCCTTTTTCTCGGTATTTTCCATTTGCATTTATATTGACAACTTCAGGTGTTAAGTATCATAAAAGTTGCATATTAGTTATATAGTCGAATAAAATTTCAAAGATAAATATTTTATAAGGTTCATAAGTATTTCATAAAGAACAATAAAAAAAGTAATACATTTAAAGCGAAATAACATAAAATTCAAAGTTCAAATTATCATCCACCAAATCTGATTCATCAAAGTAATTAGAGGTCCTCAAAGAAATCAGAGACATCCAATGATGCATTTGCTACTTCAGGAGCAAGAGGAGTCCCACCAACAGAGATATTATTGGCCTCAACAGTGGTTATGGCAGTAGGATTGATTTCAATGGCATGAGATTCACCACGCTTGCCTGTATGCTTTAAAGATGCCTGGTATAGGTCAACAAAATGTTTTGGCGTACGACAGTGTACGTGACGGTGCCAGTCATGCCACAGCGATGACAAATACTTTCATTAATCACCTTCTTTTGCTTCTTTTCTTTGCCATGATTCAGGCCAAAGTTTGATTTCCTAAAGCGGTTAAATTTCTTGCCATCTCTTCTAGGATTATGTTCTTGCCTGCGCTTATAGCCCTTAAAATGGCAAGTATTTTTCTCAAGGTTGCATGTGCTTCAGGCAATGCTTTTGAGCCAGCAGGTCTAAGATCATGATTTTTGAGCAGCAATTCATTAGTTTGCTCTCTAAAGTAAGAAGCACAGAAATTAATTCAGAATATATGGCAACCGAGCGTTGCCGGTATTGCTGTTGCAATACAATATTCGAAGCATGAAAGGTGGAGAAAGTTTTCTCAAGCAATTCTGCATCAAAGTGAGTTTGATACCGCATAACTCTAGCCGAGAAACGATATCAAATAAAGCAGAATTATAGTCGACACGATTTAAAATCTTGCAGTCCGAGATTTTGCCAATCATATTGTGCTTGAGGGAGGATAACAGTTTTTGTATGATCATACCTATCCTTCAACCTCGTCCACAAGATATGCGGGTCTCGAACGGATAAATATTGAGTCTCGCAGGCTCTCATGCAAATGACGACGAATAAAAATCAGCGCATTTGCTTTATCCTTTTCATTTGAGGTTCCATCCTTTGTAATTGTATTAGCGAGACCTTGCCCTTGGAGGTGCATTTCCATGTCAAGGCGCCAGGATAGATAATTCTTTCCACTCACTTCCAGGATGTGGAATTTGGGCTTTTCAATATTTGCCATAATCCTTGCAAAAATAAATCCTTAAATTAATTAAAAGGATTTCCAAATATCCACCGCTACTTCAGGAGCGAAGGATACTTTTAGATTTAAAAGTTTGGCTTCGGGCCAAGAAAAATAAAAATGAAGAATTGATAGAAGAAGATGAAGTATAAGTTGATCAATAATAAGAATACCCACCTTGCAAAAATTACTTACTCAGTCGGTAGATCTTTATGCTTGCAAAAGTTACTTACTCAATCGGTAGATCCTCGTGCTGATAACGTGTTGTAAAATATCGCGTGGCGAATATATAATAGAGAAGAGATTAAAGAAGAGAAAGCAAGTGAATACTAGAGATAGTAGCAAGATGAGAGAGCTTTATTTCTAGTATCTCATTGTCGTGTTTCTGTGTGATTGTGTATTGTACATCAAAACTAAACTCCTATTTATAGGAGAACAAGAATGTACTTATCATTAATATCAATGTATCGAATGATACATGTACAGGATAAGGGAGACAAACGTTCATTGTATAGGAGATGTACTTAGAACATTTGATACAAATGTACCATAATAAGTACATTGGATATAATGAATATTCATTCATGTATTCTATCCATTCATGTATTTCATAACAAAATAGCGTTTTTAAGATTTCTTTTGGGTCCATATTGGTGTTTTTAAAATTGGCAGGATTGAAAAAGGTACATTCTTTGCTTAGAAAATGCATATAACACACTCATCAAATAATCTCTCCACATGTACAATCTTTTGTTCAAAAAGTCTTCCTAGAATTTCGTGAGTAGAGAAAAGTTTTAGGCAAAAGCAATGTTATATAAGCTTTTCATAGCATTGACTTACAAATGATATGGATCATTGGGGGTTTGAATATAATACGGTCATCTAAATACTGCCTTTTGTTTTATCGTTATTCTGTAATTGAATTTATATATTGGTAATCTCACTCATGATATATTCATGTGATATTTTCGTGGTTGAATCCTTCAATCAGCCAAGGCCTAAGGCCTCTTTTGTTCACACACGAGGGAGAGAGCTACTAAAGCTAAAGTTAAAATGGAGAGCTTAGAGGAAGGAACAACATTGGAAAGTGAGCATCAAGTGTTCCTGAACTTCAGAGGACCCGACACTCGTAATGAATTTACCGACTTCCTCTACCATAGCTTGATCGATGCTGGCATCCGCGTCTTTCGAGATGATGAAGAGCTCCATGTTGGTGAAAGAATTGATGAAGCGCTCCAGAGAGCAATCGACAACGCTAGGATCTACATCCCCATCTTCTCTCCAACCTATGCTTCAAGCAAATGGTGTCTCCGTGAGCTCACGCAGATTATGGGGAACACCAAGTCAAACATGAATAAAGAGATCCTACCTATTTTCTTCAAAGTGGAACCTAAAGATGTTAAGATGAAAGACAGGTTGTATCACAATGCCATTCTCAATTTGGAGCGCGAGAACAAAGCAAGCACTGAACAAGTAGATTCCTGGAGAAAGGTTTTGACGGAGGTTGCTTCAATAAAGGGATGGGAAGTCAAGCCAGGCGATAGGTGAGCTTGCTGCATTCTAAGATCCTTATTTTTCCCTAATATTTTTTCCCGTTTACAAAAACTAAGTAAATAATTCATAGATAGAAGGAACATATTAGATTCGGGTGGGAGGAGAGAATTAAAAAATGTAAAAAATCATGCTAAAGCTACTAAAATTGTTAGTGTTCTTGATTTCACTAGAGGCATTATCATATGTCTATTTTTAGTGAAGAACTAAAAATAGAAACGAAAGTTCATTTTTTCCCTTTCGTTGATGGTCTATATAAATTTTGTTTAATTTTTCACCTTTGTCATTTAGTAAGCAACTCTTAGTAAAGTTCTAATGCTTCTAGAATTACTACTCAAAACTTAATAATGTAGATATATCACCACAATTGAGGTGGAACTTCCACTAGTGATACTAAATGGTATGTGTATAAAAAAAAATGTGAAACTACTAGAGAAAAGGCATTTTAATTTATGGGTGATGAAGTGGAATAATTGAGTACCATGCACGTTTTGTCTAATAATTTGATCTTTCAAATAATACATCAGATATTTCTCCACCTGAACATATAACATCTCACTTCTAAGGTTGTCCAAGGTTGTCCCATGGATATAACTGATAAGATGCTAATTTGCGATGCGTAAATAGTTGTACATTTATCTTGCACAAACAAGAGTAACATAATTCAAAAATTGCTAATCACATGTTGGGATCAAGTCAATTTTCGGGTGTCATGACACAATGCGACACACGGCACCTAGCAATGTGCATGAAAAGCACAATTGAAAGTTTTATAGATTCATATTTTTGATGGTTATAGAATTAGCTAGAAAAATCAAATCCAAAGTCCTTCGGGATCGATTCTGTCATGTCCCAATTCTTGGGCATGCACACATCCTTCTACTTGGTCGATTTTATAATGCGATATCTCAGGACTATGTATCGCCAATCCTTTCATTTTTAATAGCACGTGCGGAAGCAATTATAAATCCTCACACAATAAAACAATGGAATAGAAAAAGTAAGACCATATTTTTCATATTGAAATCTACAACCATACTTTTATACAGAGCATAACTCAAAGTACTTCACAAAACTATTTATAACTTTCTGGTCTCACTATATTCACATATGAATAGGGTTCACAAAAGAGGATGGGATCTCAATCCTCATCTGGGTCGTACTTAGGATCGTCCTGATCCTCTTCTGACTCTTCTGACTCGCTTTCCTCCTCCTTAGGCTCCTTGTCTTCTTCAGGCTCTTCTTCTATCGGCTCCTCCTCAACATTTCCCCAATCCTCATCTTCCTCTAGACCTTCCACTTCTTGTTCCATGATCTCACCTTCCTCAAAATTTTCATCCTCTTCAATGAATATTGGGGACGACGGCTCACTCCCAAGCGCAGGGTCTCTGGCATCATCTATGCCTCCACCCTCGGAGTCTGCAGTCCCCTCACCAAAAGCTTTCTCTAGGACGGGGTGAGGTATTTCCTCTTCAGGGATGGGACCTATTCTTCACCCATCAAAATTGTAATGATACCAAAACCGATACTCATGGGGCCTTAGGTCGTCTTAGCCGACTTCAACCCACACCGTCAATTCAATCAAAACGTACTCTAATCCTTCTGGATGAGGATGAACATGGAAGTGAGTTTCTTTCTTGGTAATGTCCACTAGAATGCCAAACTGTTTTGGAGGAGGGGGAGGTACCGATGCTGCCATTTAGGGGCCTGAAATGGTTATATAATAACCATTGAGACTACGTCTAAAAAAAAACTACCCCACTAAGACTTGATTAGGAAACCAACACGCCACAAGGTTGCCTAAGTACTGCACGAATCAGAAGACTTACCTTGGCATCAGTGCCAACCTACAATTCAGGGTTATATACAGATGCTTCATATATATTGCATCAAAATCAATCAATTCATGACAATCGGATCAAATCATTGATTAATCAATCTAGTCAATTACATGTCAGTCGTATCATCTCTAAGTCATCTCCAATCACCAAATCACACGTACTCTCTCGGGCGTCGTTTTCGCCAAGGTGATGTATGCAATGGACAACACTCGTGCGTTCTTTAAGGTACAGTTTTCACTAGTGATATCCTTAATCACCGAACCACGTATGTCCATAATGATGCAGGTAATAGACAGCACTTGTGCGTTCTTTAAGGCGCCGTTTTCACCAGTAATTTTTTTTATCACCGAACCATGTATTCTATACCTCCTACCTGATCGGTCTCAGCCAAGAGTATTCCCAGATAAATCTCACAATTCTCTCCACTTTACAACTCATCAAGCATTGTAAATGCTAAATAACCATACTTGGCCATCTACTAATCAATCATTCAATTTCACTCAATTTCACTGAATTTAAGAATAATTCCTCAAATATCACAATTAATTCAATTCCACACAATGTAGAGCTCAAATAAATAAACGGACTATACCATGACAATCAGCACGAAATTTTGGTCGTCGACTATCCCTGTCTAATTTCCGAAAAATAAATAAATAAATAATTAATTTTGAAAATTAATAAGTAAACACTAAAAATCCCATTTAGGCCCGTAATGCCTAATTGAAGCCTGAGATAGGTCAGAAAAAATCCCGAGATACATTCAATAAATAATAGCACGTGTTTATTTACTAATTGCACAATCAAATTACCTAACATGCATCACAATTAATTAATAATCACTAATCTACTCTAATTTAACCACATAATCCTACTTAATTAACACTAATCAACCATTAAGCATAATTAGCAAACTAAGTAAGAATTAGTGAGCTAAACTCCGAAATAACGTGCAAGTCGGATCAATCCAACGGGAACAGTGCAGGGAACAATAAACTCCAAAGCAAACCTCAAGTTCAAGGCCCGGAACACCTCAAAAGTGAGCTTGGATCACTGTTGGAAACCCATTTTCCAACTGCTATTCTTGGCTGATCGAAGCTGATCCGGTGGCTAAGATGGCAAGGCAAGGCTGGCGGAGGGTGAGCGGGGCTCCGGTGAGGCCGAATGGTGGACGGACGGAGGCCAAAGGTGGCCAAATGGCTCCAGTTTAGCTGCTCAACAGCGACACTTGCTTGGACGACGATTGGAACGGCATGAGGGGGCGGACGACAGCTCAGTGGTGGCGGTGCACGCGTGAATGGCGAAACGGCGGGCGGCGTGCGGTGTCCAGGCAGCTTGCTCGCGACGGCGAGATGAGAGATGAGGGCTCCACAAGGCTTTAATTTCCAAACTTGGTCTTCAAGCTTTAATCTAGGCCAAGTATAACTTCTTGGCTCACATTGAACCACCAACACACTCCATTCAACCTTCCAAATGGTCCAAAAATGATAGGCTAAAGAGGGCGTTACGAAATTGAAGTGGGGTGGCTTCAATTTGAACCAATTCTCTTTTGATTCTCCTCGATCGACTCTCGTAAAATCAGGTGACGTCTCAATTATCAAATTGATAATTTTCCTCATCCAAGAATCCCTCATGCTTCTTAATTTGGCCATCAAAACTAATCCTCGGCTTTCTTCCGCACGAAAATGACCATGCGATGACTTTTTCCCAAAAAGTGTTGGGCGTCAAAAAATCTTCTGAGACTAAGTCGTGAGTCCTAGAATTTATTGTGACATGACAAAATCTTCAATTTCTGAGATCGGACTTGAATCGGCAGTTAATTTCCATTTGGCGCATTTTTAGCGTGACCTAGACTATCGGGTAATTTTCAAAACTTTTTAAGGCAAATGACCCTTTGTCGATTTTCTTCGAACCACTATGAACCCACTCGACTCAATGGCAACTCTCGATTGTCGTGAAAATCTCGAGGATTTAATTATGGACACATGGTACCAAAACGACAGTAAAATCAGATTAGTATCGATCAACGAGAATTTTTCAATTTAGTGAAGTCACCCACGATCGGCCACACATCTCAATTGAAAAAATTGATCTCTAATCTCAATTCGATTTTTAACTATGCTGTAATAACCTCCAAAGATAAGCACGGTCGAGAAGTTGATTCCTGATCGAATTCTCAAGTCTATTACCTTAAATTTCTTAATGGCTTACACTAACAGTCTAGTTATTTGAGAGTGATCGGCTCTGAGAATAGCCCTATAAATGCGTCAATGAAATGCCCGATTAATTCAGTAGAAAACAGGTTGAAAAATTCAGGATGTCACAACTCTTCCCCTCTTATAAAATTTCATCCTCGAAATTTGAACCATTACAAAACTTGCTCAAAAAGGTGCGGGTACAATTCTCTCATTAACTCCTCAGTCTCCCATGTCGCTCCTTCTGTACCATGGTGTTGTCAAACCACTTTGACCAACAAGATGGTATTTGCATGCAGAACTTACTCTTTACGATCGACAATATGGACCGGGCTTTCAACGTATGACACACGGTCATACATGTCCAATTCCTTAAAATTGAGCACGTGAATTAGGTCAAGCTCGTACTTCCTTAACATCGACACGTGAAAAACGTCGTGCATTTGCAACAATCTTGGTGGCAATGCAAGACAATACGCTAGGTTCCCAATTCTTTCAAGAATCTCAAACGGACCTATGTACCTCGGACTTAGTTTGCCTTTCTTACCAAAGCGCGAAGTTCTCCTCATTAGTGACACTTTCAGAAAAACGTGATCACAAACTTGGAATTCTAAAGACCTTCGATGTTTATCTACATAACTTTTATGCCTGCTCTGTGCAGTCTTTAATATGTCTTTGATTACTACCATGGCATCTACTGACTCTTGAATCAACTCTAGGCTTGTGATTTTTCTTTCTCTGACTTCGTCCCAACACACTGGAGTTCTGCACGCTCTATCATATAATGCTTTAAATGGAGCCATTTTGATGCTCTGCTAATAACTATTGCTGTAGGCGAATTCCACCAGATGAAGTTGATCTTCCTAACTTCTTTTGAAGTCTATTACACAAGCTCTCCACATGTCTTCGAGGGTCTGAATCGTCTTCTCAGACTAGTTATCCATCTGAGGATGATACACTGTACTGTACTAAAGCTTTGTACCTAACGCACTCTGCAAGCTCTTCCAAAAAGCAGCAATAAATCTCGGGTCTCTGTCTGACGTTATTGTAACCGACATTCCATGCATTCGAACCACTTGACGCACATACAAGTTTACATGTCTATCCAGACTCATGTCCTTTCAAATTGCAATGAAGTGAGCCGACTTCATCAATCTGTCAACTACTACCCAAATTGAATCATTTCCTCTTTGACTCCTTGGTAGGTCAGTCACGAAATCAATCGTGATATGTTCCCATTTCCATTCTAGGATCACGAGTGGTTGCAGAAGTCCTCCCGACTTGCAATGCTAGGCCTTTACTTGCTGAGACGTCAAACACTTGGTGACATGCTTGGTAATGTCCGCCTTCATACCTGATTACCAATAGTGTTGACACAGGTTCTAATACATCTTAGTACTTCTAGGATGAATGGTGTAATTGCTATGATGTGCTTAAGATAAAATATCCTCTTTAAGCTCTATATCGTCAGGTACAATCAAACGTCCACGAAACCTCAATATCCCCTCGTCAAAAACCTAAAAATCAGCCTTTCTTTTATCGGTGTCCTCTTGAAGTATCTTCTGTACATTTGGATCTATCGGTTGGAGTAGCTTGATTCTGACCTAGACATCCGGTTCAATTCTGAGGGTGGCTTTATGACTCGAAAGGTGGCCCACCTCAAACTTGAATACTGAATCTCAAGCTCTCTCGATTAAGTTCCACTCCTTAATCAGTAAGTGAGCTACTGAGGACTTTCGACTCAAAGCATCAACGACCTTATTCGCCTTTCTTGGGTGACATAGAATATCACAGTCGTAGTCCTTTAGCAGTTCCATCTATTAGCGCTCTCTCATGTTCAACTCTTTCTGAGAGAACAAATACTTGAGACTTTGGTGATCCGTGAAGATCTGGAACTTTTCCCCGCATAGATAATGTCTCCAAATCTTCAAAGCAAAGATAATTGCCACGAGCTCTAAGTCATGCGTCAAATAATTCTGCACATAGGGCCTCAACTAACGAGACGCATATGCAACCACTCTAGCATATTGCATCAATATGCAATCTAGTCCTTTGAATGACGCATCACTATAGATCTCCAATCCTCTAGGACTAGATGGAATTGTCAGCATAGGTGCGATAGTCAGCTTTTCTTTTAGCTCTTGAAAACTACGCTTGCACTTGTCTGACCACACAAATTTCTCTTCTTTCTTCAAGAGTTTTGTTAGAGGCGACACTAACGACGAGAAACCTTCCACAAACCGTCTGTAATAACCTGCTAAACCTAGAAAACTTATCATCTTTGTCACTGTTGTTGGTCTCGGCCACTTGATCACGGCTTCTATTTTGCTCGGGTCGACAGAGATTCCTTCTCCGAAAATCATATGACCTAAGAAAGCAACACGAGTTAACCAAAACTCACACTTACTAAACTTAGCACACAGCTGGTGAGTTCTTAAGGTCTGGAGCACTAATCTCAGATGATTCTCATGCTCTTCATCACTTCTCGAATAGACCAAGATATCATCAATGAACACGATTACAAACTAATCTAGGTATTCCTTGAACACTCTATTCATCAAATCCATGAAGGTAGCTGGAGCATTTGTTAACCCGAATGGCATCGCTGTAAACTCGTAATGACCATACCGAGTACAAAATGCTGGCTTAGGAATATCCTCATTCCTAATCCTCAGCTGATGATATCTTGTCCTCAAGTCGATCTTCGAGAAAATTGACGCCCCTTGCAGTTGATCAAATAAATCATCTATCCTTGGCAATGGGTACTTGTTCTTGATCATTACCTGATTGAGTTGCCGATAGTCGATGCACAGACGCAACGAACCATCTTTCTTCTGTACAAATAGAACTGGTGCTCCCAAGGTGATGCACTAGGGCGAATAAATCATTTATCTAGTAACTCTTGCATCTGCACCTTCAATACTTTCAACTCAGATAACGCCATCCGGTATGGTGCCTTTGAGATTTGTTTTGTCCCCTGTGCTAGTTCAATTACAAATTCAATATCTCTTTCTGGCAGTAACCCTTGCAATTCCTTTGGAAAGACATCTGGAAACTCCTGTACCATTGAAATGTCTTCCATTTTTAGTTCCTCAACTGTTGTATCCATGATAGTTGCTAAGTACCCTCGGCAATCCTCGTCTAACAAACGAGCTGCTTCTGGTGACGAGATTAAGGAAATCGAGGGTTTTCCTCGATTCCCGACAAACTCAAAGCTTTTACCCCAAACGGGTCAAACCGAATCGCTTTACGATAGTAGTCCATTATAGCTCGTTGCTTGGTGAGCCAGTCCATGCCAATTATCAAATCAAAATCATACATGGCTAGGACTAATAGATCTATTTTCCCCTCTCGCTCACTAATCGCTAACTTGCACCATGAACATCCCAAAGCAACAATAACTTTATTTTCCAATGGTGTAGATATGTAAACTGCCGACTCCAATAATACAGGACTTAATCCTAGCATCCTAACATATTGCTCGGCAATGAAGGAATGGGTTGCTCCCGAATCAAACCAAGCATAAGCAAGTTGGTCGTTGAGCGAAGCCATACATGTGATCACGTCAGGCACAGTTTCTACCTGACCTTGTGTAATTGCATACACGGTGCCCTGAACTAGAGGTCCCTGCTGTCCTCCCTGCAGTGCATTCTGAGGGACATACCCTATGATCTATCTCATTGGTGGCGGTGGCAACTGAGGTTGCCCTCTTTGCTTCTTCGGACAATTCCTTGCGATGTGGCCCTGTTGGCCACATTCGTAACATGCTCCTGACCTGGTGGGGCATGAAGCTGACTCATGTCATCTTCCATAGAAGTGACACATACCCATATTATTAGGCATCGGCCTACTGAATCCACTTCTCTTGAAAGGTGGAGCATTGGGTCTACCTCCCAGCATGGGTCTCTTCCCTTGGTGGATATTTTCTCTATTAGGCTGCGTTCGTTTCACGGAAAATTGACCATCTCGGAAAATATTTTCCCGAAGTTATTTTCCAGAAAATTGCTATATTTTCCGGTGTTCGGCTAATTCTTAAATTTTGAGTGGAAAACATTTTCCGCCGTTCGTTAACTAATTTCTTTTTTTTTCCTTTTCTTTTGCCTTCTCCTTCCTCCTTCCTCCTCATTCTTCCTCTTCCTTCCTCCTTCTTCCGCCGCCGCTCCTCCTCCTTCTTCCTCCTTCTTCCTCCGCCGCCGCTCCTCCTTCCTCCTCCTTCCTCCTCCTTCCTCCTTCCTCCACCGCCGCTCCTCCTTCTTCCTCCTCCTTCCTCCTTCCTCCTTCCTCCGCCGCCGCTCCTCCTTCTTCCTCCTCCTTCCTCCGCTGCCGCACGCCCGAAGATGGTGAGCCGACCAAGATCCGGTTGCTAGATCCGGCGAGCTCGCGGCTCGCCCGGACCTCGCGAGCTCGGGCGAGGCCCGAGCCCCGCCCGGCTCGCCGGATCTGGTGAGGCGAGCTCCGCCCCAGCGGCGAGGCTCCGCCTCGCCCGATCGGGGTGAGGCTCGAGCTCGCCGAGCTCGGGCGAGCTGGCCTTCCACAGATCGGGCTAGGCGGAGCCTCGCCGCCCGGGGCGGAGCTAGGCTGGATCGCGACCGCGCCGGTCGCCGGCCGCCGGTCGCCGGTCGCCGGCCGCTGTCGGGCCGGCCATTGTCGGGGCCGGCCACCATCCAAGCTAAAGGAAGAAAAATAAAAAAGGAAAGAAAGAAAGAAAAAAAGTAGGGAAGTTGTGGAAAATGTTTTCCACTTTTCGAAGTGGAAAACATTTTCCACGGCTTTGCATGTAAATTTTCCAGTCAATGGAAAATTTTTCCGTTGACCGTGATTTTCCACCACCCGAACACGGAAAATCCGGAAAATATTTTCCTGGAAGTTATTTTCCGCGAAACGAACGGAGCCTTAGAGCTAAACCTCGATCCAGATCAGGCAGCTTATTCATTTAAACCTCGCTCTATCCTCTGAGCTCGACGATAAACCTCTTTGTAATCTTTCAAGTCCCAAGGTAGCAGAGGTTGTTTCAATTCAGCACGAAGACCACTTTTGAATTTCCGAGCTTTCTCTTACGGGTCTTCTATCAATTTAGGAGCATATTGTGACAGTTCTACGAACTTGACCCCATACTAGTCAACTATCATGCTTCCCTGGCGGAGACGATGAAACTCCTCTATCTTTTGTTCCCAGGTAGTACCTAAGAAGTACTACTCATTAAAAGCTCTGAGGAAGGTGTCCCACACTTAGACCACACCTTCTGGGAACACCGTGTCCTTGGCGGCTCTCCACCAAATATTGGTGTTACCTTAAAGTTGGTACACAGCTAGTACCGCCTTTTTCTCTTCATTGCACATCAGAAGTGCAAATGCCTTCTCAAGATCCTATATTCATAGAGTCGCGGCCTTAGGGTCTCCAGTACCAATGAACCTCGGCGATTTCAGTTTTAGAAATTGTTCCACTAACTGGTGAATCGGCCTCCCAGCGACCACAACTCCTGGAAGTATTTCAGTAGGGGCGACGGCAGGTGCAACTGCAAGTGTAGTAGCAGGGGCAACTCCAGCGACGGCAGCAACAGTAGCAGTAGCAGCGGCCTAAGTGGCAGCTTCAACTATAGCGGCTTGCTAATCCAATCTTATACCCATTGCTTCCAGTACACGCATGATCTTGTCGAACCTGGGATCATCAGGGGCTACTACCCCAACACTAACAGGAGGTGATGCTTCGTCACTAGCGCTAGCCACAACTGGCGCTTTCCTGTGGCCTCCTCAGGCATCGATCCTGGTTGGCGTTCTTTCCCGAGTCACGGCCCTACTGGCCCTCTTAGCAGGAGTTCTAGGCTCCTCATTTCTCATGGTATCGCTTTAATCTACTAACACTTGCTTCCAATTTAACACTGAATTAGAAATAGAGCAATCCAAACAATAAGCAATTATAGCATCCAACTAACACAGACATGTATCAACATGAATTTAAAGGCCTTTTTCCTACCATCTATCCCATGGCCAACGCTCCTTATCACTCCAATCTCTAAACTTCGTTCTGATACCACAAAAAGGGGATGTCATGCCCCAATCTTCAAGCACGCACACATCCTTCTACTTGGTCGATTTTATAATGCGATATCCTAGAACTATGTATTGCCGACCCTTTCATTTTTAATAGCACATGTGGAAGCAGTTATAAATCCCCACATAATAAAATAATGGGATAGAAAAGCAATGCCATATTTTTTTTTTGGTGACCTAGGGAACCTCCGTGCACTGCTTCGCGGCGGAGTAAACCCTAGAGTGGATTGGGCCACCACCACAGACTCAGGCATAGGTGAATCGCGCAGCTTGCACTGAAGCATCGACCACGCGAAGTTTCGAACTCCTCCCCCGGCGGTGGGGTACTAAGGTCGAAACCGACGTGGCCACCGCGGGCGGTGGTGCAATGCCATATTTTTCATATTAAAATCTACAACCATACTTTTATACAGAGCATAACTTAAAGTACTTCACAATACTATTCATAACTTTCTAGTCTCACTCTATTCACATATAAATAGGGTTCACAAAAGAGGATGGCATCTTAGTCCTCATCCGAGTCATACTCAAGATTGTCCTAATCCTCTTCTGACTCTTTTGACTCACTTTCTTCCTCCTTAGGCTCCTCGTTTTCTTCAGGCTCTTCTTCTATCGGCTCCTCCTCAGCATTTCCCCAATCCTCATCTTCCTCTTGACCTTCCACTTCTTGTTCCATGATCTCACCTTCCTCAAAATTTTCATCCTCTTTAGTGAATACTGGGGACGACGGCTCACTCCTAACCGCAGGGTCTCTAGCATCATCTACACCTCCACCCTCGGGGTCTGCAGTCCCCTCACCAAAAGCTTTCTCCAGGACGAGGTGAGTTATTTCCTCTTCAGGGATGGGACCTATTATTCGCCCATCAAAATAGTAATGATACCAAGACCGATACTCATGGGGCCTTAGGTCGTCCTGGTCGACTTCAACCCATACCGTTGATTCAATAAAAACGTATTATAATCCTTTTGGATGAGAATGAACATGGAAGTGAGTTTCTTTCTCAGTGACGTCCACTGGAATGCCAAACTGCTCTAGAGAAGGGGGAGGTACCGGTACTGCCATCTAGGGGCCTGAAATGGTTATACAATAACCATTGAGACTATGTCTCAGCAAGTTTTACCCTACTAAGACTCGATTAGGAAACCAATACGCCACAAGGTTGCCTAAGCACAGCACGAATCAGAAGAATTGCCTTGGCATCAGTCCCAACGTGCAATTCAGGGTTATATATAGATGCTTCATATATATTGCATCAAACAATTAATCAATTCACGACAATCGGATCAAATCATTGATCATTCGACCTAGTCGATTACATGTCAATCGTTCCATCTCTAAGTCATCTCCAATCACCAAATCACACATACTCTCTCGGGCGTCGTTTTCGCCAAGGTGATGTATGCAATGGATAGCACCCGTGCGTTCTTTAAGGCGCCGTATTCACCAGTGATATCCTTAATCACCAAACCACGTAAGTCCATAATGATGTAAGTAATAGACAGCACTCGTGCGTTCTTTAAAGCACCGTTTTCACCAATGATTTCCTTATTATCAAACCACGTATGTCTATACCTCGTACCTGATCAGTCTCAGCGAAGAGTATTCCCAGATAAATCTCACGATTCTCTCCACTTTACAACTCATCAAGCATTGTAAATGCTAAATAACCATACTCGGCCATCTACCAATCAATCATTCAATTTCACTCAATTTTAATCAATTTAAAAAGAATTCCTCAAATATCACAATTAATTCAATTCCACGCAACGTAGAGCTCAAATAAATAAACGGACTGCACCACGACAATCAGCACAAAATTTTGGTCGTTGACTATCCCTACCTAATTTCCAAAAAATAAATAAATAAATAATTAATTTTGAAAATTAATAAATAAATACTAAAAATCGAATTTAGGCCCGTAATACCTAATTGAAGCTCGAGATGGGTCGGGAAAATCCCGAAATACATTCAATAAATAATAGCATGTGTCTATTTACTAATTGCAAATCAAATTACCTAACGTGCATCACAATTAATTAATAATCACTAATCTACTTTAATCTAACCAACTAATCCTACTTAATTAACATTAATAAACCCTTAAGCATAATTAGCAAACTAAGCAAGGATTAGTGAGCTAAACTCACTGGGATAACGCGCAAGTCGGATCAATCTGACGGGAACGGTGTGGGGAACAATAAACTCCAAAACGGACCTCAGGTTCGGGGCCCATAACACCTCAAAGTGGGCCTGGATCATTGTTGGAAACCCATTTTCCAGCTGCTATTCTTGGCTGATTGAAGCTGATCCGGTGGCTGAGATGGTAAGGCAAGGCTAGCGGAGGGTGAGCGAGGCTCTAGTGAGGCCGAACAATGGATAGACGGAGGCCGACGGTGGCCAAACGGCTTTGGTTTGGCTACTGGACGGCGACAACTGCTTGGACGACGGCTGGAATAGCATGAGGGGGCGGATGGCAGCTCGGTGGTGGCGGTGCACATGTGAACGGCGAAATGGCGGGCGGGGTGCGATGTCCAGGTGGCTTGCTGGTGACGGCAAGTTGCTCCTGCTCTTCCTCTGCTGGTTGGCATCACACAAAAGGAGGGTGAGAGAGAGAGAATGGTGTCTAGTTAAGGTGAGAGAAAGAGAGAGATGGATAGAAATGAGAGGTGAGGGCTCCACAAGGCTTTAATTTCCAAACTTGGTCTTCAAGCTTTAATCTAGGCCAAGTACAACTTCTTGGCTCACATTGAACCACCAACACACTCCATTCAACCTTCCAAATGGTCCAAAAATGCTAGGCTAAAGGGGGGTTACGAAATTGAAGTGGGGTGGCTTCAATTTGATCTAATTCTCTCTTGATTCTCCTCGATCGACTCTCATAAAATCAGGTGACGTCTCAATTATCAAATTGATAATTTTTCTCATCCAAGAATCCCTCATGCTTCTTAATTTGGCCATCAAAACAAATCCTCGGCTTGTTCCACACGAAAATGACCATGCGACGACTTTTTCCCAAAAAGTGTCGAGCGTCAGAAAAATCTTCTGAGACTGAGTCGTGGGTCCTAGAATTTATTGTGACATGACAGAATCTTCAATTTCTGAGATCGGACTTGAATCGGCGGTTAATTTTCATTTGACGCGTTTTTAGTGTAACCTAGATTACCGGGTAGTTTTCAAAACTTTTTAAGGTAAATTACGCGTTGTCGATTTTCTTCAAACCACTATGAACCCACTCAACTCAATGGCAACTCCGGATTGTCGTGAAAATCTCGAGGATTCAATTACAGACACAAGATACCAAAACGACAGTAAAATCATATTAGTATCGATCGACGAGAATTTTCCAAGTGGAGTCACCCATGATTAGCCACACATCTTAGTAGAACAGACCTATCTCTGATTGAAATTGATTTTTAACTATGCTGTAATGGCCTCCAAAGATAAGCATGGTCGAGAAGTCGATTCCTAATCAAATTCTCAAGTCTATTGCCTTAAATTTCTTAATGGCTTACCCTAATAGTCTAGTTATCTCAAGAGTAATCGGCTCTGAGAATAGCCCTATAAATGCGTTAATGAAATGCCCGATTAATTCAATAGAAAACAGGTTGAAAAATTCAAGATGTCACAGATTCCATCTATCTTGTCAAATGTTTGTGTTATGCATGCTTGGTGTTATTTTGGAACTTTACAAGATCAAGTACACGTAAGGTTTGCACAAAATACCAAATGACAAATGTTAAGTTATCAAAAGCTTACATTCGATATGAAATTTGAGAAGACGCATCTTGATTGTTGATGCCCAATTAGTTATTGAATTATTGCGCAGTTAAGGAGATGCAATTGAGTAACATCAACTGCTAGGAAACGAACAAATAAAAAATTGAGATTCTGTCGAATTCTAGTGAAATTGTATCACGAATGACATTTAATTACTATATTTTTTTCCCGCGATTTTCCCCTATTGAAATGGTTTTCCTTCATGACAGCCAAGCCAAACTAATCAATTTGGTCATTGAGGAGGTTGTGGTTAAGTTGAAGATAAAGCAAGAGTCCGTGACTGAACATTTAACTGGAATCGATGATCGAGTGATAAAAGTAAGAAATTTGTTAGACATAGACTCTAGAGGTGTACAGCTCATTCGAATTCATGGCATGGGGGGTATCGGTAAAACAACTCTCGCCAAGGTCGTGTTCAATGAACTTTCTACCCACTTTGGAAAGTGTTGCTGCTTCCTTGAAAATGTTCGAGAAAAATCGTCAAGAACTGATGGTTTGGTGAAATTGCAAGAGAAATTATTATCTGAAATAGGAAATGCCATAGGATAGGACGCTTCGATGAAACTGAACATCTAATGAAGCGGATCGAAGGAACACTTCGGGATAAGAAGGTCCTCATTGTGCTGGATGATGTTGATAACAATGAACAAGTGGAGAAATTAGTTGGAAAAGGTGCTTTGTGTTCAGGGTCTAGAATATTGATTACTACTAGAAACAAGGATGTTTTGCAAAGCACTAGACCAAAGTACGAAATGTTACCTCCTTACGAAATGAAGGTGATGAGTGGTGATGATGCGCTTCAGCTCTTCAACAAACATGCATTCGAGAAGGACTCTCCTTCAAATGATTACTATGATATTTCAAAGGAAATTGTATATGCTACCGGAAGACTTCCTTTGACTATTGTAGTAATCGGTTCATTGCTGAAAAATAAAACACAAGAAACATGGAAAGAAAAATTGGATGAGTTACGCAAAGCACCTCCACAGGGTGTTTTCCAAGTGTTGAAAGTTAGCTATGATGCATTGAGTTTTGAGCAACAACAAATTTTTCTGGATATTGCATGCTTTTTCATTTATAAGGAAAAGACAAACGCAATTTACATGTGGGAGGGATTGTAAACTTTTCCCACTTTCTGGAATTGAGGTGCTCAAAAACAAGTCCTTGATAAAGATTGGAGAGGGCAACAGGTTTTTAATGCATGATCAGCTTAGAGATCTTGGAAGGGCAATTGTTCATAACGAAAATCCGATGAATCCTGAAGAGCTTAGTAGGTTATGGATTGAGGATGAAGTTCTCAATACAATAAAGACAAAGAAGGTGGAAACCTTAATGAGAAAACTGATGGATTCTCTTTTTTCTTCTTGGTTTTTATACTTTTCCTTGATAAAATAGAATGCTGAATGCTACACGTTTCTTGCTCTCATTTGCAGATGAAGAACGTTCAAGCAATGGTACTCAAATTGTTTCATGCAAAAGAACATATCGAAAGTGAAGAGATGGGAAGGTTTGAAAAGCTAAGGTTCCTTGAACTTTGGGGAGTAACCTTTGTTGGCGATTTAGTGGATTGTTTTCCCAAATTAAGATGGATTAATTGGAGTGCTTTTTTTTCAAAAAGTGAGCTGACCAATATGTGCTTAAAGAGTGTGGTTGTCCTTGAATTTTCATACATTGCTGGTATGGACGATCTAAAATTATGGCAGTTAATAAAGGTGTGTCACATGCTTATTTCTATTCTCTGTCCTTGAAAGCAACATTTGAAATGTTCCTCTATTGGATAATGCATTCTTTTTTTTTTTTTTTCAGGGGGCAAGAAATTTGAAAGTTCTTAATCTTAGTGGGTGTCATGACATAACCAAAACACCAAACTTATCAGGATGCTCAACTTTAGAGAGGCTTAGTTTTAGCTCTTGCTACGGTTTAAGGCAGATTGACGACTCAATTGGGAAGTTAAAGCATTTGATAGAGTTAATGCTATATGGGTGCCCTCTGCTTGGTTTGCCTGAAGAGATCAAGGACCTACAGAATCTAGAGCGCTTCACTTTAAAGGGGTGTAGTCAAATAAAAGAACTACCGGATTCCATATTTACGTGGAAATGATTACAGGTGTTGGAGCTTTCACGTCTAGAATCGACAGTGCGTTGTTTTTATGCCAATTCGAGAGGTCAACTTCCTTCTGAATTTGGCTTACTTTTGCAGCTGCAAAGACTGGTGTTAAGAGATTTATATGAAATTGGAGAGTTGCCGGCACTCCCAATAAGTTTAATGCATCTGGAAGTGTTATTTATGTCGTTGAAAGTTGTCCCAAACCTCTCAAACTTGACTAATTTGGTTGAGTTGGACCTACGTGATGGCTCTGAAGGTGACAGGTCTGAATATGGCAAACGAGAAATAATTCTTACCGGTGAGTTAAGGTGGATCGGGAGGTTATCCAAACTGAAAAAGTTGAGATTGAATCTCTTCCATGTCCCTGCTCCCATTGAGTTGGCTTCCCTTCCTCGACTTAGCCAACTCCATTTGCCTGGACTGAACTTGCAACTGAACTTGCAACCCTTCACGCAAGTTCCCTCTTCTCTATTAGCGCTAACCCTTGATAAATTCAATTCATTCTCATTACTCTCCTCCAACTTAAAGAATTTGTCACATTTAAGCCTCATTCGCTGTCAAATGCAAGAGATTATACTCCATGGGCTTCAACTTCCAAATTTAACGAGACTTCATGTTCAAGAATGTGGACCCCTCGAGAGATTCATGCTGTCCAACATGAGGAAGCTAAAAGGGTTCAACATGTGGGAGTGCCCAAAACTAGATGAGATCCACATCTCTGGGGTGTTGGAATCGTTGGAGAGATTGCTTATCTCTAGTTGTGAGTCCTTTAGAAGGTTCAAGTATGACCACGGGCATTGGGAATCTTCTCATAAATCTTCACTAGTCCTTGCGTCGAGAGTCTTCAATAAGTTGCGGGATCTCAAACTAAGTAGTTGTGATAAGATACTCGATATTCAATTTGTTGGTATGTCAATATCGTTGGAAGACTTGGAACTTTCTGGTCGTCATTTGCAAAGTCTTGGTGATTTGTCAAACTTAAAGAACCTCAAGTCCTTGAAAATATATTTCAGCCATGAGCTACAGATTGTTGAGGGCCTCGACAAGTTAAAGTTTTTGAACAAATTGTCACTTTCGGACTGCGGATCATTGGAAAGTTTGATTAATGTATCGACCACCAAATTGCCAAATGATTGCCGCTTAACTATCAACCGCTGCCCGGAATTACTTGGGGTTAAGGAGGGATTCGAAGACTCCATCTGGAGTTTCAAGCGTTATAAAGTTAGTCAGAAAAACCATCCACAAACAGGAATTCAATTATAGGTAGATTTATAATAATTGTGGAAAATCAAAAAACAATCATACATACATGAATTAAACTTGATCTCACTTACTTTAAAAACCAGTAGATGGATGCGATATTTTCTCTCTCCGTTTTTTTTTTTCTTTTTCTATATATGAGAAAATTATGTAGTTGCAGTAAGAGAAGTTCAGTTTTTATCACAAATATCTGGAAAAATTTCATGTTGGAGGAAATATATATATATGGAATAGCTTAGAACCTATTATTTAAAATTTTTTCTCATTTTATAAGAAACAAATGGTTTTACTTAGCATCTTTTCTAAGTAATATACTGCAACTTCTTTCTTTTTACCATTTCTTGCTTAGGACCAATCACTATGACAATGACTTTTGTGATTTATGATATTTACAGTGAAGATAGAACATTAAAGGAATAAATGCAATGGTTCTAAGACTTATAAAAATCGCAATCGAGTCATAAACTTGTTAATCTAATACAATCGAGTCTCTCCGTTAATTTCATCCAATTTGATTAACGAAAAATGCTGCCTGTGCATTATTTATTTATTTCTCTCTCCTATCTGGCATAAAACTTAAAAGAAAAGGTTTGAGTGCAGAAACATCCGTCCTTTTAAGGTTTGCCCCAAATTTCCAAACCCTAATTGAGTTTTCTTCTGTAGTTCTTCTCACTTCTTCATCTGTCTTTCTCGTCCATAGTGTACTTCTTCTTCGCGGAGTCGGCTTCTTATTCGTCGATCCTCCTGTTCTTCGTCTGAGTGTCCCTTTTCTTCTTCGTCGAATCCCCATATTTCCTCTTCGTTCGAGCGCAACGACGTCGAGTCCTCGTGCAAGAGCTCGATGAGGCCAACGGCGACATTGGGTCCTCTTCGTTCGAGCCGGTACATCGAGCTTCATCTCCTTTCTTGTACTTCGCTTTCATTCCGATGGAGGTATAGGAACTCATTTGAGGTGTTTTCTCGTGTGGATTGAATAGGTCTGAAGTTTGGGAGTGATGTCAATGAGTATATGCACAAACACAGGGAGTTCTGGCGATCTTACTAGTCTTAGCAAAATAAGAGATAGGATCGTCCAAAACAAAATAGAAAAAGGACACAGATTGTCCACATGATTTTGTTTGGGTTAGTTAAGGCGGGAACAATTATATTTAATGCTCAATTTCGCAGTTCTCTGCTTTGGAAACATGCTAAAAAAAATTGGGGATTTGGCTTGACTATCATGCATGCCGCCCCTCCGAAATTTTCTGAAAATTCAATTTCAAATTATTATGAATCCGTCTTTTGGACTGGGGAGTCAAAATAAAGGTGTCATCTTTACTTGCAAGTGTTATTCATGCACTTACAATCACCAGAATATCCAATGAATGTGCGATTTCTGATATAGCTAGTACGATTACCTAGAGGGGGGTGAATAGGTATAAAAGATTTTTCTTTTGATAATTACACACTACTTAGATAGATAAACGATTTGCAGCAATTAAAATTCAATCGTAAGACTGAGTAAAGGAAAGAGAGAATTAGACACGCGGTTTATAGTGGTTCGGCTTGATTCAAGCCTACGTCCACTCTTCTGCACTGACAGCCTATTGGCTGGATTCCACTATGAACAAAGAGATGTTACAATGATGATCTTCCTTGACTTCTCGGTGTAGACGATCTTCCACACTCTCAAGGTATCACTAAGAACGAACACTCTCTGTGTATACAATTTCGCTCAAATAGTATCGACTAATAATCAAGGATCTTCAGACTCTGGAATTTTTCTATCGATCACGCTGCTTAACAACAACTTGAACGTCTTCCTTTTATACTCCTTTATGCCATCATAGCCGTTGGCACTTACCAAAGGAATTCCTCCAATCTACCCGTTGGACGGAATCAATCACGAAGATCATTCGAGCTATTTAAGGAACCTGACGATAGCCCATCAATCCTGTTCGCCCATACAATCAGGATCTTAGTTTCCAAGAATAGAACATTCCAAGAATACTTCGTCGACCATCGGATCTTCAATCGATCTAGATAAGAACAAACAAAGAATCCGAGATGTTTATCCAACCAAGGGATCTTTTCCAGAGGATAGGATCGAATCCTCAACCATAAGCTTCGGCTCTGGATTTCCTTCACCACTGGAATAGAAAGACTGTCAGTGAGAATAGTCTTGAGTCTTGAGTCTTGAGTCTTGAGATCATAAAGTCTTGAGACTTTAATCTTCGGTCTCCGAATATCCAGACTTAGACTGATAGAAACGTTTTGTCAGCTTCAAAATACTCTGGAAAGATTTCTCCAACAATTTCTTTAATATTGTATTTGGGATATTTTCAATTTAGAGCTTGAACTGGCCTACATAATTTGATGATCCAAAGTGCTATCCATTTTTGGAGTGCCGATTTTCAAGGACAATCTGGTCTGAGGTGTTGAAGCTTTTACTGGTACAGGACCATTCGTGCTATGGGTTAAAAAAGCATGTTTTAGTTGTTACAATCATCAGCATTAGATGGTGACTTAGGGAGAAGGTATTCGTTTTTCTTCTTTTATGTTGCCAAATTTGTTGCTTGAGTCCTTCGGGCAATGAAACAAAAACCTGGATAAAATGTGTTTGTTTATGACTCCTAAAATTGGTCTAGTCAGTTCTTTGTCAAATCAAATTTGCGTAGGGCCAACTTGTGGCAATTTGGTGTCCTTCCTCTGGTGAGGACAGTAAAATGGTGATATACGATGCCATGGCTTTGTTAATGTCTCCGGCTTTTGCAGGAGAAAGAGAGTGTGCCGGTTGCATTGACAGACCGATTGATGGTTGGGCATGCAGTGGGCGGTGCAGCAGCAGCAGCAGCAGATGATCTCGCGAAACTCTTTGGGAATCTTGAGCTTCAGCAGCAGCATGTCGCTGTCAAGGGAGGACGAGGAGATGTCGAGGTCAGCTCTGTCCACTTTCAGGGCCAAGGAGGAGGAGATCGAGAGGAAAAAGATGGAAGAAGAGCCCAAACGCTTGGCCACTATTCACGAGGTATTCAACATGAATCCCCACATGAAAATGGTTTACTTGGGGGCTTTTTTCTTTTCTATGTTCAGTTAATAGCAAATAAGAGGTGAGGGGTGTTTGTGGTTATATTTATGGAGAGTTTTTTGTTACTTTGTTTTGGGGAATGAACAGGAAAATGGAAGCGAAGACCACGGCGGCGAGGATAAAACTGCTGAGGAACGAGAGACAGGCGGTGGTGAAGCAGATGAGACGCGACATTGCATTGCTTCTTCAGTCTGGTCAGGACGCCATTGCTTGTGTCCGGGCACATCTAGTTCTTCTACTACGATTTGTTTGGTTATTGCATTGGCAGTTGGTGTGGCTTCTTGTATTGGACGGAATTCATGTCTGTGTTGAGAGAAATTGGTCTTGAGAAAAAGGGTTACTCTCAAATTTCCAGTGATTTTTGTATTTCTAATTTATAATTAGAATGCTTTGAGAGTGCTGACCTTGAAATAGTCATATCAGTTTTTGGTTACATTCAGTCATTTGTATAATCCGGCATGACAGAAAAATTTCATAGTCGGACGAATTTTTGAGATTTTGAATCTGCATCTTATTTGATTTATGAAATGCTCTACACATATCACGGACTTTTAAAAGACTTAACATTCAAGTAGGAATGCTTTTATATCTGAATCAATCACCTGAGATTTCAGCATTCCAATCGACGAGGCTGGTAAAAAAATGTCGTGGACCTACCTAAAAGGCCTAAAGGTGGCTTGCATATGTGACTTGATACATTGAACTGGATCCACAAAATGGCATAGCATTATGGAAATTGCTTTCTAATGTGGATGAGGGCCTGTGTCTGATACGCCCGAAAGTGACATGTGAAACCGACGACCACGAATCCGAGCCAAGGGACCCGACAAAAGCAAAGTGGAATCCCAAGCTATACATACGCGCCCATTCGATGATTTCAATAAGAGTTGAAAAAAATCTAATATATTCAGCACAAGAATGAGTATTTCCAGAGGTCTGCAAATACACGGAGATATGGAAGTGTTATTGAAAATCACGTATTTAAGTGTCTTTAGTGTAGAAGTACACAAGTATTTAGACCTTTGATAAACCATTGGGCTGAGGAAAGGAAAACAATGAGACTTTCATTTTATTCCTCCTGCTCTGACCATTCAGGGTCAAGTTTTTAATTGGTGTTTATGGTGGAATGTTTCCTGCATGAGGGGGTTGTCATTTCATTGCCTCGCTTTTGGGGCACCTCTGAAAGAATCCAGATCAGCAGCCGCTTACCAGTAGAATGAACGAAGAAGGAAAGGAGACATAGGTTGGTCGGAAAAACTTGTCACATCTCCTTAAACTTGTCTCAAACATTGACTTCACTCCCAAACTTCAGACCTAAAATACTTTATTTAATTGGTGGATGATGTATTTCTGTATCCTTCCCTATTTTTTACAGTCGATTAAAAGCCATTTCAAATAGGAGTTAAAGTAGTCGATCTTCTAGGCATTCATTCTTTTAGTCGTGAAGGTTTCATGTCTGGTGGAGTATAGTGTCTATTTCTGCTACTCATTTAACTTTTGATGCCTAGGTTGAGTCTTGGTTCTAGCTTCTACTATAATTTAGTCGATTGTGTACATAAAAATTTCTTAACTTAGCTGGATTGGGAACAAAACCAGTTTTCATAAAAGTTGTGAAAAAAACAAGAAAGTGTATTTTTGCATACGCAAATTCACATAGAAAGTTCATTAACCTACTTCCGTAAGTGCACTAGATAGAAAGGGAGGAAAGGAGGAGGGGGCTTCATCTACTTGATTTATAACTAACCTGGTCATTTTCTGGTAATAAGATATCATTTCTCTTTCCAAGAAACTTATCTTGAGCTCATAAGGCGCCTCACCCATATCATACCTTACTAATCTTATGGACCAAGTAGGGTATGAGCCAAAGATTGGGTGAATGGCTTAGTATAAAATTGTTTGCATTTGGTGGTGCAAGAAATAAACTTATGCGATATATTGAATTTGCACATATAATCCCATTCCTTTAATCGTAATATGAATCTCACCAGATGTATGTATCATTTCTCATATTTCAATCTCAATGAATGCAATTAATCTATATATGTGACATTCATAAGTATCCTTCCGAGTAATTCAATCTCATTGAATGCAGTTAACATCTTCTATCTATTTCTTGTAAATAGTATACATTGACAAATAGCTTAAACACAGTAAAAATAAGCTGATTACGGGTTGATTTGACTGCATAGTTTGATTATCTTATTTTTATTCTAAAATTTTCTAGAGAGATTGATAGTGATTATAATTTTCAAGATCAAGCTCTCACGGGACTTGTGCACGTTTGAGACGCTTGGTGAAGTTTGAAGTTTTGAAGACCACTAGTGTCATTCTTGTTGGCATGCGAGGAATGAAGTAGCATATTATTTTGTGGGTCATGCACTAAAAGTGTCTAAGATAAGGTACTTCATTTGAGGAAAAAAAAAAAAAGAAGTTATAAAGGCGTAATTGAGCTATAAATTCATTTGAAGTAGTTTGTTGATAAAAAGTTTTGGTTGAAATTGATGGTTTGATATTGTACTGTTAATACACCAAATCTCCGTTTCTCAATCCCATGCTCATGCTCAACTCTATATAGCATATATGTTCGAGATTAAACTCGGTTCAACTCAATTATTGATAACTTAGAAACTAAACCACAATGTGAAGCTTGAACTCCATCTCTAGTTCTCATGAAAAAAATCAAAAAAGTAATATCATGCTTTTATTTTCCTAACATTCTTTTAAATTATTAACAAAGTGTGCAAACCACATGAATGTAGTGTTACAAAATTTGACACCTACAGCGTGCCATCGAAATTAGTGAGATAACTTCAAGCAAATATTACATTATAAAGGTTGACCAATAATTGTATAAGAAAAACTCTTTCAGCTCTATTGCGTTTGCGTAGCGCGCGCCTATTTAGTTTTATCTTTATCGTTGGCTCTTACGCTGTAAATGATTCCCAAGATGTTTGCTTTGCTAGTCATCAGAAACGGAACAAGAGAATCGCCTCATGTCCTCAACATCCTTCGGCACAATGCATCACACATCCACACGAAAAACATCAACTTATCAAAGTCATAAGATTCAAAAAACAACAAATTCAAAATCAAAAGAAGTTGACGTGCTCAGGAGTTATGACGCTCAACTTGCTTAGCCGTCACACAACAGCTATGAAACCCCTGAGTCATCCATTTGATCACATGACACAAATCACAACAAAAAGGTGGATACTTACGTATGGACTTTCGCCTTTTTCGCGCAATCCAAAAAAATTGTCTAGACATATTGAAGGAAGATGGTCAATTTTTCACCGGCATCCATAAGTTATTAGACTCTCTAGATTGCTCCTTGTACAGTTCCAATGCAAGAAAGGAATAATTAAACAAGGTAGGTTCAGAGAGGGAGAGAGAGAGAGACACCCTATGTCCGAGAAAGAATCACTTCAACAAAAACACTATGTTACTGTGTTTTCATTTTTCACATTCTAAAGCAATTTTAGCTATAGCTCGGATATAAGGTTCGACTGCAAATGAAAGAGGTCCTATCATTGCTATAAAATCTTTTCTAGCCTCATCATATCTTGAAGATGCTGGAACTATACTGGGGCACAAGAAGCTGTTTTGTTCTTTTTTTGCTGGACCTAAGACATTTATAACAAAAACAAATAGTTCAAATGCGGGCTCTACGATGATCACTGTACCATTGGAGATAACACTAACCTCATCCCTTAGAGTGTGGCTCATGACTTGACAATGGAGAGCGTAAACTGATGTTTGGAGATCTCTATTGTGTGTTATGATGGTCATCATCCTACAAAGCAAATGAGTGCAGGAAAGAGGATTAAGCATAATGGGCATGAAACCAGCACAAGAAATCATGTTAGTGATCACTACTTGAACCTCACACAATTAAACCTTCAATAATTTGGATTGGATAAGGATTTAGAGGAAGCTTAGATCACAGAAAGTAATAAAATAAATGAACAAAGGAGCTCATAACTAATATGTAAAGCATATCAAAATGCAGAGAAGCTTATTTGTTAAAACAGAATGAGCAAGACATGATCGGCCACATTTCCCATCACTTGAAATAAAAGCAGAGACGTGAACAGAGGAGTTCCATTCACTTCATCGCAAAAAACATAGTTGTGAGTGGCCAAAGCATCTAATAAACACTACAACCAATATTGAATGACCGTGTACCCAAAGGCAGAGTTCACAAATCACAATCATTGCTGTAACCCAGTAAACTTGAGAAGTTCGATTATGAAAATAGAAGTCTTAACCTTAAGAGCAAGAAGAAGAAGAAGAAATGCATTGTAGGCCAAAAATAGGGTATTTTAAGTTAATCAGCATATGGTATTAGATAATCCAATAAAGCCACACATCAACAGAGACCATTTCCAAGCATTTGACTATGTCCCTCAACCACTCTTGAATGCCAAAAAGGGCAAACATTTCAACTTCTCTTCAATATAAAAGATGCTTTAGCACTCCAAGATCTATACAGAGAAGGACAAGAGAGCTCAACAGCGACAATCTGGAAATATGGCAAGAAAGAGCAACACCCAACAGTGACTAATAAGGGCAATCACTTATAAACTTCAAAATGAACAAAAAGACAAGGCATAATGCAAGAGAAGTAAACCCAAAACATGATTTAGTCATAGCAAAAAGAAAAAAACACCGTAACAATATGCTAATTTTGTATTCCACTTCCAAGCTCCATCAAAGCGATCCTGATACCATACGTTTCAAGTCTATCCACCTGTATTCCCTTTAAAACCACCTTAGTGTCCAATATCCAGGTCACTCAATATTTAGTAAATAAAACACCTTTCACTATTTTAACATTCAATGAAATCAATCACACCTCATGGCTCATGACATACTTGCCTTGTCCAGATCTTGTGACACCACTTCACGTCCACTGCATGCAGACAATTCTGTATAATAGTAGCAGCTTCTTGAGCCTGTAACTCTTGTACATCTCCATTTGTCTTTTGTTGCTTTCAGTATCTCCTTCACCTCGTGAATCTCTTCATCTTTCTCATTCTCTGACCTTAAGTTCTCAGTTGGAAGACAACTAGATTCCTTCAACTAGTGAATCTCTTCAATCTTTGCTTTCTTTGACCTTAAGTTCTTGGTTGGAAGAACACTAGATTTGGAGGCCCCAAATCATTCAGGCACGGGTTATGCTCTAACATCAAATCATCTAGGTTTCTCTTTTCCCAACACTAGAGAAACACTATTGCAAGGGGTATCGCTCTTTCCAAGTTCCGAATATACCTCCATGAGATCATTCATACTTCCGTGTAGTTTAGTAACATAAAAAACTTCTAAACTAATGATGTTACTTTTTATTGGCGAGCAATTTTAAGCTAAAGTCATAAATACGTACGATTGCCATTGATTCTTAACTCTGCTTCCTATCAGGTGCCAGAACTTGGTTTAGTTAGAACAACTGAATGAACCATATCAAGAAAGTCAATATTTCACGCTTTCCTGTGAAACAGGAAAATATGTCAAGAGATATAAAATTGAGAAAGTAATCACATTCTTCCTAACTATAGTTGTTCCTTGCTGATTTGTTGATGACTTCATCCACCGAAACCATATGAAAACACACACTAGGAAGTTAGACTTTAGGTTTTAATTTTAGACTATTTATTCCAACTTGCCCTCTTTTCTTGAACCATTCATCTTCTGCACAGATAAATGTATAAATTCCTAATACATTGTAGCAGCAATATTGTCATTGCCAAGACTGCATAACATTTGTTGACACTAGATGAACTATATTGAATAACTTTCAACAATTGTGGGGATGTGTGCGATGGCACAGCTAGTACTTGGGTACTCCAGGGCTGCACTACTTTTCTATTTTTCGATCTCTCTCATTAAACCAAACTGCAATCAGGTTAGCAAATTAATAGAAAATTGTACAGGTTTCATCATCTCAGATTTACTTTACAGCTTTAGCTGTTGTGTAGCTCTTTTGTTAATGATGGTGGACTATGTGTGCTAGATAAACCTGAACCAAGTTATGGATTATTGTGCTGTCACTAGCAAACCCAAATCACAGAGCTATGGGAATAACGAGATATCAATGCAAGTGCTGAGAACATAGACAATCTTAAGGAGGCAATTCTAGAACACATTCTATGTTTTCTTCCTATGACAACTGCTACTCAAAACATGCATATTGTTGGAAAAGTGGCGAATATCTCCAGACATCTTTACCTTAGGTCCAAAAATATATCACCTCAGCAGAATCTTTTCTAAAGCGAGATTGTTGATTTACACAATGGAAATATCACTTATAAGGGAACACAAAAATTTAAGTAAACATGAGAGAACCTTTTCTGCTTTTATTCTAGCCGAACTTTTGTTCTCTAACGTGTGTCATATCTTTTGTTTTGCTCTTTTCGCCTTATTAGCGTCAGTCAGCTTCTGCAATAGAAAAGATGAAAATTAAAAAGGTTATCACAAGGTAGTCATTAACAAGTAATGAAAATCCATTTAATGTTGACAGGTTAATTAAAACAATCCTAGAACAAGATTCGTACCTTCCCTTCCTTTCCTTTGAACTCCAAAAAGTGACAAGATTTGTGCATTGATCTCTTCTCACTCTCTCCAACAGATTCTTCAAATGATACAAGAATGATTGAGAGCTATCATAGTGAGCAGCTTTTAAATCACTTTTCCATTATCTACAGTTAGGATTGTAGAATCCATTTTTTTTTAGCTGGTACGAAGATAATCATGCTTAGACAGCAAGGAAATATTAATAATGATGTTAAATTTATTTAAAACATGAATGGAATTTCATGCCAGAACAAGCTAACTACCTCTACATTCATAGTGTTTCTCATATCCTTGGTAATTTGCTTTCAAGTGGTAAACAATGGTGCCAACTCGCAAGCATTGGTTCTGAGAAACTCCCCAAACCTCCAATGGGCTGCATTTTCTTCCCTAACTTGACAATGATGCATTTCCCAGGAGAAAGACTGTACACACCCGATAGACATGTAAAGCTGCATGAAATTCTAAATATTGAAAGATGGATCTAATATTATCAAACCAGATCAATACTCAGACAATTTTAGTATAGTATGATGAAAAATACTTGCTATAAATGTAGGTAGGTCTTACCTGATGCATTCACATTTGTAGTCTCTTCATGAGGCTGCTCAGTTTCAGTCTCTAAATTAGAAAGTAGCTCATTACCATTGTGTAATTCACAGCTTATCTGCATTGCGCATGAACCCACATGAATGACAATGCATCTTGTATTTCCCATGGATATAAATCACCAAGACAGGAAGTATTAACAATTCTTAGTAAGAGATCACAACTTGATTAAAATGCTCATCTATCATCTTCATTTGCTGCAGGCAAATGGTCACAAGAATATTTGATAAGATCGTGAACGTAACAGAAAATGGCCACAATAAGAGAGGCAAAACCATGAATAAAACAGACTTAAACTCCTCCAAGCAAAACCCAACACGGAATCCTAAAGAAAAAGCTCTTAAAAGTTCAAACCCCCACTTAGAATGAATCCTTAGGACATTAAAAAATGTGATTGAGGCATAATATGAACGGCAATTGGAACTCAAATCACGTAAACTACACGAATTGGAAAGAAGACAAAGCAGGGTAAAACCCCATAATTCAAGTAGGAAACTGGATTCTATCAGTAAAATAACAGAGGTTAAAACTTGCAAACCAAGAAAAAGAAAAGAAACCAAAGCAGAAAAAAAAAAAAATATATATATATATAATCAATGGAAAGAAAATCAGAACAAACGGGTTCACATCACAATTGACAATCAGCAAATACATTTTACGGATATCGAGTTGATTCACGAGTCATGAACCTAAATCACTCCAATTCCTAGTTATAAAAAAGCCAAACCAAAAAGAAGAAAAGAACATAGAAAAAACCACAGTAAATGACACCATCGATGAACAGAGACGAACCACAGTCAGCGAGTCACTCACTAGGCACGGGCATTGGTGAAAGCAAATTCGAACAGAGAGAGAGCGTTTGAGCTTGAGTTTACAGTGAACGATGTGAGTGATGAGGAGAGAAAAGGTCAAAGAGAAGCTTAATGGTTTGTGGTGAAAAAACTTTAGAGTTTTTTTTTTTTTTAAGTTAAGAATAATGATGTGGAAGAGATTAATATGAAATTTAAGTAAATTTCAATATTCTAAAAAAGAGTAGTTGAATAATTAAGGAGATAAAAAAATCTAATTAGATATAGATAACCAAAATAAATATAGAAAGTCAGAAAAAAATTTAAATATCTCTATTATACCAATAATTAGAATTTTATAATTTGTGATATTTACAGTAAAAATAGAATATCCAAAGCATAAGTACATCAAGAATCATAAATTTGTTGGGAAATTCAAAATAAAAATCCTATTGTAAAGTCCTAAAGGGTTGTCTAATTTTATATTTTAATGTTTTAAAGAATTTTCACATTTTTCTGAATTTTTTTTTCTCATTTTCTAGAATTTTCTGAATTTTTAATGATTTTTCTGAATTTTTAATAATTTTGTATTTAATAAAATATTTATTATTATTTGTATTTATTTTCGAGATTAAAAATCTATGTATGTGGAAATTTTTTTATTCTTTTTAATCTTTAAATATTTTTGGAATTTTTCTGAACTTTTTTATTTTTATTGTTAATTAAGAATTTTCTATTTTTCGATTTTTTATAACAATAATTTTTTAAAATTTTCGGAATTTTTCTATATCTTCGAATTTCCTTTTGTTTATTGATTTTTAGGATTTTTATATCTTTTATGAATTTTTTAGAATTTTTTTAGAATTTGTTTATTTTATTTTATTTTATTCTATTCAGCGAATGGGTTCGGACCGTTAATCCGATCCGAATCTCTGACCCGAACCGTATAACCGGATCCGACCTGCGTCGGATTAAAACTGATTTCTAATATTCTTTTGAATTTTTTAATTGATTTGCCTTTTTTTATTTATTTATTTTTTTTTGTCTTTTCCTGTTTTTGTCTCGTTCTGCCTGCATTTCTTCCTTCTTCTCTCGACATCCTCTACCCGAACACCATCTTCAACCTGCAACTCCACCTTTCGCGGCCAATTTTTTTTATATTCCTTTTTAACGAAACAAATATCATCCCCGATGAGTTTATCACGAGAGCTTAGATCACCGCCGACCTATCTCCAACCGCCGATCGTCTATTCCGACCCACTTTGACCACCTCCGGCTGCCCACTCCATCTATCCGAAAACTTTAACAAAAACCATCCTACGGAATCCACATTTTTAACAGCAGCAACCCCAGCAAGTTAACAAGAAAACTTACATTAGAATGAAGCGAGATGGGCTAACTAATATGCCCTTGAAACGCTGACTTCGCTGGGTGCGATGGAATTCTACGACGGAAAGCTTTCCAGCATTGGAGATATGCATGTGTCACGGGCCGATCGATTGGGATCGTAACCGCGCGGCGACTCGGGCGAATTTGGACTACCCAAGCCAAGCCTTGCTCGATCGAACGCTTACCCGCTCGCTTACCCACTCGCTTACCCGGATCGTAGAGAGAGAAAGCTAGAGAGAGGAGCTCTGAAAAGGAAGCGGAAGCTTTGATATTACTGAAATGTTGGGTGGATGATTACAACTGAAGGAGGACACCCCTTTTTATAGTTGAGGGCATCGGATTACAACCATTGATCTACTTTTCATCCGACGGGCGAGATCGCACCGCCTCAACTACCGACATAAGTGCTTAACTACCATCTACCGACATAAATGAAAGGAGACTTCTAGAATCAGGCAAAATGACGGTGTCGTCCTCCCTTGGAAACTTCGGGGAGAAGCCTTGATGGGAAACCGAGTTGGAGCAGGAGGTTGTCCACGGATGAGTCGAGGTCGTCCTCAGGGAACCTCTCGGGTCGACCATCTTTTGGGCCGTGACATTCTCCCCCACTCATTCGAGCGACGCCCTCGTCGCTCACAGCTCGGAGGTTGGCCTTCTTGGCACGAGCACGGGCTTTGGCGCGGGCTCTCTTGTTCTTCTTTTGTTTGGTGCGGACGCTCTCATATGAGGGACCGCAACCTTCATTGATGAAGTCGGCTTTGTCTCGCGGCTCGGTCTTCGGCTTGGACGGAGCACACGGTGCGCACTCAACTTCGGGGAAGAGTGCTTGGATTGGCATGGCATTTGTTGGGGTAGGTCCCAACTCAACCTTTGGCTTTACCTCGGACAGCTTGTTGATGCGCATGACGGCCTTCAAGCTTTTGTCGAGGCGCCGGATCGACGCGATGGTTTTGGTGTCGACCATCCCCTTGATCATTGGGACCGTCGTTGGATACTCCGGATCGAGGATCACGAGGCATTTGGTCCTCATGTCGATCATAGATCTCACACTATTGAAGAATTGCATGCCAAGAATGAGATCGTAATCGTCAAGCGGTATTACCTTGAAATCCATCTTGCCTCTCCAGTCGCCAATCTTGACGTCCACGTCCGAAGTCGATCCTACGCCACGGACGCCTTCTGAATTGACCGGCTTGAAGGTGTTCCCGGTCGGCTCCACGCAAAGGTTCAAGGCCTTTGCCACTTCCTTCGACATGAACATGTTTGATGCACCCGTGTCGACCAAGGCATATAGCGTTCGATCGCACACGTCGACTTGCACGAAGAACATTTCCGTGTCCGGCACAGCTTCTTTGGTCGGGGACCGAGCTTGGACGGAGTTGATTATCTTCACGGCTCCAAGTCGGATTTGTCTCTTGTCTTCTTTGGACTCCTCCTTTTCTTCCTCAAGGGCAAGGAGGGCGTTGATTCGGCCCTTCTTCGGGCACTTTTGGGTCCAGTGCGGACCTTGGCAAATGAAACAAGGAGAAGGTGGGGGTTGATCAAACCTGCTCGCGTAGTCTGTCGGCGGTCTACCCCTTTGGAAGGCTAACTTGGAAGACCCTTCTCCCCATGCTTTGGCTCGGCTGCTTTGCTCATGCGCGACTCGGGGAGTGTTTCTTCCAGCTTCATCCTCGCAAGGTCGATCCGTTCTCCACTCTCTTGCTCGACTCCTTGGTTCGGTCTTGGTGAGGTCGATGAGCGATTCGGCCACGCTCAGCGCACGCGCCAGGCTACTCACGTCCCGTCTCTTGAGCTCGAGAAGTGCCCATGGCTTCAACCCATCCATGAACGCTTTGAGAGCCTCTTCTTCGCTTAGGTTGCGAATTTGGAGCTTGAGTTCCGTGAACTCCTTCACGTACTCTCGGATCGTGCCTCTTTGCTCGAGGCGATGGAGCTTGCTACGGGCTTCTTGCTGAGCGAACTCGGGGAAAAAGTAGAGAGAGAAAGCTAGAGAGAGGAGCTCTGAAAAGGAAGCGGAAGCTTTGATATTACTGAAATGTTGGGTGGATAATTACAACTGAAGGGGGACACCCCTTTTTATAGTTGAGGGCATCGGATTACAACCATTGATCTACTTTTCATCCGACGGGCGAGATCGCACCGCCTCAACTACCGACATAAGTGCTTAACTACCATCTACCGACATAAATGAAAGGAGACTTCTAGAATCAGGCAAAATGACGGTGTCGTCCTCCCTTGGAAACTTCGGGGAGAAGCCTTGATGGGAAACCGAGTTGGAGCAGGAGGTTGTCCACGGATGAGTCGAGGTCGTCCTCAGGGAACCTCTCGGGTCGACCATCTTTTGGGCCGTGACACATGCACGTTGGACTCGAGCAAAGATTTTTCATCAAATCGCATAGAAACACAGAGAAAATGCTAGTATTACACATGATTCAACAAATGACGCAGCAAGTACGAATCGATCATGAGTTTAAACGTGATTGAACTTTCGGCCCTCTATTAGGCATTTTGATCAAACGTGCAATATGCAAATCTTTCAATAGTTCTCTGATTTTGATTTTAACGAGATCCTCAGCTTCACACGTTACGTACAGACTTTAAAACACCATTTTTAGCAACAATACAAAAATTCGTTTTATCAAAGATTCTTTCAAGAAAATCGATCGAGTCGAGCATTTCTTTCTCGGCCAAAACAGAGACAGAGAAGAGCGTTTGGAGTGAGATTGTTCCCGGTTTGTTTGGCGCATCGAGGTCTCGATTGACGACGATGAAGAGCGTCTGGTTAGAGCAAGTGTGAAGAACAACTCGCGGATTGGCCTTTGGCCGGAGCTCTGAAAATCGACGGCGAGCTCCGGCGATGCGGTTTTCCGTCGCTCCTAAACGGGATGCACTCTCTCGTTCTCTCAGATTTCTCCTTTCTCCTTGGCTGCTTCCAGCGAGCTACACGTCTCTAGTGAACTTTCCCCTGGCTGTCCCTCCTTCCCTCTGGTTTGTCACTTTTTTGCAGAGCCTTCCTTGCTCTCCCCTCCCTCAACAATGGCCGAACGCTCCCGTCTTTCTGCTGTGTCACCGCGGTCGCTTCTCCTTTTCTTCTCCCCAAGCACGCTGGTCCTTACCGAAGCAAGGCCAGAGGAAAGGCTGGGCTGGGCTGGGCTGGGCTGGGCTTTTTTGTTTCTTTTTAGTTCTGATGGGCTTATGTGAACAAAGAAAGGAAAATGGGCCAAGGAAAGTGAGTTTGAAAGACATAAACGAAATAAGAGAAATTGGCTGGTTACGCGGGCTCGGCAGGTCCGAAATTTGCTAAGGAATATGGGCTCCGAATTTTATTACCATTTTTTTTTATCTCCTTCGTTTTATATCTCTTTTTTTTGTTTTATTACCATTACTTTTTGTTTAATTTTCTTGTTTTCTTATTATTATATTTATTTTTATATCTTGTAAAATGAGCGAATACTTAAAACGTCTACAAAAACTTGAGTGTCAACATAAACTTTTTGTACGAAATTTCAAAATAGTCATTCTAGCCAATTGCTAACATTGTGGTCCACATAAGATGTTGCTTTGAGCAAAGCCGTCACTGTCATTTACTATGTAGGATGACCGGACATGACTAGGCATGACATCAACAGTTTTTGGCGGCAATTGGACGGAGGAACTATTTCGAAATTTTGCACAAAGGTTTAAAATTACATTGGCAAAATGAAAAAAATTAGGATTGAATTAGTATTTATACAATAGATTTAGAATTTATTTGATAATTATCTCTCCTGCCGTGATATAGAAATAGTATTTTAAGATCAATTCCATGTTCTAGGCATTTTTTTTTTTTTTTAGCATATAATATTTTGGCATAAATACCTTTTGTTCTCAACGAGAGACAACTTGAGAAGTTCAATTGTCTGAAATTGATTTCTAGGTTTTATAGATTTCCAATATTAATTTAGTAAAAAGAATCGAATTATTGTTTTGACAATTCAATTATGTTATATATGATAAATAATTATTAAAAGCTTTTTGCTTGTATTCTATTTCGGATATTGATGTTAGAAATAACATGTCTCACATTCTAGTCATAGCATGTGTATTTGAAGAATATTATTTGACTTTATCCATTTCTTTTTCAAGCCAAATTCGAGTGGCATCACTATGTCCCTCTCGTGAGATTAAAATGTCATATAATGAATCAATAGTTTTATATTTTAATAATGAGTAACATCTAAAATTCAACGGATACAAGTGGAAAATAGAAAGCAATTGATTGATTTTTTTTTTTTTTATTTGAACGAGGCAATGGATTGATTATTTCTTATCTTCTTCTTCGTCTTTTCCTTCGCACAAGAAAGGGTTTCTCCTCATTTCTTTCTTGTGTTGACATTAAAGCGTTTTTCTTATCCTGTTCATTAAAGATGACCACCGTTAGTATAAAATTCTTCCAGGCTTATGAAAACCCATTTTTACATACATACATACATACATACATACATACATACATACATACATACATACATGTTTATACATACATACCCTGAAAAACCAAAAATTGGTACACTTGTGACAAATTTACCCCAAACTGGTATACATTTGACAAATTTACCCTAAACTAGTACACCTGTGACAATTTTACCCCATGTTAGTTTTCGTTAAATTTTATTATCAAATTATTAAGTTAAATGACATGTGACAGTTGATTAGTATATGAATTTAGGATTTTATGCTCCGTTTGTCATCGTTTACAATTTTTGTGATTTTTTTATGGTATTAATCCAATTTAGCATAGGGTATATTTGTCACAAATTTACCATTTTGGGGTTTTTTGTAGTCAAATAAATTAGTTTGGGGTAAATTTGTCATAAATGTACCAGTTTAGGGTTTTTTTATAGTCAGTCGGGGTAAATTTGTCACAGTTATACCAGTTTGGGGTTTTTCATGATCAAAAAAATAGTTTGGGGTAAATTTGTCACAAGTGTACCAGTTTGAGATTTTTTAGGGTATTAACCCTTATATATATATATATATTCTATTCTTGTGAACTTATGAAAAGAAACTTCGCACAAGAAAGGGTTTCTCCTCATTTCTTTCTGGTGTTGACATTAAAGCGTTTTTCTTATCCCTGTTCATTAAAGATGACCACCGTTAGTATAAAATTCTTCCAGGCTTATGAAAACCCATTTTTACATACATACATACATACATACATACATACATACATACATACATGTTTATATATATTATATTCTTGTGAACTTATGAAAAGAAAACAACTATGATGAGTTACTAAATAGAGTAGACTTGGACCTAAGCAGGTCCTTAAAATACTTAAGGGGAAGAAATAGGCGAGAGATTCACCCTAAGATGAAAGACCCCATAATATCACTCCCATATTCCCTCCTCTTCGGGAAGAAAAAGATAGAGAGGGGAATTAGGAGGCCCTTTAGCTGTGAAAATAGACACCATGTCAGGGTGGAAACACTCTAGCTACTGTCGGATAGGTAGGTTTAATCGCCTTTCACGTCTTGGGTGAAAATGGGAGGGTGAAATGCACTCTGTTAGACTGGCTACCTTACAGCAAGGTCTAGATAATCAATTGCCAACTCCAGTATCCCTGGTTATCTAAACCTGCTAGGAGTCTACATGAAAATGATTTGATTTACATAATGTTTGATTGACCAAAAGAAAAAAAAATTAACTCTCCTTAAGGAAAATAAAACCAATCGATTCTTCTTTTTTTCCCTTCTCGTTCTAAAAGATTAATAAGATATTAAATGAACTTTTCAAAGCATTATCAATAGCAAATGAGTAAAATTACTCAAAAAGTTATAAACCTATTGTACATATGTCAATTTAGTTTTAAGCTTTTGAATTTTGTAAATTGAATATTAAAAATTTTGATGATTTGCTAATGTAGTCATTTTGGCCAATTTTAATTGAAAATTGTTGATGTTGACACTATGATGTGGACAATTTTTATAATTTATTATTATTTTTATTTCTTTCTTTCTTTTCCTTTTTTTTTTTTTTTTTACCGAGTTCGATGAGGGCCACTCGACCCTCGTCGACCACAAGCAAGGGTTGACGACCCTTGACCATGACCGGGTAGGGCTTCATAGCCCTCGCCAGATCTATGGCAAGTGAGAGTCGACAGCCCTCATCGGACTTAGAAGAAAAAAAGAATAAGGAAAAGTAAGAAAGAAAAAGAATATATAAAATAAAAAAATTCAAAAAGTCTAACAAAATTATAAAAATTGTCTACATCAGCGACAATCGTGTCACATAAAACAACCAACGTCTATGTCAGTAATTTTTAATTCAAATTGACTGAAAGTACGATATTGGCAAGATTCATGACTTAATCGACAAAAATAAAATATTTATAATTGAATTGGTATCTGTATAATAGGAATAAAAGTTATGAGAATACTCATGGCTTAGTGGGTTAATCTCTTATTTCTCAAGCTGCTAAGTGATTTGGTTATGTGTATATATATATATTCTAAATAATTATGATGAAAAGTAAATAGGACAATTCTATTGTTCTGCTAAAAAAATGATTTTTGTTCATTGCTTGTAGATTTCTAATAGAGTTAATGAATATAAAAATACAAGTAGAAATAAGCTACCAGTCCCTTATTATTGCATAACTTATTGGTAATTTAGCAAGAGTTTCATGAAATTACCAACTCTTTTAACGGTTTACACTAACTTTTTGTTTGAATCGTTAATATTTACCAACAAATAAATGAATCTTTTAATATTTATTTGAGTGACTTATCAACTTTTTTTCGATCAAATTACCAACTAGTTTTGGTTTTCCGGCTTTCATTTGAATTACTTACCGATATTTATTTGATCTTACTTTAATTTATCAAATTTTCTTATTATTACCAACTTTTATTTGTCTCTCTTATAGATGACTTAAATTTATCAACTTTTATATGACTTCACCAACCTTTAATTGTGTGAGTTAACAGTTGTTCTCCCATTAGATTATTGAATAGCTTTGATTTACTAAGTTTCATTTGAATTGCCTACCAATGTTTAATTTTCTAAAAACTTATCCAGGTTTTCAATGAGTTACCAACTTTGATTTGCCTCCTTTATCCACTTGTCAAATCTACCAACTCCTTTTTCAGAAATTGCTAATGGGAATTGGAATTGGAGTGATTCTCAACATTATCCAATCAAGTCATTAACAAAATTTGCATTACATATACTTAGTTGAGTTAGCTATTGATGTTTGTTTATTTTCAATTAAAACTTTCCCTTGTGATTGGCCAAAAAAAAAAAAAAAACTTCTCCTGTTTACCACCAATGTTTTATCAACTACCATATATTTTTAGTTACTAACATGTCACTCCAATTAAGTAACCTAGTGGCTAGCGTTGCCAACTCTCATTTGAGTTGCTTATATCAAAGTTCATTTATTTTTTATTTATAAAATTTTTATTAAGTCACTTCTTTTGTTTGCCTTCTTAACAAACTTTATAAATCTACCGGTTGTTTTTAGAAACTTTTAGCGATTCCCTACTTTTAACTAACCTACTTGAGTTAGCTACCAATGTTTATTTGGGATTTTCTTTTAAATTACCAACTTCTCTTATCTTTAACCAAAAAAAGCTTCTCTAATTACTTACCATCTTTTATTTACCTTTATTACTAAAGGTTTAAATTTACCAACTACTATATGAAATTATCAATCTTTGTTTGCGTGACCTCAAAAAGTTACAGGGGTCAAATTACCAACTAGTTTTGAGTTACTAAATCTTGTCTGAGTTGCTTATCAATAGTTAATTATTTTTACTTACATGGACTAGCTTTTCTATTGAGTTACCACTTTTATTGGCCTCACTCACTAACATTTTCAAATTACCAACTCTTTTTTTGAAATTGCCAACTTCATTAGAGTGATTACTAGTATATTTCCAATCAAGTTACCACCTCTTATTTAAGATACTTGCCAATATTTATTTTGTTTTTTTTTTAAATTGCCATCTTCTTCTATCTTTGATAAAAACCTTTGTTTATCTTTTACTAATTTTTATTTACCTTTCTTGGCAACGCCTTGAGTTTACTACTATTATTTGAAAATTTTAACCTTTTTTGTGGGCAAAAGTACTATGAGTGCGAAAATTTGGCATGGGTGGATAATGAAAGTACCAAGATATCTAAAATGTACACTTAAGTGCAACTATTTTTGAAAATTGGACAATTAAATGCCTCCTCTAGTGAAGATAGCTAGAAATCCAATGTGGCATTATTTTAATAATAAATATAGTCTATATGGCTCAGTAAAGTTGTCTACTTAGCAATCAATGTGCAAAACGACATCTTTTTGCCCCCAAATTTGATTTTTAATATAATTATTAATTATATTAAATCAAAAAAAAAAAGGAGAGAGGTAGCATTCATCGAGGGCCTCCATAGCCCTTGCCATGGTTGCCCCACCATCGTCGAAAAGGGTCGACAATGGTGGGGCAAAGGTCAATCGGGGTCACTGGTCCTTGCCCAAAAGGGCTAAAGGCCACCGTTAGCTGTGATGGGGTCACCCACGACCTCTCGCCCCAGATTTGGACTAGGGCCTACAAGCCCTCGCTGGTAGTCAACTAAGGCTGTTGGCCACTTGATGGGGTCTGGGACCTCGGCTAATCGTCATCCCATCGTCGTTGGCCCTTTTCTGTGATGATGGGGTGGTGGCGGCAATGGCAAGGGCTAGGGAGGCCCTCGCCGAATGCTGCCTCCCTCTTTTTTTTCTTTTTTTTTAATATAGTTATTTAATTTAAAAATCAAATTTGGAGTCAAAACGACATCGTTTTGGCCATATCTAGCCACGTAAGCACATGTGGATAAGGTTTTTTTAAAAGAATTGCCACATCAATAGTTTAGTTGGAAATTCTCGCCATTGGCACTTAAATGTTCATTTCTTCTCTAGTTTTAGTACTTAAGTGTACCTTTTAGAAATTCTGGTACTTAAGTATTTACCCATGCTAAGTTTTGGCACTTAGGATGTCCGGCACTCATTTTTTGTATGATTCGCCAACCTTGCTCCAATTATCTCACAAAATAGTTGTTTTATGTAGCTTAACAATGTTTATTTGGTCACGTATGCCTTCACCAATGACAACTGGTGGCTTGGCCCTAATGGCATGTCTTAAGAACAATATACATATGTTCAACTCTGTAAAGGTTTAGATCATAGTGATTATGATAAACAACTAACTCATTATCCAACCATCTACAAAACCAATTTTGAATCCATTTCATAAATTGGATTCACAAATCATATAGTTTAATCCATCAAGCACAATACTTTTTACATAGCATTTCCCAAACCTTATAACAAATAATTAACTCACAAACTATTTTAAGAAATGGTTTACTACGCAATATCCAATGAACAAACGGGTAGTAATTACTTGATCTAGCTTTACGCAACAAATATGCTCGAAACACCACTTTTCCTTTTTAATTGTTTCAATGCATGGGTTTCCAAATCTTAGAAGAGATAAGCATCACTCACTTGACATTGGGAAACCAAACAAAGAAAAAACTACTTTGAGCAAAAAAACTCAAAATCTTATATATTGAGTAAAAAATTTATATCAAAAGCAAGTAGATAACTATCCAAAACAATATTCGATTAAACTAAGTTTATAAATAAATAAAACTACTCTAACATGCCAATGGGAAGTTTACTCAAAGCAAGAACAACTAAAGAGGCAATAATAAGGGGATGCAGACACTTGGAGTGCCAAAATTTGGCATGGGGGAATATTTGACTGCGAAAAGTTTCAAAAGGTACACATCAGTGCCAAAATAGGAGTAAAATGAATCAGGTAAGTACTAATGAAGAGAAAATCCAATCAAAATATTGACGTAACATTTTTCCGATGAGATAAGTGTATAACGATGTCGTTTTTGCACTCGACGTGGAAAGAAAAGCCAAAAATGACGTTGTTTTGCTTGGGATTTGAATTTTAATATAAATATTATTAAATTAAATTTAAAACGAAAATTAATAAATAATAAATAAATATAAAAAAGGGAAGATGGGTATGTAGAACAGCAAGGGCGCAGCCTCTCACCGTTGTTGAGAAGGGCTAGCGATGGTGGAGGGAGGGTCGATTAGGGTTAATAGGCCTTAGCTAGGTGACCCAACCAACAATGGCCCTTGGCTCGACGAGCGAGGGCTAGCAAGCTTTGCTGCATCTTAGGGAAGGTTGGGATCCTCATCCCAGATTTGGGCGAGAGCTTGTAGGCCCTCAATGCTGGTTGGCCGGGGTCGCCACTAGTTGCATCCCCTAACCAAGGCCTGGCGACCCTAAGCAACGCTCCTCCCACCATTGTTGGCCCTTCCTAGCAATGATGGGGAGGCGACGGTGACGGCTGAGCTGCAAACCCATCTTTTAAAAAAAAATATTTATTTATTAAATTTAGTTTTAAATTTAATTTAATTAATCTTCATATTAAAATTCAAATAAGGGGCAGAATGACATCATTTGGGCTCTACTTTGCCGACTTAGCTCTCCAAAGTGAGCCACGTAGGCAAGTTATATTATTAAAAAATTGTCATATGGGATTTATGGCATCTTTCATCGGAATCAATTCCCGTTCTCAACTCATAACCAATATGAGCTCGAAGTTTCCTTCGTAACTCCCGGAACTTCTTCGTAGTGGCATGTCCAATTTTTAAAAAAAAGTGGCACTTATGTGTACCTTGCGTAACTTTTGACACTTAAATTCCCTACATACCAAATTTTTACATTTATACTGTACTTCTGCCCAATAATAGAGCAAGGAAGTCTAGAAATCAAAATAATTAGGGCCAACACTTGTGGAAAAATAACACTTGTTGGTGTTATTGGAACATAAGGGCATACTTTTTATGTGGGAAAATGAGACGTGTCGTACAAGATTGTTCTATATTGAGGATGCTCCAAATGATAGTAGATCATCCTTTTTATATAGGCAACTTAGATATATAGCACACAATTGTTCCATGCAAAGGAATACCCCTATCGTTGGTAGGCCACAAAAAAAACCTACAAAAGTAGAGGGCAATGGAAAAAGCTTTTGTCGTGCTTGATTAGGAGGCAAGAACATCTAATGCGTTCATGAAGTTTTCTATTGAATTATCACTTTTTATTTGCCTTATGTACCAACCTGTTTCACTAACTAACTTTGCGTCACTCACTCTTTATTCGAGTTAGTTACCAAATACTTTGTTTTAATTGTCAATTTCTCTTATTGCTTACGAAAATAGTGAGAAAATTCTAAATAAGAACCTGAAGTGCTCTCATTTTTTCAAATAAGGACCTGAAGTGGATATTATCCCAAATAAGAGCCCAAAGTGCCGTTATTTTCTTAATAAGAGCGTAAAATGGATTTTTTTTAATATTACAGCTTGAAGTGGCTATATTAATTTCAAAGAAGAGCCTAACTATCCAATGGGTCAAGGGTATTTTTGTCATTTATCATTTATAATTTTTTTCCTTTTATTCTTTTCCTTCTTTCTTTTTTCTGGTTTTCCCTTTCTTCTTCGCCAATGGCCGACCCGGCCATTGACGATGCCTGGAAAGGGCTGGGTGAGGGTTGCCCTCCCTCAATTTGGTGAGGGCCACCCTCACCATCCATAAGCGAGGGACAGCCTCACCTTGGGTGAGGCCAGCCATCGACAGTAGTTGGCAAGGGATGGCCTCGCCTCGGTAAGGTGACCCTCATTGGAAAGAAAAAAAAAAAAGAGAAAAAGGAAAAATAATTTAAAATTAAAATTGTATTTTGATGAAAATACCCATAATCTCCCGATGACCGACGAAATTAGGCCCTTATTTGAAATAGCCATGGTTACTTTAGGCTATTATTTGAGACAGACATGGCCACTTTAGCCCCTTATTTGACACAAGATCCACTTTAGGCCCTTATTCAACACAAGGTCCGTTTCAGGCCCTTAACTCTCATTTGAGAAAATGAGGGCATTTCATGTTATTAGTTGGAAACTTCCCAAAAATATTCTCTCATTATTTCCAACTTTTATTTAGCTTTCTTACCAATACCATAAATTTGTGATTAAAGTCACATCATCCGATGAATAAGTTTATTTTGGAAATATGACTTCTCAATTGTACTTGATCATATGTATATGATTCAAGCTTTAGCAATAGCCTATTTAACTCTTCAAAGTGGCGTCTCGTTGTTAGGGATGTCTTGGTTATTGGGTTGAAATACACTTGAGGCATTATAAATGGCTTCTTCTTATACCTCTTTTATTAGATAACACTTAGGTTGCATTTTGCAGTCAGGACAAAATTTAGGATATGATAGAATTCATTATATCCTGTGTTTAATACCTACTTAAGATAAGATAAAGTTAGATATAAGAGATATTGATTGGATAAAATTATTCCATGAGAGAGGTTAGATGAAGGTGTATGAGATTTTTAATATCCATAATAGGAAAGTTATTTTTTTTTAAATAAAAAACTTCTTAACTTAACGAAATTAAAATTATATTTCATTACAAATAATATTTGAGTTATAGTATAAGAAATTCAAAATAACAAAAATAACAATTTAGTTAATTTAATTTATCTTATTTTTATTTATATATTTTAGGTATATCTGTGGTGTTTACTATTTAATAAAATGTTATTAGAGAATGAGGGGAAGAAAGAAATAAAAAGGAAATTAATTTAAAAAAGAGAGGAAAGTAAATAAAAATAAAGAAGGCAAAAGGTGTTCCAAGAGATTTTTACCATCTCCATTTGTAAAATTTTTGGTTCATTTATACTAATATGACGTTTATATCAAACAATGTATATGATACGATATGTATATATCTAACTTTATTACTATAATTACGAAACAATGGATTGGATAGAGCAAAATCCTTGGATTTCATATCCTGATTAGAAATCTGGATGACTAAATATAGCCTTAGAAGTATGTTTGGCTGGCAAAATAGAGTAGGAAATGGAATCATAGTGCCCTCTTAGATCATATAAAGTAATAAAAATAACGAATAGAGGGACTCATAATTAATCGGGAAAATTTCAAATAAGGACCCAAAGTACCATCATTTTCTCAAAAGAGGATTTGAAGTGAAGTTTGTCTCAAATAAGGACCCAAAGTGCCATTATTTTCTCAAAAGAGGACCTGAAGTGAAGTTTGTCTCAAATAAGGACCCAAAGTGCCATTATTTTCTCTAAAGATGACCTGAAGTGAAGTTTATCTCAAATAAGGACCCAAAGTGCCATCATTTTCTCAAAAGATGACCTGAAGTAAAGTTTGTCTCAAATAAGGACCCAAAATGCCATCATTTTCTCAAAAGACGACCTGAAGTGAAGTTTGTCTCAACTAAGGACTCAAAGTAGTCATTTAATCTCAAAGAAGGACCTCACTCGCCGGTCGGTGAATAGATGCATCTTTAATGTATATTCCAGTGGCCTGATTGTGGTTGCCCCGTTCATCGTCTTCTTTGTCCCTTGTTTACTTCTTCTTGCCCAGATCAAGAATATCGGACTTGGGGAAAGGCCAGCGAGCGCCGGCCGCTGGTAAGGGCCAATGAGGGCTCGACGCCCATCGCCGGCAGCGAGCGAGGGCTCCACTCCCATCACTGACAATGGGCAAGGGCCATCGAGCCCTCATTGGCCATGGGGGAGGGGGGCCGTCCAAATCGAGGCCCTACAAGAAGGTCCTCGAGGGCAAAAGGGGTAGCTGAAGAAGTCATCGATCTAGAAGCGGTGGTGGGAGGAAGGGATGAAGAAAGCAACGCAAGCATCCCAGTCGTAGTCCTCGCAGAAGACGAGGTTGTTGGTGGAGCAACGGGCAGAGGTGGGGGAGGTCGCCCCTCATGACCATCAATGAGGTCACCCCTCGCCGGCCCCGGGCGAGGGCTCACCCACCTCACCGGCCACTAATAAGGGCTAACAAGGGCTTGCAAGCCCTCACCTATAGCCTATGTAGCACCGACACGGACACGCGACACGTGATACGGCACGACACAACACGCCGACACGTCATTTCTTAAAAATAGAGAATTTCGACACGTTCCGACACGTTATATATTAAATATATTTTTATATATAAATACATAAATAATAATAATAATAATAATAATAATAATAATAATAATAATAATAATAATAATAATAATAATAATAGCCTAGAATTAATTAAAACGAAAAATATTAAATTAAATCATTCATTATTTTAATTTGTTACAATAATACACAAAACTTAGAGGAAAAAAACATTGTTTAAAGAAAAATTCTGAAATGATATTTTTAAATTTATTTATTTATCATATATAGCATTTTTTATTACTTCTTTCATACTAAAAGACTTTTAAAAAAAATAAAAAAATTCTAAAAAAAACTGAAAAAAACAAATTGACCTCATGCGTGTATATTTATAGCAATTTTATTACTTCTTTTATTACTTCTTTTGTGTATATTTATATTTTGACCCCTCAAGTATTATAAATTTTTAAAATTGACTCCTTGCGTGTCGGAATCACGTGTCAGAATTCTGGACTTGTGTGTCGAGCGTGTTGGAAAGAGTTGACCACGTGTTATATTTTTCGACACTCGTTGACCGCGTGTCGGAGCGTGTCGGACACATGTCGAAGTGTCGGACACGACATGAAGGCTTCCAGAGAGTGTCCGTGCTACATAACCTATAGCCAACGAGGGCTCGACGGCCCTCGCTAGTCGCAACCAAGGCCACCGGTCAGCCTACAAGCCCTTGCCCACCGCGGCGAGGGCTTGGTGGCCCTCGCCTACTGTCGACGATGGGCGTCCAACCCTCGCTGATCCTCACCAATGGCCAGCGCTCACTGGCCCTTCCCAAGTCCAATGTTCTTGAGAAGAAGACGAATAGGGGACGAAGAAGATGATGAACAGTGCCACCATTGACCCAAATAATAATAATAATAATAATAATAATAATAATAATAATAATAATAATAATAATAAAGAACAAGACAACTGAAAATTAAAAAAAAAAGACAAAAATATCCCTAATCAAGCTACCGGAATATGCATTGGAGATGCATTTATTCAGCGGTTGGCAAATAAGGTCCTTCTTTGAGACTAAATGATCACTTTGGGTTCTTATTTGAGACAAACTCTACTCTAGGTCCTCTTTTGAGAAAATAAAGGCACTTTGAGTCCTTATTTGAGACAAACTTCACTTCAGGTCATCTTTTGAGAAAACGATGACAATGTAGGTCCTTATTTGAATTTTTCCCTAATTAATCTACCAAGCATATCAAAGCATAGACAAGATATTGCATGATTGCACTTAAAGATTACTTCTTAAAACAGAACGAGCAAGACATGATCAGCCACATTTTCCATCACTTGAAAAAAAAATGCAAAGACATGAACAGTGGAGCTCCATTCACTTCATCGCAAAACACATAGTTTTGAGTGGCCAAAGCATCTAATAAACACCACAACCAATATTTGAATGGCGGTAAACCCAGAGATGGAGTTCACAAATCACAACCATTGCTGCAACGTAGTAAACTTGAGAAGTTCAATTATGAAATGTAAGCCCAACCTTAAGAGCAAGAAGAAGAAAAAATGCATTGAGGGCCAAAAATAGAGTAGTGTAAGGTAATCAGCATGTAATATTAGGTAAAATCTAGAAAACCCATATATCAACAGAGACCATGTCCAAGCATTTGATTATGTCCATCAAGCACTCTCAAGTGCCAAAAAGGGCAATGTTTCAATTTTTCTTCAATATAAAATATACTATAACACATGATCTATATAGAGAAGGAAAAGAGAGCTCAACAGTGACTATATGGAAACAGGGAAAGAAAGAGCAACACTTGGTAGTGACTAATAAGGGCAATCACTTATATACTACGAACTGAACAAAAAGGACAAGGCTTAATGCAAGAGAAGTAAACCCATAGCATGATTGGACACGAAAAAAGGAAAAAAAACATGACTACACCATGCCACATTTTTATTCCACTTTCAAGCTCCATTGAACCGATCGTGATAAACTCATGTTTCAAGTCTATCCATCAATATCCCTTTAAAACCATCTTAGTGTCCAATATCTCACTTAGTATTTAGTAAATAAAACAGCTTTCACTATTTTGAAAATGGATCCTCCAAACCAAGAAGTACAATGGGATTGAAGAGAAATATGCTGAGTTCATACTGCATTCAAAGCAGTTATATGACTTCTTTGAGTTTTGGAAGTTCTTATCTCTCGATTTAGATCTAGATTTGAAAGCTCTCTTCTCTTTTAATCTATATTTATATTTGAGAGTTCGTTAAAGGCATTTCCGTGCTCGTTCAACATCTCTCAATCTAGATCTAGATTTGAGAGCCCATTAACCTGTTTTTGGTGTCTCCGTACGGTGATGGCATTGAGAACGCTAAACGTAAGCGTGTATCAACTATCGGGAAAGCCACACCTATAGGAGAATGAGATTACAGTGTGTGCTCATTACTTATAATGATGTGAGATTGGTGATCAGCCACCATTCACTTTATTTTGATGTTGAGATAGATATATTCTTGTGGGATGAAAGTGTGCTTAATTTATTATTCTACTTTGCAATTTTGAAATTTGCTTTGTTTTGGACCTCTCATACATCATCTTGAGATATGAATGAAATATTTACTTTCTGTCAATAAAAAAAACTCTCCCAAAGCAGTGCCTTGTTGTCAGGGATGTCTCGGTTATCGGGTTGAAATACACTCACAGACTTTGGTCTCGCGATATAATATGTGATTGGTTGAGCTTCTATGTCGGTTGGGTGATTGATTTGGAGTGACACAATTTCATGTCACATTTTTATGTGTGTTCACGGCTTATTATGTTAAATCGCAAGGTTTCATTTAAGAAGGCACTTGATGTCCTATTCTAAGTCTTGAGAGTTCATTTGCTGAGGTATCGATTGCTTGTTCCTTTATTAACCTCTTTTTTCTCAGATTGATCAGGGCTAGGATCTAGGCATATTGTCTTTTGGAGGCTTTTACGGATAAAATTTTCAAAAGTCTCAGTTCTCATTATAATTAGTTTTGTTAATGTATAGTAGGGGGTTTGTACGATGTTGTTTAATCACTGTACATGTTCCTCTATATATAGAATGACTTTTACTTTTTAATTTTTACCTTTTGACTCTCTTAAATCTTGTGCTCAAGTTTGTTGACCTTTCCGAGTTTCGAAGATTCAAATATAATATTTCAATTGAATAGTATGTTTAATATTGGCAAGGTTGAAAAAAGGTATATTCTTTCCTTCAAAAATGCATAAAAAAATAAGCTTTTTGTGTGATTTGGATGGTAACGGATGACCCATCTGTTCATATTGAGTTCAATGCTAGGGCAATATTGGAAATGTGCAGTTTCTTCTTAAATTCATTTAATTAATTAAGCACAAACTGTAATAAAAGAATATATTCATGTCCTTTAAATGGGGCAATCAAACATAAGAAATGTATCCACACCATTTTCATTTCCACTTTACTAAACTCAGCCTTAGAGCAATCCTTGAACACATAGCTGAAGCTATGGTGGGGCGTATCTTATAAGATAAGTGGTCTCTTATCATCATATTCTTTGAACGCAAAGCTAGGCATCGAGTGAATAAAGGACATAAAAGAGAGAAGGAATTGTGATCCACTTTTTCTTCGTCGTCTTACTTTTGTCGGCCATTTAGCCTAAGATTTTATTTTTTTCATTGCTTTCTGATCAAGGAGGGGCGGGCAATGGGTGAGTGTTACAAATATCAAACTGCATCGAAACCAGCAAGATTTGGTACATCTCACGTCACCTCTCGTAGATCTCATGACCACATATGATTCAAATATAATTTAGTATATATAATACACCTATCAAATAATCTCTCAATATAACGGCGTTTGGTTTTTTCCAACTAACTTTCCTAGATATACGTAAGTAGCGTTGACACATGAATTTTCCTAATTGGTATCTCAAAATTTTTTGTTAATTATGAAAGACTATAAGGACTTCGGTTGACCCAATTTAACCAAGATGGACCCAACTTATTAGGCTCAACCAGATAGAGCTTGGCCTAATTTGACCTTACTGTCACACCCCGAACCCTAGGCACACAACAATCCCTTCCTTAGTCGATAGAAATCGATATCCCAAGACTCATCGCCAACTCTTCATTTTTAATTTCACATGCGGAAGCGTATAAACAGTCTCCATACAACACAAATAAGAGAGAAAAGTAGGACAACAATTTTCACAAAACAAACTTTCATAAACATCTCAAGTTCTCATACAGGAGGCCTACCTCAAAAAGAACTACTTAGCCAAATATACTCTTGACCCTTCCGCTTCAAGCTCTTGGTTCTTCATACTAGGGACCTGAAAATGGTTATACAATAACCAGTAAGATTAAAATCTCAGCGAGTCCTCCCCTAAGCCCCTGATTAAAACACCAACTCAACTCGGGGTATCTTTTCAAAACCACCCCATAAACAAACCACAACTAACAACCAACAATCAACAAACCGCAACAATTAGGGTCAACTACTAACTACATAGTCGGTTCACATGCAACCTTACTCGGTATGTCATACTCTGCACGTTGAATCTTAGTACAATACACGCAACGCACATGGCCATTAGATAATGTGGTTCATCAATCACATACAAGTTGCGTCACAAGCGATCTCACCTAGCCATTGCCATACCCTACATGTTATCGATTCATGCGTGCGTACCATAAACAGTGTGCTCAACTCATGTACAGTCAAAACCAATAATGCTATGATTCTCATACGCTCTTGCACATTAGTGCGCCACCTATCATGCATCAATCGATCACACGGGTCCCGATTATAAGATAAAATCGTTATGACACGTCCCATACTGTGCCACACAATTTCACCTCATAATAAGGCCCAACCATCTCAATACTCACTTGTGTTCCACTTATTAATGACCTCAACCCTCATGCGTGTTCTAGATATTAATGACCTCCTGGCAATGGCTAATTTTCCAATCAGTGATCATCCGACTCTCACCGGGCTACCGATAAAAAGATCGAGCTTCGTCCTGCCCCGTCGGGCATGACTACGTCTAAAACTCTCGTTTATATAGTTTCCCTAAAAGGGACATCAATCCATAATCTACTGCGACCGGCTTCCGACTCCTGTAAGGTATCGCCCCCAGACTTCCGTTGGATGACGGATTGACTTAGCGATCATGTAAACATACCCCCTCGAATCATTCTTTTCATAAAAGTGGTCCATCTCCAATGTCTCTCGGACAATCCATTATTCCCTTTTTGTGATAATCACTTAATTCATACGGATGCCCATGCATTTATACACTTAAATCACTTTATAAGATCAAAACACATGAAACAAGGCAGGTTTTCACTCTCGGATGAACAGTGCATGTGAACAGTACCACGTGAATAGTAACTGGTAAACAGTACATCATGAACAGTGAAATTCCAGAATTTAATAATTAATAAATTAAATCCAAAATTCATTAAAACAATAATTAAATTAAAGAACCAATCAATTAAAGCTAAATATGCTTAATTAACCACATAAGCCACATTAAGCAAATAAAGCAAGATTAAGCTAAACTAAACTAATCTAATCCATCCATCTAACCACCTATCTTAAGACTTATACAACTTAATTAAATCTCCTAAGCTAGAATCAACATTAATTAAACTAACTCTAAGCAAGTTTAAAGATTATGATCCAAGGTGATCCCGACGCGACGACGACGACGACGGAGGCTACGCTTGGGGACCTCTACCACAATGATCCAAGGTGATCCCAGGGTTGGAACAGTAGCCACAAACACCGCCTCTGATTACATGCTAGAAAAACTGGACTATAGAGGCGGGAAAGAAGTTGGGCGATTGATTAGAGCTTTAGTGAGGGGTTGGCCGGCAACCGACGGCACCTGAGGGCCAAAAGGGAGTGGCTAGTGGCTGGGCTGGGCAGAGGAAGGGTCGAAATGGGGGAAAACACGAAGAAATCGTGAAACAGTGCACTCTAGATGGGCTCCAGGCGGTTCGCCCAGGGTCTGCTTCCGGTTGGCCGGCGGGTCAACCAGCGGCTCCGTTTGGCAAGTGGCCGGGTCCGTTCATACAGATTGGCTCTCCTGGACACGGTGGTGGGTGGCACGAAGGTCGATTCTCACTAGAAGGCAACGAACAACTCAAGTTTTCACAAGAAGGTCAGCTGGAGTAGAACAGGGTTGGATGGTCAAACTGCCGCTAGCTTCTGGCCGGCCGGCGGGTTAGCTGGTTGCTCTGACCAACGAACGGCCAAGTCAAGGCGGATGGTCTAGATGTCCTGAGCACAATGGTGGGTGGCATGGCAGCTAGTTCATATGGGAAGGCAATAATCAACTCAGCTTTTCCCTAGAAGGTCTGCTAGAGCAAAAGGAAGAAGAAAGAGAAAATGAGATGAGAGAGAGGTCGGTCAAGAGAGGGCCAAAGGAGGAGAGAGAGAGGGTGATGTGAGGGCTGTTGCACTCCTAATTAAGACCCATAAAGCATGCCCCAAGTTCCCATGCAAGATGACCTCATATTCTCTCTCTTCTCTTGCCTTATCCACATGCTTTTAGGGGCAAAATGGTTATTTCCACCTTGCACCAATTCCAAATTTGCCCTTGGGCTGAAAATGAAGTATGGGCCTAAGAAATGGGCTTGGAAATTAATTGGGCTTGAAAGGGCTAAAGATTGAACAATAGGCTTTGAGGGCAAAAGGGTTGGTTGGGCCTAACAGGCTCACTTGCTTGCTCGGGCCTTCCCTAGTGGCCGTCCCACCTTGGGCCTGAGGCCCACACTAACCTTGCTCGACTCACATCCTTAAGGGCTTGCTTTCTCGAACCGTGAGTCTTTTTCCCAAGTACTCAGCTTAACCGACGATGTTGATTGTTGAAGTAGCATCATCCAAAGTCCGTCCCAAACATTCTCGATAATTTGAAGTCCAATCTTGGGTTCTCATGCCATGTCAATTTCGCCCTAATGCCATTTTGGGTACAACTCAAACTAACATGCGGCTTTGAGGATTCACGTGTAACCGACTTGTGCCAAACCACGTTCAAGACATCTCGACACATGGATGTCCTTGACTACAAGAAATTGTGGAGGATAGATTCTTATTTCAAAGTACACGGTTACTGAGGATCGACCTAGGGTCGTTCGCAGGCTCGATAACAATAAACATAATCACCCGTCGTTCCATTATGTTCTGTCCGTGAATCGACTTATTGTCGTCCTTGAAATCAGTCTGCCTATCTACAGGATCATCCTCATGCAAGTCTTAAGGTCAAGTCGTTTTCCCAGGTCAAGTTCTTTAGTTGTATGAATTCTGTCCTCATTGGCCTTTCCCTTCAAAGTCAGTATCTTAGGAGTGATCAATTTCAACTAAGATCAACCAACAATGTATTGACGAAATTCACATTTATTCATCCCTTAGAGTGCTCGAATTTCAGGATGTCACAACTCTTCCCTTCTTATAAAAATTCCGTCCTCAAAATTTAAACCTATAAAATTATCCTTTAAAAAGGTGGGGGTATTGTCGTCTCATCGATTCTTTGTTTTCCAAAGTAGCTTCTTTTGTTCTATGGTGTTGCCAAACCACTTTGACCAAAGACGTCGTCTTGGTATGTAACATTTGTTCCTTTCGATCTACTACCTGAACCGGTGTAGCACCCCTCAACACGGCCCTCGATCCACTAGGGTCGCCACAAATTACTTACCTTTCACTTGTCCTAATAACATGCCACTCTGATACCATTTTGATTGTAGCGGGTCCATAAAACCTAGGGGTTTGTATCATCTCAATCAGTCCCAGCGCAGTTCATATAACGGAAGCATACTCGACATCTCCCTAACCTGTACACCAACTAAATAACACAATGCAATACACACCAACTACAACCTTTCACACACACACACACACACACACACACACACACACACACACACACACACACACATATATATATGCATTTTAGGGCCGAATCACTTTTATTTACATAACTAAGATGGATTTCACAAGTCGGTATAACAAAAGGCCAAGACTTTAAGTAAGCTCGGCTAAACGCAAAAAGAACCCGACTATACATCAGACATGTACATCTATCCATCAGCTAGTGTCGGCCATCCCAAAAAGTGTCAACTTCCACTAGTCACACGCTCTTATCACACCCATCCTGGTGCATCGGCCAGTGGCGGCGGTAGCATCCCCATCATCCTCCCATCTCGATGAACATGAACAAACAAAAACTCTTGTACTACAGGGCCATCAAGTAAGCCCACATCATACATGACCAAAACACAGATGCAGATAAACACCAAACCATGAACACCAACGCAGGGGTGCTCCGAGCACTCGACCTCAACATCAGACAATAATCCATAAAATGTACCACGCGTGATGGGTGATAGAGGCATCTCTCAATCTGAAATGTTAATCCCCAAAGGGGTGAATACAACCACTCAGTAATAAAGATCCATCAAACCACACAATGCAACAAGCAAGACAATCAAGATATCACAAATAAAGCACATATCATCCATGCTATCAAGCATATATCACCATGTAGTCGTGCATATATCACCATGCAGTCATGCATATTTCCCCAGTCATTGTGCATATACCACCATGCAATCATACTTGTATTTCCATGAGGTTCATTTCATGCCATATGCACATACATACTCATGATTCATATCATCCATGCTATCATGTACACATCCCCATGAGATCCATTCAAGCCTTCATGATCGCATTCTCAATGTCAAATAACATCAATTTACTTTCATAGGCAGATCATGCATCATGCCACATGCATATACCCATGTACATGATTCAATTTCAATTTTTATCTTTCACAAGGATCTCATCATTTTTCTTCTAGGAACCAATGTTTGCAGCCCTCAATTTATCGCTCGCATTCAACCTAGCGTCGCGAGGAACCTCCGGCACAAACCTTCGGGCATCCGGCACAAACCTCCGGGCATCTTGCACCCCAACTAACATCACGAGGAACCCCCCAGCACAAACCTCCAGGGCTTCCGAAATTACGTACCGCCATACCACCAGGCATTCTCCTTGGAATTACGTACCGTATACCACCAGGCATCTCGAAACTCCCGAGGACCCTTCGGCACAAACCTTCGGGCATCTGGCACAAACTTCCAGGCATCCCGACTCTCCCGGGGCATCGTTGGCTCACACCTCTAATGATCTGATTATTATAACAATATATAATCACATATATGTCTCATTTTCATCATGGCATTTGATGCAACAATATCAAAGGTCTAAACCAGCTTTTTGATGTCATATAACATGCCAAATGTCACCATATATGCAGCACACATAACACCCACAATATCTCATTTCATAAAGAAATTCATTGGTTTTTGAAAATAGAACCAATTTTCGGGTAAAACAGAATGCACCTCTTTAGTAAAAATTATTGAAAAATTAGTAAAAAATCTCAATAAATTCTGAAAATTTAACATGATGTAAAAAAGATCCAGAGAAAGATATTTCATGAAGAACACCAGGTCAAGAAAGTTACACATCAATCACATAAGTCCATACATCACAGCAAAAAAGAAATCCCAGCACCACTTTTGCACAGTTTTGGAAATAATTTCGATTAAACCCTTAAATGAACTCATAAAATTCTAATATTTTAATATGTTATATATGAAATCTAGAGGTAAAATTATTTTGAAGAAATCAAAGTTTAATTCCTTCTGTATTAAAATTTATAATTTTTATAACTCTCCATAACTCTCGGTTCACTGTCCAGATTCATCCTCTTCAAAGAAAATCATTTTCCCCGATCTATACTTGTCATTTTATTCTCAAATTTTAGTATGTTACTCCTCAGGATGTTTCCTACGAGTTTCATCAAGGACACAAGATCAAATTTCAACCGGATAATTTTATAAAATTCACAGAATTCGGACTAGGTCAGCATAACTGTTTCCAGATCTACTTTCTTCAAAGAAAAATGGTTTCACCGACATATACTTGTTAATTTCCTCTCAAATTTTTATATATTACTCTCCAAGAAGTCCTCTACAACTTTCATCAAGAAATTAAAGTCATATTCCAACTAGAAAATTGCATGCAACTCACAAAATCACCAAAAGTCAGACTGTTTTTCCAGAAATAGAATACTAGGCTAGAACACAACTCCTATAACTTCGAAATTTCTCACCTCATCCACATCCGAAATTCATCATTCGTCACACTCAAAAAACAGCAAGCAAAGGGTAGATCAATGGACTCTACTTGCCTCTAATCCAAGCAAAACACAACAAGCACACGGCGGGGCAAGGCGGCTCGACGGCGGGACTCGGCGCACGCACGGCAGCGATGGACCTCCTTCTTCCTTTCTCTCTTTCTCTCTTCCTCTCCTTCTCTTGCGTGACGTCTCTCTCTCTCTCTCTCTCTCTCTCGGTTGATAACCCCCTTCATCAATCCGCCCCTCCTCTTTCCTTTCCCCTTCATCATTAGCAATCATTTGATTTTGCATGGCATCTTACACTTGGCTACAATGGACTAACACTTGGCAAGCTTCTCTTGCCACTTGGGGATTTGCATGCAGGTTGATGGGCCTCCCTTGGGCCGAGCCTCTCCCCCTTCAGTCGACGGTAGCCCCTCCCTTTGGGCTTCGCGGGTCAGGCCTTAATGGCCAAACGGTGGGGCTCTTGTGGGCTGGTTTTGGCCTAAGAATTTTGACCCACTTCCTCTTTTAATAATCTACTCTAAATCCCCACTCTTCTCTAATTTTTCCCATTTAATCATCACCTAAGTATACACCTAATTACCAATTCATATGGCCATAAATATTATGTAACATAATTCAATAAAATCCAACCTATAAAACACATGGCAAAGAATAGAATTTTTCCATAAAATAATTATCCATTAAAAGCTCGGACTTAATCTTATTGCAAATCATGGATCAAATGGCTATAATATAATTTGATGGTGCTTCCATCACTTATCCATGGTTCATAGCACATCTAGGGGTTGACATGAAATTCTAGGATGCCACAAGCGATCTTCGTCACTTCTCTGCTTGACTTTTCTGGCGACTTTGAACAATCTTAAGTCTCCCTTGAATTACTGTATCGGCATCTATTGACTGATGAACTAACTATGCACCGGTAACCTTCCGCTCTCTCACTTCCTCCCAACAAGTCGAAGTTCTGCACTCTCTGCCATACCACACTTCAAATGGTGCCATCTGGGTGGTCTACTGATAACTGCTACAGTGAGCTTCTGACGAGATTTCTTCCTTAAGTCACACATCATTGGGTACACACAATCGCCCACAAAGTTTTAGTGTACTTTCGGTTCAATTATGAGGATGGCCATAAGACTTGAAAGGTGGCCTACCTCAGATTTGAAACTGAATCTCCAACTCCTTCGAGTAAAAATCCACTCATGAATCACTATCTGTGCAATCGATGACTTTCGATTCGACGCATCTGTAACTTTACTAGCTTTTCCGGGGTGATATAGGAGGTCGCAATCACAGTCCTTGAAAAGTCCCATCCAACAACACTGTCTCTTCGAACTTACTTTGTCTTCTTCAACAATCTAGTTAGAGGTATAACTATTGCTGAAAACCTTCCCACAAACCATTTGTAAAAACCTGTCAGCCTTAAGAAACTTCTTATATTTGTTACTGTCGTCGATCTTGAACAATTGATCAAGGCTTCAATCTTGGTCGAGTTCACAGAAATCCCATCCATGTTCTTGCAAGTTTTAAAGCACTGCCCTTAAACGTCTTTCATACTCCTCTAGACTTCTAGAGTACACCCAGCTGTCGTCGATAAACACTATCGTGAACTTGATCTTCCTTTCTAGGGCAGCCGGATGATTCCTCAAGAAACGCATTAGAAAACTTCTATACCACGGCGATGCTTTCCACTTTCGTCTCCTCAACTGTCATATTCACTACAGTTGCCAAATAACATTGGCAACCCACATCCAATAATTGGTTGCCTTAAATGACGACATTAAAATAAACGAGAGTCTTTCTCAATTTTCAATAACCTGAAACTTTTTCCTGCTAACGGGTTAAACCGAATTACTACATAACAACAATTCACTACAACAAGATGCTCCTTGGGCCAATCCTTTTCATTTACAACCTCCAAGTTATACATAAACAAAAATAACCAAGTACCACTCTAACTAGTGATTTTCCTTTTTACAACTTCATTTCAACAAACCGAAATTCTACAAACTTAACCAAAATTCCGATATGCCACTCTGATAAAATTATCCCAAAAACATTCTTCCCATGATTGGTGCATGGCTCGATTCATTCCTGTCTTCTTTGCTATCATAGTAGTGCTCTATCTGCAGTGCATTCTCTCTATTCTATCCCATCGGTGGTGGTAGTTACAGCTGCTGTGGTCCCATCGACCTGCAAAAACAGTCCTTTACCCGGTGCCCGTGCTGGTTACATTTGTAGCATGCTCCCGATAGACCTGGACATAGAGGTGGTCCATGCTTCCTTTTGCAAATTCGGCATCTGCCATTTAGGTTGGGTGCCGGTTTCCTAATTCTACCCTTTCGGTTGGGACAAATGGAATGCTCTCCTCTAGTGATCGGCCTCTTCCCAAATCGATTACCATTTCTGTTTGACCCGAACTGCAACCCAGATGTGGCAGCTTGTTCATTCAAGTTTCTTTCTATCAACTGGGCCCGTCCATACAACTCATTATAATCTTTCAGATCGAACAGCACCAGTGGAGTCCTCAGCTCTAGTCGGAGGCTGTTTCTAAACCTCCTAGCTCTGCCAGCTAGATCCTTTTTCAGCCTGGGGGCGTACTGCGATAACTTTGTAAACTTGGTCTCGTACTGGTCCACAGTCATCGAACCCTGATGAAGGTGCTGAAATTCCTCCATCTTCTATTTTCTAGCGCAATCAAAGAAGTACTTTCCATTGAAGAGTTCCACGAAGGTATTCCACACCGGAACCATGCCTTTTGGGAACACTATTCCTCTGGTGGCCTTCCACCAAGTGCTTGCATTACTCTGTAGTTGATAGACTACAAAGACTACCTTATCTTCTTCTGAGCACCTCAGCAGGTCGAAGGCCTTCTCTAATTCTTGGATCCAGAGGGTTGCAGCCTCGGGATCACATAATCCAGCAAACCTTGGTGGTCTCAGCCTAAAAAATTGTTCCACTAACTTGTACCTTGGTCACGCCTCAATCACATTCCTAGGTTGGACTTCAGCAGGTGCTGCTGTCACAGCGGCTATAGCGACGGCCGGATTTTGTACTTGCTGTTCCATCCGATTACCCAATGTCTTAAGCACCTAGATGATCTAATCTATTATTGGATCGCTAGATGCTGCTACACCAGTATCGGTCTGTAGTGGTACTCTCTCTCTCGCGCTGGCTTGAGCCGACGCTTTACCTCGGGTACTGACCCTAGTCGGCGTCCTACCCAAGAAATGGACGCAATAGTCCTCTTCCGACGAGTTCGTTGATTTGGATCACTCATTTGACAAGATCTCTATAGAACCTGTCTCCTAATTCCACACGGAATTAGGAAAACTGAGTGACCCACACAAAACAACAACCACTCAATTAATCAATAGGCATCTGCATAAGGAAAAAGTTTTTCCTACTAACTATCTCCGAAACCCATCATACCTTATCACTCCAAACACTAACCTTGCTATAATACCACTCCGGATGGGGATGTCATGCCCCGAACCCTAGGCACGCAACAATCCATTCCTTGGTCGATAGAAAGCAATACCCCAGGACTTATCGCCGACACTTCATTTTTAATTTCACATGTGGAAGCTGACAAACAGTCTCCATACAACACAGATAAGGGATAGAAAAGCAAGACAACAATTTTCACAAAATAAACTTTCATAAACACCTCAGGTTCCATACATGATGTCTACCTCACAATGAACTATTGAGCCACCTACACTCCTGACCCTTCCGCTTCAAGCTCTTGGTTCTTCACACTAGGGACCTAAAAATAGTTATACAATAACCAGTGAGATTAAAATCTAAGCGAGTCCTCCCCTAAGCCCCTGATTAGAACACCAACTCAACTCGGGGTATTTCTCCAAAGCCACCCTACAAACAAATCACGACTAACAACCAACAATCAACAAATCACAACAGTCAAGGTCAACTACTAACTATATAGTCGGTTCACATGCAACCTTAGCTGGTATGCCATACCCTGCACGTTGAATCTCAGCACAATACACGCAATGCACATGGCCATTAGATGATGCAGTTCATCAATTACATACGAGTCGCGTCACAAGCAATCTCACCTAACAATTGCCATACCCTGCACGTTATCGATTCATGTGTGCGTATCATAAACAGTGTGCTCAACTCATATACAGTCAAAACCAATAATACTATGATTCTCATACGCTCTTGCACATTAGTGCGCCACCTATCATGCATCAATCGATCACATGGGTCCCAATTATATGGTAAAATCGTTATGACACGTCCCATACCACGCCACACGATTTCACCTCATAATAAGGCTCAACCATCTCAATACTCACTTGTGTTCCACTTATTAATGACTCAACCCTCATGCGTGCTCCAGATATTAGTGACCTCCCAACCATGGCTAACTTTCTAGTTAGCGATCATTCGACTCTCGCTGGGCTACTGATAAAAAGATCGGGTTTCGTCCCGTCCCGTCCCGTCCCGTCCCGTCAAGCACGGCTATATCTAAAACTCCCATTTATACGATTTCCTTAAAAGGGACATCGGTCTAGAATCTACTGCAACCGGCTTTCGACTTCCGTCAGGTATCGCCCCCAAAATTCCGTTGGATGACGGTTCGACTTAGCGATCACACAAACATACCCCCTGAAATTATTTTCTCATAAAAGCGATCCATCTCCACTGTCCCTTGGACAATCCATTATTCCCTTTTTATGATAATTACTCAATTCATACGGATGCCGATGCATTTATACACTCAAATCACTTTATAAGATCAAAACACATGAAATAAGGCAACTTTTCACTCTCAGATGAACAGTGCACGTGAACAGTACTTTGTGAACAGTAACTTATGAATAGTACATCATGAACAGTGAAATTCCAGAATTCAATAATTAATAAATTAAATCCAAAAATCATTGAAACAATAATTAAATTAAACAACCAATCAATTAAAGTTAAACATGCTTAATTAACCACATAAGCCACATTAATCAAATAAAGCAAGATTAAGCTAAACTAATCTAATCCATCCATCTAACCACCTATCTTAGGACTAATACAACTTAATTAAATCTCCTAAGCTAGAACCAACACTAATTAAACCAACTCTAAGCAAGTTTAGGCACTAATCAAATGATTATGAGCTAAACTCACCCGTTAAACAGGCCGAAGACATGGACAAGATAGTGACGATGGAGGCTACGCTTGGGGACCTCTAGCACGACGATCCAAGGTGGTCCCGGGACTGGAATAGCAATCGCAAACACTGCTTCTCACTGCACACTGGAAAAATTGGATTGCAGAGGCGGGAAAGAAGTCGGGTGGCTGATCAGGGCTCCAGCAAGGGGTTGGACGGCAACTGACGGCACCTAGGGGTCAAGGGAGAGTGGCTGGTGGTTGGGTTAGGCAAAGAAAGGGTCGAAATGAAAGAAAACATGCAGAAATTGCAAAACAGTGCACTCTAGATGGGCTCTAGGCGGTCCGACGAGGGGCTGCTTTTGGCCAGCCGGTGGGTCAACTGGCGGCTCCGTTCAGCAAGCGGCCGGGTCCTTCCGTATGGATTGGCTCTCCTAGACACGATGATGGGTGGCACGAAGGTCGATCCTCACTAGAAGGCAACAAACAACTCAAGTTTTCACAAGAAGGTCAGCTGGAGTAGAATAGGGCCAGATGATTAGACTGCCGCTGGCTTCTAGCCGACCGATGGGTTAGCTGGCAGTTTCGACTGTTAAACGACCAAGTTAGGGTAGACAGTCTGGGTATCCTGAGCACAATGGTGGGTGGCGCGGAAGCTGGTTCGTACGGGAAGGCAAGAATCAACTAAACTTTTCCCAAGAAGGTCTATTGGAGCATAAGGAAGAAGAAAGGGAAAACGAGAAGAGAGAGAGGTCGGTCGAGAGAGGGCTGAAGGAGGAGAGAGAGAGGGTGATGTGAGGGCTGTTGCACTCCTCATTAAGGCCCATAAAGCATGCCTCAAGTTCCCATGCAAGATGACATCATCTTCTCTCTCTTTTCTTGCCTTATCCACATGCTTTTAGGGGCAAAATGGTCATTTCCACCTTGCATCAATTCCAAATCCGCCTTTGGGTTGAAAATGAAGTATGGGCCTAAGAAATTGGCTTGAAAAGGAATAGGAATGGGCTTAGGAATTAATTGGGCTTGAAAAAGCTAAATATTGGATAATGGGCTTGGAGGGAAAAAGGGTTGGTTGGGCCTAATAGGCTCACTTGCTTGCTTGGGCCTTCCATGGTGGCTATCTGACCTTGAGCCTGAGGCTCACACTAACCTTGCTTGACCCACGTTCTCATGGGCTCGTTTCCTCGGACCATGAGTCCTTTTCCCAAGTACTCGGCTTAACCGGTGATATCAACTGTTGAAGTAGCATCATCCAAAGTCCATCCTAGACATTTTCGATAATTCAAAGTCCAATATTGCGTTCTCATGCCATGTCAATTTCGCCCTAATGCCATTTTGGGCACAACTCAGACTAACAGGTGGCTTTGAGGATTCACGTGTAACCGACTTGTTCTTAAGCACGTTCAAGACATCTCAACACATGGACGTCCTTGGCTACATGAAATTGCGGAGGATAGATTCTTATTTCAGAGTACACAATTACTGAGGATCGACCTAGGGTCGTTCGCGGGCTCGATAATAGTAAACGGAATCACTCATCGTTCCATTATGTTCTATCCGCGAATCGACTTCTAGTCATCCTTGAAATCAACCTACCTATCTACAGGATCGTCCTCACGCAAGTCTTACCATTAAGTCGTTTTCTTAGGTCAAGTTATTTAGTCGTACGAGTTTTGTCCTCATTAGCCTTTCCCCTTAAGGTTAGTATCTCAGGAATGATCAATTCCGAGTGAGATCAACCAACAATGCATTGATGAAATTCACATTCATTCATCCCTCAAAGGGCTCAAATTTTAGGATGTCACACTCATACCACACCTTTCTTTCTATAGCTTGAAATTCTCACGCTATGTGGCACTATCTCATTGGCCCAAATCCCTACATCACACAAGGATAATACACACTATTATACTTTCACCTGCGAGCTTGTCACCATGTAACGAATTGTCACCGTCACAAAAAAATTAAATAGTAAAAGATTAATACCACGTAAAACTCCGAATTAGTATATATGTGAAAAATTTATCACAAACTAATTTTTTGACTACCAAAAACTCCAAACTTGTACATTTATTTGAAGGCGGTTTAATGTAAAAGAGCATATAAAATTCCCAGCTCATTCTAGTTAGTCAAAAGGTGGATGAAAGGTTGGAATTGACAATGTTTAGGATAAGGAGGATCTTAATGTTATAAGAAACTTTCTTTCGATCCTTGCGAACTCTTTTGATAGCAAGGTATACGAAGGTTAATGAGTGATAAGGTTAAGCTTGTCCCTGACGAATAAAATGAAGTGCACACTTCGTTTGAAATTGCCGACATAGGGCAACTTTTAGGAAAAGTTGACCGAAACGACTATTTGGAAAGTTCACACAAAAATTTATGACTAAATTTACAAAATTAAAAAGTTTAGGATTGATCATAATTTATATGATAAGTTTACAACTAATTGGACAATTTTATGAAAAGTAAGCCAAGTCACAAATTCCGATGACTACATATTGGTGAGGACGATGTTTATTCCGAAGTAATGGGACCAGACAAAAATGATTTTATTCAGAGATTATTGTTGGGTCTTACATGAACCTTGTTGAGAATGTTTTTTTTTTTTTTTTTTGTCCTTGTAAATTCAAATTTCCTATGGTTGTATTCCAGGTGAGATGGATTTTCCAAAATAGTTATTTTGCTTTTGACATTCACTGTCGCCTTCCATACTTACCTTTAAAATGGCAAAAGCCAATTGATTTTTCTCTTACCATGCAAGTGAGTTGCAGCCTGCAATCCGAACCAAGGATGGGCTTTTGGAGTCAGCTCACCCTTGCGAGATAACGTCACTTTATCCTAGCCATTGTAGCATGTGTGTTGCCCTGGGCATAAGGAGCTTGATGACTTGACGTCATCTTCACCTTCCTCCGGCTCATAATTGGCAATCTGTTCAAGGTTCCAAACTCATTGGTGGCAACTAAACATGAGGGTTGCACTCGTTGCCTACTTTCGATGGATTTCAAAGCCTTGATCCTACTTTCCATGGATTTTAAAGCCGAGTCTTCTCACCAAGCCTATAGATGCTCTTTTGCAAATTAGAGCCATCCAATATGTCTTGTAGATTGTTCACTTTCTGGCTACAAGACCATCCAATATCTCGACAATACCTTGCCCCATGATCTATTCACTACTTGCAATTAGGTCCTTCAAATTGCAGTAAATACTGAATGCTCAAAGGAGCTGATTGCCCTTGCCAACCCCACTTGATGTTTGCTCCTTCATGATTTACAATTATAGATTAATCGACCCCCGAATGTTTTACATCTTTTTACAGTACCAAAAGAAAAAAAATCTCGAAATCAATAAGATATAAATATTATCCACACTTAGTATGAAAACAATACTCGTTTTTATTTTAATACATGCGTAACCCTACTGAATAAGGTCCTGACACGAGGTCATGCTGGGTAGGATGCTAACTCTATCGCGCCTTCTATTTGTCTGACATACACCACCTATGGATGGTGTCTCAAATTTTGAACATGCTAAATTGAAGATCAACGTGATCTCCACGGGCTGAAAAAGGAAGAAATCATGTACATTTGGTGCAGTCCAAATAACGGTTGAAACCTAACAAAGTCCGGAGCATCTGGATAAGGATTACTGGCCCGGTTTACATTTTGGTCATCAATAAGCAAAGAGCTTCCGGGCTCATATTTGGACCCAGGAGTGATTTTAGAATTACAGGGGATTTTGAGGGTTTTCTTACCAAAAAGTGTATATACGGTCGTTTGTGTATGATAAAATTACTATAACAAAACGTGATAATTTCAAGATTTTTCACTTTATTTATCTTCCCCTTAAAAAAGGAAACTTTTTCTAGTTAGTCTTTTGATTAGGAGGTTACCAACATAAGCATCACTGACATTTAATTTTTGTTAAGTTTGCATGTGAATGATGGCATAACTTGTAACTCACCAAGCAAAATCCTAGTTGATGGATAAGAGTTTCATATCTTTGGTCTAGTTACTTTATCTCAACTTAGATCATCACTTGGGTTTATACATAATTCATCTTTTCTTTTTTTGCACTTAGACTAAGTTGCAATCCGGCGTTATATGCAACTGTTAACAAGTGTCCATTTTAACCGTGTCATGTATGAATTCGACCAAGCTGGGTTGAATGAATTTACCAAACATGAGGACATAATAAGTTACCAAAAATGTGAAGTGCGGGAGCTAGAGAAAAATAAGATGGACTCGACCAATCTTGGACACTCACAAACAACAAGAAGACTCGCGCCCTGAGTTTGTGCTTTCAATTTCCTTGTATTTTCACTTTCATGCACTTCTACCTCTACGTAATTTCCTTTCAGTGATGTCAATTTCCAATTCCGTGTATTTCCTTTCAATACATATCAATTTCAATGCAATTTACATTTTCTCCTGGGACACTTCTTGAAATTAAGATCTAATTCATTTTCTCTAACCTACCCATTTTCCATATATTTCATTGCCTTGATCCAACTATAAAATACCAATTTGAATTCAAATCAAATTTTGAAGACGAGTTTCTTCATCAAGCATGTGGACGCTCAAAATCTAGTTATAAAAATCCATCATGTCTTGTAGATTGTCCACTTTCTGCCTATAGTTTTGCTCAGATATCTTGACAATATTTGTCTTGTTGTCTGTTCACTACTTGTACCAAGGTCCTTCCAAATTGAACATCTACATTCAAAACTCTTTGACCGTGATACAATGTCATGTAGTTTGTTTACCTTCTTCAATTTCGAGGTTTATCAATACATTTGACGTTTCATCAACATACCACTCCAAATGTACATACCGTTAGCCTTTTGATTATTTGTCATCATTAAAATAGTTGCAAGGAAATTCATAATACAATCATGCTGAATAATTTTTAAGGAGTGATATTAGATAATTGACTCAAGTGTCCTTTTGGGGCTCTAGGACAAGTGGAATCAACTAGAAAATTCAAAAACATTGCTAGAGATGCGAAACATTCACATTAAACGACTCTTATGAAAAATCTAGATGGGTCACATACTATCTATTATTGTAGGTATGACTGATGCATTTTCTTGATGTGGAGATAAATACATAATTACGGCAGTAAATTGTTGGCAGAAGTACACCCCAAGTGCCAAAACTTGGCACGGAGGGACATTTAAGTGCAAAAATTGGAGCAAAATGAATCACTTAAATGTCACTCTGGCCAAAATCCAGCCAAAATGCCGACGTGGTGATTTTCCAGCAAAGGAAGTGCAAAACGACGCTGTTTTGCACACTGACGTGGCTAAACAGTACAAAAACGACATCATTTTGGTGTTGACGTGGTAAATTTTTTTTTTATAAAAATCAATTAAATTTAATTTAAAACTAAATTTATTTAAAACATTTACAAATAAAATAAAATATTTAACAACTAAATTTTTCTTAAAAAAAAAAAAAAAAAAAAAAAGAAGGGGGCAGGTGGTGAGGGTTGAGCCCTTGCCTCGCTGCCTCCCCGACGCCGCCGAAAGGGCCAGCGACGAGAGCGGGGAGGGTTGGCCGGGGTCATCGGGCCCTAGCTGTGGGTCGGCGACCCCGGTTGATTAGCGGCGGCCGGGGCAACCCCAGTAGGCAGCGGCCCTTGGCCCGACCAGGTGAGGGCCGCTAACCCCGCGTGGGTGAGGGCACGTTGGCCCTCGGCCAAGGGCCGACAACCCCGCCGACCCTCCCCCTCTCGCTGCTGGCCCTTCCGACGGCGGGAGGGGAGGCGGCGGCGACTAGGGCTCGCTCTTAGCCTCCCGCCCCTTTTTTTTTTTTTTTAATTTTTAGTTTTTTTAGTTTTTTAATATCTCTATTTTATTTTTAAATGTTTTAAATAATTTTAGTTTTAAATTTAATTTTATTAATTTTTTTACCACGTCGCACCAAAACGACGTCGTTTTGCACTTCCTTTGCCGGAAAATTGCCACGTCGGGATTTTGGCCAGAATGGTACTTAAGTGATTCATTTTGCTCTGATTTTAGCACATAAGTATTACTTTCCAAACTTTTGGCACTTAAGTATCCCTCCGTGCCAAGTTTTAGCACTCTAGGTGTCCGTACTTCATAAATTGTTGTACACTATTATTAAAACCATGTCATATGTTTATAGTTGGAGGAAACCATACCTTTGATTGGAGAGTTAAAAAATATAGACATCACTTGCATTCTTATTTGGTTAAGTTTCCATATGAGGGATATCCATGACTTATAACCTAATAATAAGAGGTGAGAGAATTTCCTTCAATCACGAAGGAAAATATGACTCTTATCTTGTTATATTTTGAATCTTCTTTCAAGATATATATAAATAGATGTTACTAGATCAAGTGAAAATCTAGCTTCCACCAATTAAATACTTTAAAGTTTTTCTTGCAAATATATAAAATTAAATAGAGTGGACTTAGGTCATGGTCGGTTGCAAAAGAGAATGCAAAATCATTGTGTTTACCTGCTCCCACAATTTCCTCTCATTTACTACTTAATATCTGAGCAACTAAGAAGCCTAAAAAAGTTTCGACCCCATTACAAGAGTCTCCTGCCCTCTTCATGTCTCTTTCCTTTCTTATTTTATATGTGTACTTCATCCACTTGCTCACAATTGAGTTGATTTTTTAAAAAGAAAGGTCGTGGAAAAACATGAAAGATAAAGGCAGAAACCTGCCTCTCCTTTTGCTTCTTCCAACATATAATGGAGTTGAGCCACCCATTTCACTTTCCCTACGTTTACATGGGGCTTTCGCGAGGAGTTGAGCAAAAGCTTCCAGTGTTCATTATTTGGACATGGCTTGACCAAAGGGACCTATTATTACTTTTACAGCCAAAGAAATTGGCATTATTTTGTCCCTTGCATTTCAAGTCTTTTTGGAAGAATTCACTTCTCTGTTGGGATTCCACCTTAACTTCACTCTAACGTTTTAATCACGTGTGTAAAAACTATGCTGGCTCTCAGATGGATCCGATTTGATCCTTTTTTGAGGGGGATAAAACTTTGATTTGGACTAATTGGCAGTCCCATTCGGCTGATGCTAGTGTTATTGTCCGTCTTGATGGCGGCTTGCTAACCTTGCATAATTTTAAATTGCCTTGTACTAATTTGAGCTTATGGGAAACTTATCTATCAACATAATAGGTTTAAACATGGACAATCATGGACGAGAGACATATATGATACCCAATATCCTCCAAAAGCAAGCTTTGTGATCACAATTAAAACAAGACTGATCGAATATTAAACTAAATTGATTTTTATTTTCTCTCCTATATTTCTACTCTCTTCTATCTATTACCAATCTTGACGTCTTCTCATTCTTCTTCTCCTTCTAGTTATGTGCTTCATCAATTGGTATTAGAACAATATTCGTCCTGCATTATTTAATATTAGAGCCAAAAGCATTGATTACATTGTGGTGAAGGTTTTTTCATCCGTAATATGGTTTTAGTGAGACTTATGATGATAACAAGTTAAAGAAATGGGCGCGCCATGTTCGAGTTTTGCAGGAGTTTTTATTTTTTATTTTTTCCTGGTTTGGAAGTTTTGCAAGATTTAGTGAGTCAAAAATCAATGAGAAAAAGTGTCGATCTCGCCTAACCGGCGGAACACTACAACCAAGAGCACATATTGTACCATTCATATTTTGCACCAGCCGCTTGTCGGTGTGAAAATTTGTCCTCGCAACCAATGTACTATTTTAGCTACTAATCTACAAGTTTATTATTCTAGACCCGGGGAAGGACAGGGCAAATCAAGAAAGAGATGCATTGGGAAACTCGTCAATAGCAGAGTTCTCTTAGTGGGCGAGACCGATATAAGATCCAAATCAAACTAGAATTTTTATCTTAGCAACTAGTACTTATATTTGAAATTTTCTTATCTTACTAGATTCTTGTTTTAGGCTTTTGTAAGTGAGACACCGAAAATTCAGAACATTTGATCTTATATGCAATCAAATCCCAAATTTTGAATATATGCAATTAAATCCTAAACGGTTTTCATTTAGTGCAATATAATCCTATTAGTAAACTCATGGTCAAATTTGCTAACATGGATGCCAAAATCTGACTTGGCATTTTGTAATTTCTTTTAACATACATCCTCTGATGTGGTGCTAATGTGGCCCCATGTTAGGAAAATTCAAATATTAAAAAAAATTAAAAAATTGGAGAAAAACTTAAAAAAAAAAAAAAACAAACAAACAAAGACTAGATAAAACTAAAAGTCACAGTGAGTGGAACCGTTGGCAAGGGCTGTTAGAGAGTTTTGGAGGCGGTAGAATTGCCCCTACTATTATGTCCATGAGCAGAGCCAGCAATTTTTTTCTTTTTCCTCATCCTGTTAGAGGGTTTTGGAGACGGTAGAACTGCCCCTACTATAATGTCCATGAGCAGAGCCAGCACTTTTTTACTTTGTCCTCATCCTCCGATTCATTTTAGTTGGCACAAACCTGTAAAATATCAAATCATATAGTTTGATTTTTTAGAATGTTATGTCGATTCAATGGGCTTATGAAAAATGAAATATTTTATCTCCAATTAGGGATATTTATACGTATATAGTTGGCATTTTATCGCCTTTCAAATAGATAAACTTATACCGGTAAATAGATAGAGCTATAGTTGAACCAAATTATATGCAGGTATGGAAATATATAAAGAAAAAAAAACAAAAATAAGTCTTATGTTGTTTGGTATTGAGTATCTGAACTTTTTTCAGAGTATCAATCAATTTCACGAATCATTTCTTTCTCTTCTTTGTTGTCAATTGTTGATCTTGGCATCCCCTTTCCACTTATGCTTCACTTCTCGTTTGTCTCGAATTATTTGGTATTAGAGCCAAAAAAACTGATTATATAGCATTGAAATTTTTCAACCAAATTGGTTTACACGCGAGTCCTATTTTTTAACGGATGATGATTTTGTCTAACTTAGGCATTTTTATTTCCTTTATCGTGAGGCTTAGCTATATTAAACTATAAGTTATATATTTCATTAATATTTTATGATTCGTTTGCTTAGCTTATACTGGAAAATGGAGAGAGCTAAACATAAAGCATATTACACACACGCATGGAGATATACAAAAAGTAGTTATATATTTCATTTTTTTTTTTTTTTTTTTTTTTTGAATATCTGATTCTCTATGCATCTAACCAATTCAATGTGATACAGTCCAAATACCTTACATTACTTTTGTAGCACCTCTCAATGATTATGTTTGTGTTTTCAGGATGCGTGACAACCCACCAGAGAATTTTATGTGCTTGACCCAAAAGTTGCTTTTATTTTTTTTTTCTTTTAGGATAGGCATAGGTACCTGCCAACTCAGTTTCTCTCATTTTCAACTTAACATCCCATCAACAAAGAAGCCTTAAAAAATTTCGACCCCATTGCAAAAGTCTCCTATCCTCTTCGTCTCTTTCCTCTCTTTATCTTTTATGTATTCTTTATTGATTTATTCACGATTGAGTCGAATTGTCACAAAGACAAACATAAAGTTGTGGAAAAACATAAAAGAGATAACAATCATGCACGATTCTCTCCCGTTTTGCTTTTGCCAACATATAATAGAGTCATGCCACGCGTTTTCAATTTTTCTTGCATTTAGATGGGGGGTTTCACAAGGATATAGAGATGAAACTTCATGTGTTCATTACACGGGCATGGCTGGAACATAGCGACCCCATTCCACGCATTTTCCCTCTCCTTGCACTTGTCGGCGTGAAAATCTGTCCTCACAGCCAAATGCTATTTTTGCTGCTAATCTACAAGTTTATTCTACAGTTGTGGAAGGATAGGCCAAATCAAGGTAAGAGATGCATTGGAAAACCCGTCAATAGCAGAGTTCTTGTGGTGGGAGAGATCAATGTAGGATGGGAATCAAACTATGAATTTTTATTTGAGTAACCCTTATTTGTTATTATCTTATAAGAATATTTGCTGTCCACTATGCTGATTCTCATTTTAGGTTCTTATAAGTGAAAATTACACCAAAAAGTCCATAATGTTTGGCCGAATACACAATCAAGTCCCAAATTTTGAATTTGTGCAATCAAGTCCTAAACGTTTTTTGTTGGGTACAATTTAATCCTTATGACAGACTCATAACCAAATTTGCTAACGTAGATTCCAATATTGGATGTGGCACTTTGTAATTTCTTTCTACATTGGTGCTAATGAGTAGAAGAAAGACCAAAGAAATTATTTAAAAAATAAGAAAAAACCTAAATAAAAGGAGACAAAAACTGAAGAAAAAACGAAATTCGTAAGGTGTGGAACCGTCGATGAGGGTTGCTTGAGAGTTTCAAAATAGCGGAACTGCCCCCACTTACAATCTTCATGACATCAGCCGAGCTTGCACTTCATTTATTTTTCTCCTTCTGTGTCGATTCAATAAGCTTATGGAAAATGAGAGATTTTACCTCCAATCGGAGATGTAGATCAACTAAAGGGAATAATCACGAGTTGAGCTTGTTCCTTCTTAAGATATAGCCCTTGACTATATTCTTTCTTCTTCTCTTTTGAAGATTCTAAAGTGTTTGCACATATATAGTCATCATTTTAATCCCTTTCAAAGAGATCAACTTGTGCTAGAAAATGTAGGGAGCTAAACTTGAATCAAAATTCTTTGCACACTTGGAGATATATAGAAATTAGGTTTTTGTTGTTTCCTATTGATATCGAGTATTGAGTAATTAAGAGTATCCAATCAATTTCATGATTCGCGATATAATCTCATTGCCTAAATTATATGCACGCATGGAGATATATGCAAAATATAAGCCGCCTCCTTGAATTATGTTTGTGTTTTCCGGATGCCCTTTCTAATGGTTAGAATTGAAAAATGGAACAAGCCTCCATAGAGAATTTTATGTGCTTGCCTCAAAAGGCAGGTTGGTTTTTATTTTTATTTATTTATTTTAGGAAAAGCAAGGGCACCTTCCGACCTAGTTTCTATAAAGTTGTTTGGCATTTTTTAGAAACTTCATGCCTCCCTTCAACTTTTTGTCGACTATTGTTTTGCTTCACTTCCATAAAGTATGCACATGCGAGTGTTTCCTTGGTGTTTCTTATGCACATGCGAGTGTTTCCTTGGTGTTTCTTTTTACCCTTTTCGAGTGCATTATTGTCCTTCTCAGGTTCGCATCGAAGTACTGTGCCCGATAACGGTTGACACATCAAGCAAGCTACTCTATGCATAGAAATTTTACATATAATTTCTAAAATGTGTCATAGGGTGACACATTTACCTCAATTTTTTTTTGACATAAAAAATCTTAAAGTTTTTTTGCGACACCATATTTTTGGGGTAAATCTGTTACATATTTATAAGTTTGAAATTTTTAGTGTCGTAAGAAAAAAGTTTGGAATAAATATAATGTGTCAAATAATTATAAATTTGGAATTTTTGATGTTATAAAAAATTTAAGATAAATATATCGCAGTAGGCATAGTTTAGAATTTTTTGTACAAAGGTTTAAAGTTATATTAGCAAAATTAAAAAAATAGTACTGAATTAATATTTGTACAATAAAATTTATTACTCTTTTGATAATTATCTCTCCTAACGTAGGTTGATTTGGTTAGGTGCTATAGGAATAGTACTTTAAGATCACTTCCGTGTCCTAGACATTTTTTTTTTCCTTAGCAGCTATTATTTTGCCGCAAATACTTTGTTCTCGACAAGAAACAATTTGAGAAAATTCAATTGTCTAAAATGAAACACCGGAGGGCCCATGCACCGTACATACAGCTTGAAGGCACTCTCAGATCGCTTGGAAGACTTAAAAGTCTTCGAGCTTCCTTTCCTCGCACGACCACCGACGAACACTTCTTTGAGGGCTAGTTTTTCCGTGTGCAGGGGAGAGGAGGCCACGATCTTATTCTCAAACCCAGCGATCAACGTCCCCCGGTCGTCCTGAGCGACTCCGGCAACGAACCCCTCCGACGAATCGGCTAGCCAGGACCAGGAGCCATCGATATTCATCTTCATGAAGCCCTTTCCCGGTAGCAGTGACCATGAACACGGTACGATTCTCTTCTGACTTGTTCTGGATTTTCCCTTGTCGTGACCTTTTTTTTTCTTTTTTTTTTTCCGGCGCCCGCATTCGGGTACGAGCGCCTAAGGGAGGCTAATGGCTTGGCTAAAATTTAGTTATGCCCGGACTCTCCCAAGTCCACCAATTCACGACTTTAATAGTCTAAATTTTTAACCTGTAAATCAATTTTTAAAATGGAGTCGCCACTAATCGATTTGGAGTGGGTTGATTAGAAACCCAAGTGAAGTATCGGGAGAAATACTCACTCCTGCGCAACTAGAGAAATTAGGATCGGGGACTTGATTACACTAGTTAATCACTAATGCCCTTTCGGTATCTAATCCCGTTTAAACCCTAAGGCTTTTTTTTTGGATGTTCGAGGGATTTTCCATGCAATTTGAGGAGGAAAAACATTTTTAGGTCTTTTTCTCATTTTTGGACATAAAATGGATTTTTTTGGATTTTTGGATCTTTTTCCGAAAATATAAATCATTTTTTGGCTTTTTCTGGCATTTTTGGCTCTTTTAGGAAAATATGGGATATTTTTGGTTTTTCGATTTTTTGAAATTAAATTATTTTTTTATTATTTTTAAAATATTATATTATATTATACTCTAAAAAACGAACCGGGTCGGATTCCTAGGTTGGGTCCGACCGGGTCATCCATTTGGGCCGGCGTTGCGGGCCCGGCTCGGATTTTTTGATTTTTTTGGAAAATAAAATATTTTTTGATTTTTATTATTTTTTTATTAAAATATCATTTTATATCATTATATATTATAAAACTGAACCGGGTCCGATCCGTAGATTGGGTCCGACTCGGTCCGATGAACCCCAGCCGGGCTGGGCCTGATGCGCAGGCCCAGTCCGGTTTCTTCTTCTTCCTTTTATAATTCTAAAAGCCTAGCAACCCGATGACCCGGCCCGATTCGTTTAAAAAAAAACCTACCCGATCCTTGACCCACACCTGACCCGGTTCGCAACTGCGACCCGGTTTGCGGAACCCTACCCGACCGCAACGCGCTCCATGACCCGAGCGACCCGACGCAACGCCACTTCCTTTTTCGCTTGGATGTGGCGCTGACGAAGGGGCTGGGACGGCGGATCGGCGTTGATGACGGTGGCGATGCAGGGGACAGCAGCTGCATCGGAGGATGCGACGTGGTGGCACGGCGGCGGTGACGAGCGGAGATGCGAGGGGAACGGCAGACAAAGTGTAATCGAGGAGTGGATCTCGCGGTGGCTCGAGGTAGCGAAGATGGACGGTGAGCGGAAACGACGATGGCCAAATGGGGTTGATACATGCGTGGAGAGGGTATGGCGCTACGGTGCTGCTGGTTGGCAAGGTGTCAAACCGAGAGGGCTTCACGGTGGCAGCACGGCGGGATGCGGGGGGCAGCGGCGGCGTCGAGGCACGGCTTGGCCCGGCTACGGGGATTCTCTCGCTAGGTTGTGCCGACGCAGCGGGAGTCCGGCACGGCTACCGCGAGTCTTCCTTCCCGATATGACGTGCAGACGGCCTCTCCTCCTCTCGGAGTCCCAGATCTGATCTCCTTCTTTGCTTTCTCTCTCTTCGGTAACCCTTTTCACGAATCTAGGGTTCCCTCGGACCTAGGCCAACCCCACTCGACCAGATCTGGATATCCGGCTGGCCGGCTCTCGGACCTCCTCCGATGTCTCTCGGGGGAAGTGATCGGAGCTAGCCGCCTCGGATCCTCTCTTGGCTCCCTCAGATCTGGACTTGTGGGCGTTCGGGCCTCCCTCGAAGTCTCTCGAGGGAAGCTTTCGATGCTCGCAAGCTTTTGATCTCTCCGTCCCCCCGGCAGAACTTCTCCCTCTTCGGCCGCGAGCCTTCGGATCTGGGCTTGCTCAACCTCGGCTCCCTTTCTGAAGTCTCTCAGCAAGAAGCTCGAAGCCTTGTAGCCTTCAATCGTTCTCGGCGTGCCTTTTTACCGTCGTTGGGGGAGCCCTATTTATAGGCGAGTGGGCGGTCGGTCGACGGAGCTTCGACCACCGGTCCTCGTGTGCCGAACGGCTTCCGCCGGTCGAACCGGCGTCCCATCCGCCACCTACCCGTCCTTCAGCGCGTCGCCAGCTCCCCCATGTGCGTCGTCGTCCTCTCCTCCCTTCCGGCATTGCGCCCTCCACGCGTGTGCTGTAGAGGCGGATGGTGGAGGAAGATGAAGACCCGGCTCGGTCCGCGAGGCGAAATGGGCCTCACGGGCCCATGGGAGGGTTTTTTCCGTTTTTTTTCTGCTTTTCTCGTTTTTTTCTATTTTTTTCATTTATTTATCATCCGAATAAAATAAAAACAAAAAATAAAACCTAATTAATTAAAATGAAATTTTAGGCATCAATGACTACCCCTTTTGAAGGTGAGCTTGCGAAGTTGCATTCAAAGACAAATTGATGCCTAAATTTTGTCCATATATGTGTAGCAGATTATATTTTATTTTGGACTTATTATCCTATGTAAAAAGAGCAATATAACATTACATATATTAAGACAGATAAGACGATACCTGTAGTTACTTACCGGGAGTGAGTGAGATAGGGTGTGAACCCCGAGTTTGGCAAGTATCAAGGCGTCATCTTACCTAGTGATATGAAGATGTTGCTTTTCCAGGGCTCGAACCATTCTTCGGTTGCCTATTAAAACAATCAATGATTCGTCTAGGACCTGAACCTTTCTTCGGTCGCCTTGACGGGAAATTGCTCCTCCAGGATCCGAACCATTCTTCGGTCGCCTATTGGAGCAATCAGTGGTTTGTCTCGAACCCGAACCATTCTTCGGTCACCGTGACAGGAAATTGCTTCTCCAGGACCCAAACCATTCTTTGGTTGCCTGTTAAAACAATCAATGATTTATCTATGACCTAAACCTTTCTTCGGTCGCCTTGATGGGAAATTGCTCCTCTAGGACCTGAATCATTCTTCGGTCGCCTGTTAAAACAATCAATGATTTGTCTAGAACCCAAACCTTTCTTCGGTCGCCTTGACAGGAAATTGCTCCTCCAGGACCCGAACCATTCTTCGGTCGCCTATTAAAACAATCAATGATTTGTCTAGGACCCGAACCTTTCTTCGGTCGCCTTGACAGGAAATTACTCCTCCAGGACCCGAACCATTCCTCGGTCGCCTGTTGGAGCAATTAGTGGTTTTGTCTAGGACCTGAACCTTTCTTTGGTCGCCTTGACGGAGAATTGCTTTTCCAGGACCCGAACCTTTCTTCGGTCGCCTGTTGGAGCAATTAGTGGTTTTATATAGGACCTGAACCTTTCTTTGGTCGCCTTGACGGAGAAATGCTTTTCCAAGACCCGAACCTTTCTTCGGTCGCCTTGACAGGAGATGTGCCGACCTTTCTCAGGGCATCTATTTGTGGGTGCTTGATTTGTATCGATGACACCAGTTGGTACCCAACCTTTCTCGGGAGGATGCGCCGACCTTTCTCAGGGCATTGATTCTAAAAGATACCTGGATATTCACAGGCATATCAAAGAGTACCTGGATATTCACAAGTACTAACCTGAAGGATATTTGGGCCTTTGCAGGCGTCAAAAGGGGTATTTGGCTGATCATAGGCATTGGAGGGGCACTTGGATGATCACAAGTACGAATTCTTGAAGGATACTTGGGATATTTGTGAAGGTCTCTCACCTCCTGGTAATTGGGAATATTGAGGGCGTGCCCCGCATATTCATGAAGGTCTCTCACCTCTTGGTAATTGGAATATCGACGACGTGCCCCGCATATTCGTGAAGGTCTCTCACCTCCTGGTAAAGGGGAATATCGAAGACGTACCTTGGATATTCATGAAGGTCTCTCACCTCCTGGTAATGGGAATATCGAGGACGTACCTCGAATATTCATGAAGGTCTCTCACCTCCTGGTAATGGGAATATCGAGAACGTACCTTGGATATTCGTGAAGGTCTCTCACCTCTTGGTAGTTGGAATATCGAGGACGTACCTTGAATATTCGTGAAGGTCTCTCACTTCCTGGTAATTGGGAATATCGAGGACGTACCTGAGATATTCTTGAAGGTCTCTCACCTCCTGGTAGTTGGAATATCGAGAATGTACCTGGGATATTCGTGAAGGTCTCTCACCTCCTGGTATGGGGAATATCGAGGACGTACCCCGAATATTCATGAAGGTCTCTCACCTCCTGGTAATGGGGAATATCGAGGACGTGCCTCGAATATTCATGACGGTCTCTCACCTCTTGGTAATGGGAATATCGAGGACGTACCTGAGATATTCGTGAAGGTCTCTCACCTCCTGGTAGTTGGAATATCGAGGACGTACCTGGGATATTCGTGAAGGTCTCTCACCTCCTGGTATGGGGAATATCGAGGACGTACCTTAGATATTCGTGAAGGTCTCTCACCTCCTGGTAGTTGGAATATTGAGGACATACCTCGGATATTCGTGAAGGTCTCTCACCTCCTGGTATGGGGAATATCGAGGATGTACCCCGAATATTCATGAAGGTCTCTCACCTCCTGGTAATGGGGAATATCGAGGACGTGCCCCGAATATTCATTAAGGTCTCTCACCTCCTGATAATGGGAATATCGAGGACGTACCTGAGATATTCGTGAAGGTCTCTCACCTCCTGATAGTGAGAATTTGAATGTAGCACAAGGCTTACCTGGATGGCTGGGTAATTGCAGGTGCACAACGCAGTGGAATATTTGAGTATTCAATGATGTAATTTCGGGACAACTCGAATAGGCTGAGTGTCACGAAAAGGGAGTACCCGGATGGCGGCGGGTACTTGAAGATAAGGGGATGCCTAGACAACGGTAGGTATTCAAAGATTAAAGGATACTTGGTCAGTCACAAGTATTAATACTCTGAGGACAACTTGAATAAGTCGAGTGTCAATAAGAGGAAGTACTCGGCAAGTGGTGGGTACTCAAAGACAAGGGAATACTTAGACAGTTGCAAGCACCCAAACTCAAGGGATGACTTGAATAAGTCGAGTGTCAAGAAGAGAGTATCTGGTCAGTGGTAGGTACTTTAAGAAAAATGGGGATAGGGATATGCTCACCTGGCAATATCTCTGTTCAATGAGAGTATGCTTGCTATTTGCATAGTATGCACACATGATTGTATATGCTGCAAATTCATGAATTTAAACGTGATTTATGCACGACAATTTTGTCAATTTTGCATCATCTGATTTCCATTGGAAAAGATTTTGAAAGACAACCTTCATTTAGAATGTAGATGTCTTGAGCATGCCAGATGAGGGACTTTCAGTTTGAAAGGACTTTTCACTCACTCTCTTGGAGAAGGCTATCCTGACCATTGATGCGGGATTTATAAGGACCACACTATCTCACTATCATCATGTCAACAGGGGTCCGAGTATTCTCGCAAACGATACAACTTTACCAATGTGAGAGGTCTTTGTTGAAATCGCGATGAAGTCTTGGTCAGCAGCTTGTCAAATGGGACCACCAAGGTCGAAGCCGATGGACAAAAATGCTACACGATCATCTCCCGGTTTACAAGTCAAGAATCCTGCGAAAAGAGATAGAGTAATCCTGCTCGTACTTCTTCGAGCGATGCTTATGCACATATGAAATCCTACGTTAATTGAAGTGCCCCTAGTCTGAAGAGACTTTTACAATGGGAATGTGACGTAGACTTAGCTCACATGTAAGAGGGTGAGAGTTGGTGACTGTCTTGGCATTTGTCACTGGTCTTTCTTCTCACTATCAAATGGAGGCTCTATCAATTGAACCACAACAGTAACTTCTCTTGAGAATATTTTTGACTGGAGGGCATTGGCATTGCTTTTACCAGGCACATTACTTTTTCATGCCCCTATTTTTTTATTCCAATTCTTCATTTATGGGCATTGACCTTGCTTTTACCAGGTACACTGCTTTTTTATGCCCCAGTTTTTGTTCTTGTTGCTTGAGGAACTGATCTTGACAAGTTCAAGCAAATGCCTTTGTTAGACTATGGAGTCTTCATCTTTTGTTGGCACTTCGATTATGCTGCTCAAACGACAGTGGCTTCTGCTTTGCCTCCATGTGAGGGTGAATTTACAGACTCAATTGAGTTGTACAATGGATACAAGTGCGTAAATAAAGAATTGTTCTTCACGACTCTAGGGCACTTAAATTAACGCGAGTGTTCATATGCAATAAAGACACTCGAAGATTGATGCAAGTACAAGCAAGAAAATTTCTATCCCATTTCTCACCTTGTGATGTTGATTTGCTTTCGACTTGCCCCAGTGTGGGGTGGTTCTTTGTCGGGAGTATAGCAGAAATTTGTCAGTGTATGGGGCTCAAAGTGAGCGATGGAATGCCTCTCACTGCTTTGATCATCGTACCATTCGCGAGAGAACTCTTTACCCTGTAGTCATGGAATTTTCTGCACTCATCTCACAAGTGTATAGATGGGGGATTGTGTGTAGAATATGGCTTGCCTGTCATCATTCTGATGCGCCTCATCCAACATGCTCAATCAATCTTGTATTCTTCAATTAACTGTCTATTCTAATAATTCTCAATGGAATCAGTGATTTAGACAGACAAAATTATCATGCAGAATTTACCTAGAAAAATGCATGCAATATATGATGTGATGGAGTTTGTACTCTCAAAATAAATGAATGGCTTTTTACTCAAGAAAAACTTATTAACAGCTTTAGGGATGTTTACTTGGTGGAACGGTATTCACAAATGTGTTGAAATTTGAACATTAAAAGAGTTATTTACAAAAGGGTGTCGATGGTTGCCCCTATTGACTAGGGATATGACACATGAATGATCAGCCAAGGATTGGGATTAGATTTGATGGGCTTTTTTTTTTCTTTTGCCCTTTGGCGATACTTAAGACGCCATTTTGTTTGGGAGAGTTTGTCATGCCTCTCACTGATTTGTTATTTGTATTTTTGGCAGTCAGGTGATCCTGCAACAAACAAGAGGGAGTGCGTTAGTCATGAACTCTTTCAAGAGTCGAATAATTGGAAGTGATAAAACTTTACCCTTCACTGGTTTGCAGACGATTGTGTGAACCTGAAGTGAGAGGGGGACACGAAGTCCTACATCCCTTGCTTCGTTAGGTCAATTATTGGCTCCTGGATGACACGTCATTTTACACGAAATCAGGTGAATTCGATGTAGGTCATTTCTGTATACTAGCTTGGCCAGTATTGATTTGTCAAATCTAACCATTGAGTTTGGTTCTTGAGTTGTGATGTTCCCTATCAAATAGGGAAAATATGTCAAAAGCGAGTTCAGATAGTGGGAGTATTGGAAACGATACCAAATTACCCTTCTCCGAGTTTGTATGTGCTAGCTCCTAAAGATATTTGAATGTCAATGATGGCCTTTTTATCTTGGCATAGTTCAATGTTTCCTTCAGTTGGCCTTCCTCATTTGTGACCATGTATGCATGATTGCTGGTCGTTGATTCATCTTCAACGCCTTCCTTCTATGGAATTTCTCTTTCTGTCTTTAACTATAGCATCATTAGCAGCATTGAGCAAAGTCATGTACTTCAAGCTTCTATAGAATCTGAGATGGACAATCAAAACCTCCAATCCTCTGATGGTAATTACTTCTTTCGAGAGCATGCGTCTGAATAGAAAGTTAGGTTTCTAGGTCCTCATTTTGAATAGGGGCTAGAGACCGCTTCAACTGTCTGGATTTCTTCCCCGTTGACAGTAGCCAATTCAAAGAAAGAGAAAAGATCCCTTCCTTGTGCTTCTGGGTTTGTCGAAGCTAGAAGTCCTATTGATGAAACCATAGCATCCGGTTGCTCAGGCACATTGTGGGCGAAGGATATTGCTCTAGCTTGTGAAGGAGTTGGGCAGGAGCGAGGTGGAGTGCACACAGCTCTTAGGGACGGTTTGATTTTCAACCGTATGCCTGTACTTATTACGTCTTATCTTCCGTTTCCTGTAAATAGAAGAGAGAGAACATCATTTCCAAATTATATTCAAAGAATAAGACTTACCCTCTTTTGGTTTAAGATGATTCTTTCTATTTGCCTCTGTTTTCTTGGCAGGGTGTCTTTGAATTTGGCGAGTTCACCTGATGCGCTTGCTTCAAATGCCCCCTGTCACACTAAGTCAAAGGGGACAGGAATGATCTTCTGAGACATGAAGTGAGTGAGTCAGAAAGACAAACGTGATTAAATTTATCATCTTATTTTAACAAAAGCTTTTGGGTGATGAAATATTTTTTATTTTCAAAATACGTCTTTGGGGGAGAAAAAGCATGAGGAAGCCCAGCCCTCAGTATTCTCCTTGGATGATATTTTCTTTTCATGGTTGGATAACATCACTAGGCTGGTTTGGGATACCGCCTCATGCTCTCAGAATATTTTCAACTTTATTTAATAGGTGGATTTACATTTTGGAAGAGTGATTTCAAAAGTTAGTTCCTCAAGGGGAACTGATGTTGAAAATAAAAAGAAGCCAGACTTAAGAAAGATGTACAAGTTCCCATGTAGGGGAATACGAAAGGAAATTAAAAAGGGTTCTACTCGAGTGGGCCTGCACCCATTTCCCTTTACGGTCTTTCATTGATGGTGTCCATGAAAAGGTCTCCAAACATGGTGGTCATGTCATCTGGCTCTTCTTTCTCTGTTGCTAAGGATGGCACTTCATTGCCTGAATAATACCCGGCCTTCACCAACCCTTGATGAATGTCAGTGGTATGTGCTTCGACATTTCTGCTCTGACTATCTTCAAAACTGAATACCGCATTTACTTTGTCGGCATGATCAGGGAGCGGATTGCTCTGGATTGAGAAAGCTCTAGTGTCTAATAGGTTCTGGATTCGACTCTTGAGGGCGAAGCATTCATCAGTTGAATGCCCCATTTCTTCCATGTGAAAGTCGCATATTTTTGACAGGTCATAGTTGGAAAAACTTTCAGCGTTGGGTCATTTTGGAGGATTGCCAGTACCTGTGACGGAGATCCAGGAAAAGGAGTAAATTGTCTCTTGTTGTTGTAACGCTGGGATGGCTGACGGCTGGTGGTCTGTTGCTGTCTTGCGCCTGTTTGAATTGTTGGAGGATGATTGTAGGTTGCATTGACATCTACCAGGGGTTCTTTATCTTTCTTCATGCTGAACCTGCCCGTGGATGCAGGTTCAGTGAACCAACCATCCCTCAACCCTATCTCGATTTGCTCCCCTACTGGAATGAGTTGATTAAATGATTCGGCGATCGTGGTTACCATTCGATTGCAGTACTCGTAAGGGAGGGTTTTGATAAACATCTTTCTCAATTCGAAATCAGTTGGTTTAGGACTGATTTGGGCGGCTAGATTCCTCCATCTAATAGTATATTCTTTGAACGATTTGTGCTTTTTCTTTTCGGTACGCTCAAGATCCTCATGAGAAGGGGTAATGTCCATTATGAACTTATACTGCTTGAGGAATGCCTCACTCACTTCGCTCCATGTTTTGAGGAGATTCATGTTCTTTGTAATGTACCACCTTAGGGCAGGACTTATTAGACTTGATTGGAACAACTGGATCATTAATGGTGCATTATTAACGTATTGGGTCATTCGAACCAAGTACATTTGCAAATGAGCTCTAGGGCAAGTCGTGCCATCGTACTTCTCAAACTCAGGCATTTTGAATTTTTCCAGCATTTTGACATTGGAATAAATGGAGAGGTCCGTCAAAGTAGGATCTTGGAGGCCTTGCAGTTGTTTCAGCTTCTCCTCAAGCTTTTCGAGGCGTTTGTCATGCTCAGCTTTAGACAAACTGTTTGGCCTAGCTTTTTCGATCATGGTTGGGTGCGGATCATCCTCCAATTCGGGCATGTTATGGTCGGTATCTCCACCTTGATCACCCCTAGTAGATGATTATGGCAACAATACCTCGATTGAGGCCGGGGCGGGAGTGAGTTTGCCCTGGATGGAGTCTATCTGCTTTGAAAGTTGTTGAAGCACATTGAAGACTTGCTTCATTTCACTTTCCATGACCACAACACGGCTTGGTACATTTTCTTCGGCCATTCTTGCTCTTGCTTTTGAACGAGCCTGGATCGGCGAACATTGACATTCCGTGATTACCTGTCCTTGAATAAACAAGCGTGTGTGAATACAAGGCGTAGATAGAGAGTCAGTCCATCATGACGACCTAATCCTACTCATTTTGTTTATTTATGAAAAGTTTGTACATGTAAAAGATTTCCTAAGCATAGACTGAAAAAAGGCATGTGACATGTTTGCATGGACTAGAAAGATACTCAATTTGAAAGGTAAAGAAAGTATGAGTTGCAAGAAATTTTGAAAAAGATTTTTATCCCCCTTTTTTTTGTTGAGGCAAATGAAAATTCTTGTGGAAAAGAATTTTGTAACATGCTTGAGAATAAAAACATCAACTGAAAGTAGTTTTTTTGCAAAAAAAAAAAAAAATTAACTTTTAAAAAAACTTTATAACAATTACTTCCAAATTTAGATGACCGTGATATTAAATCCTACACTAATCATGGACTACTCAATATATACAAGAAGGTAAGTAAATTACAAAGTACACAAAATAAAAACTTACTTTACATGAGAAAATTGATGGCAATCACATAGACATGCGCATGATATGTGCGGCTCGATTTCTAATTGAGAAGGTTTGCTAAGATTAAAAGGATATCCGCTCGTCGCAGTCTCGCGTTAGCAGCATACCCTTCTAACCTTGGCTAAGAAATTCGGGGAAAAGAAAGGCAACATTTACATCGTAGTCTCGCGTTCGAGGTCGTATCTTTCTTAACACCATCCTAGAAATCCTATGGCGGCCCAGGTCCGGCGGCCGGGTTGTGTGTGCCATGTGTAGTGCTAAAACAGTAAAGCATGCATAGCGATTTATAATCACAAGACATTTTTTTTTTTTTAAAAAAAACTCTAAGCTATTAACCTGCACAAAAGAAAAAACCCAAAGTCAGCAAAGTATTTAAACAAAGACAAAATGGCCTAAGTCCTCAAAAATTCATCCCCAATGGAATCGCCAAGCTGCCGCGACTTTTTTTTTTTTTTTTTTTTTTCCGGTGCCCGCATTCGGGTACGAGCGCCTAAGGGAGGCTAATGGCTCGGCTAAAATTTAGTTATGCCCGGACTCTCCCAAGTCCACCAATTCACGACATTAATAGTCTAAATTTTTAACCTGTAAATCAATTTTTAAAATGGAGTCGCCACTAATCGATTTGGGGTGGGTTGATTAGAAACCCAAGTGAAGTATCGAGAGAAATACTCACTCTTGCGCAACCAGAGAAATTAGGATCGAGGACTTGATTACACTAGTTAATCACTAATGCCCTTTTGGTACCTAATCTTGTTTAAACCCTGAGGTTTTTATGGATGTTTGAGGGATTTTCTATGTAATTTGGGGAGAAAAAACATTTTTTAGGTCTTTTTCTCATTTTTGGACATAAAATGGATTTTTTTGGATTTTTGGATCTTTTTACGAAAATATAAATAATTTTTAGCTTTTTCTAGCATTTTTGGCTCTTTTAGGAAAATATGGGATATTTTTTATTTTTTTGATTTTTGAAAATAAATTATTTTTTTATTATTTTTAAAATATTATATTATATTATACTCTAAAAAACGAATCGGGTCGGATTCTGGGTTGGGTCCAACACAGGTCATCCATTCGGGCCGCGTAGCGGGCCGGGCTCGGATTTTTTGATTTTTTTGGAAAATAAAATATTTTTTGATTTTTATTATTTTTATTAAAATATCATTTTATATCATTATATATTATAAAACCGAACCGGGTCGAATCCGTAGATTGGGTCCGACTCGGTCCAATGAACCCAGTAGCCGGGCCGGGCTCGATGCGCAGCCCGCCCGGTTTCTTCTTCTTCCTTTTATAATTCTAAAAGCCCAAAGCAACCCGACAACCCGACCCGATTCGTTTAAAAAAAAAACCTACCCGATCCCCAACCCACACCGACCCGGTTCGCAGCCGCGACCCGGTTTGCGGAACCCTACCCGACCGCAACCCGCTTATGACCCGTGCCTGACCCGACGCGACGCCACTTCCTTTTTTCGCTTGGACGCGGCGCTGACGGAGGGGCTGGGACGGCGGATCGGCGTTGATGACGGTGGTGATGTAGGGGACAGCAGCGGCGTCGGAGGATGCGGTGTGGCGGCACGACAGCGGTGACGGGCGGAGATGCAGAGGGGAACGACAGACAAAGTGCGATCGAGGAGTGGATCTCGTGGTGGCTCGAGGTAGCGAAGACGGACGGTGAGCGGAAACGACGATGGCCAAACGGGGTTGATACCTCTCTGTGGAGAGGGTATGGCGCGCTAACGATCTTTGCTGGTTGGCAAGGTGTCGAACCAAAGGGCTTCACGGCGGCAGCACGGCGGGATGCAGGGCAGCGGCGGCGTCGGGGCACGGCTTGGCCCGGCTGTAGGGATTCTCTCACTAGGCTGTGCCGACGCAGCGGGAGTCCGGCACAGCTATCGCGAGTCTTCCTTCCCGATCTGACGTGCAGACGGCCTCTCCTCCTCTCGGAGTCCCAGATCTGATCTCCTTCTTTGCTTTCTCTCTCTTCGGCAACCCTTTTCGTGAATCTAGGGTTCCCTCGGACCTAGGCCAACCCCACTCGACCAGATCTATATCTCCGGCTGGCCGGCTCTCGGACCTCCTCCGATGTCTCTCGGGGGAAGTGATCGGAGCTAGCCGCCTGGGATCCTCTCTTGGCTCCCTCAGATTTGGACTTGTGGGCGTTCGGGCCTCCCTCGAAGTCTCTCGAGGGAAGCTTCCGACGCTCGCAAGCTTTTGATCTCTCCGTCCCCCCAGCAGAACTTCTCCCTCTCCGGCTGCGAACCTTCGGATCTGGGCTTGCTCGACCTCGGCTCCTCTTTTGAAGTCTCTTAGCAGGAAGCTCGAAGCCTTGCAGCCTTCGATCGTTCTCGGCGTGCCCTTTTACCGTCGTCAAGGGAGCCCTATTTATAGGCGAGGGGGCGGTCAGTCGACGGAGCTTCGACTGCCGGTCCTCGTGTGCTGAACGGCTTTCGCCGGTCGAACCGGCGTCCCATCCGCCACCTACCCGTCGCCAGCTCCCCCATGTGCGTCGCCATCCTCTCCTCCCTTCCGGCATCGCGCCCTCCACACGTGTGCTGCAGAGGCGGATGGTGGAGGAAGATGAAGACCCAGCTAGGTCGGGCTGAGGCAGAAATGGGCCTCACAGGCCCATGGGAGGGGTTTTTTTCCGTTTTTTCTGCTTTTCTCGTTTTTTTCTGTTTTTTTCATTTATTTATCATCTGAATAAAATAAAAACAAAAAATAAAACCTAATTAATTAAAATGAAATTTTGGGCGTCAACATCCCTGAAGTGTTCGGTTTGATGAAATCCTTGCTCAGAATGACTGAAATACCCATTTGTATTTTGTGGCGTTCCTTCCCATGTAATTGGACCAAAGTCTCCCCGATCAGCTTCTTAACAAGAATAGACGAGTGGATTTATGAGAAGATTGCAAGCTAATCTCGATCTTTCCAAAAATTTGACTTACAAATGATATGGATCATTGGGAGTTTGAATATAATGCGGTCATTTACATACTTGCTTCTTTTTTGTTATTCTGTGACTGAATTTATATAATAGTCTGCGACTGAATTTATATAATAGTCTGCGATAGTATTTTTGATGCTTTTCTCTAATCATTGGTAATCTCACTCATGATATATTTACACAATATGTTTGTGGTTGAGACCCTTAGTCAGCCAAGGGCGAAGGCCTATCTTGTTCACCCACGAGGGAGAAAGGGAGAGAGCTGCTAAAGCTAAAGTTTAAATGGGGAGCTTAGAGGCAGGAACATTGTCAGGAAGCGAGTATCAAGTGTTCCTGAGCTTCAGAGGACCCGACACTCGCGATGGATTTACCGACTTCCTCTACCATAGCTTGACTAATGCTAGCATCTGTGTCTTTCGAGATGATGAAGAGCTCCGTGTTGGTGAAAGAATCAATGGAGCACTCCAAAGAGCGATCGACAACTCTAGGATCTACATCCCTATCTTCTCTCGAACCTATGCTTCAAGCCACTGGTGTCTTCGTGAGCTTGCGCAAATTGTGGATAACACCTCTAAGTCGAATGGGAATAAAGAGATTTTACCTATTTTCTTTGACGTGAAACCTGACGATGTTAAGCTGAAAACCACATTGTATAGGGATGCTATTCTCAATTTGGAGTGCAAGAAGAAGTTGAGCACTGAACAAGTAGATTCCTGGAGAGAGGCGTTGGAGGAGGTTGATGCAATAAAGGGGTGGGAAGTCAAGAAATACAATGGGTGAGCCAGCTGCATTCTAAGATCCTTATTTTCCCTAGTTTCTTTTTCCTGGTTGCAAAGACTAAGTAAATAATTCATAGAACAAAGGAAAATATATGTGAGCAGGAGTAGAAAATTCAAAAGCATAAAAATCATGCTAGAGCTATTAAAATTGTTAGTGTTCTTGATTTCACTAGAAGCGCTATCATATACCTAATTTTAATGAAGAACAAAAAATAGAAAACAAAGTTCATTTTTTTCCTTTTGTTGATGATCTATATAAATTTTGTTTCATTGTTCACCTCTGTCATTTAGTAAGCAACTCTTAGTAAAATTTTAATGCTTCTAGAACTGCTACTCCAGACTTAATAACATTGGTATATCACCACAATTGAAGTGGGACTTCCACTAGTGATACTAAATGGTATGCTTGTGTAAAAATATTTGAAAACGCTGGACAAAAAGGCATTTTATATAATAGGCGACAAAGTGGAATAATTGAGTACCATGCACATTCCTGACTAATAATTTGCTCTTTCAATTAATACATCAGACATTTCTCCTCCTGAACATATAATGTACCACTTCTAAGGTTGTCCCATGAATATAACTGATCAAATGCTAATTCGCAATGCATGTATAGTTGTACATTTATCTTGCACAAACAAGATTAATATAATTCGAAGATTGCTAATCACATGTTGGGATCAAGTCAATTTTTGGGTGTCGTGACACAATGCCACACGTGCCACTTAGCAATGTGCATGAAAAGCACATTTGAAAGTAATGTAGATTCATATTTTTGATGGGTACATAGAATTAGCTAGGAAAATCAAAACTAAAATCCTTCAGGGTGGATTCCATCTACCTCATCAAGTGTTTGTGTTATGCATGCTTGGTGTTTATTGAAACTTTACAAGATCAAGTAAAGGTAAGGTTTGCACAACAAATCAAATGACAAATGTTAAGTTATCAAAAGCGATAACTAAGAAACCCTTACATTCAATATGAAATTTGAGAAGACACGTGTTGATTGTTGATGTCCCATTAGTTATCGAATTATTGTGCAGTTAAGTAGATGCAATTGAATAACATCAACTCCTAGGAAACAAACATAAAATGTGAGATTCTGTCGAAGTATGATGGAATTGTATCACAAGTGAAATTTAATTACTAATTTTTTTTTCCTCGCAATTTTCCCCTATTGAAATGGTTTTCATTCATGACAGCCAAGGCAAACTAATCAAGTTGGTTGTTGAGGAGGTTGTGAAGAAGTTGAAGATAAAGCAAAAGTTAGTGATTGAACATTTACTTGGAATCGATGATCGAGTGGCAGAAGTAACAAATATGTTAGACTTTGGAGGTAAGCAGCTCATTCAAATTCATGGCATGGGGGGTATTGGTAAAACAACTCTCGCCAAGGTCTTGTTCAATCAACTTTCTACCCACTTTGGAAAGTATTGCTGCTTTCTTGAAGATGTTCGAGAAAAGTCATCAAGAACTGATGGCTTGGTTGAATTGCAAAAGAAGTTATTATCTGGAATAGGAAGTGCTGTAGGAATAGAAAGCATCAATGCAACTGACTATGGAAAGAAGAGGATTGAAGAAACACTTTGCAATAAGAAGGTCTTCATTGTATTGGATGATATTGATAAAAGCGAACAAGTGGAGAAATTAGTTGGAACAGGTGCTTTGTGTTCAGGGTCTAGAATACTGATTACTACTAGAAACAAGGATGTTTTGCAAGACTCTCGACTGAAGGACAATATGTCACCTTATGAAATGAAGGTGATGAGTAGTGATCATGCGCTTCAGCTCCTCAGCAGACATGCGTTTAACAAGGACTCTCCTCCAGATGATCGCTATGATATTTCAAAGGAAATTGTATCTGCTACTGGAAGCCTTCCTTTGACTATTGCAGTAATTGGTTCACTTCTAAACTATGAAACACAAGACCTATGGAAAGAAACATTGGATGATTTACGCAAAGCACCTCCAAAGGGTGTTTTCGAAAAGTTGAGGATTAGCTATAATGCATTGACTCCTGGGCAGAAACAAATTTTTCTGGATATTGCATGCTTTTTCATTGGTAAGATAATGACAAACCCAATTTATATGTGGACAGATTGTGGTTTTTCCCCAATCCGTGGAATTGAGGTCCTCAAAAACAAGTCCTTGATAAAGATTGGAAACGACAATAAGTTTTTGATGCACGATCAACTTAGAGATCTTGGAAGGGAAATTGTTCGTCAAGAAAATCAAACAATTCCTGGAGGGTGTAGTAGGTTATGGATTCGAGATGAAGTCCTCACTACAATGAAGACAGAGGAGGTTGGACACTTCATGAGAGAACTAATAGATTCTCTTTTTGCTCCTTGGTTTTAATACTTTTCCTCGATAAAATGGAATGCTGAATGCTACTCCTTTCTTGTTCTCGTTTGCAGATGAAGAAAGTTCAAGCGATGGAAGTAACTCACACAAGCATATGTATCAAAAGTGAAGATATTGGAAGGTTTAAAGAACTAAGGTTCCTTATATTTAATGGAGGAACCTTTGTTGGCGATCTAATGGATTGTTTTCCCAACATAAAATGGATTTATTTGAGAGATTCTCTGTGGTCAAAGTGTGAGCAGACCAATATGTGCTTAAAGAATGTGGTTGTCCTTGAATTTTCATGCATTCCCAATATAGACGATCAGAAATTATTGCAGTCAATAAAGGTGCGTCATATGCTTATTTTCTTTCTTTGTCCTTAAAATGAACGTTTAAACTGCTCTTCCATTGGATAATGCATTCACATTTTACAGGGGGCAAGAAAATTGAAAGTTCTTAGTCTTGCTAATTGTCATGGCATAACCAGAACACCAGACTTATCCGAATGCTCAAAATTAGAGAGGCTGACTTTTTTGGCTTGCGACGGCTTAATGAAGATTGATGACTCTATTGGGAAGTTGAAGGATCTGAAATATTTAAAGTTTGATCTTTGCGATCGCCTTGAAGTTTTGCCTGAAAAAGTCGAGGACCTACGGAACTAGAGCACTTCTCTTTACAATACTGCTGTGCAATGAAGGAATTACTGGATTTCATATTTAAGTGGAAATCATTGCGGGAGTTGCAGCTTTCAATTGCACGTCCAGTGGAGTTATCGGGTGCCATCGGAAATTCTGAGAATCTGAAAGCGCTTCAGGTTGAAGGAAATTTGAAAAGTCAACTTCCTTCTGAAATTGGCTTGCTTCTGCGGCTTCAAATACTAGAGTTAAAAGGGTTTGATGAAATCCGAGAGTTGTCGGACCTCTCAAACTTGACTAATTTGGTTAGGTTGAAACTAGATGACGGCTCCAGAAAAATTGACAGACGAGATGGAACTTACACTGTTGATTTAAGGTGGATCAGGGGGTTATCCAAACTAAAAAAATTAAGCTTGTGTCTCCTCCATGTCCCTGCTCCCACTGAGTTGGCTTCCCTTACTCGGCTTGACAAACTCCATTTGTGTGGATTGAACTTGCAACCCCTCAAGCAACTTCCCTCTTCTCTATTAGAGCTAACCCTTGATAATTTCAATTCAACCACGTTTCTCTCCTCCCACTTAGAGAATTTGTCAAATTTAAGGCTCCGTCGCTCTCAAATGCAAGAGATAATACTCGATGGGCTTCAGCTTCCATATTTAATGGAGCTTCTAATTTTTGGCTGTGGACCCCTCGAGAGATTCATGCTATCCAGCATGACGAAGCTAGAAAAGGTCACTGTGGAAGATTGCCCAAAATTAGATGAGATCCACATCGCTGGGGTGCTGGAATCGTTGCACACATTGGATATATGTAATTGGAAGTCCTTTAGAAGGTTTGTGTACGTTGACAGACATTGGGAATCTTCCCATGAATCTTCACTAGTCCTTGCATCAAGAGTCTTCAATAAGTTGTGGGGACTCTGCATAGAGTTTTGTGATAAGATACTCGGTATTCAAGTTGTTGGTACATCAGAATTGTTGCAAGACTTGACAATTTGTGGTAATCATTTGCAAAGTCTTGGTGGTTTGTCAGAATTAAAGAATCTCAAGCGCTTGTGCATAGAGTCCAACCCTAAGCTACAAATTGTCGAGGGCCTCGACAAGTTGGAGTTTTTGAAGCTCTTATACCTTCATGACTGCCCATTGTTGGAAAGTCCGATTGATGTATCGACCACTGAATTGCCAAATGATTGCTACCTAAGTATTGCCGGTTGCTCGAAATTACTTGGGCTTAGGCAAGGATTCAAAGGCTTCGTCCAAAATTTCAAGCAATATAAGGTGAGTCAGCAAAACCATCCACAAACATAAATTCAACTATGAGGAGATTTATAATAATTGTGGAAAATAAAAAAAGAAACAATCATACAATAAGACTCGGTCTCACTTACTTTAAAAACCAGTAGACGCATGTGATGTTTTCTCTCTTTGCGTTTTTTTTGCTTTTCCTTTTTTTTGTATATGAGAAAGTTACATAGTTGCAATAAGAGGTTATTTTATCACAAATATTTGGAAAAACTTCATTTTATAGGAGATATGATATATATAATAGCTTATAGCCTATTATTTAAAATTTTCTCTCATTTTATAAGAAACAATTGGTTTTACTTAGCATTTTTTCTACGTAATATACTGCACTTTTTTTTTCTCCATTTCTTCCTTAATACAAATCATTATGACAATGACTTTAATGATTTGCAATATTTACAGTGTAGATAGAACATTAAAGAGATAAATACATTAGAAGTCCTAAAACTTACAAAAATTACAATCAAGTCATAAAATTTGTTAATTTAGTATATTCGAGTCTTTTTATTAACTTCGTTCAATTATTCAAATGAAAAATTTTGTTTATTCTTTTCACACTCCTACGTGGCGTAGAGCTTCGAGCCTTTTTTTTTTTTTGGTCAGTAGAGCTTCGAGCCTTCAAACACAATGTTTGTGTGCAAAAACTTCTGCCCTTTTAAGGTTTGCCCCAAATTTCCAAGCCCTGATTGAGTGTTCTTCTCAAGTTCTCCTCACTTCTTCATCAGTCTTTCTCGTCCATAGTGTACTTCTTGTTCATGGAGTCCGCTTCTCATTCATCGATCGTCCTCTTCTTCATCTGAGTGTCCTTTTTCTTCTTCGCCGAATCCCCAAATTTCATCTTCGTTCGAGCGCAACGACGTCGAGTCCTTGCGCAAGAGCTCGATGAGGCCAACGGCGATGTCGGGTCCTCTTCGTCCAAAGTCGGGCGGCGTGAATGAGGGTGTTATAAGTCACTACATCGAGCTTAATCTCCTTTCTTGTACTCTGCTTTCATTCCGAAGGAGGTATGGGAACTCATTTGAGTTGTTTTCTCTTGTGGATTGAATAGGTCCGAAGTTTGGGAATGATGTCAATGGGTATATGCCCAAACGCAGGATGTTGTTGCGATCTTACTAATCTTAGCAAAATAAGAGATAGGATCGTCCAAAACAAAACAGAAAAAGGACACAGATTGTTCGCATGATTTTTGTTTCGGTTGATTAAGGCGGGAGCAACTATATTTGATGCTCAATTTCGCGGTTCTCTGCTTCTGAAACATGCTAAAAAGATTGGGGGATTTGGCTTGAATATCATGCATAACGCCCATGGAAATTTCCTGAAAATTCAATTTCAAATTATTATGAATCCATCTTTTGGCCTGTGGAGTCAAAATAATGGTGTCATCTTTACTTGAAGTGTTATTTGTTCACTTAGAATCTCCAGAATATCCAAAGAATGTACGATTTCTTTAATATTGTATTTGGGATATTTTCAATTTAGAGCTTGAACTGGCCTACATAATTTGACAATTCAAAGTGCTATCTATTTTTCGAGTGCCAATTTTCAAGGACAATCTGGTCTGAGGTGCTGAAGCTTTTACTAGTACAGCACCATTCGTGTTACGGGTAAGAAAAGCATGTTTTCAGCATTACAATCATCAGCATTAGATGGCATCTTAGGGATGACGGTATTTGTTTTTCTTCTTTCATGTTGCCAGATTTGTTGCTTTGAGCCTTTCGGGCAATAAAACAAGAACCTGCATAAAATGCATTTGTTTGTCAGTCTTAAAATTGGTCTGGTCAGTTTGTTTGTCAAATCGAATTGGAGTAGGGCCAACATGTGGTAATTAGGTGTCCTTCCTCTAGTGAGGCCACAAAAATGGTGATATACAATGCTCTGGGTTTGTCAATGTCTCCAGTTTTTGCAGGAGGAAGAGATTGTACCGGTTGCATTACCACACCCATTGATGGTTCGGTTCCTATTACGGGCTTCACGTGCACAGAATGTACAACTGCAAATGTGTGTACCAGGAAAGACGGAGGAACTCCTGACTCCATTTGAGGTAAATTCCTGTCAGTAGACTAGCCATATGCCTGAAGTTTGAACACTTGGTTTGGTTGCATTCAGTGTTGACTGTACTGAAGTTTAAGTACCTGGTTTATTAGTATTCCTCCTGACAGCGAAGATGGTGGAATATACTCGGTTTATCAGTGGGGACTGCACTGAACTTTAAATACTTGGTTTATCAGAGGTCACCAGGGTTTCTGTTGCTTGAAGACCAGAGAGAACTTTTTTTATCACAGATATTTAGAAAAATTTCATATCGTAGGAGATATATATAAAGAATAGCTTAGAGCCTATTATTTAAATTGTTTTCTTGTTTTATAGTCACGCGAATGTTTTTACTTAGCATATTTTCTACGTAATATATTCCACTTTTTTGTGCATTTCTTAATACCGATCATTATGAAGATGAGTTCCACGATTTGCAATATTTACAGTGAAAATACAACATTAAAGGGATAAGTGCACCATAAGTTTTAGAATTGTTTGAGAAAATGCAATCGAATACTAAAACTTGTCAATTTGGTGCAACTGAGTCCTTTTCTTAACGCCGTTCAATTTGGCTAATGGAAATGCTGATGGTGCATTTTTTTTATTCATTTCACTCTCCTACGTGGTGTAGAACTTAAAAGAAAAGGTTTGTGTGCAAAAATGTCTATGTCTAAGGTTTGCACCAAATTTCCAAGCCCTAACTGGGTTTTCCTCTCCACTTTTCTTCACTTCTCCTAATTTATGGAGTTTTCTTCTCAAGTTCTCCTTACCTCTTCATTGGCCTTTCTCGTCCATGTCTCCATGGTGTACTTTTTGTACATGGAGTCTGCTTCTTGTTCATCGATCCTTCAATTCTTCGTCTGAGCATCCTTCTTCTTCGTCAAGTCCCCAAATTTCCTCTTTGTTCGAGCATGATGATGTTGAGTCCTTGTGCAAGAGCTCTATGAGGCTGACGGCGACGTCGGGTCCTCTTCATCCTAGCCTGATGGTGTCAACAAGTTAGAGCTTGAACTAGCGTACATAATTTGACTATCCAAAGTGCTATCTATTTTTGGAGTGCCAATTTTCAAGGACAATATGGTCTGAGGTGCTGAAGCTTTTACTGTTATAGTGCCATTGGTGCTATGGGTTAAAAAAGCAAGTTTTCAGCGTTACAATCATCAGCATTAGATGGAGACTTAGGGAAGACGGTATTTGTTTTCTTCTTTCATGTTGCCAAATTTGTTGCTTGGAGCCCTTCAGGCAATGAAACAAAAACCTGGATAAAATGCGTTTGTTTGTGAGTCTTAAAATTGGTCTCGTCAGTTCTTTGTCAAATCGAATATGAGTAGGGCCAACATGTGGTAATTAGGTGTCCTTCCTCTAGTGAGGCCACAAAAATGGTGATATACAATGCCCGGGGTTTGTTAATGTCTCCCATTTTTGCAGGAGAAAGAGAGTGTGCCGGCTGCATCAACAGACCCACTGATGGTTTCACGTGCAGAAAGCAGCGCACAAGCACAAATGCGCACACCAGGAAAGATGGAGCAACTCCTGGCTCCATTTGAGGTAAATTCCCGTTGGTAGACTAGCCATATGCCTGAAGTTTGAACACTTGGTTTGGTTGCATTCGGTCGGGACTGTACTGAAGTTTAACTACTCGGTTGCATTTGGCGCTTTTTTTTTTTTTTTTTTTTTTTTTTTTTTAAATTTCACTCTCCTACGTGGTGTAGAGCTTAAAAGAAAAGATTTGTGTGCAAAAATGTCTCAATTTAAGGTTTGCTCCAAATTTCCAAGACCTCACTGAGTTTTCTTCTCCAGTTTTCTTCACTTCTCCTAATTCGTGGAGTTTTCTTCTCAAGTGCTCCTCACCTCTTCATTGGTCTTTCTCGTCCATGCTTCCATGGTGTACTTCTTGTTCGTGGAGTCTGCTTCTTGTTCATCGAGCCTCCTATTCTTCGTTTTAGTGTCCTTCGTCGAGTCCCCAAATTTCCTCTTTGTTTGAGCGCGACGATGTCAAGTCCTTGCGCAAGCTCTATGAGGCTGATGGCGACGTCAGGTCCTCTTCATCCTAGCCCAATGGCTTGAACAAAGGTTTTAAAAACCACTATATGAGGCTTAATCCCCTTTTCTTGTATTTTGTTTTTGTCCGATGGAGGTATGTGAACTCATTTGAGGTGTTTTCTCTTGTGGATTAAATAGGTCTGAAGTTTGGGAGTTATGTCAATGAGTATATGCACAAACATGGGAAGTTCTTGCGATCTTAGTAGTCTCAGCAAAAGAAGAGATAGGATTGTCCAAAACAAAATAGAAAAAGGACACAGATTCTTCGCAAGATTTTGTGGGTTAATTAAGGCGGTAACAACTATATTTAATGCTCAATTTTGCGGTTCTCTGCTTTGGAAACATGCTTAAAAAAATTAGGATTTGGCTTGGTTATCTTGCATGCCGCCCCTCCGAAATTTTCTGAAAAGTCAATTTCAAATTATTATGAATCCATCTTTTGGACCGGGGAGTCAAAATAAAGGTGTCATCTTTACTTAAAGTGCTATTTATTCACTTAGAATCTCCAGAATATCCAATGAATATATGGTTTCTTTAATATTGTATTTGGGATATTTTCAATTTAGAGCTTAAACTAGCCTACATAATTTGACAATCCAAAGTGATATCTATTTTTGGAGTGCCGATTTTCAAGGACAATCTGGTCCGGGGTGTTGAAGCTTTTACTGGTACAGCACCGTTTGTGTTATGGGTAAAAAAAAACTTGTTTTCAATGTTGCAATCATCAGCATTAGATGGCGACTTAGGGAAGACGGTATTCGTTTTTCTTCTTTCATGTTGCCAAATTTGTTGCTTGGAGCCCTTCAGGCAATGAAACAAAAACCTGGATAGAATGCGTTTGTTTGTGAGTCTTAAAATTGGTCTTGTCAGTTCTTTGTCAAATCAAATATGAGTAGGGCCAACATGTGGTAATTAGGTGTCCTTCCTCTAGTGAGGCCACGAAAATGGTGATATATGATGCCCGGGGTTTGTTAATGTCTCCCATTTTTGCAGGAGAAAGAGAGTGTGCCAGCTGCATCAACAGACCCACTCATGGTTTCATGTGCAGAAAGCAGCGCACAAGCACAAATGTGCGCACCAGGAAAGATGGAGCAACTCCGGGCTCCATTTGAGGTAAATTCCTGTCGGTAGACTAGCCATATGCCTGAAGTTTGAACACTTGGTTTGGTTGCATTCGGTGGGGACTGTACTGAAGTTTAAATACTCGGTTGCATTTGGCGCTTTTTTTTTTTTTTTAATTTCACTCTCCTACGCGGTGTAGAGCTTAAAAGAAAATATTTGTGTGCAAAAATGTCTCCATTTAAGGTTTGCTCCAAATTTCCAAGACCTAACTGAGTTTTCTTCTCCAGTTTTCTTCACTTCTCCTAATTCGCCATGCCTCCATGGTGTACTTCTTGTTCGTGGAGTCTGCTTCTTGTTCATCGATCCTCCTATTCTTCATCTAAGTGTCCTTCTTCGTCAAGTCCCCAAACTTCCTCTTCATTTGAGCGCGACGATGTCGAGTCCTTGCGCAAGAGCTCTATGAGGCAGACGGTGACGTCAGGTCCTCTTCATCCTAGCCCAATGGCTTGAACAAAGGTTTTAAAAACCAGTATATGAGGCTTAATCCCCTTTTCTTGTATTTTGCTTTTGTCCAATGGAGGTATGTGAACTCGTTTGAGGTGTTTTCTCTTGTGGATTAAATAGGTCTGAAGTTTGGGAGTGATGTCAATGAGTATATGCACAAACACGGGAAGTTCTTGCAATCTTAGTGGTCTCAGCAAAAGAAGAGATAGGATTGTCCAAAACAAAATAGAAAAAGGACACAGATTCTTCGCATGATTTTGTGGGTTAATTAAGGCGGTAACAACTATATTTAATGCTCAATTTTGTTGTTCTCTGCTTTAGAAACATGCTTAAAAGAATTGGGGATTTGGCTTGATTATCATGCATACTGCCCCTCCGAAATTTTCTGAAAAGTCAATTTCAAATTATTATGAATCCATCTTTTGGACTGGGGAGTCAAAATAAAGGTGTCATCTTTACTTAAAGTGCTATTTATTCACTTAGAATCTCCTGAATATCCAATGAATATATGGTTTCTTTAATATTGTATTTGGGATATTTTCAATTTAGAGCTTGAACTGGCCTACCTAATTTGACAATCCAAAGTGATATCAATTTTTGGAGCGCCGATTTTCAAGGACAATCTGGTCCGAGGTGCTGAAGCTTTTACTGGTACAGCATCGTTCGTGCTATGGGTGAAAAAAAAGAAGCATGTTTTCAATGTTACAATCATCAGCATTAGATGGCGACTTAGGGAAGACGGTATTCTTTTTTCTTTTCATGTTGCCAAATTTGTTGCTTGGAGCCCTTTGGGCAATGAAACAAAAACCTGGATAAAATGCGTTTGTTTGTGAATCTTAAAATTGGTGTAGTCATTTCTTTGTCAAATTGAATTTGAGTAGGGCCAACATGTGGTAATTAGGCGTCCTTCCTCTGGTGAGGCAATGAAAATGGCGAAATACAATGCCCTGGGTTTGTTAATGTCCCCTGTTTTGCAGGAGGAAGAGAGTGTGCCGGCTGCATTAACAGACCTGTCGATGTTTTGGCACCCATCGTTGGTTTCGCATGCAGAGAGCAGCGCACAAGAACAAATGTGCAAACCAGGAAAGATGGAGGAACTCCTGGCTCCATTTGAGGTAAATTCCCGTCGGTAGGCTAGCCATATGCCTGAAGTTTGAACACTTGGTTTGGTTGCATTTGGTGCAGACTGTACTGAAGTTCAAATACTTGGTTTATTAGTATTAGACAGCAAAGATGGTGGAATATTCTTGGTTTATCAGTGGGGACGGTACTGAAGTTTATACACTTGGTTTATCAGAGATCATGGGGGTTTCTATTGCTTGAAGATCAGGGAGAAGAAGAAGAAGATCATGGTGCAGGTGCGCGAGCAGCAGGCCTTGCAACAGGCCCAGTGGCAACAGCAGCAGCAGCTGCTGCTGATCCTGCAGAGCTCGTCGGGGAACTTGAGCTTCAGCAGCAACACATTGCTGTTGAGGGAGGACGAGGAGATGTCGAGGGCTGCTTCGTCCACTTTCAGGGCCAAGGAAGAGGAGATCAAGAGGAAGAAGATGGAGATCTGCGACTGCATTCTCTCCCACCTGGGTCGGATCAAGGAAGAGACCAAACGCTTGGCCACTATTCACAAGGTACGCAACATAAAATCCCCACATGAACTTGGTTTACTTTGGGGGCTTTTTCTTTTCTATGTTCTGGTAATAGCAAATAAGAGGTGAGGGCTTTTTGTAGTTATATTCATGGAGAGTTTTTTGAAATTTTGTTTTAGGAATGAACAGCAAAACGGCAGCGAAGATGACGGTGGCGAGTATAAAGCTGCTGAGGAACAAGAGACAGGCAATGGTGAAGCAGATGAGGCACGACATCGTGTCTGGTCAGGACGCCACTACTCGTGTTGGCATTTAATTGTCTCGCTTCTCAGGCGCCTCTTCTACAATCCAGATAAGCATGTGCCATTACATCTGGTGATATATTAGACTATACAAGAGGCCAAAGCTGTTAAGCTCACTAGATTTTTCTTAACAGAATGAAATGGTATCAGAAGTTCTTTAATAAGAATGGTAAGAACGACGAAAGCTGTCATATTGCCAAAGAGCCAACAGCTTTCCATCAGAATATCTAGTTTTCAGTGGTAAAGCAAGCACGAAGCTGGAATAAGCGTACTGAAGATGAGGGAAGCAGGACTTGTAGTACTTCAACCTGACACAAATGCACACACTCACACCTAAATAAACTATGGAAGGCTTAGAAACTTCCCATCAACTCTCGCGTTAGACACAACCAACACAATGACACAACACCTTAATAGAACAAATGACCATTGATATTGTCATTTTTTTTTCTTTACTCATGCAATTGCTCCTTTTAATGTCTATACTTGGCCCTTTGAGCCTTGTTTTAGTAGAAGTTAGCTCACGTTAACCTCCTCGTGCCAATCAGCCTTGATTGGCTGGATTCACACAATGCTTGGTTCATTTCAAGGATGTCGATTATCATGTCCTTAGCTCAATCTGGTGTGTTCAGATCAATCCACAACTTATTACAACCATAAAACCAATTCCTACTTGTTTTTGCGATGAGAATTGGTGATCAAAAACACAGAAGTAATTAAGCTCCGAGTCAACCTCATTAGGAGTTACACCACTTGATTTAGACATAAGTGCCCTCAATCTTCTGGCTAACATTCTTCGATTTGGCAACTGAAGGCTCTACTAAATGCAACAGAAGCAACGGATGAATGCAACAGAAGAAACATCTGTTGACTATCGCGGTTCTAGCAGGATTCTGCTAGGAACTTTTTCACTTTAACATAGACAATGCAAAGCAAAAAGAAAAGCATCTGTATAAAAAGAAGTGGACTTTGTTGTTGCAAGAAGAATAATGAATTCACAGACATTACCATGTATAGCCTGATCACAAGAGCATCGAAGAAATTGGTGACATTTAAGCGCAAGGTGTTGGCCACGTTACAACCCAAGTCATGCGAACGTGAGGTTTAACTCCCGTTTTGGACTATTATAATGCTATGAAGAGAATATACATCCCGGAACCTTCACATCCCGCAAACAATTTGAATTATGTTTCTTATTCTGTTTACATTCTTGGACTTCTATTCCTTAGTGGGCCGCCATTATGCACGCGTGAAAGAGAGAATCTATTAGAAGAGCTCGCCAAATGCTACATCAGTGACTACCAAAAGACGAGAACACAGGAGGAACACAGACATGCAAGCCTCGCCAAGGAGCTGCAGAGCGAGATATGTAACTGCCCATGAAAGACAGGTTTTCTTTTTTGTGTCCTTAGTGTAGTCTCATGATATATTAAGCAAATCAGAACTGGAGCTAAAAAAAAAAAGTGGATAACACGATGATGATGATTGCAATTAGAGATCATGACACCAATAGAAGGATACTCACAGCACCGGATGCTCACCAGGAATGACCGAAGAACAGCAGCCGCTTACCAGTAGAATGAACGAAGAAGGAAAGGAGATAGCTGCAGGTCGGGAAAACTTGTCACATCTGCTTACACTAAGTCTCAAACATTGACTTCACTCCCAAACTTCAGACGTAAAATACCTTATTAACTGGTGGATGATGTACTTCTGTATCCTCCCCTATTTTTTACATTCGATTAAAAGCCACTTCAAATAGGAGTTAAAGTAGTCGATCTTCTAGGAATTCATTCTTTTAGTCATGAAGGATTCATGTCGGGTAGAGTATAGTGTCTATTTCTGCCACTCATTTAACTTTTGATGCCTAGGTTGAGTCTTAGCTTTATCTTCTACTATAATTTAGTCGATTGTGCACATAAAAAATTCTTAATTTAGCTAGATTGAGAACAAAACCAGTTTTCATAAAAGTTGTGAAAAAAAAAAAAACAAGAAAGTGTATTTATGTGTACGCGAATTCACATAGATGAAATTTCATTAACCTACTTCCATAAGTGCACTAGATAGAAAGGGGTGAAGGAGGAGGGGGCTATATCTACTTGATTTATTACTACTAACCTGCTCATTTTCTGGTAATAAGATATTGTTTCTCTTTCCAAGAAACTTATTTTGAGCAGATAAGGCACCATACCCATATCATACCTTACTAGTCTCATGGACCAAGTAGGGTACGAGCCAAAGATTTGGTGAATGGCTTAGTATAAAATTGTTTGCATTTGGTGGTGCAAGAAATAAACTTATGTGATATATTGAATCTGCACATATAATCCCATTCATTTAATCGCAATAAACCTCACCAGATTCATGTATATTTTCACATGATTATGTTTTCTATTATATGTAGATCATTTCTCATATTTCAATCTCAATGAATGCAGTTAATCTATATATTTGACTTTCATCTGTATCCTTTTGAGTAATTCAATCTTAATGAATGCAATTAACATCTTCTATCTATTTTTTGTAAATAATACCATTGACAAATAGATTAAACATAGTAAAAATAAGTTGATTTATTACTGGTGGATTTGACTACATAGTTTGATTATCTTATTTTTATTCTGAAATTTTCTCGAAAGATTGATAGTGATTATATTTTTCAGGAATCAAGCTCTCATAGGACTTGTACACGTTTGAGAGGCTTGGTGAAGTTTTGAAGACCACTAGCGTTATTCTTGTTGGCATGCGAGGAATGAAGTAGCATATTATATGGTGGGTCAATGCACTAAATGGGGAGAAGTACATTATCAATGCCATAAGTTGTGTACGGCGCTCACTTTGGTGCCAAAAGTTTCTGTCGGATCACTTAAGTGCCAAAAAATTTTAAAAACGCTCACTTTGGTGCGAACGCCGATATGATCGACCGGAAATCCGACGTGACCTTTTTTATTTTATTAATTTCTTATACTAATGTGGCTCGCCGGAGAGTCCAGTTAGTGTGTAAACCACCAAATGACGTCGTTTGGTGTCTTAAACCCCAAGTCGAAACCCTAAATCCCCAAATAGAGAGAGAGAGAGAGAGAGAGAGAGAGAAGCCACAGCAGTGTTGTCTTCTTCCCCGAAGAACAACACCAGTAGAGAGAGAGAGAGAAGCCATGGTGGCGTCGTCTTCTTCCCCAAAGAAAAACACCAGTAAAGAGAGAGAAGCCATGACAGCGTCGTCTTCTTCCCCAAAGAACAACACTAGCAGAGAGAGAGAAGCCATGGCGGCGTCGTCTTCTTCCTTGAAGAACAACACTAGCACCGGCCACTCTCTAAGCATAGCCCAATCCACCATCTCCATCTGTGCCCTCCTTGTTTCCATCGCACTCCTCGTCTTCTCTCTCTCTCTCTCTCTCTCTGCACCTTCAACCCCCCTTCTTTGTCCTCCTTCCCACCCTCACCTCCTATTTTCCCATCACTTCTTGGCCGAGTGATGGTGGCCGAGCACAATGGCCGAGCAACGATGGCCGAGCACAGTGGCCAAGCGACGGTGGCCAAGCAGCGGTGGCCGAGCAAGCTAGGTTGGCGAGGATGAACAAAAAAAACCCTAATTTCAATCACAAATGAGCTATACGACGTCGTTTTTCCTAAGCCATCCATATAAGACGGCAAAACGACGTCATTTTCTTAAGTAAGATAGAAAACGATGTCGTTTAAAGGGTTTATCGATTTTTTTTTTTAAATATAAAGCCACATAATCATTTTGGCCGGAATTTCTCGCCGGTGGCACCAAAGTGATTATTTTTCCTCCGATTTGACACTTAAGTAATCCAACAGAAACTTTTGGCACCAAAGTAAGCGCCGTACATAACTTATGATACTGATAGTGTACTTCTCCCGCACTAAATGTGTCTAAGATAAGGTACTTCATTTAAAAAAAAAAAAAAAAGAAGCTATTAAGGCGCAATCAAGCTATATAAATTCATTTGAAGCAATTTGTTGATCCGAAGTTTAAGTTGAAATTGATGGTTTGATATTGTACTATTGGTACGCTAAAACCCTATTTCTCAATCCCATGCTCAAGCTCAACTCTATATAGCATATGCATTCGAGATTAAATTCGAATCAACTCAATTATTGATAACTTAGAAACTAAATCACATTTTGAAGCTTGAACTCCATCTCTAGTTCTCATTAAAAAAAAAAATCAAAAAGGTAAAATCATGCTTTCATTTTCCTAAACTCCTTTTAAATTATTAACACAATGTGCAAGTCAAATGAGTGTAGTATTACAAAATTTGACACCTACAACATGTCATTGAAATTAGTAAAATAACCGCAAGCAAATATTAAATTATAAAGGCTGACCAATAAATGTATAAGAAAAACTCTTTCAGCTCTATTGCGTTTGCATAGCGCACCCCTATTTACTTTTGTCTTTATTTTTGGCTCTTACGCTATAGATGATTCCCAAGATGTTTGATCTGCTAGTCATCGGAAATGGAACAAGAGAATCGCCTCATGTCCTCAACATCCTTCGGCACAATGCATCACATATCCACCCAAAAAACATCAACGGATGAATAATGCGAAATCCTCGTCTCCATTGGGTATTTGATTCCAAAATCTTCTCAAAGCTAATCTATTAACTTATCAAAGTCATAAGATTCAAAAAACAACAAATTCAAAATCAAAAGAAGTTGACATGCTCAGGAGTTACGACGCTCAACGTGCTTAGCCGTCACACAACAGCTATCAAACTCCTGAATCATCCATTTGATCACGTCACACAAATCACAACAAAAAGGTGAATACTTCTCATGAATGGACTTTCGCCTTTTCTACACAATCCAAAAAATTTGTCTAGATGTACTGAAGGACAATAGTCAATTTTTCACCAGCATCCATAAGTTATTAGACTCTCTAGATTGTTCTTTGTACAGTTCCAATGCAAGAAAGGAATAATTAAACAAGGTAGGTCCAGAGAGGGAGAGAGAGACACCCTATGTCCGAGAGAGAATGACTGCAACAATGTTGATGTGTTTTCCTTCTTCGCATTCTAAAGCAATTTTGGCTGTAGCTCGGACATAAGGTTCAACTGCACATGAAAGAGGTCCTGTCATTGCTATAAAATCTTTTCTAGACTCATCACATCTTGAAGATGCGGGAACTATACTATTTCTTTGATGAGCTTTCTCCAACAACGGGCACAAGAAGCTATTTTGTTCTTTTCTTGCTGGACCTAAGACATTTATAACAAAAACAAATAGTTCGAATGTGGGCTCTACAATGACCACTATACCTTTGGAGATAAAACTAACCTCATTCCTTAGAGTGTGGCTCATGACTCGATGATGGAGAGCGTAAATTGATGTTTAGAGATCTCTATTGTGTGTTATGATCGTCATCATCCTACAAAGCAAATAAGTGCAGAAAAGAGGATCAAGCATAATGGGTGCAAAACCAGCACAAGAAATCATGTTAGTGGCCACTACTTGAACATCACACAATTAACCTTCAATAATTTGGATTGGAGAAGGATTTAGAGGAAGCTTGGATCACATAAAGTAATAAAATAAATGAACAGAGGAGCTCATAACTAATTTGTAAAGCATATCAAAACGTAGAGAAGCTTATTTGTTAAAATAGAATGAGCAAGACCTGATCGGCCACATTTCCTGTCACTTGAAAAAAATGCAGACGTGAACAGAGGAGCTCCATTTACTTCATTGCAAAAAACAGAGTTGTGAGTGGCCAAAGCATCTTATAAACACCACAACCAATATTGAATGGCTGTAAACCAAGAGGCAGAGTTCACAAATCACAATCATTGCTGCAACCCAGTAAACTTGAGAAGTTCGGTTATGAAAACAGAAGCCTAACCTTAAGAGCAAAAAGAAGAAGAAAGCAATGGGGGCCAAAAATAGAGTAGTGTAAGGTTATCAGCATATGGTATTAGGCAATCTAAAAAACCCATATGTCAACAAAGACCATTTCCAAGCATTTGACTGTGTCCCTCATCCACTCTCAAGTGCCAAAACAGGCAACATTTCAACTTCTCTTCAATATAACAGATGCTATAACACTCCCAGATCTATACAAAGAAGGACAAGAGAGCTCAACAGTGACTATCTGGAAACATGGAAAGAAAGAGCAACACTCTACAGTGACTAATAAGGGCAATCACTTGTATACTTCAAAATGAACAAAAAGGACAAGGCATAATGCAAGAGAAGTAAACCCAAAACATGATTTAGTCACAGCAAAAAGAAAAAAGCATAGTAACAAAATGCTAAATTTGTATTCCACTTCCAAGCTCCATCGAAGCAATCCTGATTCCATACTCATGTTTCATGTCTATCCACCTATATTCCCTTTAAAACCACCTTACTGTGCAATATCCAGGTCACTCAGTATTTAGTAAATAAAACACCTTTCACTATTTTAACGTTCAATGAAATTAGTCACACCGCACGGCTCATGACATACTTACCTTGTCCAGATCTTGTGAGACCACTTCAAGTCCACCGCATGCAGACAATTATATATGATAGTAGCAGCTTTTTGAGCCTATAACTCTTGTACATCTCTATTTGTCTTCTGTAATTTCTCTTTTGTTGCTTTCAGTATCTCCTTCACCTTATGAATCTCTTCATCTTTCTCATTCTCCGACCTTATGTTCTTGGTTGGAAGACAACTAGATTCCTTCAACTTGTGAATCTCTTCATTATTTGCTTTCTTTGACCCTAAGTTCTTGATTGGAAGACAACTAGATTTGGAGGCCCTAAATCATTCAGGCATGGGTTACGCTCTAACATCAAACCATCCAGGTTTCTCTTTTCTCAAGACTAGAAAAACACTATTTTGAGGGGGTGTTGTTCTTTCCAAGTTCCAAATATACCTCCATGAGATCATTCATATGCCCATGCAGTTTAGTAACATAAAAAACTTATAAACTAATAATGTTACTATTTACTGGCGAGCATTTTTAAGCTGAAGTCATAAGTACGTATGATTGCCTTTAATTCTTGACTCTGCTTCCTATCGTGTGCCAGAACTTGGTTTAGTCAGCTTAACTGAATGAACCATATCAAGAAGACATTCAATATTTCACACTCTTCTGTGAAACAGGAAAAGATGTCTAGAGACATCAAATTGAGAAAGTAATCACATTCTTCCTAACTATAGTTGTTCCTTGCTGATTTGTTATGTGACTTCATCCACCGAAACCATATGAAAACACACAATAGGAAGTTAGACTTTAGGTTTTAATTTTAGACTATTTATTCCAGCTTGCCCTCTTTTCTTTGATCCATTCATGTTTTGCACAGATAGCTGTATAAATTCCTGATACATTGTAAAAACAATATTGTCATTGCCAAGACTGTATAACATTTGTTGACACTAGATGAACTATATTGAATAACTTTTCAACAATTGTTGGGATGTGTGTGATGGCACAACTAGTACTTGGGTACTCCAGGGCTACAGTCCTTTTTTGTTTTTCAATCTCTCTCGTTAAACCAAGCTGCAGTTAGGTTAGCAAATTAATAGAAAATTGTACAGTTTTCATCATCTAAAATTTACTTTACAGCTCTAGCTGGTGGACAGCTCTTTTGTTAATGATGGTGGACTATGTGTGCTAGATAAACCTAAACCAAGTTATGGATTATTGTGCTGTCACTAGCAGACCCAAATCAGAGAGCTATGGGAATAACAAGTTATCAATGCAGGTGCTGAGAACATAGACAATCTTAAGGAGGCAATTCTAGAACACATTCTATGTTTTCTTCCTATGACAACTGCTATTTCAAAACACATGTATTGTTGGAAAAGTCACAAATATCTCTAGACATCTTTATCTTAGGTCCAAAAATATATCACTTCAGCAGAATCTTTTCTAAAGTGAGATTATTGACTTACACAAAGGAAATATCACTTATCAGGGATCACAAAAATTTAACTAAAGATGAGAGTACTGTTCGTAAAATTCTAAATGCAAATGCACGTATCGAACAAGTAATATAATGATGAGAAAAAGTATCATCCCACGGAGATCGATGATTAATAAAATAATTAAATACTAAAATAGATTAATTCTAAAATTTATCTAACAAATCAAAATATAATTTAGAATAAATTAAAAACAAAACTTGAAGAATAAATGCAGTAAAATCAATCAGCTAAATATGTTAGAGCATCCGATTTCACCATAACCACTAGATATGAATTTCAGATTGTTGTGAATACAAGAACGATATCAAACATGTGATAGCGGAATTTCCTAATCTATTTACTATCCTATCTCTAGGTATTGCAAACCTACTCAGCTTATTAATCCACTATATCTCTATGTGAATTAAAATAAACATGAGTGCATTAAAAACTATGAGTATTCCCGGTTTACAATGAGTCTTTTGGATCACCTTATCACCGAAAGCTACACAAATAACGCGGTATATTTCTATCCACGTTTAATTCATGGTTATATATTATAATGAGCAATTGCATATTATCATCTCTCAGTCTCAAACATGCACATCAGATCATTCAAGTGGTGGCCAGTCACTCAAAAGCAGTAAACGCAATAATATATAACTCACATGAATGAAATTAATTGTAAAACATAAAAATCATGAAATTCATATCATCATGGTTAGGCTACATCGTAGCCTAACAAAAGAAAATTAGAACATAGTAGAATAAGAAATAAAAATAAAAATATAGATCAAACCCAGCATCTTGAATCAAAGGACAAGAATTCTGTCACCACTTTTGTCTTCTCTTCAAAATACTTAAAAAAACTCGAAGAATGAAAAACGATCTCACTATGGAAAACGATCTAACCCCTCCTCTCTAAAAAACCCTAGCTGCTCTCTCTGTCTCTATTTATAGGATATATCCAAGATATCTATCTTCCAACGCTTGCAGATAACATTAGGGAACAAAATCAAGAATTTCCTGATTTGATATCTATCTTCCATTGCTGCTTTTATTTGAATTCCTGATAGTTGACATTCTTTTCCTTATCCTCTCCATATCTCATTATTCTGCATAAACAAGGAAAATTCAAATAATCAGAAGGAAATCCAAATATTGTCTCATAGATAATGCATTAATTGTTGCCTAAAATAGGTAAAATAACTCTATTTTTATAGAGTTATCAAGTACCTTTTATGCTATTATTCTAGTCGAACTTTTGTTCTCTAAGGTGTGTCGTATCTTTTGTTTTGCTCTGTTAGCCTTATCTGCGTCAGTCAGCTTGTGCAATAAAAAAGATGAAAAATAGAAAGGTTATCACAAAGTAGTCATCAACAGGTAATGAAAGTCCATTTAATGTTGACAGGTCAATTAAAACAATTCTAGAACAAGATTCGTGCCTTCCTTGTTCCTTTCCTTTGAACTCCAAGAAGTGACGAGATTTGTGCATTGATCTTTTCTCACTCTCTCTAATAGATTCTTCAAATCATATGAGAATGATTGAGAGCTACCATAGTGAGCAGCTTTTACATCACTTTTACAATATCTACATTTAGGATTGTGGAATCCATTTTTCTATAACCGGTACGTAGATAATCATGCTTAGATAGCAAGGAAATATTAATAATGATTGTAAAATGGAATTCCATGCCAGAACAAGCTAACTACCTCTACAATCCTAATCATAGAGTTTCTCATATCCTTGGTAATTTGCTTTCAAGTTGTAAACAATGATGTTAACTCGCAAGCAATGGATCCGAGAAACTTCCCAAACCTCCAATAGGTTGCATTTTGTTCCCTAGCCTGACAATGATGCATTTCCTAGGAGAAAGACTGAAGAATTTTAGGAGAAATTACTCTGAGTTTTTTATTCTCCAAAGAATTAATATTTACATGAGACATCTAACATTTTATAGTAGCTACAGCACCCTAAAAAGGTAGTAAACAAATTCCTAAAAACTAACAAATAAAATCTGGAAAAATAAAATCTGGAAAATCTAGAAGATCTGGAAGATCTGGAAAATCTAAATCTAAAAGATCTAAAAAGTCTGGAAAATCTGGAAACAAAATAACCAGAAAATTCGATTATGATTTTCAACACTCCCCCTCAAGCTGGGTTATGAATGTCTATCATACCCAGCTTGCACCTTAGAGTCTCGAAACTATTTCTGGATAAAACCTTGGTTAGTATGTCCGCTGTTTGATAATTGGTTGGAACATACGAGAGTTTCAAGATTCCTTCCTCGAGTTTTTCTTTGATGAAATGTCAATCGATCTTCACATGCTTTGTTCTATCATGATGAACCGGGTTCTTGGCAATCTCAATAGCAACTTTGTTGTCACATAATAATGACATAGGATTGGTATTAGTGAATCCTAGTTCATTTAATATTCTTCTCAGCCATATGCCTTCACATATTCTTTGACACTTTGCTTTAAACTCCACTTCAGCATTGCTCCTAGCAACAACATGTTGCTTCTTACTTCTCCAAGTAACCATGTTGCCCCACATGAATGTACAATACCCTGTTGTCGACCTTCGGTCCATGAGAGATCCAGCCCAATCAACATCAATGAATATCTCTACATTTCTCTCCTCTGTTTTCTTAAAGTAGAGCCCTCTTCCAGGATTTTTCTTTAAGTATTGTAAGATTCGAAAAACTGCCTGCATGTGTTTCTCTGTTGGTCGATTCATGTATCTACTAACCATACTTACTGCGAAACCAATGTCTGGCCGAGTATGCGAGAGATAGATCAGTTTGCCAACTAATCTTTGATACCTCCCTTTGTCTGTTAATGGTCCTTCTTCTTCCATCTCGGTTTTATTTGTAGAATCCATGGGTGTGTCAGCTGGTTTACACCCAAGCATACCAGTTTCCTTCAAAAGATCAAGAGTAAATTTGCGTTGGGAAATTGCAATTCCTTTCCGTGACCAAGCTACCTCTATACTTAGGAAGTATTTGAGTTGACCTAGGTCTTTAACCTCGAATTCTTCTGCTAGGATATTCTTCGGTTTTTCAATCTCCTCCAGTTGTCACCGGTTAGGATTATATCATCGACGTATACAATCATTACTGCTCTTTTACCTTCAGCTAACTTCTTGACAAACATTGTATGATCTGTTTGACATTGAATGAAATTAAGCTTCTTAATGACCCTTGTTAACCTCTCGAACCAAGCACGAGGTGATTGCTTTAGGCCGTATGGGGATTTCTTGAGTTTGCATACCTTGTTGAAGCTCTCTTTAGTGCCAATTCCCGGTGGAACCTCCATAAAGACTTCTTTCTCCAATTCCCTATTCAAGAAGGCATTCTTTATGTCTAATTGATGTAGGGGCCAGTCCAAATTAGCTGCAAGAGAGAGCAATACCCGAATGGAATTTAGTTTGGCCACCGGAGCGAAGGTTTCTTCGTAGTCTATACCATATGATTGCGTGAATCCCTTAGCAACCAGCCTTGCCTTGAAACGATTAACACTACCATCAGCATTGTGCTTAACTGTAAAGACCCACTTACATCCCACCAATTTCTTCCCAGCTGGCAATTATGTATATTCCCAAGTATTATTCTTCTCAAGTGCATGAATTTCCTCAACAACAGCTTTTTTCCACTCGGATTGAGCAAGTGCCTCCTGGATATTCTTGGGAATTTGAATGTTGCTCAACGTTGAAACAAATGCCTTATATTTAGGAGACAACTTTTCATAAGACACAAAATTGTTAATGGGATGTTGAGTGCACTGTCTCTTCCCTTTCTTAAGAGCAATGGGCTGATCAAGATCATCAAGTACAGCAAAATTTTCTGAGCTTATAGGAGTATTACCTTCATCCATTATGGGTCTTGAACTCAAGTCTGTCTCTTGGGCCGGCTTTGATGAAGTACGGTCCTCCAACTCCTTTTGAGTTTTCCACCTAAAGTAGACAATTACCTCTTTATTTTTGTCTTGTGTAGCATCTTGAATGAGTAGACTCGGAAGACAAGTAGAGTTGGTATTTGTTTGTTGTGACCCGAGTGAATGAAAAGTGTCCCAAAAATAATATTCCTCACAACTCTCCCATTGAATGGTATTTTTGGAGTGGAAGGGCTGGTGCTCAAAGAATGTAACATCCGTGGTGGTATAAAAACGCTTTGTTTGTGGGCAATAACACTTATATCCACTTTGATTTGGAGTGTATCCTAGAAACACACATTTGAGAGACTTAGGATCTAGCTTGCTACGATGTTGCTGATTTATATGAACAAAAGCTGTGCAACCAAATACTTTGAGTGGGATATATGAGACAAAACGAATATGTGGGTAAATACAAAGTAGACTCTAAAATGGTGTTTGAAAATCTAGGACACAGGAAGGCATACGATTGATGAGATAAGTGGCTGTCAACACTGCTTCTCCCCAAAATTGTTTAGGAACATGGGTGGTTAACATAAGAGAACGAGTGACTTCCAAAAGATGCCTATTTTTCCTCTCCGCTACTCCATTCTGTTGTGGAGTCTCTACACAAGAGCTAATATGTATGATACCATGGCTATTTAGATATGACCCGAGTTGTGAGTGAAAGTATTCTCTCTCATTATCCGTTTTGAAAAATTGGATATTTGTGCTGAATTGGGTTTGGATCATTAGGTTGAAGGTTTGAAAGATTTGGCCAATATCTGATTTTTCTTTCATTAGGAATAGCCAAGTGAGTCTTGTATGATCATCAATAAAAGTAACAAGTCACCTAAAACCAGATATGTTATTGACACGAGAAGGTCCCCAAATATCGCTATGAATCATGTGAAATGGATGAGAAGACTTATAAGGTTGCAAAGGATATAAACTACGAGTATGTTTGGATAATTGACACACCTCACATTGAAGTTTTATTGAATCTTTATTGAACAAAGAAGGTAGCAACCTTTTTAAGTACGAGAAATTTGGATGACCTAACATATAGTGCCACAATCTTACATCACTCTCTTCTTTAGCACAAGATGCTACACATGACATCTTCTTGTTTTTCCATTCTGAGGCATTAATTCGCAGAAGGTAGAGACTCGAGTCCATCTCAGCACTGCCAATCGTCATCCCCGAATCCAAAACCTGAAATTCACATGAGTGTGGGAAAAATTTAGTAATGCAGCCTAAATCTTTGGTTAACTTGCTGATGGAGAGAAGATTATAGCTGAGTTTGGGAATAAACAATACTGAATTCAGTGTTATATCTTTTGAAATAACCACTGATCCAACACCAGCCACCTTTGAGCAAGAACCATCAGCAATTCGAACACTAGTGCCATTTTGACATGGATTGTACTTGTTGAACACCGTGATATCTCCTGTCATGTGATCAGATGCTCCTGAGTCTACAGCCCAAGAGATGATCTTCTCCTGTTTAGCACTAAAGGCATTTAGAGAGTTACCTCGTTGAGCTATCATTGCTATACTAACCCATTCTGGATGGGTTGCCTTATGAACTGATTCCTGTAACAGCTTTTTAAGCATCTCCAACTGCTTTTTGTTGAAGGGACTTGAATCTACCGAAGCGATTGTTTCGGTTTGGACTACGTTGCTTCTGCTCTCTCGATTTTGAGTAGAATGTGAGGCTGATGGCTTCCAATCATCTGGCCGACCATGAATTTTCCAGCATGTGTCTTTTGTGTGACCCGTTCGTTTACAATGATCACACCATGGACGACCACCCCTTCGCTGGTTGTTGTTGTTTGATTGAGTGCCTTGACTATAGGATGGTTGAGATCCTCAAGCTATTAGAGCAGAATTTGCTGGATTGGTCTGGTTGTTTGAAGAACCAAGCATCACCTTTCGCCGAGTCTCTTCTTTCCTAACCTCAGCAAAAACTTCACGTACACTAGGTAGGGGCTTTATGCTCAAAATTCGTCCACGTACCTCATCAAGCTCTTGATTCAAGCCTAACAAAAATTTGTAGATGTGTTTTCGATCTTGAATCTGCTTGTACCACCTGCTATCTTCGGGACAACTCCACATCACATCTTCCAACATGTCAAGTTGCTGCTAATGATGTATGAGTTGGTTAAAATAATCAGTGACAGAAGATTCCCCTTGCCTTAGGTCATGGAGAATGCCATTGATCTCGAAAATGGTTGAGGTGTTATCCTTGTTTGAATAAGTTTTATGAACAACATCCCAAATCTCCTTTGCTATCTTGTAGTACATGAAATTCTCCCCTGTTTCATTTGTCATTGAATTCATCAGCCAGCACATCACCATGTTATTTTCCGCCTTCCATGTTCGATAATTTAGGCTCGTCTCCTCAGGTTGTACGGTAGCTCCAATTAGGTAATCTTCTTTACCTTTTCCGCAAACGAAAATCATGACAGAATGGGACCATTGATTGAAGTTGTGACCGGTAAGTTTATGACCGGTGATGAGAAGAATTCCACCTTCAAATACATTGATAGGTTGGATAATGTGAGGAGAGTTCTGAGCTCTAGGGTCTAAGGTTTCACTCTCAACCTCGCTTGCCATGGCAGCTCTAGGGTATTTTGTCATGGTGGAAACTCTCAGAATTAAGGTAGAAGAGAATGGTATAGATCGTGCTCTGATACAATGAAGAATTTTAGGAGAAATTACTCTAGTTTTTTATTCTCTAGAGAATGAATATTTACATGAGACATCTAACATTTTATAGTTGCTATAGCACCCTAAAAAGGTAGTAAACAAATTCCGAAAAACTAACGAATAAAATTTGGAAAAATAAAATCTGGAAAATCTAGAAGATCCGGAAGATCTGGAAAATCTAAATCTAAAAGATCTGAAATATCTGGAAAATATGGAAACAAAATAACCAGAAAATTCGATTCTGATTTTCAACAAAGACTGTATACACTCGATAGACATGTAAAGCTACGCTTCCTTTTTCTGGTGGCAGCTGCTACTAGACAAGAAAATCTAAATATTGAAAGATGGATCTAATATTATCAAACCAGATCAATACTCGGACCATTTTAGTATAGTATAATGAAAAATACACGCTATATATGTAGGTAGGTCTTACCTGATGCATTCACATTTGTAGTCTCTTCTTGAGGCTACTTAGTTTCGGTCTCTGAATTGGAATTTAGCTCATCGCCATTGTGTAATTTTTCAACCTTCTCTTCTAATTCACAACTTATCTGCACCGCGTGTGAACCCACACAAATGACCTGCGTCTCATGTTTCCCATGGATATAAATCACCAAGACAGTAAGTTTTAGCAATTCTTAGTAAGAGATCGCAACTCTATTAAAATGCTCATCTATTTTCTTCATTTGCTGCAGGCGAATGGTCTCAAGAATATCTGATAAGATCGCAAATGTTACAGAAAATGGCCACAATAAGAGAGGCAAAGCCATGAATAAACAGACTTAAACTCCTCCAAGCGAAACCCAACATGAAATCCTAAAGAAAGAGCTCTTAAAAGTTCAAAACCTCACTCGGAATGAATCCTTAGGACATTAAACAATGTGAATGAGGCATAGTATGAACGGCAATTGGAACTCAAATCACATAAACTGCACGAATTGGAAAGAAGAAAAAGTAGGGTAAAACCCCATAATTCAAGTAGGAAATTGGAATCTATCAAGAAAATAACAGAGGTTAAAAACTTGCAAACCAAGACAGGAAAAAATATGCAAGAATCAATGGAAAGCAAATCAGAACAAACGGGTTCACATCACAATCGACAATCAGCAAATACATTTTAGGGATATCAAGTTGATTCACAAGTCATGAACCCGCATCACTCCAATTCGAAGTTATCAAAAAGCCAAACCGAAAAGAAGAAAAGAACATAGAAAAAACCACAGTAAATGACACCACCGATGGACAGAGATGAACCACAATTAGCAAGTCACTCACTAGGCACAAGCATTGGTAAAAGCGAAGATGAATGGAGAGAGAGCGCTTCAGCTTGAGCTTACAATGAACGATGTGAGTGATGAAGAGAGAAAAAGTCACAAAGAAAAGAGTAGTTGAATAATTAAGGAGATAAAAAAATCTAATTAGATATACATAACCAAAATAAATATGAAAAATCAGAAAAAAAAAACTTAAATATCTCTATTACACCAATCATTATAATTTTATGATTTGCGATATTTACAGTGAAAAATAAAATATTCAAGGGATAAGTACATTTAAAATTTAAAATTTGTTGGGAACTTCAAAATAAGGGAACCTATTGTAAAGCCCTAAAGGCTTGTCCAATTTTAGAATTTAATATTTTAAGAAATTTCCAAATTTTTCTGAATTTTTAATATTTTTAATTAATAAAATTTAAACATTTTTCATTTTTATTTATCTTCGAGATTAAAAATTTATATATATTGAAAATTTTTAATTTTTTTGAATCTTTAAATATTTTGGAATTTTTTTGAATTTTTTTATTTTTATTGTTATTTACGAAATTTCTGATTTTTCAATTTTTTTAACAATAATTATTATAAATTTTCGGAATTCTTTTATATCTTCGAATTTCCTAATTTTTTATTGATTTGTAGGATTTTTATATCTTTTATGAAATTTTTTAGCATTTTTAATGAATTTGTTTATTTTATTTTATTCAGCGAACGGGTTCGGACCGTTTATCCGATCCAATTTTCTGACCTGAACCATATACCCGCATGCGACCGGCGTCGGATTACAGCCGATTTTTTTATATTATTTGAATTTTTTAAATTCTTTTTATTTTTTGTCTTTTCCTGTTTTTGTCTTGTTCTGCCGGCACTTCTTCCTTCTCCTCTCGACATCCTCTACCCGAACACCATCTTTCGCGGTCATTTATTTTTATTCCTTTTTTAACGTAACAAATACCATCACCGACGAGTTTATCACGAGAGCTTAGATCACCGCCGACCTATCTCCGACCGCCGATCGTCTATTCCGACCCACTTTGACCACCTCCGGCCGCCCACTCCATCTATCGGAAAACTGAACAAATCATCCTACCGAATCCACTTTTTTAACCGAAGCAATCTCAGAAAATTTACGAGCAAACTTACATGAATGAAGTGAGATGGGCTAACTAGTATGCCCTTGATACGCTGACTTCGCTGGTGCGATGGAAATCTTTCCGGCATTGGAGATATGCATGCACGTTGGACTCAAGCAAAGATTTTTCATCAAATCGCATAGAAACACATAGAAAATGCTAGTATTAGACATGATTCAACAAATAACGCAGCAAAGTACGAATCGATCGTGAGTTTAAACGTGATTGAACTTTCGGCCCTCTGTTAGGCATTTTATCAAACATGCAATATGCAGATCTTTCAATGGTTTTCTGATTTGATTTTGATGAGATCCTCAGCCTCACACGTTACGTACAAACTTAAAGTACCATTTTTAGCAATAAAAAAACTTCGTTTTATCAAGATTTCTTCATGAAAATCCATTGAACCGAGCAAGTCTTTCTCGACCAAAACAGAGACATAGTAGAGCGTTTGGGGCGAGATTGCACCTGGTTTGTTTGGCGGATTGAGGTCTCGATTGACGATGATGAAGAGCGTCTGGTTAGAGCTTTTCCTCCGCTTGCAGAAGAAATCTCAGTATTCGTCTGATCTTCAACGCCGAATCTGTGAAGAAAAACTTAACAACTTGCGAATTAGCCTTCGACCGGAGCTCTGAAAATCGACGGCGAGCTCCGGCGATGTGGTTTTCCGTCGCTCCGATACGGGATGCACTCTCTCGTTCTCTCAGATTTCTCCCTTCTCCTTTGCTGCTTCCAGCGAGCACTCCTTCGTCGAGCCCCTCCTCCGTCGAGCAAGCACACGTCTCAAGTGAACTCTCCCCCGGCTGTCCCTCGTTCCCTCTGGTTCTCACCTTTTTGTAGAGCCTTCCTTGCTCTCTCCTCCCTCAAAAACCAGCGAGCCCCCGTAATGGCCGAACGCTCCCATCTTTTTGCTGTGTCACGTAGGGGTGAGCGGTTCCAGGTTCGGTTCAGTTCCGTCCGAAACCCTGGAACCTATCTCAGTATTTGGAACACGGAACCCACTGTCAAAACCAAACCTGAACCTACCCTATCACAGGTTCTAGGGTCGGTTCCAGGTTCCAACAAGTTCTTTTTTTTTTTCTTTTCATTTTTAGATTTGAACTATAATGTACGCACATAAAAGAAATGTGGAGTAGTTTGAAGCAAGAATGATACCAAAATGAAATCATCAAATTGAGAATACATCAATTAAAAAGGGTATTTATTATGCATAATGAAACCTTGGCATTATAAGCTACTGCTTTGATACCGAAGTCACACAAGAATTTGGCAATTGTCAAAGTTTCTTTCCTCGTAGGGACGTAAATAATAGTAGGTCCATGATCTAATGGCTCTTGCTGAAGCTTCAGCCTTTCCTCCAGTTTCGTTGGTGAATCGGACATCTCAAAAGAACCGCATACCTCCTGGCTTAAATTAGGAGATTCTCCACGTAATTCTCCACAGGGAACTGCAAGGGCCCATTGAATAGCACATCAAATTACAGGATGAATAAGTTCTAGCACGGTTTTCGGACAATTTCCATTTTATGAGTAAGTTTTCATAAAGTCCCTTGCTCCACATCCTACAAGCATATATAAACAGTAATGGTAGAAACATCATGCCATAATCAGAGTTCTGAAGATATTTCTCTTTAATAAGAAGTTATACCATCCCAATCATCCACACCCTGGAAAGTGTCCGTTTCATCTTCTAAGTATTCAGGTCTAAGATGGTTAATCACCTGCCAGACAAATTAGGTAGTGCACAGAGAAAGATCGGATCAGAAGAAAAGGGTGCCCTTATTCATTACTATCAATACTCGGCATATATTAAAGAATTACACAGAGTGACCAGCATGCGGTTTTGGTGCTGCAACCTGTGCTGATGCAAAACTAAAATAGAATCATGTATCCCCTTCATTGTTCAAGTTCATCTTGCCAATAACAAAAGAAACTTCAAGAATAGATAGAAGGCTTTAACAGAGGGAAGCTAACTTAAGGGTGTTCATTGGGATCAAAAACCATGTTGTGACTAGTAGGGTTGCAGGGATAAGCGCAATCAATCCAGCATTTACAAGATTTCATTCAAAACCCATAACAACCAAGTCATTTATGTAACCTTTCACTTGGACAAGCAATGGCATTTCCAATCATGATGAATCTAATAATACTTATATCATTGTAGATATTCCAGGATCTGTCCATTTACCTTCATCATATCATTCAATATGAGATGGGAGAGCACAAAAACAGCATTCTTCCTAACATATAGAGAAGGATCCCGTAATTGCTCTCTCTCTCGCAGTGAAAATGTGTTCTGTCTTTGCAAGATCAACGGGAGTTTAGTGGTTGCGAAGGATGTAGATCATAAATAGAGTGTGCATATAATAATATAGACATTTACCATGTTATGCAGGAGAGACATTCAACAGCAGATCAAAGTACTAGAGTAAAGTTGAAATATGTTTGAATAAAAGATTCGAAACACAGCACTAGAATGTTCTAATTTACTTCAGCAAAAAATCAATTTGGTCCTTCAGATTTCTTCAGCTTCAAATCTACACTAGCCAGCCACTTTCAACATGGTGAATATTCACTCCAAAACTAATATGTATTTCCATGAGGTTACAAGTTGTTCACCCACATTGGCAAGAGTTTTAGCAAAACAGAGTTTCATGAATGATCCTCTAACATCAAAATCACGCCATAAATATACTTCCCGAGCTATGAAACAATAAAAGAAAAAGATATGATGTTCGACTTCATGTGAAATTAGTTATGACAACAAGTCGGAGACAAACTTGGGACTTTTGACAAAGAAAGAATCGGCATCGTTGGGGCTTCTGGCGCGAGCAGTGGCAGTGGGTCGTGAGTGGAGACAGCAGAATCAGCGTTGTCAGGGCTTCTAGCGCGAGCAGAGGCGGTGGGTTGCGAGCGGAGACAGCAGAATCGGCGTCGTTGGGGCTTCGGTGCGAGCAGCGGCGGTGGGTCCGCTCCCGCTCGTCGCAAGTGGAGACAACAGAATCGGCGTTGTCGGGGCTTCTGGTGCGAGCAACGGTGGTGGGTCACGAGCAGAGTCAGCAGAATCGGCGTCGTCGGGGCTTCTAGCGCGAGCAGAGGCGGTGGGTCGCGAGCGGAGACGAGCTCAGCTCAGATCTGCCTACATCGGGTAGTCGGTGACGGGCGTTGAGGCAGAGCACGGCAACGACGAGCGTCAAACCGCGAGGGTTCGCGCCGATGACGTCGGCGGCGGGTGTCTAGCGGCATCCGGCGGCGGTGGCCTTAAGGGCGAGTGGCGGCAAGACTCGGAGCGGCGTCCGGCGAGACTCTGAAAATCTGAAAGTGAAAGGTTCGAGAGTCTCGGGGGGTTCATTTTGGAACCCTAACCGGTTCCGAAACCGGTTCGGTTCGGTTCCAATTCCGCTTGGAACCGGAACCGGAACTGGGATTGCTGGTTCCTGGAAAAATGGAACCGGGAACCAGAACCTGTCCTTTAAGAACCAGGAACCGAACCGAAACTCCGGTTCGGTTCTCCGGTTCCCAGTTCTACTCGGGAACCGCGCTCACCCCTAGTGTCACGGTCACGTCTCACCTTTTCTTTTCCCCAAGCACGCTGGTCCTCACCGAAGCAAGGCTAGAGGAAAGGCTGGGCTGGGCTGGGCTTTTTGTTTCTTTTCAGTTCGATGGGCTTATGTGAACAAAGAAAGAAAAATGGGCCAAGGAAAGTGAGTTTGACGCATGGGCCAAAAGAAATGAACGAAAAAAGATAAATGGGCTGGCCACACGGGCTCGGCAGGTCCGAAATTTGCTAAGAAATGTCGGCTCCGAATTTTATGACAATTTTTTTATCTCCTGCTTTTTATATTTTTATATTTTTGTAAAATGAACGAATACTTAAAACATCAACAAAAATTCGAGTGTCAATATAAACCTTTGTGCAAAATTTTAAAGTAGTCTTGGCCAATTATTGGCATTGTGGTTCACATCTAAGAAACATTTATACTCCCCAAGAGGTTTCGTGTTGTATCGGACACTTCAATATATGTTCGATCCTCTCAGACACTCTCGAACACTCTCTAATACTCAGTCAGCACATGTAAAAAAATCCAATATTTCATCAATTTTCCTGACACTCTCTATACTTGAGTTAGAATTTTAACATACGAGTTTCCGACATGTAATTCCTATATGTGATATATAACAACCCATGAAAGACAGGTTTCCTTTTTTGTTTCCTAAGTGTAGTCTCATGATGTATGTGAACTGGAGCTGGTATATAACACAATGATGATGATTGCAATTAGAGATCATGACACCAATAGAAGGGTACCCGGTCACTGGGGACCGAGTTCATTATTCGTTAATAGGAATGACTGAACAACAACAGCTGCTTACCAATATAATGAAGGAAGAAGGAAAGGAGACATAGGCAGGTCGGAAAAATTTGTCACATCTCCTTACACCAAGTCTAGAAAATTGACTTCGCTCCCAACTTCAGACCTATCCAATCCACAAGTGAAAACACCTCTAATGAGTTCACACACATGCACCAGAACGAAAGCAAAATAAAAGAAACGGGATTAAGCTCGATGTAGTGGCTTATAACACTGTCGTTCATGCCGTTGGGCTCGGACGAAGAGGACTCAACGTCGTCGTCAGCCTCCTCGAGCTCTTGTGCGAGGACTCACCGTGGTCACGTTGAACAAAGAGGAAATTTGGGGACTCGACGAAGAAGAACAAGGACACTCGGACAACAGGAGGATCGAAAATAAGAAGCGGACTCCACTAATAAGAAGGACACTCTGGACAAAAGACAGGATGAAGAAGTGAAGAAAACTCAATTATGACTCGGAAATTTGGGGCAAATCTTGAAAGCCGTTTTTGCGCAGAGGCTTTTTCTTTCAAGCTCTATGCCATTAAGTGAGAGAAATGAATACAAAAAATGCCACATCAGCATTTTCCAATAATCAAATTAGACAGAGTTAATGGAGAGATTCGATTGCATCAAGTTGATACATTTTATAACTCAATTACATTTTTGTAAATTTTAAGATTCGATTGCATTTTTATAACAAGTTTTAAGACTTTTAGTGCACTTTTTGCAATATTAAAATATTCAAACACTCATTACACAGCTCAAAAAAATATTGCTGAGGAAGGTATTTGAAGGACACTACTTACATGGTCCATCTATCCACTAATCAAGTCACTTATGTCTTGATGAAATTGATTGTTACTTGAATTTGCCAGTGGTAGGGGTCGGCTGAGCAGGATTTGCGCAACAAAATCACCTAAAATAATCGTTTAATTGGTGGATGATGTAATTCCGCATCCTCCCCTACTTTTTATTGTTCGATTGAAAGCCACTTCACATAGGAATTGAAGCAATCAATCTTCCAGGCATTCATTCTTTTAGTCATGAAGGTTTTATTTCGGTACAGTGTAGAGTCTATTTCTGCCGCTCATTTAACTGTTGATACTTACTTTGAGTCTTGGTTTTAATTTCTTCTATAGTTTAGTCGATAGTGTACATGAAAACTTATTCATTTATCTGGGTTGGGAACGAAACCAGTTTTCATCAAAGTTGTGATATATCTAAAAACACAAAATGTATTTATCCGTGCGCATAGATGAAATTTAATTAGCTTTCATAACTATGCTAGATAGAAAGGGCGGAAAAGGAGGAGGGAAGGCTTTATCTACTTTTTTTCTTTGGTCGAAAGATTTTATCTACTTGATTTATAACTAAACCTTTTTCATTTTCTAGTAATAAGATAATGCTTTCTCCTGGATACCTTTTTTTTTTTTTTTTTTTTTTTTTTGTCAGAAATATAGATATTTCATTGCTAATTAGTAGCTTTACAAAAGATCTGGGTAGTACAACCAGAAGCTAATGCTTCGGCAGCCACCAAATTCTGTAATATTAAAGGAGGAAAGATATTCCAATTATGGGCCATATCTGATCTACCGTGGGCCTTGGCAGCCCAATCAGCAACTCCATTAGCTTCCCTCTTGCAATACTGAAGACTGAAGTTAGGGCACAGAGAGAGCAGATGAGAAATCTCTGCGAACAGCGCTCGTTCTTTCCACGGGGGGCTCTGTTTCTCATGAAGAATCTCGAGCATGGCCAAGCAATCTGATTCGATGATGATGTTGGCCATGTTGAGTCCCTGATGCAGCAGATGATTAAGAGTGCAAGCTAGCGCCTGTACTTCGGCTTGAAAGGGAGAAGCGGCGGGACATCGACGGGTATAGACATCGGTGAGTACCCCTTGATGATTTCGACTGATACACGCTACGTTGCCTTCATGACTTCTTGGTTGATGAGATGCGTCTATATTGCATTTTAGATATCCTCGATCCGGAGGTTTCCAAAGTAAAGCTGATCGTCGTTCATCCGGATGCGCTGTGTGCGATTCGTGCGGTCCTTGATGCTGTGCAGAAGAAATGCCATGAATCCGAGTCAGGGCAAGGGCATCGATCACAACTCGGGTTGGATCAGGACGGATTCGACGGAAGATTCGATTGTTTCGTTGGCACCAGATCTGCCAAAATACATGGGCGATGGTCTCCAATCCAGGTACCAGGTTAGTGTTGCTGGCTCTGTCTGAAAACCACTCATCAAGACGATGAATGCTGAGAGGAGAAACTGGAATACTGATCTGCTGATGCTCCCATATGTCGTGTGTCCATGAGCAAAAAAAAGAATAAATGTTCGATTGTTTCTGGAGAGTTTTGGTTGCATATGTGACAAATTGGATCCGAGGTGATGTGCCTAGCATATAGATTTGCCTTGGTAGGGAGGGCATTGTGGCATGCTGACCATAAAAATAGACGGATTTTCTGAGTTGTTTTGATCTTCCATAGTTTGCGCCAAAGAAAACTGGGTTGTTGATAGGATGATGATGCATGATGATCCCGTGGCTTTACTGGCTTGCTGACAATAGTTCTATAGTTGCTTTTTACTGTATAATGGCCATCCTTCGTTGCTGTGCACACTATCTGATCAGCAGCATGTCGCGGTCTGATAGGGATATCCAAGATTTCTGATGTGATGTTGTCGTTAAATAATTGGGTGATAAGATTAACATTCCAAGTATGGTGGACTGGGTCAATAAGATCAGCCACCAGCCTCGGTTCGTCTCTTGTAGCTGGTCCGCCAATAGGGCCAGAGGGTAACCAACTGTGTTCACGAATTTTGATGTTCTTCCCATCCCCAACAGACCATCGTACATTTGGTAGGATGGCGTCCCTACCAAAAAGAACACTCCGCCAACCCCAGGATGGGCGTGTGCCGAGTTCAGCAGAGTGAATATCTTTACTGTGGAAATATAATCCCTTGAGGAGACGGCACCATAACAAGTGTGGCTGTTGAAATAGACGCCATGCCTGCTTGCCAAGTAGCGCTTTGTTAAAAGCTAACAAATCGCGAAAGCCTAGGCCACCATTCACCTTGTCTGTCTTTAACAATTCCCAGCTTTGCCAATGCACCCCCTTCCTCTGTTTATTATTTCTCCACCAGAAATTGGAGATTTTCTGTTCAATCTTATGGCACAAAGATATAGGAAGTTTGAAAATGGACATCGCATACTGCGGAATAGCTTGCACGACAGATTTCAGTAGGATTTCCTTTCCCCCTTTCGACAGCAAAAGTTCTTTCCAGCCCTCAAGTTTTGCATTCACCTTGCCTAATATCCAGCTAAACATATCTGATTTGGATCGGCCCCAATCAGAAGGGACTCCTAAGTATTTCCCATACTTCGCTAAGATCGGGACCCTAAATTCTGCCGCTAGATTAAGCTTAAGACTCCAAGGACAGGATTTAGTAAAAAACATGCCAGACTTGTTCCTGTTGATTACTTGGCCAGTAGCTAGACAATATTGATTCAAGATATTGGCCAAATTCTGACATTCTGTAAGTGTTCCTTTTAGGAAAAAGACCGAATCATCAGCGAAAAATAGATGAGAAAGAGTAGGACAGAACCTGTTAAGCTGGATCCCTTTGAGATGTCCCGTATTAACAGCCTGATGAATAAGGGAGGAAAGGACATTCGCCACTAAAATGAATATGTAAGGGGAAAGCGGGTCTCCTTGACGTAAGCCTCGTGATGGTTGGAAATATGGGAGTTGTACCCCATTGAAACGTACACTGAAAGATGAAGTAGTGATACATTGCATGACCATACTAACCCAGGAATGATGAAATCCCAATTTAAGAAGATAATCCTGCAGGAAATCCCATTCAATCTTGTCGTAAGCTTTTTGCATGTCCATCTTGAGTAGTGCATTAAAATGACGCTTCCTGATCCTTGTTTTGAACTGATGAATAACCTCCTGAACAATCAAAACATTATCCTGTATTTGACGCCCGCTCACGAAGGCTGCCTGTTCCAGAGAGATAAGATCCCCAAGCCATGGCTTGAGACGATTAGCCAATACCTTAGAGATAATCTTATATGCATAATTACACAGGCTAATTGGACGAAATTGATCTAGGCTCTCAGGGTGATTGATCTTGGGGATCAACACTAGTACAGTTTTATTAAGATCTTTCGGCAGAACCCCCGAAGAGAAAAACTCCTGAACTAAACGGAATATATCATGCTGAACGATATCCCAGTGTGTCTGATAAAAAAGTCCATTCAGACCATCAGGCCCCGGAGCTTTCAGCGCCCCCAACTGAAAAGTTGCCAGTCTAACTTCCTCTCTTGTAGGCTCAGCAATTAAGCTCACATTCATCTCAGCAGACACTAATGGGTGACATTGATCTAGGACTGGTCTATAGTCCCTGTAACCAACAGAAGTGTATAGGTTGGAGAAATAGTCATAAGTCATGTCCCTTAAGGTCGGAATATCTCTCACCCAGTTACTGCTCTCATCCCTTAACATTCCAATCCTATTGCGTTGTCTCCGTTGCACTGTGGTGGCATGAAAGAATTTGCTGTTTTTATCTCCCCATTTTAACCAATTAACACGAGAACGCATAGCCCAAAATTGTTCTTCCTGCTGCCATAGTGTCCGAATTTCCCCACGTAGCTGTTCTGCTTCATCAGTATCAGTTTTGGAATGATAGGCCTTGTTAATAATAGATTGGAGCTTCTGTTGTAAAGCCGGCACCCTCATGTGCCCATTCTCAAATTTTGACCGACTCCATTTTCGTAGATTAGAAGAAACAATTCTGAGTTTGCGCAAAAGAGGGGAATTGCGTACCTGGATGGAGTCCCATGTGTCAGAAATAACCGCTCTACACTCCGGATCGTGATTCCAAAACGCTTCAAAGACAAAAGGGCGTGGACCTCGGGGATAAGATAACGATGTGGACAAGAGAAGTGGGCTGTGATCAGACCCCATAGCTGGCAAAGCAAAAACCTGAGCTGCAGGGTAGAGAAGCTGCCACTCCGTCGTGCATAGAACACGGTCCAACCGTTCTTTGATTTGTTCCAGACCATCCCTATTATTCGACCATGTAAAAGTGCAGCCCTTGCTCTCAACCTCCATAAAATCACAGTCATTGATTACATCTCTAAAAGATTGCATTCTATACCCTTCCGAAGCCCGCCTTCCAACCTTTTCCCATGGGTACAGGACTTCATTGAAATCTCCAGCACATATCCAAGGGAGGGTATTGGAGCAACTAATCAGACGAAGATTATCCCAAAGTAACTGTCGATTATGGTACGAGTAAGGAGCATGAAGACAGGTAATGCGCATAAGCTTGTCTTCCACAAAATCCCGACATATGAGATCAAAATATTCCGCTGAATACGATACCATGTCTACCGAAATAGTTTCATTCCAAAAAAGCGACAAGCCACCAGCAAAGCCTACAGGATTCTGAACAAAAGAGTGACTGAACTTTAAACGTCGCTGCAAACGATTTAGAACCATCTCAGAATTTTTAGTCTCCATTAAAAACAAAAAGTCAGGCTTTTCTTTGGCCGTCAAGGCCTTTAAAGCTTGAACTGTCAGGGGATTGCCCAAACCCTGACAGTTCCAGCAGATAAGCTTCATTTGTAAGTCGGTGGCTGTTTAGGGCCAGCCACCAAAGCCCACGAATTCCCTTCTGCTGCATCCAAAACAGGTGCGTCCAGCAAGTGAGCATCATCAAACGGCTCTAATATAATCTGTTTCGATTCATAGGGAGAATATCTTTTCTGTTTCTTCAGAGGGCTCATCTTAGTAGTAAGTCGGGGAGCATGCATTTTCTGATGTGTTGGTTTTTCAATACTAGAACTAATAGGGCCCTTCTGTTTGGTCTGTGCAGGGATTAAATCCGTTGAGAAAATCTGACCTGGTTGTAGAGAAGGCTGCCGGGAGTGCTGGATAGTCTCACTGAGAGCAGAATGATGTTGCACTGCTGGTGGAGCAATTGGAGCTGCTGGAACTTCAGTGCGATGCTCTGTATCAGCCAGTAAAGGAACATTCGGTAGTAAGTTTGGAGGTGTCTCAGGTACGGTTTCTTCATTCTGAATAGGATGCTCCGGTGGGTTGTAGAATGCTTGCCAATAAGGACTAAATTGGTTAACCTCCGCTCTCAACCAAGGACCATAAGCCATCTTTTCTTTACCATCATTTTTAGCTTCATCATAAGGATAGTCTGCACAATATGAGGCGTAATGGCCAAGCTTCCCACACGAATAACAGAAAGGAGACAACCGTTCATAACGGAAATCCAACCACATCATTCTCCCATCAATTCTAACCAGTTTGCCAGTCTTTAGAGGTTCATTTAGAGGAAGCTCAACCCGTATCCGGCCAGCCCTTAAAGCCGAGTGTGTTTTAAAATCAACGCGAACTTCTAAAACTTCTCCAATCTGGTGAACTGCCTTTCGGAGCATCTGTTCTGTAGTCCACTCTAATGGCAAACCAACAACGTGTACCCAAAAAGGACATCGTGTAAAGTCATAATGTTGGAGAGGAGTATTAGGAATCCAAGGCCTAAAGAAGACTAGGTGACTAGAAAAGAGCCATGGTCCACCTTCCAACACTCTTTTTTTCTCAGTTTCTGTCCTAAATTTCGCCAGATATAAACCATTTTCTGTTTGAGCAAAGTCGACATGGTCGTTCCTCCATATCCTTTTTAAAGTGCTCTGTAATGCTGTGAAATTAACAGGTGATTGGGTGAAAACTTTACCCACCAGGGTTAAACGACATTCTGCTACTGTGGCCGGTGTTGGCTCTTCCTCCCATGTTTCTATTTCCTGTTCAGAGCAAAGGCGACCCAGACGTTGACACAAAGCAGCAAGACGCACAGATTCATCCTCAGGATTCATAACCAGGAGCCGTAGATGTGAAGTTCAGAAGTTAAAAGAGGTAAATCAGGCAAATTACGTTGAAAGAGAGCAGAAACCCAACCATGGGACAATTGAGAAGTGATAAGGGATGAATCGACCAGACACCAGGACACCCATGTTAGTAAATCACCTGGGAATGCTTAGGCGCAGCAGATTAAGGCATGCATCCAAGGAGATGAGTCCGGTAGAGCATCAAGAAAAAACTGCCGTAGATGGGGACTTCAAGCAGAACGCACCATGGAGAAGCAGCCGGAGATATCATACATTCGTAATTAGCGATGGGCCTCCGGTATATAATTGGGTATTGGGGAGAGAAACCAGAATGTTATTCTGATTGAGGTGATTGAACATGCATGACATGGTAGAGGTAGATGAAGAAATTTGGCGTGAGCTGATGATATAGGTTTTGCGAAGAAGCAGAGGTGGAAGACACGGATGGGAATACAGTTTTTAGGGTTGACAAGTAAAAACTACCATTGATGGTAGAAAAAAACTCTTCATGTCGAGAGAAAAGATTTTTCTCCTGGATACCTTAGGCAGCTAAGACGTCAAGCACATTGACATATGTTACTATTCTCATCGATCACGTAGGGTATGAGTCAACGATTAAGTTAATAGCTTTGGTATAAAATTGTTTCCGTTTGGTGGATTTACTATATTTTTTCACATGATATTGTTTCCTATTATCTATAGATCTTTTTTCATATTTTAATATCAATGAATGCAGTTAACCTACATATTTGACTTTCGTCTGTTTGAGGAATTTAGAACATCTTCTATCTAATTTCTTGTATGTAGTGGATCGATGCAATAAAAGTGTCTAAAATTAGGTATTTCGTTGTATAAAAAAATGCTTTTAAGGCGCAATCGAGAAATTTATTTGAAGTAGTTTGTTGGTGCAAAGTTTAACTTGATGTTGATGGTTTGATATTGAACTCCGAGTATGACAAAACTCGGTTTCTCAATCCCATGTTTGATGTAGCATATCTGTTTGAGTTTAAACTCGATTCCAACTTGATTATGAACAACTTATAAACTTAATCACAATATGAACCTTGAACTCTATCTCTAGTTCTCAATATATATATCATACTTTCATATTCCTAACATCCTTTAAATTATAAAATTTGACACTTACAACATGGTATCAACATTAGTGAGACAACCACAAGTAAATATTACATTGTATATACCTAGATACTTTTAGCTTGATTTTTTTTGGGGATTTTTTACTATAAATGATTTCGAAGAAATTCTTGGTCGAAGATAGGGGACTAGGCTGCGCATGGTAACATTTCTTGGCCGGGGAACAATTTTTTTTCAGAAATAGTTCTTTTCTATTTCTATTATGGGGAACAATTTCTATGTAAAAAAAAAACCCGTTTGGTAACTACACAAAATTTTTACTCTAGAAATAGAAAAAGAATAGAAATGCGTTTGGTAAAAAACAATTTCTTTTTTATATTTATTTGTTTTTTATTTTTGCCGGTAGACCGCCGCCACCACCGGACACCGCCGCCACCGCACGTTGTCGCTAGCCGACCGCCACTGGCCATCGCCGCCGCCGATCGCTGCCGCACGACCCATCGGCCGTTGACCGCCGGACGCCAACCGTGGGAGGTGGCGTCGATGGGTCATGCGGCGGCGATCGGTGGCGGCGGTCGATCCCGGCGGTCGGCGGCGGTGATGTGCGGCGGCGACAGCATCCGGCGGTGGCGGCGGCGGCGACGACGACATCCGGCGATGGCGGCGGCGGCGACGACGACATCCGGCGATGGCGGCGGCGGCGGTGGCGAGGGACCGGCGGCGGTGGTGGCGGTCGATCGGCCTCCGGTGGTAGTGGAGGCAACGGTCGGCCGGCCTCGGCAGCCGGCGATGACCGGTGGCGGGCGACCGTCGGTCGGCCTCTACGGAGATCGACGGCGGCGGCGGTCATTCAGCGGCAGTGGCATCCGGCGGCAACGGTCGGTCGGCAACGCCGGCGGCGGCGACCGCCGCCGGCGGCGGCGGTCGGTCGGCCTCCGGCCGGCCGGTGGCGGCAGCGGCAACGGTCGGCCGGCGGCGACTGGCGGCGGTGACGATCAGTCGGCCGGCGGCAGCGGCGGCGGTCGGCCGATGGCGGCGGCTGGCAGTCAACGGCGGTCAATGGCGATCAGCAAGAGAAGAATAAAAGAAAAAAAATTCACTTATTTCTTAAACTTGTTCCCGGGAACAAAAAGCAACTTTTTTTTACTTCTCATTTCTATTCCAAAACCATTCCCAAGCTAACTTTTTGTTCCCGGGAACAAAAAACTAACTTTGCCATTATCAAACAGGTTTCTATTCTTTTTTTCTTCTGGGGAAGAGAAGAATAGAAATTCTTGGGCTGGGGAAAGTTTACCATGCGCAGCCTAGTCAGACCAACTAAATCCATACCAAGTTCTGAGTGGTGCAGTATTTTCAGACAAGTAAACAAACCCAGTGCTCTGGGCCCGGGCCTAAGCACTCCTGCCCCATCCTGGGCCCAATACTCCATTGGGCTCAAACAAATAATGAGGCCTGCCGATGCAAAGCCGATTTTCTACCCATGATCATGGTCTATTAGGGCCTGTTTGGTAAATTTTGTTTTTATTTCCTAGAACAACTATTTTTGTTCTTTTGTTCTAGGGAACAAAAAAATAATAGAAATCTGTTTGGCAAAATTTTTATTCCCAAGAATAAAAAATCTATATTTTTGTTCGAGAATATATTTGGAACAGAAATAAAAAGTAGAAAAAGTAGCTTCTTGTTCCTGAGAACAATTTTTAAAATCTATTTTTTTCTCTCTTCTCTCTTCTTCTCTTTCTTTTCTTAGTTGGTCACCGGCCTTGGCTATGGTTGGTGCTGGCAACTAGCCGGATGAGGGTCGGCGACCTTGCCGAAGCATCGCCGGCCCCTAAAGATGCCAAGCCATGGTGAGGCTTGTCGGCCTAAGCCTCACCCTGGCCTAGTAAGGCTCGGCGAGCTCCCGGACCTCACCCGGTCGATCGTCGGCCATGGCGGTGGCCATCGATCAGCCAAAAAAAAAAAAAAAGGAAAAAGAAAAAAGGAAAAAAAAAATATAATAAATAATTAAAAAATTAAAAGAAATAAAAAAATCTAATAATCCTACCAAACATATTTTTATCTAGAGAATAGAAATTTTGAGTAGTTACTAAAGGCATTTTTCTTTTGCTCGAGATTGCTTCTTTTTTTTTTTTTTTTTTTTGTGCCGGAGCATGTCCTTGTCGGCTTACACCGATTTGGGGTCTCATAGGCTTCTGTGATGGAGGCCCAAATTATACCTCGGGGAAGCTGGCCCAGCAATCCATCGCCAAGGCCCCCACTTAAATCGCTAGCAACGCAGGGATTAGACCTCTCGACCGCATTGAAGCGGGGGAGAACGAATACCAACGCAGCTGCCCACGGATTGGTATCTTTTGCTCAGAAATTGTTCCCGAGAATAAAATTAGAAATAACCATTTCTCATCAAAAATTATTCATCGGAATAGAAGCGTTATCAAACGCGCTCTTAGTTACTTAACAAGCGCTCTATAACACGTTGCAACTAGCAAAAAAGTTCTTTAAAAAAATGAAATGTATAAAGGTCAATTAACTGAATGCATCCGTATGTGAATGCACTAAAAGGTGGCCGTGTCCATCAATTGCTTTTCCGATGTTTAGGAAACCTTGGACGTGAAAGGCGAAGAGATGCTCATGCTCGACAGTTTCCTCAAATAAAATATGAGAGAGTGGTTTTCTTTGATCCAATGTCCTATTCTTTTAAATACTCTGGGTTGATAACATTTGAAGTGGAGCTTCTTTCTCTATCTTGATTTTGCATGCTTACAGAGGATTCCCAAGAAGTTCATGTCGAAGAAGTTGAAGGAGGTTATGGTATAACTGCTTCATGCTTGGTACCCAACCAATTCTTGATGGCGGAACTCTATTGATATATTATGGTGGACACATCATATATCTTCAAGATAATAGCTAACGCCCTTCAAAATGGATGTATTCTCTCTCTCACGCCCTTCAAAATGGAAGTATGCCCTTCAATTTAGACATGTAAAATTCAACTTCAGAGAAATTAAGAAATTTCAGTTATTTACGTTTAGTGATTTCATATGAAAATGCGTATTGTGAATTTTCAAAGGATTTTGACAAAAATCTCACAACATTGAGGGTGTTGTCTCATCTGGCTTTTCGGACCCTTATTTCAACTTTTGTTTCACTCATTGTTTCCCCTTTAATATTTTATAAATTAAAAAGAAAAGTTTCTCAGATTTCATGAGAACATCACATATGATTGGCTGTATAGTCCTCCGCCTTCACTAGAGATTAAGTCAACAGAGTAGCAAGATTTGGAAAACCAACAAATTCGAAATCAAAAGAAGAAGTCGACGTGCTCAGAAGTTATGAAGTTCAACTTTTCATAACTCCGAGAAATTAAGCCCTCCCACGACAGCCACCCCTGTTGAAAATTTTTCTCTCACCCTATAGTGATGGCAAAGGCTGCAAAGAAAACTTAAATGAATCAAATTGATTCATAATCTTATAAAGATTATAAAAGCCCTGAATGATCACGTAGTACAAATCACAACAAAATGGCAAATACTTCTCACGGATGGACTTTCACCTTTTTTCCTCAATCCGAAGAAATTGTCTAGATGTACCGAAGGACAACGGTCAATTTTTCACCGGGGTCCTTAATTTATTAGACACTCTAGATTGCTGTGTATATAGTACCAATGCAAAAAAAAAAAGGATAATTGAACTAGGTAGGTTTAGAGAGGGGAGAGAGAGAGAGAGAGAGAGATGCCCTATGTCCGAGAGAGAACCACTGCCACAAAAGCACTATGTCGCTGTGTTTTCTTTTATCGCATAAGCAATTTTAGCTGCGGCTCGGACATACAGCTACAGATCGCTAGCATAAGAAGGTTCCACTGCACATGAAAGAGGTCCTGTCTTCGCCATAAAATCTTTTCTAGCCTCGTATCTTGAAGATGCTGGAATTATAGTAATTCTTTAATGAGCTTTCTTCAACAACGGGCACAAGTAGTTGTTCTGTTCTTTTTTCGCTGGACCTAAGACATTTGTGAAAAACACAAATAGTTAGAATATGGGCTTGACAATGATCACTGTACCTCTAGAGATAACACTTGATGATGAAGAGCGCAAAATGATGTTTGGAGATCTCAATTGTGTGTTATGATGACCATCCTCCTAAAAATATAATGAGTGCAGCAAAGAGGACTAAGCATAATGGGTGGAAACCAGCACAAGACATCATATTAGTGATGACTTGAACATTGCCCAATTAAATCTTCAATAATTTGGACTGGAGAAGGATTTAGAGGAAGCTTAGATCACAAAAAGTGAGAAAATTAATGAACGAGGGGCTCATAATTAATCTGTAAAGCATAGCAAAACATAGAGAAGATGTTACGTGATTGCACAAAAAGCTTATATCATAAAATGGAATGAGCAAGACGTGATCAGCCACATCTTTCATCACTCGAAAAAAAATGTAGAGACGTGAACAAAGGAGCTCCATTCACTTCATTGCAAAACACATTAGTTTTGAAATTCATTGACAGAAACTTAGTGCTGTGTGGCCAAAGCATCTAATGAACAATAGAACAAATAATGAATGGCTGTAAACCCAAAGGCAGAGTTCACGAGTCACCATCGTTGCAACAACCCAGTAAAACTTGAGAAGTTCGATAATGAAAATAGAAGTGCATTGAGGGCCAAAAATATAGTGTAAGGTAATCAGCAAATGGTATTAGGTCATCTAAAAAACCCATACATCAACAGAGACAATTTCCAAGCATTTCATCGTCCCTCGGCTACTCTCTAGTGCCGTATGGGCAACATTTCAACTTATCTTTAATATAAAAGATACCGTAAATCAAACAAGGAAAACAGAGCTCAATAGTGACTATCTGGACACATGGGGCGCGTTTGGTAATGTTTGTTCAAAAATTGTTCCGGGGAACAGAAAAAAAAAAAAGTGTTTGTTCCCGGGGAACAATTTTTGATCGAAACGTGCGTTTGGTAAACTTGTTAGGGAATAAAAAATGAATAGAAACACGCTTGGTAGATTTATATTATTTTTTATTTATTTTAATTTTTTAATATTTTTATTTTATTTATCCTTTCTTTTTTTCTTCTTTTGGCCGGTCGCCGGAGGCCTTTGACGACCGGCCGACAGCCCTCGCCCAGCCACGGTGAGGCTCGCCAGCCCCCGGCGAGGTTCGGCCTCGCCTAGATCGACGAGGCCGAGCGTCGCCGGCCACCGGCGAGGCTCGGCCTCATCGAATCTGGGCAAGCTCGGCCTCACCGATGGTCGGCGACGCTCGGCCTTGCCGGATCTAGGCAAGGCCGAGCTCGACCAGCCAAGGCGAGGCGAGGCCTCGCCTGCGCCGGCGACGCTACGGCAAGGTCGTCGACCCTTGACGGCGTCGCCGGCCCTCGACGGCCGGTCGCCGGCCATGGTCGAGGCCAGCAACCGGCCAAAGAAAAAAGAAGAAAAGAAGAAAAAAATAGAAAAGAGAAGAAACAATTCTTCAAAAGTGTTTCGGAGCAAGAAACAATTTTTTTTTTTTGTTTCTCATTTCTGTTCTTTTTGGCTGCGCATGACAAAATTTCTAAAACAGAAATTGATTTCTGGCCAGAAATCAATTTCTTAATTTCATGAAATTTACGGCATATTATTATCCCTTGCCATTTTATTAGCAATTTTTTCCTAAGCGTATTTATTTGGTTTCCCTTCTCGATCAATGTATTGTTTGCAAGCTCATCCTGCGTAGGTTCAAACAAGTACTGAGAAAGCATGAATATGGGTGCCATTAATGGCGCCTATACAACCTTGTCATTTTATCAAAAACTAGTATTATACAAAATTATCAACAAAATAAAATTAACGGTGTAAAGGAATATATGAGAATTCTACCTTAAAATAACATTTATGGTTAGGAACCAATCGGGAGAAGGTTGGTTTATTTTGATTCTCGAATTGAATCAGTTTGGTTGCTCATCCATAATTTCTTTATTGTTGCTCAACGAACCTTTAATAGCCCTTGCATAGCAAAGAGAGAGATTCTCTTGAATCTCTTGCCTTCAAATTAAAATTCAAGATTGTGTATTATTTTGATTTTGCAAGAATTTTGAATCTGTAAAAAAATAAGGTTAAATTTCTAGGCACGTTTTTTATTCATCTATTACGTAAGAACTTTTTATTCAAGTAGCCATGCGCGTGCCTTTTCTAGGAGGAAAGAGCCCCATTGTTTTTAAGTAAGCATTTAAGAACTTTGGTCGTTTTGGAAATTGGAGACCCATTCGATTGCCTTTCATCCTAAAGAGGAAGTTATAAAAAAAATGAAAAAAAAAATGCCAAAAAAAAAAAAAAAAACACGAGCAAAATAAGGAAAAGAAAATTAGCAATAATTTGTGAAGTTGGGGTTATAAGTGAATTAAGTTAGTAAGAAAACGCAAGGTTCTTTTATATGGTTTGATTTCAGTTTCTGATTTCTATTTTAAAGCGAGAAGTTAAAAATTTCAGCTTCTGATTTCTTCAATTTCTCTATTTATGGAATAGAAATCTGTTTCAGAAATAGAGAAATCAAATTGCGTTACCAAACGGATTTCTGTTCCAAACCTGTTCCGGGGAATAGAGAAACAGAGAAATCGAGAAACAGAAATTTTGTCATGCGCGCCATTTGTGTTCCGGGAACAAAAAATTTGATTTTGAACAAAAACGCAAACAAATGTGTTTCTGTTCTTTTTTTGTTCCCAGAAACAAAAAAACAAAATTTCTGTTCTTGAACAGAAAAAAAGAAATAAAAACATGCAGCCCCATGGAAAGAAAGAGCAATGCCCAGCAATGACTAATAAGAGCAATCACAGGTATACTTCAAAGTGAACAAAGAGGACGAGGTATAATGCAAGAAAAGTAAACCCAAAACATGATTTAGTCACAGCAACCATGCTACATTTGCATTCCACTTTCAAGCTCCATTGAACTGATCCTGAGACCAAACTCATGTTTCAAGTCTATCCCCCAAATGCCCTTTAAAACCACAACATGTGAAAAAGCAATCCACAATGCGTACAAAGGGAGAACATGCTTGAAGCGTGTATAGAGATAAACTCCACACTTTATAATCAAAGTTCAATGAGGCGATCAAACTTTGTTTCTACCCTAGCCTAGACCAGAAAAAAATCTCTTATTTTATTCAGAAAGATTCTTGCACTAACATGACCATTATAGTGTGCCCGTCAATATCAAGAGGATTGCAACTCGTGGTCTATCTGGCTCAACTAATCATGTGCATAAATAATTTATTATTGTAAAACAATATCTTCAATTTATATCAAACTATCTTACAGATTAAATCTACCACCAAAAAAAAATGTGGAGTTTGTGTGACTTCATATGCTCTTGTTAAGTAGGGTAATATAATATAATATATATCTAATTTCTTATTTTACTTCCCTCTATCACCTTGATGTTCTTTGCGAACATATGCCAAATATAATGTCAACAATTGCTGCTTATGAGGTTATTTAACTATAGAGTCGTCTATAGAATGTTATATATGATTCTAAGAAGGTGGGACCTCCATTCATTTCTAGGAAATGCAACCTTGGACTTGTGGGTCTGCACATATCTAATCAAGCCAAAAAAGAAAAAAATTAAAAATTTATCTTAATGGCAGCATTTTTACCTTTATGTTCTTCCAAGGAGCCTAAAAAATTGAACATGTTGAAAAGTTTGGGGCACTTCATTTAAAAGTAATCTTTGGTCTTCGCTAGTAGTTAACACCGAAACATGGGAAGAAAAAATAGTAATATATATATATAATCGTACATGTATAGTCCACTTTGGCTAGCTACGCGTCTACTTAAAATAAAAGAAAAGTTATTGCTAAATGAGTTGGCATGTTGTCGACCAAAAAAAAAAAAAAGTTGGCATGTCGGACATTCATGACGGTCCAAAACAACAACGCCTTAAATAAACGTTCCTCGATTAAACATCCATCACATAGTACAATAATAATTTCCCATTAAACTAAAGTAACATATAATAATGGGACAAGCCTCCATTAGAGAATTTTATGTGCTTGACCCAAAAGGCAGGTTGGTTTTTAATTTTATTTATTTATTTTAGGAAAAGCAAAGGCACCTTCCGACCCAATTTCTATGAAGTTGTCTGGCATTTTTAGAAACTTTATGCCTCCCTTCGACTTCTTTTTTTTTTTTTCGACTATTGCTTTGCTTCCATAAAAAATGTACAAGCGAGGGTTTCCTTGCTGTTTCTTTTAACCCTTCTCAACTGCATTATTGTCCTTCTCAGGTTCGCATTGAACTACTCTGCCTAATAACGGTTGACACATCAAGCAAGCTACTCTATACATGAAAATTTTATGGATAATTTCTAAAATATGTGTTATAATAGGCATGTATGTAATGCATTTGCCCCATAATTTTTTTTTTGTGACATCATAATTTTGAGATAAATGTATCGCATAAATATAAGTTGAGTTTTTTTATGTCATAAAAGGAAATTTTGGGTAAATATATCACATTGTACAAGTTTGTGATAAATCTATCGCAACAAAAATTAGAGTAAACATATGACAGTGAGTATAATTTTGGATTTTTTTGAGGCTTTTACCCTAAAATATGATCACTCCAAACTGAAAATCCTTTTAATCCCTAAAATAAACACCGGAGGGCCCAAGGACCTAGAAACGAGTCTGATATGCACTCTATATATCAGCTTGAAGTCTGCGCTCAGATCACGAGGAAAACAAGTCTTCGAGCTTACTTTGCTCGCGCGACCACCAACAAACACTTCTTTGAGGGCTAGTCTTTCCGTGTGCAGAGCAGAGGAGGGCACGACCTTCGCAAACCCAGCGATCAACTTCCCCGGGTCGTCCGAGCGACTCCGGCAACTGACCCCTCCGAGAAATCGACTAGCCAGGACTAGGAGCCATCGATATTTATCTTCACGAAGCTCTTTCCAGGCAGCGACCACGAACACGGTACGATTCTTTGCTGACTTATTCTGGATTTGCCCTGAAGTGTTCGGCTTGATGAAATACTTGCTCAGAATGAGTGTGTTGTCCACAATCGAGGCCGGATCTGGTCTTCGGGGACTGAAATACCCATTTGTATTTTGTTGCGTTCCTTCCTGTGTAATTGGACCAAAAGTCTCCTCGATCAGCTTCTTAACAAGAATGGACAAGTGGATTTATGAAAAGATTGCAGGCTAATCTCAAACCCTTCCAAAAATTTAAGTTTTTAGAAGAATCCGTCATTTAGTATTTGATTTTATAATACTAATTATTGTAAATGTTTATGTAAGTTTGAATTGACTTTTATTTTTTACTGTTTGAAATTTTGGTTTTCTTAAGTTTGTTGATTGTTGGTCTTTTCCAGTTTCCTAGAGTCACATATAATGTTTCACAATCTTTAAAAAAATTGAGTAGTGGTTTTTAGATTTTTTATTTTTTTTATTTTTATTATTTAGGTCCATAGTGGTGTTTTTAAAATTGGCAAGATTGAAGAAGGTATATTCTTTGCTTAGAAAATGCATATAACACACCTATCAAATAATCTCTCCACATATGTAATCTTTTATTCAAAAAGTCTTCCTAGAATTTCGTGAGTGGAGAAAAGTAGGTTGCGCATGGTAAACTTCCCCAGCCCAAAAATTTCTATTATTCTCTTCCCAGAACAAAAAAAGAATAGAAACCCGTTTGATAACGGCAAGTTAGTTTTTTGTTCTTGGGAACAAAAAGTTAGCCCGGGAATGGTTTTGGAATAGAGATGAGAAGTAAAAAAAAGTTGCTTCTTGTTCCTGGGAACAAGTTGAAGAAATAAGTGAATTTTTTTTTTCTTTTATTCTTCTCTTGTTGACTGCCATTGACCGTCCTTGACCACCCGCCGCCCGCCGCCGCCGCTGCCGCCGTTGGCCGACCGCCGCCGCCGCCGCCGCCGCGCCGCCGTTGCTGGAGGCCGACCGCCGCCGCCACCGGTCGCCGGCGGCCGACCGGTCGTCGCAAGTCGCCGCCGCGCCGGTCGCCACCGGTGCACGCCGCCGCCGCCGCCGCCCGCCGCCCGGTTGTCGCCCGGTCGCCATTGCCACCGGTGCACGTCGCCGCCGCCGATCGTCGCCGTCGCCGCCGCCCGGTCGCCGCCGGTGCGCGTCGCCGCCGGCCAACCGCCGCCGCCGATCGCCGCCGGTGCACGTCGCCGCCCGGCCGACCGCCGCCACCGCCGCCATCGCACGGTCACCGCCACCGCCGCGGCCGGCCGCCGGCGCGGCGGCGGCCGGCGATTGGCGGTAGTCGGATGGGCGGCGTGCGGACAGCGATCGTCAGCGGCGGTCGGCCGGCGATGCGTGCGGCGGCGCCGGCGTCCCGGTAGTGGCGGTGGTCTACCGGCAAAAAATAAAAAACAAATAAATATAAAAAGAAACTATTTTTTACCAAACGCATTTCTATTCTTTTTTCTATTTCTAGAGTAAAAATTTTGTGTAGTTACCAAACGGGTTTTTTTACATAGAAATTCTTCCCCATAATAGAAATAGAAAAGAACTATTTTTGAAAAGAAATTGTTCCCCGGCCAAGAAATGTTGCCATGCGCAGCCGTAGTTGGCAAAAGCAATGTTATATAGCATTTCTAACGTTGACTTATAAATGATATGAATCATTGAGAGTTTGAATATAATACGGTTATCTAAATACTTGACTTTAGTTTTGTTGTTATTCTGTAATTGAATTTATATGTTGGTAATCTCACTCCTGATATATTCACGCCATATGTTCGTGGTTGAAACCTTCAGTCAGCCAAGGGCAAAGGCTTCTCTTGTTCCCATACGAGGGAGAGAGCTACTAAAGCTAAAGTTAAAATGGAGAGCTCAGAGGCAAAAGCATCATCAGAATGCGCGCATCAAGTGTTCTTGAACTTTAGAGGACCTGACACTCGTAATAATTTTACCGACTTCCTCTACCACAGCTTGGTTGATACTGGTATCCACGTCTTTCGAGACAGTGAAAACCTCCATGTTGGTGAAAGAATCGATGGAGCGCTCCAGAGAGCGATCGGCAACTCTAGGATCTACATCCCCATCTTCTCTCCAACCTACGCTTCGAGCAAATGGTGTCTCCGTGAACTCACGCAGATTATGGAGAACACCTCCATTTCAAACAGGAATAAAGAGATCCTACCTATTTTCTTCGATGTGGAACCCAAAGATGTTAAGATGAAAACCCAGTTATATCATGATGCCATTCTCATTTTGCAGGGCGAGGATAACTTGAGCATTGAAGAAGTAGATTCCTGGAGAAAGGCTTTGACGGAGGTTGATGCAATAAAGGGATGGGAAGTCAAGAAATGCGATAGGTGAGCTTGCTGCATTCCAAGATCCTTCTTTTTCCCTAATATTTTTTCCTGTTTGCAAAAACTAAGTAAATAATTCACAGATAGAAGGAACATATTAGATGTGGGTAGGAGGAGAGAATTCAAGAAACATAAAAATTCATGCTAGAGCTACTAAAATTGTTAGTGTTCTTGATTTCACTAGAGGTGCTATCATATATCTTTTTTTAATGAAGAACTGAAAATAGAAACGAAAGCTCATTTTTTCCTTTCGTTGATGGTCTATATAAATTTTGTTTCATTTTTCACCTGTGTCATTTAGTAAGCAACTCTTAGTGAAATTCTAATGCTTCTAGAACTTTTATTCAAAACTTAATAACGTAGATATATCACCACAAATGAGGTGGAACTTCCCCTAGTGATACTAAATGGTATATGTGTGTAAAAAAAATGTGGAACTGCTGGAATAAAGGCATTTTATATAATGGGTGATGAAGTGGAATAATTGAGTACCATGCATGTTCTGTCTAATAATTTGATCTTTCAATCGATACATCAGATATTTCTCCTCCTGAACATATAATGTCCCACTTCTAAGGTTGTCCCATGAATATAACTGATAAGATGCTAATTCACGACGCATAAATAGCTGTACATTTATCTTGCACAAACAAGATTAACAGAATTTGAAAATTGCTAATCACGTTGGGATCAAGTCAATTTTCAGGTGTCAAGAGACAATGCGACACGTGGCACCTAGCAATGTGCATGAGAAGCATGTTTGAAAGTGATGTAGATTCATATTTTTTATGGTTATAGTATTAGCTAGAAAAATCAAATCCGAAGTCCTTCGGGATCGATTCCATCTATCTCGTCAAATGTTTGTGTTATGCATGCTTGGTGTTATTTGGGAACTTTACAAGATCAAGTACACGTAAGGTTTGCACAACATATCAAATGACAATTGTTAGGTTATCAAAAATGATAGCTAAGAAAACCTTACATTCAATACGAAATTTGAGAAGGCACATCTTGATTGTTGATGTCCCATTAGTTATGGAATTATTGTGCAATTAAGCAGATGCAATTGAGTAACATCAACTGGTAGGAAACAAATGAAAATTTTGAGATTATTTCGAACTCTAGTGGAATTGTATTATGAATGAAATTTAATTACTAGATTTTTTTTTCTTTTTTTTCGCAATTTTCTGCTATTGAAATGGTTTTCCTTCATGACAGCTGGGCCAAACTAATCAAGTTGGTCGTTGAGGAGGTTGTGGTTAAGTTGAAGATAAAGCAAAAGTCCGTGACTGAACATTTAATTGGAATCAATGATCGAGTGATAGAAGTAATAAATCTGTTAGACATACACTCTGGAGGTGTGCGGCTCATTCAAATTCATGGCATGGGGGGTATCGGTAAAACGACTCTCGCCAAGGCCGTGTTCAATGAACTTTCTACCCACTTTGGAAAGTGTTGCTGCTTCCTTGAAAATGTTCGAGAAAATTCGTCAAGAGCTGATGGTTTGGTTAAATTGCAAAAGAAATTATTGTCTGAAATAGGAAATGCCGCAGGAATAGGAAGTATTGATGAAATCGAACGTCTAATGGAGATGATCAAAGGAGGACTTCGCATTAAGAAGGTCCTCATTGTGCTAGATGATGTTGATAACGATGAACAAGGGGAGAAATTAGTTGGAAAATGTGCTTTTTGTTCAGGGTCTAGAGTACTGATTACTACTAGAAACAAGAATGTTTTGCAAGGCTCTCAACTGAAGTGCAGTATATTACCTTATGAAATGAAGGAGATGAGTAGTGATCATGCGCTTAAGCTCTTCAGTAGACATGCATTTAACAAGGACTCTCCTCCAGATGATCGCGATGATATTTCAAAGGAAATTGTATCGGCTACTGGAAGCCTTCCTTTGACTATTGCAGTAATTGGTTCACTTCTGAACCATGGAACACAAGACCTATGGAAAAAAAACATTGGACGATTTACACAAAGCACCTCCAAAGGGTGTTTTCGAAAAGTTGAGGATTAGCTATAAAGCATTGACTTCTGGGCAGCAACAAATTTTTCTGGATATTGCATGCTTTTTCATTGGTGAGATAATGACAAACCCAATTTATATGTGGACAGATTGTGGTTTTTCCCCAATCCGTGGAATTGAGGTCCTCAAAAACAAGTCCTTGATAAAGATTGGAAACGACAATGAGTTTTTGATGCACGATCAACTTAGAGATCTTGGTAGGGAAATTGTTCGTCAAGAATATCGAACGAATCCTGAAGGGCCTAGTAGGTTATGGATTGACGATGAAGTCCTCACTACAATGGCAACAAAGGAGGTGGGATACTTAACGAGAAAACTAATAGATTCTCTTTTTGCTTCTTGATTTTAATACTTTTCCTCAATAAAATGGAATGCTGAATGCTACTCCTTTCTTGTTCTCGTTTGCAGATGAAGAAAGTTCAAGCGATGCAAGTAACTCGCACAAGAATATCTATCAGAAGTGAAGAGATTGGAAGGTTTAAAGAACTAAGGTTCCTTAGATTAGATAGAGGAACCTTTGTTGGCGATCTAATGGATTGTTTTCCCAAACTAAAATGGATTTATTTGAGTCATTCTCCATTTTCACAGTGTGAGCTGACCAATATGTGCTTAAAGAATGTGGTTGTCCTTGAATTTTCAAGCATTCCCAGTATAAACGATCAGAAATTATTGCAGTTAATAAAGGTGCGTCATATGCTTATTTCCTTTCTTTGTCCTTGAAAGCAACATTTGAACTGTTCTTCCATTGGATAATGCATTCACATTTTACAGGGGGCAAAAACATTGAAAGTTCTTAGTCTTGCTAATTGTCATGGCATAACCAGAACATCAGACCTATCTGAATGCTCAACTTTAGAAAGGCTGACTTTTTTGAATTGCAACGGCTTAACGAAGATTGATGGCTCTATTGGGAAGTTAAAGGATCTGAAAGATTTAAAGTTTGATCTTTGCGATTGCCTTGAAGGTTTGCCTGAAAAAATGGGGGACCTACGGAAGCTAGAGCACTTCTCTTTACAATACTGTTATGCAATGAAGGAATTACCGGATTTCATATTTAAGTGGAAATCATTGCGGGAGTTGCAGCTTTCAATTGCACGTCCAGTGGAGTTACCGAGTGCCATCGGAAAGTCTGAGAATCTGAAAGCGCTTCACGTTGAAGGAAATTTGAAAGGTCAACTTCCTTCTGAAATTGGCTTGCTTATGCGGCTTCAAATACTAGAGTTAAAAGGGTTTGATGAAATCCAAGAGTTGCCGGACCTCTCAAACTTGACTAATTTGGTTAGGTTGAAACTAGATGATAGCTCCAAAAAAATTGACGGACGTGATGGAACTTATACTGGTGATTTAGAGTGGATCAGGGGGTTATCCAAGCTAAAAAAATTAAGCTTGTGTCTCCTCCATTTCCCTGCTCCCACTGAGTTGGCTTCCCTTACTCAGCTTGACAAACTCCATTTGTGTGGATTGAATTTGCAACCCCTCAAGCAACTTCCCTCTTCTCTATTAGAGCTAACCCTTGATAATTTCAATTCAACCACGTTTCTCTCCTTCCACTTAGAGAATTTGTCAAATTTAAGGCTCCGTTGCTCTCAAATGCAAGAGATAACACTTGATGGGCTTAAGCTTCCAAATTTAATGGAGCTTCTAATTTTTGGCTGTGGATCCCTCGAGAGATTCATGCTATCCAACATGACGAAGCTAGAAGAGGTCAACGTGGCGTGCTGCCCAAAATTAGATGAGATCCACATTGCTGGGGTGCTGGAATCGTTGCATAATTTGGATATCAGTGAATGTGAGTTCTTCAGAAGGTTCGTGTACGTTGACAGACATTGGAAATCTTCCCATGAATCTTCACTAGTCCTTGCATCGAGAGTCTTCAATAAGTTGTCGGGACTCCGCATAGAGTTTTGCGATAAGATACTCGGTATTCAAGTTGTTGGTACGTCAAAATCGTTGCAAGACTTGATAGTTTTTGGTAATCATTTGCAAAGTCTTGGTGGTTTGTCAAAATTAAAGAACCTCGAGTGCTTGTACATAGAGTCCAACCTTGAGCTACGAATTGTCAAGGGCCTCGACAAGTTGGAGTTTTTGAAGCTCTTATACCTTCGTGACTGCCCATTGTTGGAAAGTCAGATTGATGTATCGATCACCGAATTGCCAAATGATTGCCAATTAATTATTGGCCGTTGCCCGAAATTACTTGGGCTTAAGCAAGGATTCGAAGGCTCTGTCCAAGATTTCAAGCAATATAAGGTGAGTCAGCAAAACCATTCACAAACATAAATTCAACTATAAGGAGATTTATAATAATTGTGGAAAATAAAAAAGAAACAATCATACAATAAGTCTCGGTCTCACTTACTTTAAAAACCAGTAGACGCATGTGATGTTTTCTCTCTGCGTTTTTTTGGCTTTTCCTTTTTTCTGTATATGAGAAAGTTACATAGTTGCAGTAAGAGGTTTAGATTTTATCACAAATATTTGGAAAAACTTCATTTTATAGGATATATATAGAATATTTTATAGCCTATTATTTAAAATTTTTCTCATTTTATAAGAAACAATTGGTTTTACTTAGCATTTTTTCAAAGTAATATACTGCACTTTTTTTTTTCTCCATTTCTTCCTTAATACAAATCATTATGACAATGACTTTAATGATTTGCAATATTTTTAGTGTAGATAGAACATTATAGAGATAAATACATTAGAAGTCCTAAAACTTACAAAAATTACAATCGAGTCATAAAACTTGTTAATGTAGTATAAATGAGTCTTTTTATTCGCTTCGTTCAATTAGTCAAATGAAAAATGTTGTTTATTCTTTTCACACTCCTACGTGGCATAGAGCTTCGAGCCTTCAAACACAATGTGCGTGAGCAAAAACTTCTGCCCTTTTAAGGTTTGCCCCAAATTTCCAAGCCCTGATTGAGTAATCTTCTCAAGTTCTCGTCACATCTTCATCAGTCTTTCTCGTCCATAGTGTACTTCTTGTTCATGGAGTCCGCTTCTCATTCATCGATCCTCCTCTTCTTCATCTGAGTGTCCTTTTTCTTCTTCTCCGAATCCCCAAATTTCATCTTCATTCGAGCGCGACAACGTCGAGTCCTTGTGCAAGAGCTCAATGTGGCCGACGGCGACGTCGGGTCCTCTTCGTCCAAAGCCAGGCGGCGTGAATGAGGGTGTTATAAGCCACTACATTGAGCTTAATGTCCTTTCTTGTACTCTGCTTTCATTCCGAAGGATGTATGGGAACTCATTTGAGGTGTTTTCTCGTGTGGATTGAATAGGTCTGAAGTTTGGGAATGATGTCAATGGGTATATGCCCAAATGCAGGATGTTGTTGCGATCTTACTAATCTTAGCAAAATAAGAGATAGGATCATCCAAAACAAAACAGAAAAAGGACACAGATTGTTCGCATGCTTTTGTTTCGGTTGATTAAGGTGGGAGCAACTATATTTAATGCTCAATTTCGCGGTTCTCTGCTTCGGAAATGTCGCGACCAAATTTTTTCGGGGTGTGGACCACCTAGAGTTTGGCTAATGGATTGTTAAGCCTAGACTTAACTCGGGCTCTCCCAAGCCCATACCAATTCGCGACTTTCGGTTCAAGTTCTTAACATGCAATTGATTTTCAATTAGGAGTCGCCACTAATCTATTTTTGGTGGGTCGATTAGAAACCCAAGCAAAGTAATGGGAGATTTACTTTACTCCTACGAACCAGAGATTTATGGGTTCGGGGACTTGGTTACGTTAGATTTCTCTAACGCCCTTTCGGTACCTTTATCTTTTATTTTGAAAAAATTGTTTGGCAAGCAACTTGAATTGATTTTAATTCCTTAACATGTGAGGTGACCATGCAGGTACGCAAACCACCAATTTAACACTCAAGAAAGCAAATGAATAAATTGCAGGACTTACCTCATAGCAACGAAAGCATCTGCGTTGTTAGTTTAGAATTCACATCAACAGTCCTAAATATGATTTCTAATTAACACGCAATTTTTGTTTTGTTTTCACTTAATTAATGAAAATCATACAATATGCAATGCATGCCACTAATTTAACATGAAATGATATGACTTGGCAACATGACTTAGCTATATGACCTAAACAATATGACATAAATAAGCATGTAGTCTATCCTGAAGCATGAGATGGATTTATTCTAAAAATAATTTTTTTGTATTTTCCATGAGATTCGAAATTAAAGAAATGCAACACTTAAATATGCAATCTAAATTAATCTAATGACCTAATTCTAATGACGGGCAATTTCTAATTAAATGATCCTAACAAAAATCACTAAATGACGTGCATTGTATGAACCTAATTCTATATGATGTGCACATGATTTTTATTTTCCTAATAAGCATGCAATCTATTTAGAAGAAATTATCTAAACCTATAATATGCAATCCTAACATGCAATGACGTGCAAAAAAAAGCCCTAATTCTACATGACATATGCATGATATTTTTATTTTATTTTTATAAAATTCGAAATTTAAAATTGCCACATAACTAAACATGCAACTTAAATTAAAGAAAAAACTAACATCCTAAATGATTGCATTTTTTTATTTAAGGAATTCGAAATAAATAAATTTCCTATTCTAAACATGCAAAATAATCCTAAAATAAGTAATATTCTAACATGAACCTAATCTAACTCAAATGTTTTTATTTTTTTATTTTTTTTTCTTTTACAGGAGCAATCAAATAAAGGCATCAAAAACAGCACGGCACCAAATCAAGCAAGATATCATCCATGTCCACTTAATTTTGGAACATAAATTGACATATCGCATCTCGTGCATGAGATCGGATTGGCCAATTTTTAAATAAAATCACGAATCATACCTCGAGCTTGAGATCGGATTGGTGATTTTTCCGTACGATTGCGGGTCGTATTTCGAGCGTGAAATCGGACCGTCAATCATATGTACGTTGCGAAATTAGGAAGATTTCCCAATTTAAAATGCCAATCGATATTTTTTGGATATGATGGTATCATTCAAATATTCATATGAGATAATCCCATAAATTCGACAATAAGGATATATGAAAATCAAATTAAAAGAGATTCTTACCTAATATTTGGTGTCACGTGGACCACGTTGTCGAGTTCGGACGAACAACGGATGGCGGTAGCCTGCGTATGCTCGGCTCGATGGTTGCTGCTGCACTGATCAGCACGATGAGGCTCGCGATTGCAACTCAAATCATGCGCAACAAAGGTTCTAGCTCCGCGAGTAGTCACAAATTGTGGTTGGTTCAACAATCTACACGTAAACTTCGAGAGGCGATCTGCAAAACAATGACTTTCGTCGTGGTGGTGGCCTGCGACAATACAGGGATCGTCGGATCCGCAAGCGTGCTGGTGAAGTTCGCCTGGACTATTCACTTGGATTGTTACAAGGACATGGTGCTGATGTGGGAGGAACGTCCAAGGGCTGCCACCTGCTCCGGATTCACCAAAAGTCCTGCTAAAAAACTCTACACGTGATAGAATGGCCAAGTGGCTACAAATTTATATAAAAATAAGTGTGCGAAATCCTCCCCTTTCAATGTTTACGTCCTCCATTACTCAAAGAACGTGTGCCCTTCTCTTGCACAGATTTTAGTGACTCGGATGTTTGCTGAATTTTGACCGAGCTCAACAGGACGGCAACTTGTCTTGGTATCGGGCCAAAGGACGGCGTCAGAGCAGTTCACGTCGGATTTTCACAGCTCAGCATGGCAGGGCAAACGGTGAACAACGGCAGCGAGTGGTGACAGCGGTTCGTGCCAATGGACCTACAAAACATAAACTTCACAGGGAACAGGACCAACTCGACGACAGCTCAGGCTCAGCATCAAGTCAACGGGAGGCTCTCGTTGGGACAACAGCTTGTTGAGGCGGTGCGGCAGGGCTCGGAGGAACTCGCTTGGCGCGGCAATATTGCGAAAGACCAGCACGGCAACTGATGAAGGCGTTATTGATGGATCGGCCTCCCCTTTCGTCTTCTACGAAGGCTTCCTATGTCTCTCTCTCCCTCTCAGCTTCTTTGCTCTCAGTGTATGTTGCCGTCCTCCCTCTTCCATGTGGCCATGTATTCTTAATTGTGTGGCCTCCCTTAAACCCTACGTATGCTTTCTTATTTATAGGGCACGGATTAGGGTTTTTTTAAATTTTCCAAATTTATATCCACGAAGATTTCTTTTCGAAACGCAATATTTTTTCTTTTATATTCCACATCTCCTGATTTTATCACCTAAAGATAAGATTGCAACCCAATTTTCTTAAATTCCAAAAATCCACCGTAATATTATTTCAAATCTCAATTTAGGTAATTCTTGTCATTAAAAGAAAACGGGCTCGGGCCAATTTACTTGCTTCGTGGGCTTAGTCCGACCTGCCAAATTAAAGCTTAAAACTACTAAATCAAACCCATTTGTCACCGACCCAATGTAAATGCAAATTAAGAAACAAATGCACCTAAAACTATATGCTATGCAATTAACTATTTTTTCGGAATAAAATTAACCCCTAATTTTTTAATGCAATAAATGACTAAGCGAGTCGCCAAAATTTAGGTGTCAACAGGAAACATGCTAAAAGGATTGGGGATTTGGCTTGAATATCATGCATAACGCCCATGGAAATTTCCTGAAAACTCAATTTCAAATTATTATGAATCCATCTTTTGGCCTGTGGAGTCAAAATAAAGGTGTCATCTTTACTTGAAGTGCTATTTGTTCACTTAGAATCTCCATAATATCCAAAGAATGTACGATTTCTTTAATATTGTATTTGGGATATTTTCAATTTAGAGCTTGAACTGGCCTACATAATTTGACGATTCAAAGTGCTATCTATTTTTGGAGTGCTGATTTTCAAGGACAATCTGGTCTGAGGTGCCGAAGCTTTTACTAGTACAGCACCATTTGTGTTATGGGTAAGAAAAGCATGTTTTCAGCATTACAATCATCAGCATTAGATGGTGTCTTAGGGATGATGGTATTCGTTTTTCTTCTTTCATGTTGCCAGATTTCTTGCTTTGAGCCTTTCGGGCAATAAAACAAGAACCTGCATAAAATGCATGTTTGTCAGTCTTAAAATTGGTCTGGTCAATTTGTCAAATCGAATTGGAGTAGGGCCAACATGTGGTAATTAGGTGTCCTTCCTCTAGTGAGGCCACAAAAATGGTGATATACAATGCCCTGGGTTTGTTAATGTCTCCAGTTTTTGCAGGAGGAAGAGATTGTACCAGCTGCATTAGCAGACCCATTGGTTGGGCACCAATTGATGGTTTCACATGCAGAGAGCAGTGCACAACTGCAAGTGCGAATACCGGGAGAGATGAATGAACTCCCGTCTCCATTTGAGGTAAATTCGCGTCGGTAGACTAGCTATATGTCTGAAGTTTGAACACTCGGTTTGGTTGCATTCGGTGTGGACTGTACTGAAAGTTTAGATACTTGTGTTATTAGTATTCCTCCTGGCAGCGAAGATGGTGGAATATGCTTGGTTTATCAGTGGGACCATACTGAGGTTTAAATACTTGGTTTATCAGAGGTCACCAGGGTTTCAGTTGCTTGAAGATGAGAGAGTAGTTTCAGTTTTTATCACAAATGGTTGGAAAAACTTCATATCGTAGGAGATATATAAAAAGAATAGGTTAGAGCCTATTTTTTAAAATGTTTTCTGGTTTTATATGAAACGAATGGTTTTACTTGTATATTTTCTACATAATATATTCCACTTTTTTGCCCATTTCTTACTTAGTACTAGTCATTATGAAGATGATTTCTTACAGGGGTAAGAGCACCATTAGAATATTAAAGGGGTAGGTGCACCATAAGTTCAAGAACTGGTTGAGAAAGTGCAAACGAGTACTGAAATTTGTCAAGTTGGTGCAACCGATTCCTTTTGTTAACCCTGTTTAATTTGTCTAACAGAAAATGCTGACGGCACTTTCTTTTTTTTTTTTCATTTCACTCTCTACGTGGTGTGGAGCTTAAAAGAAAAGGTTTGTGAGCAAAAATGTCTCCGTTTAAGGTTTGCCCCAAATTTCCAAGCCCTAACTGAGTTTTCTTCTCCTTTTTTTTTTACCTCTCCTAACTGAGTTTTCTTCTTTTGTTTTCTTCACTTCTCCTAATTTGTGGAGTGTTCTTCTCAAGTTCTCCTCACCTCTTCATTGGTCTTTCTCGTCCATGCCTCCATGGTGTACTTTTTTCGTGAAGTCTGCTTCTTGTTTATCCATCCTCCTATTCTTCATTTGAGTGTCCTTTGTCAAATCCCCAAATTTCCTCTTTGCTCGAGCGTGATGACGTCGAGTCCTCACGCAAGAGCTCAATGAGGCTGACAGCGATGTCAGGTCCTCTTCATCCTAGCCCTTCCGCTTGAACAAAGGTTTTACAAGGCACTGCATCAAGCTTAATCCCCTTTCTTGTATTTTGCTTTCGTCTGATGGTGGTATGTTAACTCATTTGAGGTGTTTTCTCTTGTGGATATAATAGGTCTGAAGTTTGGGAGTGATGTCAATGAGTATATGCACAAACACAGGAAGTTGTTGCGATCTAACTAGTCTCAGCAAAATAAGAGATAGGATTATCCAAAACAAAACAGAAAAAGGACACGGATTGTTCACGTGATTTTGTTTGGGTTTATCAACAACTATGCTTAATGCTCAATTTTGCGGTTCCCTGCTTGGGAAAAATGCTTTAAAAATTTGGGAATTTGGCTTGATTATCATGCACATTGGCCCTCAAATTATTATGAATCCATCTTTTGGACTGGGGAGTCAAAATAAAGGTGTCATCTTTACTTAAAGTGCTATTTATTCACTTAGAATCAAAAAAAATATCCAATAAATATATGGTTTGTTTAATATTGTATTTGGGACGATCCAATGTGCTATCTATTTTTGCAGCGGCGGCGGCAGCAGTGGGAGCAGCTGCGGTGGCGGCAGCGGCAGCGGCAGCAGCGGCAGCAACTGCCGTGGCAGCAGTGGCAGCTGCTGCGGCGGCAGCCGGCAGCTGCAGCAGCGGCGGCAGCAGCGACAGTGGTAGCTGCGGCAGGCACCGGCTGGTCTTGCAGAACCCGACGGCAGGCAGCAGCTGGTCTTGCTGAACCCGACGGCAGGCAGCAGCTGGTCTTGCAGAACTCGTCGGGGAGCTTGAGCTTCAGCAGCAACTTGTCGCTCTCAAGGGAAGAATAGGAGATGTCGAGGTCTGCTCTGTCCACTTTCGGGGTCAGGGAGGAGGAGATGGATAGGAAGAAGGTGGTCTGTGACTGCATCCTCTCCCACCAGGTTCGGATCAAGGAAGAGACCAAACGCTTGGCCACCATTCGCAACGTATGCAACATGAAGTCCACACATAAAATTGGTTTACTCGGAGGCTTTTTCTTTTCTATGTTCAAGTAATAGCAAATAAGAGGTGAGGGGTTTTTGTGGTTATATTCATAGAGTTTTTTGTTACTTGTTTTGGGAATGAACAGCAAAACAGCATTAAAGATGACGGTGGCAAGTATAAAGCTGCTGAGGAACAAGAGAGGCGATGGTGAAGCAGATGAGGCACGACATCATGTCTGGTCAGGACACCGCTGCTCGTGTCCGAGTACAGCTAGTTCTTTCACTACAATTTGCTTTTGGTTATTGCATTGGCAGTTGGTGTGGCTTTTTGTATTGGACATAATTCATGTCTATGTTGAGAGAAATTGGTCTTGAGAAAATGGTTACTCTCAAATTTCCAGTGATTTTTGTATATCTAATTTATAATTAGAATGCTTTGAAAGTGTTGAACTTGAAATAGTCATATTGGTTTTTGGTTGCATTCAGTCATTTGTATCATCTAGGGTGTGAAAAAATTCATATTCAAACGAATTTTTTAGATTTTGAATCCGCATCTCATTTTACTCAGGAAATGCTCTATACATATCTTGGACTTTTAGGAGACTTAATGCGACACCCTGAAATTTGACCCCATCCCGATAATATGAAATGTGCATTTCGTCGACACGCCTATGGTCATTTTTTTTGAGCTGGTCTCTTATGAGTTAACTAACCTATTAGGTGAGGCCGTTAAGAGATATAAATGCGATAGATTCGAGAATTCGATCGGAAATCGACTATCGACTATTCGACCATAATAATCGGCAAAAATCAATATGATACAGTTATAATTGAATTGTGATCGGAAATAGGTTGATTCAACAGAATCACGAAATTAAATTGAGGGTGATTTCGCGTGATTGCAAAATTCACGTCGAACGGCATTGACCCAATTTTTTTTTATCAATTCTATACTTGGTACATGTAATTGAAACTTTGTAATTTTTACAACAATTGAGAGTCGTCTATGAGTCAATGATGTACAAATGTGAATCGAAAATTATTGACCACGGGTCAAACGCGCTAAAATTCCTAAAAGCTATCCGATATGTTAGGTTGTACTAAAATCGAGTTCGATCGATTTTAACCACAAAATTGAATTCGGTTTTGGGAATCGGACGTTCGGGCATGTCACGATTCATTTTTAGAACTTCATCTCATCTTTTGGGAATTTTCGTCGAGTTCAGAATTTTTGCGAAAAACCAATTTCGGCAAAAATAAATTATGAGGGGAAATTCGTACAGGCTACCTTATTGGAATATTTGACCACCAAGAAGAGTTTGTTTAGGAAGAAATTGAAGGGAAAATGGCCATTGGAGGGATGCAAGACTTTGTGGGCTAAAGACTTCGAGGCACAAGCACTTGAGTACTTGGATATTTAGGCTTGGCTCTCATTGGATGTTGCTTAGACTTTCTTGGTCTCTCTCCCTCCTTCCAATTTCCACTTCCTTTCCCATGCGTGCAGACCCTCCTCCGTTTTGCCTTCTTCCTCTTCTTCCCACCTTTACTTCCCCTCACGTTTCCTTCCTCACGTTGATGCCGCCTCTACTCCATCTTCATTTTCCCATTTCCAGCATCGACCACCCAACGCCTTCACCAGCAGATCGATGCCCCTGTCCATCCGTGCCGCTCAATCTAGCATCCAACGCCACCATCCCACTAGCCCCAACGCCTCCAGCGTCCGCCTCATGCCCTCAGCCGCACGTCTAGCTAGTCCGCCAACCTCCAGCCCACCAAGTAGCCGCCTATAGCACCCTCACCACTCCAGCCACGCTCGCCTGGTCATCCAACACCACTAGTCGAGCCCAACTAGCCCACCCCAACCCCAAGTAGAATTAGATTCCAGCCCTTGGCCGTGAGCCTTGTGGGCTGTTTTTAGTCTCGACTAAGCTTCCGTTGGTGATGCCATAATCCCAAGTCCTCATCGCCGTTGCGCCACCGTCGCCGTGAACCGGTCATTGCCCTAATCCGATGAGTTAACGCCCTAATCTCGAATTAGGATGTTAATTGCACTTAGTAGGTTAGTTAGTGTTAATTAGGATTAGTGTTAAGTAGTTAGTTAGGTTAACTACTTAGTTAGGCTAGTTTGGTTAGTGTAACTAGGTTAGTTAATCGTGGTTAGTTTAATTTACCGTGGTTAGTTTAATTAAATTAAATTTAATTAATGAATTGTAATTTATTTACTTAATCATAATTAGCGTAATTTGTGACGGATTAGCCATTTTTTCAAGATTTTACACTAACTCTCATGGTTGAATTTATATGTGAAATTGATTGCTTATTTGTGCAATTGAGTGCTTGGTGTTGATTATGGATTATTATCGTAAAATTGGATTTTATGGTATTTAATTTGAAAAATACTGGGTATCGGTTTTTACGCCAAAATTTTTATATAGTATATAAAATTGTGGGATTTTGAAATGAGAGTGTACCATATTTACTGGTTTAATTTAAACATGTGACCACGAACGATTATTTTACTGGGATGATTTTTAATACGAAGAAAAGTGACAAAGTCCATTATTTGAACACGAGGTATTTTGAGTACAAAGCACAGTGTTCTTGGATAAGTATGTGACCATGTGATCACCTAAATACCCCAATGCGTTTACACGGGGTAGTGAATCCATCCCAATGCGTTTACATGGGACGATGCCTGATTAAGTTCGGATGGCCCACGTCAACGGAGGCGGGTTGCGGTGGAGGCCGGGCCAATGCTCCTTTATGGATGCCATCTTGATGCGTTTATGCGGGATGATACCGTGCCTAACGAAGTGGGACGACGCCCAGTTATGCCAAATGACTGCCGACTGTTGAGTTGGCATTGGCCGTTTGGGTCGTAATAACTAGAACACGCCTGAGTGGTTGTGATAGTTGCGCCTGATTATGGAGCAAAATTGTGTAGCACAGTATGCGACGTGTCATAACAATTTTGTCTTATAATCAGGACCCTTGTGATTATTTGTGATTGAAATGATGTGTTTCGGTTATTAAGTAATGCTTGCTGCATTGATAATGGTATATGTGATGTACTAATGTGTAGGGATGTGCCGAGGCGAGATAAGTCTTGTGTGATGTCTGTTTAGGCTGCCTCCAAGTGAATTTGTGTCCTAATTGGGGTTTAGGGTTTTGACTTGCTGAGATTTTTATCTCACCTTGTCGTGGGTTAATATTTTCAGGTCCTTAGTATGAAGAGGTGACCCGTTCGTTTTGGGGTACCGAAGGAAATAGACTATGAGTCCTCCTACTTCCCTATTCCAAGGACCACCTGGACCCGTGAGTTAGTTGTGACCATTATTTGGGTCGATGAGGGTCTCTGTCACTGGGTACCCCATCGCTTCAAGGCATGGTTCATTGACTATCCTAACGAGGCTCAGGAAAGTCCTTTGTAGGGTTTTGACAGATCTCCTGTTGGAACCGAGGATGGGGAAGTAGCTCACCCAATGACATTGACATTCCTGATGGTGTCGTGGAGAACCCGAAGCTTGAGACGGAAGGGTCCAGAGCATAGGTGGCCCAATAGTTTCTTTTTGAGTTAGATTGTATATAGACCCGTAGGGCTAATCTAATCTGTTTATAAAGCGTGGTTTGTGATAAGTGGCTGTCCTGCTTTTATTATCCCTGTGTTTATTTGTTGTCTAGGGTTTATTAGTTCGCTTCCGCATGTGCATAAAACGAATAGGTTGGCGACGCGTCTTAGGACAGCGCATTTTTAGTCGACCATCGAGGGATGTGCGCATGCCCGGGATTCGGGGCATGACACTTAACATTCAAGTAAGGATGCTTTTATATTTGAATCAATCACATATCACAGACTTATAAAAGACTTAACATTCAAGAAGGAATGCCTTTATAACTGAATCAATCACTCGAGACTTCAGCATTCCGACCAACGATGCTGGTAAAAAAATATTGTGGACCCACCTAAAAAGCCTAAAGATGGCTTGCATATGTGACTTCATTACATTGAATTGGACCTAACAAATGGCGTTGCATTGTGGAAATTGCTTTCTAATGTGGATGAGGGCCTGTGTCTAACACATACACGAAATTGACACGTGAAACCGATGACCGCAAATCCGAGCCAAGGGATCCAACAAAAGCAAAGCGGAATCCCAAGCTGTACATATGTGCCCGTTTGATGATTTCATTAAGAGTTGAAAAAAACTAATATATTTTGCACAAGAATGAGTATTTCCTGCAGGTCTACAAATACACAGAGATATGGAAGTTCTATTGATAATCACGGATTTTAGTGTCTTTAGTGTAGAAGTACACAAGTATTTAAACCTTTGGTAAATCGCTAGGCTGAAGAAAAGAAAACAATGAGACTTCATTTTATTGTGAGATGCAAATTGCGCAACTCCAAGATCTCCATAATCAAAACAAGAATATGCATAATTGAATAGAAAGATTAACGCACATGTTTTGGGATCCATCAAAGATAAAGTGGAAGTAGAAAAGGGATTACCCACATATCAAGGGGATCCATGCATCAAGTCCTTCTCCTCTATTGCCCTCCGTATTACTGGCTCAATGAGGCGGCCCCCCCTCACGTTTAACGTTAGGTAAACGTCCATTAGGTGAGAATACATGTGAGAATTAGGGTTAGATGAGAGACTTAAGCACTATTTATAGAGTTTCCAACCAGTCCCTCTTATTACGGGCCAGGCTCAACTTGGCTCACACTAGCCAGCTCATATTAGACTAATTAAAAAACCTTCTATCTCACCTTAGACCAAGCATGTTTTATGGTAACCATAAAAATAGTAAATTATAATATTAATTAATTTAGTCCACATTAGGAAAACTTTTACATTCTCCCACTTGGACTATATTAATTGAAATCGTACTATATGTGCGCATATTTGATCTAAAGATAATTCTTAATTGTCAATCATATCCTATAAAGTCTTAAACAGCGAATCATGGCGGTAAATGCATGTATACACACAGAGCCTCTCATGATTCACGAATACTTTTAACTTTATTGACATAGATTCAATATGATAGTGTGTCAAATGGATAATATCTCTCATAGAGAGATCCCATTTGTCAATCATTATTCTCTTACCTTAGGTGTCACAAAAACTTGTGCCACTAGAGAATGCTTTATGGTTCTAGTGAACCCACATATGTCTTGTCCTTACGATTAACCTTTCTTTATGTATCACAATATATATGCACAAGGCTAATAATCGGATGCCCAGACGCCCCTAGCCTTCACTCAAGGTTTATACAATCCCTTGAGATTTTATCAATATGTATTCAACATAATAACAACACATTCAAAAATATTTTATTGAATGCAAAAATTGATACATATCAAACCGTTACAAAGTGTAACGAACACAGATGAAACCTTTATCAAAGTAAAGCTAAAATAGCTCCTACTAAACAATAGCATCTCATGATGCTCTTAAGCCTATACTAATGATGTGTCGCTCAAATACGCATGGGCGTAGGCCTTTAATTAGTGAATTTGCAACGATATCATCTGTGAAAATATATTATATTATTACGTCACATTTTTGTACCATTTTCTTTTGGTCAAAAATTTTGACCACCATTTATTTATGACCCCTTAAGATCTCTATAGTAAATAAATAATACTACAAATTTGTTATCTCAATACAACTATATGGGTCTATCCATAAAGTTAAAATAATTAACTCTTTCATAAAGGTTCCGAGCCTAATAGCCCAAGTAATAACTTAAAAGAATGTTACTAACGCTACTTACATAGTAGAAGATGACATAGAACTTTATTTACTGCACTTCCTACTAACATAAATGTGTATTCTGCTATTGATCACATGTCATCCTAACAGCCATCAAAGTTTACATCTGAATACCCTACTAGCTACAAGAATTGAACATGTTTGTAAATTAGTAAATAATCTTTTGTCCTTTTTTAAGTACCTCAAAACTTTCTTGGCAGCAACCCAGTGATCACATCCTAGATTTGACTAATATCTGCCTAGAGGTCTCATTATAAAGATGATATTTAGTCTAGTGCAAATTCGAGCATATATTATACTTTTAAGTACACTGAAATAAGATACGTCCATTTAATTAGATTTTCTCAATATCTAAATAAAAACAATGTGATAAATTTAGTCCATCACCCTTAACAATAGGAGCAATTCCTGGCTTGCAATGATGTATATTAAATAATTCCAAAATACGATCAGCAAATGTCCTTCGAGAAAATCTAATATAATATGGAAAAGAAAATCTTTACGAACCTCAGTGCAAAGAACAAGAGATGTCTTAAGGTCATTACTTCTAAGCAAAATATCATGTATATAGAGTATGAGAAAAATAAATTTCCTCCCATTGACATTGCAGTATATTGAATTATTTTGTTCCAAATTGAACAAAATAATAATACTATGAAATTTTAATAATATTGTCTAGAAACTTACTTAAAACTATGAATAAGACTTTTCAGATTACACACAAGTTTACTTGAGACATCTGTTGCAAAATACTTTAATTGAATAATATAGATTTTGTATCTATTTGGCGTAACTCCATATCAAAATAAATTATTAATGCCACGTTCACTCTGAAAGAATCTTTAAAAATACTAGAAAGAAATATTTATTTCTTCACTATTAACTATCCACCCATTTTTTAGAGTGAAAACTTTAACTATCAATTTGGCTTTAAATTCCACAATCTTTCTTTGAAATTCTTTTAGTTTTGTATGCCAATTTGCAACTAATGAACTTATGATCTTTAGACAAGTAAGTTAGTTTCCAAACACTATAATATTTCATAGATTGTATATCGTCTTTTATGGCATCTAATTACATACTTGATTGAGAATAAGAAACGACATTTATAAATATGCCATTACGTCAACCATATAATGGATATTATAATCATGCTCTCACAAATAGACTATATAATCTGATAGTATAACTAATCGTCTTTCTCTAATAAATCTCCTTAATAAAGCTGCAACCACTTCATTCTGCACTTGAGAGATTTAAAAATTTTCATTATAAACTATATCAAGAATAGTACTTTGAACATCAACAAGTTTAGTCTATAGTACAGGAGATTTCATAATTATCTGTATAGATAAAGACAAGAACACAGTAATTTCCATCATACTATTAGCTTTAATAGTCTGAGAGCAATTATCCTCTACAATTACATCGATCTTTAGAAACTTTAAAGTATGTGATTCAATAATTATTGCACCTTCTTTAGGGTTATAAAATCAATACCCCTTTAACAATCTAGATAAAATACAAAATAATTTCAAGTGGATCTGAATTCCAACGTATTTAATATTTGATTAGATAACCTCACTTTTGCATGATATCTCTAAATTTCATATGATTTAAGTACTTTATGTCTAGTCTATAACTCAAAAGAAGTTTATGAAACAATTTTTGTATGTGAAAATGTTACTTTCAAAATATTAGCCCACAAAAGACTAGATAAATTAGTCTTGCTAATCATACTCATCACCATATTCAATATAATGCATTTATGCCTTTCAGCCAAATATTTTTTGTCATGATTTTCAGGTATAGTAATTAAGTTACCACCCTAGAATCTACCAAGTATTTGACAAATGACCCTTTAAGTTATTTCGCATTATCATACTTGCCAAAATACTCACGGCCACTATTAAGCATGACAACCTTTTAAGACTAATTGTAATTGTTTTATTCTTTATCAGTCATTTTCCTTAAATAGAAAACTTTCGAAAAAAAAAATTAACCATATATGATATGTATATGTCATTAGGACTTAAACACAATCTTTGCAGATGTGTTCTAATTTCAATATCAAACGAGACATAATTTCAAACAACTAAGGCTTACATCATTTTATAGTAGTGCAGTTTGCAGGCAAACATCTTTTTAAGTGTTCCATAATGGAACGCTTCATGGATAGTAAGCAAATTCAATTATTCTTTTCTCAAGCAACAAATCACATGTCCACAATTGAAAATTTGAAATAGTAAAAACTTCAATAATTGTAGAGTTATTAATTATAGAAAATGTGACTGAAAAAACAAGTAATGTATATAATTTGCATCATGTGAGCACCGTGTAACTTGATGTACAAGTACACATCCAAAGAGTTATACGCATAATCATATAATCACCATTGGGCAGAATACATGACATGTAGTTGTACACTCCCCATATGATAATGGTTATGAGAATATATTCCAATTCTTCGTGAATTCATCACCTTTGAGCATATGAATCACTAAAATCAGTCATTTCTCCACCACACTATCATGTATCCCTCCATGAACTAATACACAATCACCTCATTTGGGAGTATAACTACGCATTAGACCAAGAGACATTCCAATCATCATCCAAACTGAAATTTCTCAAACCCAATCAAGTGTACCACTTTGGCGGTCACTACTCAATTGAATCATTGAAACTCTCTCATACCAGGGATATAAATTTTACTCCTCACATATAACATATACATGTGATTTTAACTTTAGTGATAGGGGCAGCATATTATCAAAATCATATATTATGCTAATTACATTGCTTTGTTCATTAATAAAATCTTTATTATACATACATACATACTGCACATACATCCATTATCACATCATGAGTTCATAAGATTCCAATAAGATCAATGATTACAACAACACAAGAAATTTCTCATAAATAGAAGCAATCATCTCTTGTGCACCCCGACATGATTACTAGAACAACATTAAAAGAATTATTTAGAATGCCAAATTAATATTTTAAGATACACCAAATAAACAAACTTGACAAAATTATCAGTTTGTAATAAATCAATGGCCAATTTTTAAGTAATAAATTATCATTGTAATGAATCTATTAAAACCAGAGAACTAAATATTTAAAATTTAACATTAGATATTATTGCTCTGCTTAAATATTGTCATCCTCATTAACCATAAAAATATTCAACTTGATAACATTAACAAGTGACCAGATGAGTTCATGTACAATATGCAGTAACTTAATTGACATGCATTACCCATATTCAATAGATGTGTTAATCAGTACAATCAGTTTGGTCACAAGTTCTTAAGACATCCATCATTCAAAGATTACCAGTGTGTAAAGGAGTATACTTAAACAACAAAAAATATATAATCAATACATAGCTCAATTATTATCTCATAATGGTTATATCTCATTAAGCTAGCTTCAATTCACAATAAAGTTTAATTTTTATTAATGATTCATATCATTATAATGTTTATGTGATAACATACCTAGAACACAACAATTATATTTACAAAATCACAGAAAATATAAGAAAAATATGTAAAAATACACTAAAATACACATATTTAGGGTTCCGTATGTATTTTCACATTCATAAAATTATCAAACATGTAAAATAAATACACCACGACATAGAAGATGATCATACGAACCTAACACCACCATCCACGCGCCGATCGAAGACTTCACACGCCCGCACGCGCGCCTGAGTGCGCGGCGCGTGGAGCCCACATGCATACGTAACTGACCGGTTAAAACCAGTTTGACCAATAGTAGTCCGACCGGTTCCCGGTTCGACCACCCGATCCAACTGCCCAGTCCGACCGGTTCCCGGTCCGATTGACCGATCCGATCAACAATTGACTAGGTTGACCGATCCGATCAACAATTGGTCGGGTCCGGGGTCAACGGGTTAGGTCGGGTCAACGGGTCGGGTCGAGTTGGCCACCACTCGAGTCCAGTTCGGGTCGCTGACGTCATCGTGACGTTAGCACCTTGCGTGTAGTGCTCGCGCAAGGATCGAATCCGGGTCGCTAACGTTAGCACCCGCGTGCGTCGCACACGCGAGCCTCACCTCACGCATGAAGGCATGTGGGGCGCGTCTTCAACACCCCACCGACACGTGGCCGTGCATGGGGGCGTGTGCAGCCTCCCTTGATGATGCACGCCTACAGTTCTTCTTGTCTCGTCAAGCCCTAGTCAGAATTTGTAATTTAATTTTATTTTTATATAGTGAAAAATCACGAAAATCACAAATTAGGACAAAAATCTTATGCGTTCAAGTTCTAGGGTTATGGTTGCTTTGATACCATATGTTGGATGCAAATTGCGCAACCCCAAAATCTCCATAACTAGAACAAGAACATGCATAACTAAGTAGAGATATTAATGCACCTATTTTGGGATCCATCGAACATAAAGCGGAAAGCAGAAAAAGGGATTACCCACATATTAAGGGGATCCACGCATCAAGTTCTTCTCCTCTATTGCCCTCCGTATCATTGGCTCAATGAGGCGGCCCCCCTCACGTTTAGCGTTAGGTAAATGCCCCTTAGGTGATGATACATATGAGAATTAGGGTTAGAGGAAAGACTTGAGCACTATTTATAGAGTTTCCAGCCATCCCCTCATTACGGGTCAGGCTTAACTCAGCCCATACTAGCCAGCCCATATTAGACTAATTAAGAAATCTTCTATCTCACTTTAGGCCAACTATGTTTTATGGTAATCATAAAAACAATAAATTACAATATCCATTAATTTAATCGATATTAGGAAAACTCTTACAATATCATTGTTTACGGCAAAATGTTTCCTACTCAAGGGTGTCGTCATTGTCTCGCTTCTAGGGCACCTCTGATAGAATAATTTCCAAAATGATACATTCTCGAAGAGCTGTACATTCTTCTTGTTGATCAACGATAATTACAATATTAGGTAATCCCGTTATATATTTAATCCACTCAAGTATGATTGCAAGTGAAATGACTGTCTCTTCAACATAGCAACAGCTCTTTTTGGAAGACGAATGAGTCTCTCCACCTTTTGTTCCATTCTCAAGTCCCTAGTCTCGTTTTTATTATGGACCAGTTCGTTAAAATACCATCGAGCCACTTTTAATTTAGCATAATGACAATGGGCCCTTATTACAGCTTGTGCAACTAAATTTAACTACGTTATTCTTGGTACCAACAATTAAAAAACTGTTTTCCCCTACTTGCTACATCAAAAACTAAATCATAGGCTTTTGATAAATAAATAAAAAAAAAGGAGAAGCAATTTTAGTAAGATTTGTAATATGAATACCTTTACGCTTGGTAGAAATACAAGGTGCTATCCTAGGATTCTATGCGGTGGAACAAAATATCTTCGATTTCCCCCTCGAAAAAATTCTCTTCCGGTTACACCTAATGACTAGCAGGCAATTCAGGGATATATTAGACTATACATGAGGCCAAAGCTGTTAAAATGAGAATGAATCAAAGTTCTCCAATAAGAATGGTAAGAACAATGAAAGCTTTTTGTCAGATTGCCAAACAACCAATAACTTTCCATTAGAATATCTTGTTTTCAGTAGTAAAGCAACTCTGAAGCATGAAGCGGGAACAAGTGTGCTGAAGATGAGGTAAGTAGAATTTCAGTATTTCAACCTGACACAAATGTACACACTCACCTCAATAAATTTTGGAAAGCTTAGAAACTTGCCACTAGATCTCACATTAGACATAACCAGCACAATGACCGAACAATTGCATAGAACAATTGACAATTAATATATCATATTTTCTTTCTTCACTCGTGTGAGCTGCTCCTTTTAACATCTATATTTTTCCCTTTGAGCTTTGATTTCAACTAAAGTTAGCTCTTCTCAACCTTGTGGCACATTGATTGGCTTGATCAACACAATGATTGATTCCTTTCAAGGAAGTCGGTTATCATGTCCCTAGCTCGATTTGGTGTGTTCTGATCAACCACAACTTACCACAATTGTAAAACCAATTCCTACATTTTTCCTTGTCTTTGCCATAAGAATTGGTGATTGAAGACCACAAGAGTAGTTAGGCTCCAAGTCGACCTCACTAGCAATTACACCACTTGAATTTGGATATTGGTGGCTCTAATCTTCTCACTGCCATTCTTTGATTTGGCAATTGAAGGTTCTACTAAATGCAGCAAAAGCAATGGAGGAATGCGATAGAAGAAGCATTGTGTTGACTATCAAGGTTATATCATGATTCTACCAAAAGCTTCTTCACTATAACATAGACAATGCAAAGCAAAAAGAAAAACATCTGTATAAAAAGAAGTGGAGTTTGTTGTTGCAAGAAGAATAATGGATTCATAGACATTACTATGTATAGACTGATCACAAGAGCGTCGAAGAAATTGGTGACATTTAAGCGTGAAGTTGGCCTCATTACAACTCAAGTCATGTGAAGGTGAAGTTTAACTCCCGTGTTGGACTATAATAATGCTATGAAGAGAATATTCATCCCATAACCTTCACATCCTGCGAACAATTTGAATTATGTCTCTTTTTCCGTTTACATGCTTGGACTTCTATTCCTTAGTGGGCCGCCATCATGCATGTGTGAAAGAACTGATGGATTCTCTTTTTTCTTCTTGGTTTTAATGCTTTTCCTTGACAACATAGAATGCTGAATATTACTTGTTTATTGCTCTCACTTGCAGATGAAGAACGTTGAAACAATGGAACTAAGATTGTATCATGAAGAAGTATCTATCAAAAGTGAGGAGATTGGAAGGTTTGACAAGCTTAGGTTCCTTACATTGGGGGAGGAACCTTTGTTGGCAATCTAATGAATTGTTTTCCCAAATTAAGATGGATTTATTGGAGTGCTCCTGGTTTAAAGTGTAAGCTGACCAATATGTGCTTAAAGAATGTAGTTATCCTTCAATTTTCATCGATTGCCAATATAAATGATATGAAATTATGGAGCCTAATAAAGGTGTGTCATATGCTTATTTCTATTCTCTGTCCTTGAAAGCAACATTTGAACTGTTCCTCCATTAGATAATGCATTCATTTTTTACAGGAGGCAAGAAAATTGAAAGCTCTTAGTCTTTGTGAGTGTTATCACATAACCAAAACACCAGACTTGTCGGGATGCTCAACTTTAGAGAGACTTGCTTTTTAGACTTGCTGAGGTTTAAGGATGATTGACAGCTCTATTGGGAAGTTGAAGTATTTGATAGACTTAACGTTTGATCACCACCCTTTGCTTGAAGGTTTGCCTAAAGAAATTGGGGACCTACATAATCGAGAGCGCTTCTCTTTTAATTGGTGTCATCAGATTCCATCTATAATTGGAAATCATTACAGGAGTTGCAACTTTCAAGCCTAGGAATGCTTGGGGAACACTTAGTGCTTTGGAATAAAGCCAATTTGTAAGGTCAACTTCCTTCTAAAATTGGCTTACTCCCACAACTGCAAAGACTGGTGTTAAGAGAGTTTTATGAAATTCGAGAGTCACTGCCACTTCCAATAAGTTTAACCCATCCGGAAGTGTCATCTATGTCATTGCAAGTTGTCCCAAACCTCTCAAACTTGACTAATCTGGTTGAGTTGGACCTAAGTGATGGCTCTAAAATTGGCAAACTAGATAGAATTCATAATGGTGAGTTGAGATGGATCGGGAGGTTATCCAAATTGAAACAGTTGAGATTGTGTATCCTCAATGTCCCTGCTCCCACTAAGTTGGCTTCCCTTCCTCAACTTAACCAACTCCATTTGTCTGGATTGAACCTGCAACCCTCAATGCAAGTTCCCTCCTCTCTGTTAGAATTAACCCTTGATAATTTCAATTCAATCGCGCTACTCTCCTCCAACTCAAAGAATTTGTCAAATTTAAACATCTCTCCCTCTCAAATGCAAGAGATTCAACTTGATGGGCTTCACCTTCCAAATTTAACATATCCACGTGTTGATAATTGTAGACTCTTCAAGAGATTCATAATATCCTGTATGCGGAAGCTAAAGTGGGTCAGCATGAAGAAGTACCTGGAACTAGATGAGATCCACATTGTTGGAGTGTTGGAATCATGTGTTGGAATCATTGGAAATATTACAAATGGGAAAGGTCTTGCCCTTAAGAAGCTTCAAGTACGTCGACATAAATTGGGAATATTCTCTTGAATCTTCACTAATCCTTGCATCGAGAGTCTTCAATAAGTTGTGGTATCTCTATCTAGGTTTTTGTGACATGCTTTGTCGCGCCCCGATCCTCGGGCACATGCCCATCCCTCACCTGGTCGATTAAAAATTTTGCAATATCCTTGGACATATCACCAACCCTTTTATTTTCATATGCACATGCGGAAGCAATTATAAATCCCCGGCAATAAAACATTGGGATAGAACAGTAGGACTAAATTTCAAATATTCACTCTTATATACATTGCAAACCAATGCACATATATATACAAAGTGAGCTATTAAGTCCAATTCACATTAAGCCAGTTTAAGACAAGGTCTACAAGTAGAAGTGGGGTCTACAAGCTACGGGTCCCCATCATCCTCTTCATCATCCTCCATACTCCAACTGGAGCCTTTAGCAGATTGCATAGAACTTTTGAGATCTTCAAAAAAGTCTACTGCATCTAAGAACCTGAAATGGTTATTCAATAACCAATGAGACAACGTCTCAACAAGTTCTACCCCCTAAGACTCGATTAGTAAAGCAATATGCTAACCGGGCTACCTATGCACACATGGGTCGAGGACTTACCTTGGCCTCATATTCCACCTGCATATTAGCACAATTCAATAGGCACCCAAGCAATCACATATGTCACGCCCCAATCCTCGAGCACGCATACATCCTTCTACTTGGTTGATTTTAGAATGCGATATCCCAAGACTTTATATCGCCGACCCTTTCATTTATTAAGCACATGCTAAAGCAGTTATAAATCCCCAAACATAAAACAATGGGATAGAAAAGCAGGCCATATTTTTTTTTTTTTTGGTGACCCAGGGAACCTCCGTGCGCCGCTTCGCGGCGGAGTAAACCCTAGGGTGGACCGGGTCACCACCACAGACCCAGCCACAGGTGAATCGCGCGGCTTGCGCTCAAGCATCGACCACGCAAGGTTTCGAACTCCTCCCCGGCGGTAGGTACTAAGTTCGAAACCATCGCGGTCACCGCGGGCGGTGGTAAAAGCAGGCCATATTTTTCATATTGAAATTTACAATCAAACCTTTATACATGGCATTAGATAGAGTACTTCACAAACTATTCACAGCTTCAAAGTCTCACTCTATCTACACATATACAAAGGGTTCACCAAGAGATGGGATTTCAATCCTCATCTGGGTCATACTCAGGATCATCTTGATCCTCTTGTGACTCCTCTGATTCGCTCTCCTCTTCCTCGGGCTCCTCCTCTTCTCCTTCAGGCTCATCCTCGGCTTCAGATGCCGATTCATCTTCAAGTACCTCTTCTGCTACACCCCAATCTTCGTCCTCCTCCGGTCCTTCCACCTCATGTTCCTCGATCTCACCACCGTCGTCATTCCAGTTGTCATCATCAACTAAGTACACAGGAGTGTGGGCTTCAGCTATAAGTGTTGGGTCCTGAACATTAACAACCAACCCATCCACGTGGTCTACTATACCCTCCCCAAACACTTCTTCCAAAACGTATACTAACACGGCGTTCTCAGGTATGGGCCCCTCTCTTCGCCCATCAAAGTATTCATGGTACCACGACCTATAAGGGTGGGGCCTCAGGTCATTTTCTCTTACGTCAACCTAGACGATTGACTTAACCAGGACATACTCTAGTCCTTCTAGGTGAGGGTGAATATGGTAGTGGATTTCTAACTCGGTCACCTCCTGGGGAATACCGAAATGCATTGCAAAATGACAAGGTGGAGGAGGTGGAGGTGTTGCCATCTACGGGTCTGAAATGTTGTCCTACAACCGGGATGAGACTACGTCTCAGCAAGTTTTACCCCACTAAGACTCGATTACGAAACTAATACACTAATCGGGTTACCTATGCACACACGGGTCAAAGAACTTATCTTAGCCTCGGATTCCACCTGCATATTAGCACAGTTCAATAGGCACCCAAGCAATCACATCACAAATCGATGTCTCGATCAATCAACCTCGTTAATTTCATGTCAATCGGACCATTTATCGGTCATTTCAATTCAATCAATCAATTCATAACAAACGGATCAAATCATTGATCAATCGACATAGTCAATTACATATCAGTCAGACCATTTATAGGTCATTTCACTTCTCAATATAAAACTTCCCACTAAAAAATAGACTCAAGGCTCTAGAGGTGACCCAACACAAAGTCTTGTCATCGTGCAGTACTTAGTCCTTGACCACAAATAACAATAGTATAAGGCACTAGAGGTAACTCACATGAAGTCTTGCTATCATGTAGTACTTAGTCATTCACTACAAAAAGCAATAGTATAAGGCATTAGAGGTAACTCACACAAGATTTTGTTATCGTGTAGCACTTAGCCCTTCACTATGTATGACAATATTGCAAGGCACTAGAGGTAATTCCCATGCGACTCAGGTCGCCATGTAACACTTAACCATTGATTACAATAAGCAATGGTATAAGGTGCTAGAGGTGACTCACACGAAGTCTTATACCCGTGAAGTACTTAATCCTTTACATGCTCACAACCCATCGAGTTTCCTCAACCCGACACACATCACCTTAATTCTCCATAGTCAACATGTCCCCTGACTATAAGCCATCACGCAATTATTCACTCCCGGCCAAAGATATTGTGCTTTGCACTTAAATCCCTCAATTAAAGTGATGTCTTGGCCTAATTTCTTCGCATTAAAAATACCCGATAAAATATCGCGCGTGGGCATACGGCTGGCCTTAGCCAAAATATAATATTTTCCTTTCCATAACTCCCATATTTTTCGTAGTTCACTCAAATATTTTTGGCATTATCAACCGATGCCTAGTTATTTTTCAATTAATAACCAAAGATTATTCAGTTAAAGAATAATTCCCAATTTCACAAATAATTCAATTCAGCACAAAATAAAGCTCAATTAAATAAACGGACTGCGCCACGACAATCAGCGTAAAATTCCTATCATCGGCTATCCCTGCCTAATTTCCGAAAAATAATTAATTAATTAAATTAATTTTGAAAATTAATAAATAAATACGATAGGCCCATAATACCTAATTGGAAGCCAAATCGGATTGGGAAAAATCCCGAGATGCATTCAATAAATAGTATAGGCAAATCTTTAGCTAAGTACACTAACCACCTAACTAATATGCAATACAATTAACTAATAATCATTAATCCATGCTAATCTAACCACCTAATTACACTTAATTAAATCTAATCAACCCTTAAGCATCATTAGTCTACTAAGCAAGGATTAGTGAGATTACTCACCGGAATTTAGCGCAAAATGTATCAATCCGACGAGGACGACACGAGGAACGATTTTTCCCAAAGCAAGTCCCAAGTTCGGGGCCCGAAACGACCCAAAACGACCCACGAACCAACTGGAAACCCACTCGGTGGGTGGCTGATCTTGGCTGCCCGGGGCTGGTTCGGTGGTTGAGAGGGTGAGATGAGACCAATGGAGGGTGAGGGAAGCTCCGGCGAGTCCAAACGGTGGTCGGAAGGAGCTGGACGGCGTCTGTGGTGGTTGAACGTGGTTGGACAGAGGCGGCAGCTCAACTAGATAGGGGCAAATGGCGTACAGGTGGGTGAGCATGAGGCGCACGGCGGCGATGGCTAAGGGGGTGAGGGAGAGGCGAAGGCAAGTGATGAGCAGTGGAGCGCGGGCAGCGAGCGGGCGATGACGGTGAGCTGCTCCTGTCTTCGTGCGGCTTCTGCTTTTGTCTTCTGTCTTCGTTCGGACAAGAGGGAGAGAAAGAGTGTCAAGGGAGAGAGAAAAGGAGACATAAGAGTGAGAAGAAGGGCTGGTGACGGAGGGGGGAGGGCGGGGTCGCGGGCCTTGGCTAATCGGCAACGAGTGCCGCGACCCTCACCCTAAATCTAGGTGAGGGCTTGCGGGCCCTCACCGCCTCCCTACCGTCACCGGGAAGGGTCAGTGACGGTGGGGGGAGCATCGGCTAGGGTCCTCGGGCTCTAGCTAGGGGCCGACAACCCCAACCGACCCTCCTCCCTCCGTCACCGACCCTTCCCGACGGCGGGGGAGGCGGCGACGGCAAAGGCTCAACCCTCAACCGCCTCCCATCGCCCCCTCCCTTTTTTAAGTTTTTAATTTTTTAAAATATTTTAAATAAATTTAGTTTTAAGTTTAATTTAATTATTTTCTATATTAATTATTTACCATGTAGACACAAAACGACGTCGTTTTTGCGTTTCGCCACATCGGCATGCAAAACGATGCCGTTTTGCACTCACCTCGCCGGAAAATTGTCACGTTAGCAATTTGGCCGGATTTTGGCCGGAGTGGCACTTAAGTAATCCATTTTGCTCTGATTTTGGCACTTAAGTAATCCATTTTGGCACATGGGCTGTACTTTTGTCTAAAATTAGTCTAGCCTATTCTTTGTCAAATCGAATTTCAGTAGGGCCAACATGTGGTAATTAGTTGTCCTTCCTCTGTTGAGGTCGCAAAAATGGGGATATACAATGCTAAGGTTTTGTTAATGTCACTGGTCTTTGCAAGGCCAAGATGAATGCTATAGGAGAATCAAGCAAGTAGATGGTTGGGCGTGTAGAGGGCAGCGTACGAGAATGAATGCGCATACTAGGAAAGATGAGACCTTTCGCTGCATTTAAGGTAACTTCCCGTCGGTGGACTAGTTGTATGCCTGAAGGTAACTTCCAACCAAATCTCGCATTACGCACAACCAGCACAACGACACAACCCATGCATAGAACAACTGACAATTGATATATCATATTTTCTTTCTTCACTCGTGCGAGCTCCTCCTTTAAACGTCTATACTTTGCCCTTTTAGCCTTGATTTCGGCAAGAAGTTAGTTCACGTCAACCTCATCGCGCCTTGATTAGCTTGATTCACACAATGCTTGATTCCTTTGAAGGAAGTTGGCTATCATGCCCCTAGCTCGATCTGGTGTCTTCTGATCAACTCAAACTTATCCCAACCGTAAAACCAATCCCTACATTTTGCGTAGTCCTCGCCATGAGAATCCATGATCAAAGACCACAAGAGTAGTTAAGCTCCAAGTTGACCTCTTTAGCAGCTACACCACTTGGATTTAGATGTTGGCACCCTCAATCTTCTCGCTGCCATTCTTTGATTTGGCAATTAAAGGTTCTACTAAATGCAACAGAAGCAACAGATGAATGTGACAGAAGAAACACGTGTTGACTATCAATGTTATGCCGTAATTCTACTAGGAGCTTCTTCGCTATAAAATAGAACAATGCAAAGCAAAAGGAAAAGCATCCATGTAAAGAGCAGTGAGACTTTGTTGTTGCAAGAAGAATACCTTGCTCACAGACATTACCACGTATAGCCCGATCACAAGAGCATAGAAGAAATTGGTGACATTTAAGACCAGTGTTAATAACGTTAAAGCTCAAGTCATGTGAAGGTATCGGTGACATTTATTGTGCTGGTTCCGCGCCCATTATGGTTAGTCCTCTTTCCTACACTCAAGTCATCAGTGACTCCCAAAAGACAAGTACATAGGAGGAACACAGACATATGCAAAGCCTCGCCAAGGAACTGTCCATGAAAAACGGGTTTTATGTTTTGTTTCCTAGGTGTTGTCTCAAAAGATATAAAGCAAATCAGAACTGGAGGTAAGAGTAGAGTGGATAACACAACGATGATGATTGCAATTAGAGATCATGGCGCCAATAGAAGGGTACCCGTAGCACCAGATGCTCACCGAAGACTGAGTCTTGTTATTCGAGACCAGGAATGACCGAACAACAGCAGCAGCTTACCAGTAGAATGAACAAACAAGGAAAGGAGATATGGGCAGGTCAGAAAAGCTTGTTACTTCTCCTTACACCAAGTCTCAATCACAGAATTGAGCACGCTTTTTGTGCTCTACCCTTCTTTTGCTTCTGCTTTGGCAGTTGAGCCACAAAACAACTGCCTTCCATTTAGTATTTGACAATTAGAATAAACCATGAGAATATGTCTGAACACAATTTCGGTATTTCAAATAGATACAGCCACCTGCTGTAACATTGACTTCATTATCAAACTTCAGACCTATCTAATCCACAAGAGATAACACCTCAAATGAGTTTCCATACCTCCATTGGAACAAAAGCAAAATACAAAAATGGGGATTAAGCTCGATGTAGTGGCTTATAACACTATCATTCACACCATCGGGCTTAGACGAAGAGGACTTGATTTTGTCGTCGGCTCTTCAAGCTTTTGTCCGAGGAATCAATTTCGTTGCACACTAACAAAGAGGAAATTTGGAGACTTGACGAAGAACAAGAAGGACACTTGGACGAAGAACAAGAGGATTGACAAATAAGAAGTGTACTCCATGAATAAGAAGGACGCTCTGGATGAAAGATGGATGAAAAAGTGAAGAAAACTCAATTAGCGCTTGGAAATTTGGGCTAGATCTCAAACAACGTTTTTTCACACAAAAACCTTTTTCTTTTAAGCTCTATGCCAGTAATAGAGAGAAATGAATAAAAAAATGCTACATCAACATTTTCCGTCAACCAAATTAGACAAAGTTAATAGAAGGACTTGATTGTACCAAACCGACAAATTTTGTGACTCAATTATACTTTTTGTAAGTTTTAAGACCGGATTGTACTTTTACGACAAGTTTTAAAACTTGTAGTGCACTTTTCCCAGTATTAAAATAATCAAATGCTCAATACACGACTCAAGAAAATATTGCTAAGGTAGGTGTTTCGAGAACACAACTTACCTGGTCCACCTATCCATTAATCAATTGACTTACTAGAAAAGAACACTATGGCCCCGTTTAATTTGGCATTTGGAAGGGACTTTGGGACTCTAAAATCCCTTGGCCAAATGCAAATGTGTTTGGTTCGATTTTTTGGACAACTTTGGCAAAATGCAATTGCATCTCCAAATGACTTTAAAGGTCTTTAGCCCAATGTAGCTCTGGAGGCACTTTGGAAAGTTGCATCTTGGGAATACAAGTCCCCGATCTGTTTATCTTCTCCAAAACCACCGCATGGAAGCCGATCAAAGGCCGACGACCATCAGCCAAGGGGTTGCGTGCGCCGGTGACCGCCGCCTAAGGGTCGCCTGACCCCGGCAACCATCGCCGGATCTCAAGCGATGCCTAGGTCGCGCGACCCAAGCGACTAATGGCCTGAATCGCTCGACCCAGGCACCATCGCCTGGGGTTGCCTAAGGTCACATGATGGTCACCTAGGTCGAGTGACCTTAGGCGACCACCGACGCCTAAGGTCGCGTGAACCAAGGCGGCCAACGCTTGGGGTCGCATGACATCAGGTGGCCTCGTCTGAGGTGCACGACCTCAGGCAACGGCATCTAGCAGCCAGATCTAGCCATCCAACGATCCGATGGCCAGACCTCAAAAAAAAAAACAAATGTTTTTTTTTTTTTTAATTTAATAAAAGTCATTTACAAATGCAAATTTTACCAAACGATATTTTGGCCAAAGTTGTTTATCAATACACTTTAGAATTACAATTCACCGAACGCTAGTTGCATTTCGAAAAACCCCATTCACCCAATGGTATTTGCATTTTTGCAAATATAGTCCCCAAAAGCCGAACCAAACGGGCCCTATGTCGCTGTCTTTTCTTTCCTCGCATTTTAGAGCAATTTTAGCTGCAACTTGGACACACAGTTGCAGATCGCTAACTTAAGGTTTCACTGCACATGAAAGAGGTCCTATCATCACTATAAAATCTTTTCTACCTTTGTATCTTGAAGATGAAGAAATTCTAGTAGTTCTTTAATGAGCTTTCTTCAACCACGGGCAGAAGTAGCTATTTCGTTCTTTTTTGCCAGACCTAAGACATTTATGACAAAAACAAATAGTGCTCTATAATGATCGTTGTACGTTCAGAGATAATACTAACCTTATCCCTTATAGTGTGGTGACTAGATGATGGAGAGCGCAAAATGATGTTTGGAGATCTCGATTGTGTGTTATGATGGTCATCATCCTACAAATCAAATTAGTGTAGGAAAGAGGGCTAACCATAATGGGCGCGAAACCAGCACAATAAATCATGTTAGTGATCACTTGAACATTGTCACGACCTACCCTCGGGGGGAGGGAACAGGTTTAGGGATATTGTCTAAAGGATGGGCTTATGGCCCTTGATTAGGTATGGGCTCTTTCAAGCCCATACCCCGCTTGACATTGGGATATTTTTTAGGAATTTTGCACAAAATGAGTCGCCACTAACCTATTGGAGTCGGCTAAAAACCAAGTGAGGTATGGGAGTGTATCTCACTTCCTACGCAACTAGAGAATCTAGGCTCGGGACTTAATTACACTAATTGACCAATTAGTGTCATTTCAGTACCTAATCTTGTTCATTTTAAAAGAAATTATTTTTGTTAGGTAGTTTGGATTGATTTTATACCTATCCACTAATATGTGAAGTAATCATGCGGGTGCGCAATCATTAAAATAAAAATCGACAACCAAGATCCTAATAGCAATAAATTGAGCACATACAATTAAACATTCACAAACGTCATCAAATATGCGAATTAAACATGCGATATAATCAAGGTATAAGAAAATAAATGCCTAATTATGCTAAAAAGGCAAGACATGGTAATTCCTAACCAAACCTCACTTTTTTTAATTTTCAAAAATTTTAATTTTTTTAAATTAAAAATAATTAATTTTTTATTTTTATTTTTATTTTTATTTTTTAAAATAATTTTTATTTATTAAAAAAAAAAAAAAAAGGCGAACTAGGTCGAGTCCAGCCCTAACCCGACCCGGTATGACTGGTCGGGCTCGGCCCGAGATGAGGGCAAGTCCAACCCGCCTGAAAAGGGGCAAGCCCAACCAGATGGTCGACTTGCACTTAATTGCGGGTTGGGCCCGTTTGAATGGCCCAACCCCATTTGCAAAAGGAGCTACATGGCTGGTTATAAGCTGGGCAAAACAACAAACAGGTGGGGGGGGCACCGGGACTCACAAGATTCCGGATCCAACCAAGACTCGAGGCGGGTCCGAGGTCCTCAACATACGGCCAACAACTAGCGACAACCTAACCAAGGACTAATGGAGGCCGAAGCTCGCCCGAACCAGATGGAACGAGCTCCGGCCGGCTCAACTTCAAAGCACGCACCAAGTGTTTGAAGGAATGCCAACCTAGGTTCCGAGGAAGACGGCGGTGGTTAGCGGGCAGATGGGCCTCCAGCAACAACTAGCTGCACCCTCAAGCTTCCCTCCTCCCTCTCGGTTCACTCTCTCTCTTTCGAACTCTCCCCGGTCTCTCCGTCCCCTCCTCGTGCTCCTTTCTCTCTTGCTTTTTTTTCTGTAGGTCCTCCAAGCCTTTCAAGGCCAATGGCAGGCGTGCCTGGATCCCAGCCTGTTGACCACCCTACTCCCCGACCTGTGGATCATGGCGGAGCTACTACCCCCATCCTCCTGCTCCCTATGTCCCTATGCTCTGCTCCTGTCTTCTACCTCTCTACAGGTTGCACACGCAAGACACTAGCGGGAGGAAGGATGGGTGCAGACCGGGCCAAGGTCAGATCCAACCCGACCCAGCCTCTTTCATTTTTTGTTTTAATTTTTTTAGTGATTAATTCATAATTTTTAATGCTATTAAGTCTTAAGTAAAATAGCGAAATTTAGATGTCAACAAACATCACCCAATTAAACCTTCAATAATTTGAATTGGAGAAGGATTTAGAGGAAGCTTATATCACAGAAAGTTTAAAAAAAAAATAATGAACAAAGGGGGGGCTCTTAATAAATCTGTAAAGCATATCAAATCATGACAAGATATTACGTAATTGCTTTAAAAGCTTATTTTTTGAGACAAAATGAGCAAGATGTGATCAGTCACATTTTCCATCACTTGAAAAGAAAAATGCAGAGACATGAACAGAGGAGCTCCATTCACTTAATTGCAAAACACATAGTTGTGAAATTCATTAACACAAACTCACGGCTGAGTGGCCAAAGCATCGTATAAACACTACAACCGATAATGAATGGCTGTAAACCCAAAGGCAGAGTTCAAAAATCATCATCATTGATGTAAGCCAGTAAACTTGAAAAGTTCTATTATGAAAATAGAAGTCTTAACTTTAAGAGCAAGAACAAGAAGAAATGCATTGTGAGCCAAGGATATAGTAGTTTAAGGTAATCAGTATATGGTATTAGGTAATCTAGTAAACCCATTCATCGATAAAAACCATCTCCAATCAACTGTGTTCCTCAACCACTCTCAAGTGCCAAAACAGGCAACATTTTTACTTCTCTTCAATCTAAAAGATGCTATAACACTCCACGGTCTATACAAAGAAGGACAAGAGAGCTCCACAGTGACTATTAGGAAACAAGGAAAGAAAGAGCAACACCCGGCGGGATGGTAAGGGCAACCGCTTGTATACTTCAAAGTGAAGAACAAGGACAGGGCATAATGCAAGAGAAGTAAACCCAAAACATGATTTAGTCACAGCAAAGAGAAGAAACATGGTTACATCATGCTACATTTGTATTCCACTTTCAAGCTCCATCAAAGCGGTCCTCATACCAAACTCATGTTTCAAGTCTATCCACCTATATTCCATTTAAAACCACCTTAGCATCCAATATCCAGGTCACTCAGTATTTAGTGAATAAAACACCTTCACTATTTTAACATTCAATAAAATTAGTCACACCTCATGGCTCATGACATGCCTACCTCGTCCAGATCTTGTGAGATCACTTCAAGTCTGCCACATGCTTAAATTTTGTATAATAGTAGACATCTATTTAAGCTTGTAATTCTTGTACATTTCCATTTTTCTTTTGTAATTGCTCTTTTGTGGCTTTCAGTATTTCCTTTAACTTGTGAATCTTTTCATCTTTCTCATTCTTTGACCTTAAGTCTGGGTTGGAAGACAACTAGATTTCTTCAACTTATGAATCTCTTCATCCTTTGTTTTCTTTGACCTTAAGTTCTTGAAGACAACTAGAGAGGCCCCAAATCATTCAAGCATGGGTTATGCCCTAGCATTGGACCATCTAGGTTTCTCTTTTCCCAACACTAGAGAAATCGTATTTCAAGGGGGTATCGCTCTTTCCAAGTTTCGACTATGCCTTCATGAGATCATTATACTTCCCTCTAGTTTAGAAACATAAAAAACTTATAAACTAATGATGTTACTATCTATTGGCGAGCAATTTTAAGCTGAATTCATAAATACACCCATTTGCCTCTAATTCCTAACTCTACTTCCTGTCAAGGGCCAGAACTTAGTCAGCATAACTAGATGAACCATATCAAGAAGACATTCAACATTTCACACTTAACTGTGAAACAGGAAAAGATGTCCAGAGATATCAAATTGAAAAGGTACACTCTTCCTTTCTATAGTTGTTCCTTGTTGATTGTTATACGACTTGTCATCCACCAAAACCATATGGAAACACACACTAGAAAGTTAGACTTTTGGTTTTAATTTTAGACCGTTTATTCCAGCTAGCCTCTTTTCTCGATCTGTTCATCTTCTGCCCCGATAACTGTATAAATTCCTAACACATTGTAACAACAATATTGTCATTGCCAAGGCTGCATAACATTTGTTGACACTTGATGAACTATATTGAATGGCTCTTCAACAATTGTGGGGACATGTGCATGCATGTCAAATGGCACAGCTAGTAATTGGGTATTCTAGGGCTGTAGTACTTTTATGTTTTTTGATCTCTTTCATTAAGCCAAACTGCAGTCACCTAAGCAAATTAATAGAAAATTGTACAAGTTTCATCAATACCTGGACCATTTCAATATTCTACGATGAAAAATTGTACACCATATGAGTAGGCAGGTCTTAACAGATGCATTCACATTTGTAGTCTCTCCTTTAGAATGCTAAGTTTTAGTCGCTGAATTAGAACATAGCTCATCACTGTTGTGTAGTTTTTCAACCTTCTCTTCTAATTCACATCTTATTTGCACCGTGTGCAAGCCCACAAATTCGATCATGCGTCTTGTGTTTCCCATGGATATAAATCACCTAGACATAAAGTATTAACAATTCTTAGTAAGAGATCAGCAACTGCATTAAAATGTTCATCTAATTATATATATCATCTTCATTCACCACAGGCAAATGGTTATAATTAAGATCATAAATGTAATAGAAAATGGCCACAATAAGAAAGGCAAAGCCATGAATAAACAGACGTAGACTCCTCCAAGCAAAACCCAACATGGAGTCATAAAGACAAAGCTCTTTTAAGTTAAAAATGTGACTGAGGCATAATAAGTCGATGATGGGAACTCAAATCACGTAAACTGCACATATTGGAAAGAAGAAAATGGAAGGGTAAAACACCATAATTCAAGTAGGAATCTGGACTTTACCAGGAAACTAACGGAGGTTGAAACTTGCGAACCAAGAAAAGAAAAGAAACCAAGGCAAAAATAAAAATGCAGGAACCAATGGAAAGCAAGTCAGAACAAACGGGTTCACATCACAATCGACAATCAACAAATACATTTTAAGGATATCAAGTTGATTCATGAGTCATGAGCCCGCGTCACTCCAATTCCTAATTATCATAAAAGCCAAACTGAAAAGAAGAAAAGAACATTGAAAAAAAAACCATAGTAAACGACACCACCGATAAACATAAATGAACCAGAGTCAGCGAATCACTCACTAGGCACAGGCATTGGTGAAAGCAAAGACGAACGAAGAGAGAGAGCGCTTGAGCTTGAGCTAGCAGTGAACGATGGGAGTGATGAAGAGAGAAAAAGTTCAAAGAGAGAAATTGAACAATTTGAGGTGAAAAAATTTCAGAGTTTTTTTTTTTTTTATAAATAAGTTAAGTGTAATGATGAAAGAGATTAATATGGAATTTGTGTATATCTCTAATTTTAAAGAGTATCCGATAGCCTATTTATGAGCTTTATTAAATGACTAATTAACAAAATTAAAGAAAATTAAGTCAAATATGCATAACCCAAATAGATATATAAATTCAGAGAAAATATATAGGCATACTTTAATTGAAGCATGACTTGGTTTTTATCCACTTCTCTTTAGGGTCTTTGCATACCTGCCTGGCATGGGATTTTGGCTTGTCTCTCTTGCCTCTTGTATATCCGACCTTCTATACAAAAGCCTTCAATGTAGGACTCTTAGGTCAAGAGTCCCATATCAAATGAGCACATAAAGAATGTGAGAGAAGTTATGCATAAAACCCACCAAGCCTTACTTCAATCAAGTTATGTCTCTCTTGCTTTTTATCTAAATGTTTGCATGCTAATAACATTTAGAAAACTATTAATAATTAAGAGTTAGAATTTTTCTTTTAATAATCTTAAAGACATAAATTAAAGTTTAAAAAGTAATCGATCAAGTCTATGTGGTTTCATCTTTGGAATCGGGAACGGATCGACTTCCCTTGGGATAGGACTGACTAGTCAATTCGATCCAGTCAGTCCGTGCAGTTACTTATACTCACCCCCTATGAAGAGGAGGAGCTTGACTATGTCAAGATGCCCCACTGAATTTGACAGTGTCCTTCAGATTTAGCTTTGACCTGCGTGTTAAGTTTGTTTTTCTCATTGTGTCTAGTGACTGTAATCGTCGCTTTCGTGTCCATCTTCTATTCGACAGTTCCTAATTTCCACTTCCAATTCCAACTCGAGTGCCTTTTTTGTTTCAAGCCCTTTAATGCGCTTTTATTTTTATCTCGCACTTTAATTTCCTTTGACCTTGCAGCCCAATATTTTGATTATCGCAGGGGTATGTGTCTTGTACTTGTGAAACATCTTTGATGAGTGGAATTGAAAGGGGTTAGAAAAAAGACCGGATTAATTCACTAAATATTTTCAACTTTAAGTCCAATCTCAGTTTTACCAAAGAAAATCTCCCAACAATTTTCTTTTGGATTATTGACATTATAATGAATCTATAAGTGGTCATCATGTTGATAATTATGAAAGAACTAGTGCTTGCTTTACAGTGAAAGTTCGGGATGAACCGAATTAGAATTAAACCTAAAATTAACTAATTTTTTTATGGAATTAGGTCGGAAAAGACCTAATCGTGAAAATCTCAACCCCTCTCGCGTGGACACGTGGAAACTTATTTGTGGCCTGTAATCATGTTCCTTTGAATTCTCAACTCCCTCGGGGCCTTCTGATATCAAACCAAATCTTTGAATCAACAGCGAAAGCAATGAAAAAACCCAAATATTATATGATATCCTTGCCCTAAATGCTGTGGAGAATTTATCACCGCACACGATAATGGAACGAACGAAATGGAAATGGAAATGGAAATGAAAATGAAAAATTGGCCAATCGTTTTCGATCGCGGTGTGAAATATCTTTCCGACGGTCCACCGCGGATACATTTCCATCGAAATGTCACAAAAGATAGCGACGTTTGGAAGCAACGAGGAAGGTGCATGGGGACTGGTACGGGCGTGGGAACCGGACGCGGTATGCGTACGGATTGGAAAAAGACGTGCAGGTAAACTTCTAATTTCTGCATATCTTTTACAGAATAAAGAAAACTAGGAAAAACTCAAGGTGGATAAGTAAAAATCAAAGGCTGGAGCTAGTTGTACTATAAAATAAATTGAATCTTTCACATTTCATATAATTATTTCATATATGTCTACCACTTGCCAAACTTTCATTCGTATCTCTTATTTAGCCGATATTTAAATAAATCTCCCTAATTGGATATAAATTTTTTGAGTCAATACTATTAAAAACTCAAAACTAGTATAGTTTGTTGGACGCAAATTGCGTAACCCCAAGATCTCCATAACCGAAACAAGAACATGCATAATTGAGTAGAAAGATTAACGCATTTGTTTTGAGATTCATCGAACATAAAGCGGAAGCAGAAAAAGGGATTACCCACATATATCAAGGGGATCCACGCATCATGTCCTTCTCTTCTATTGCCCTCCATATCACTGGCTCAATGAGACGGCCCCCCTCACGTGTAGCGTTAGGTAGACGCTTCTTAGATAAGGATACATGTGAGAATTAGGGTTAGAGGAGAAACTTGAGCACTATTTATAGAGTTTCCAGTTATGCCCCCTCATTACGGGCCAGGCTCAACTCGGCCCACACTAGCCAGTCCCATATTAAACTAATTAAGAAACCTTCTATCTCACCTTAGACTAGCTATGTTTTACGGTAACCATAAAAACAGTAAATTATAATATCAATTAATGTAGTCCACATTAGGAAAACTCTTACATTCTCCCACTTGGACTATATTAATTAAAATCGTACCTTATGCGCGCACATTGGTCCAGAGATAATTCTTAGTAGTCAATCCTATCCTATAAAGTTTTAAACACCGAATCATGGCGGTAACTGCATGTATACACACAGAGCTTTCCATGGTCACAAGTGCTCTTAACTTTATTGATATGGATTCAATATGGTAATGTGGCAAATGGATAACATCTCTCATAGAGAGATCCCATTTGTCAGTCACCATTCTCTTACCTTAGGTGTCACAAAAAACTTGTGCCACTAGAGAATGCTTTATGGTTCCAATGAACCCACATATATCTTGTCCTTATGGTTAACATTTCTTTATGTATCACAAGACATATGCACAAGGCTAATAACCGGATGCCCGGATGCCCCTAGCCTTCACTCAAGGTTTATACAATCCCTTGAGATTTTATCAATATGTATTCAACATAATAACAATACATTCAAAAATATTTTATTGAATGCAAAAGTTGATACATATCAAACCGTTACAAAGTATAACGAACACAGATGAAACATTTATCAAAGTAAAGTCAAAATAGCTCCCACTAAACAACAGCATCTCATGATGCTCCTAAGCCCATGTTAACGATATGTTACTCAAATACACACAGGCGTAGGCCTTTAGTTAGTGAATCTGCAATCACATCATCTGTGAAAATATATTATATTAAAACGTCACATTTCTGTACCGTTTGCTTTTGGTCAAAAATTTTGACCACCATATATTTAGATCCATTGAGATATTTGTAGTAAATAAATAATACTACAAATTTGTTATATCAATACAACCGTATGGATCTATCCATAAAGTTAAAACGATCAACTCCTTCATGAGATTCTGGAGCCTAAAAGCCCAAGTAACAGCCTAAAAGAATGTTACTAACACTGCTTACATAGTAAAAGATGACATAGAACTTTATTTACTACACTTTCTACTAACATAAATCCGTATCTTGTCTTCTTTAAGTACCTTAAAATCTTCTTGATAGCAACCCAGTGATCATGTCCTAGATTTGACCGATATCTGCCTAGAAGTCCCGTCACAAGGACAACATTTAGTCTAATGCAAATTCGAGTATACATTATACTTTTAAGTGCACTGACACAAGGTACTCCCTTTAATTAGATTTTCTCAATATCTAAATAAGGACAATGTGATAGATTTAGTCCATCATTCTTAACAACAGAAGCAATTCCTGGCTTGCAATAATGTATATTGAATATTTCCAATATACAATCAGCAAATGTCCTCCAAGAAAATCTAATATAATATGGCAAAAACAATCCTTACAAACCTCAATTCAAATGATATAAGATGTCTCAAGGTCACAATTTGTAAGCAAAATGTTATGTACATAAAGTATGAGAAAAAATAAATTTCCTCCCACTAACCTTGCAGTATAATGAATTACTTTGTTCCCAATTAAACAAAATAACAACACTATGAAACTTTAATAATATTTTCTGGAAACTTGCTTAAGACTATAAATAAGACTTTTCAGTCTACACACAAGTTTACTCGAAACATTTATTGCAAAATTCTCCAATTGTACAATATAGATTTTGTATCTGTTTAGCGTAACTCCATATATAAATAAATAAATAAATAAACTATTAATGCCGTATTCACTCTGAAAGAATTTTTTAAAGAAGTAGTTATTTCTTCACTATAAACAATCCACCCCTCTTTCAGAGTGAAAACTTTAATTACCAATTTGGCTTTAAATTCCACAATCTTTCTTTGAAATTCTTTTAATTTTGTACGCCAATTTGCAACTAATAAACTTGGGATCTTTAAACAAGCCAGTAAGTTTCCAAACATGTTTCATAGATTGTATATCGCCTTTTATGGCATTTAATCACATACTTAATTGAGAACGAGAAACGACATTTATATAAGTTGCTAAAACTACAATGTAGTGGATATTGTAATCATGCTCTCACAAACAGACTATATAGTATGATGATATAACCGATCGTCTTTCCCTAACAAATCTCCTTAATAAAGCTGCAACCACTTCATTCTGCACTTGAGAGGTTTAAGAAATTTCATTATAAATTATATCAAGAATAGTACCTTGAACCTCAACAAGTTTAGTCTATGGTATAGGAGATTCCATAATTATCTGTATAGGTAAAGACAAAAACATAGTAACATCCATCATACTATTATCTTTAATAGTCTGAGAGCAGCTATCCTCTACAATTACATTAATCTTTAGAAACTTTAGAATATGTAATTCCATAATTCTTATATCTTCTTTAGGGTCATAAAATCAATACCCTTTTGAAAAATCTAGGTAATATACAAAATAATTTCGAGTAAATCTTTTGTCGGGATTTTCAAGCATAATAATTAAGTTACTACCCCAGAATCTACCAAGTATTTGACAAATGACCCTTGAAGCTATTTCGCATTGTCATATTTGTCAAAATACTCACGGCCACTGTTAAGCTTGACAACCTTTTAAGACCTTTATCTCGGTCATTTTCCTTAAATAGAAAACTTTTGGAAACAACCTTTTAACCATATACGAGATGTATATGTCATTATGACTTAAACACAATCTTTGCAGATGTGTCCTAATTTCAATATTAGACAAGACATAATTTCAAGCAACTAAGGCTTCCCATCATCTTATAGCAGTGCAGTCCGCAGGCAAACCTCTTTTCAAATGTTCCAAAATGGAACGCTTCATGGACAGTAAGCAAATTCAATTGCTCTTTTCTCAAACAACAAATCATATGTCCACAACTTAAAATTTGAAGTAGTAAAAACCTCAATAAGAATGAAATTATTAATTACAGAAAATGTGACTGAAAACCAAGCAATGTATATAATTAGCATCATGTGAACACTGTGTAACTTGACGTACAAGTACACATCCAGAGAGTTACATGCAAAATCACATAATCACAATTGTACACTCCCCACATGATAAGGGTTATGAGAATATATTCCAATCTTCGTGAATTCATCACCTTTGGGCATATGAACCATTAGAATCGGTCACTCCTCCATCACACTATCATGTATCCCTCCATGAATTAATACACAATCACCTCCTTTGGGAGTATGACTACGCATTAGACCAGGAGACATCACAATCATCATATGAGACCGAAATTTCTCAAACCCAATCAAGCATGCCACTTTGGCGGTCACTACTCAATTGAATCATTGAAATTCTCTCATACCAGGGATATAAACTTTACTCCTCACATACACCATATATATGTGATTTTAACTTTAGTGATAGGGGCAGTATATCACCAAAATCACATATCATGCTAATTACATTACTTTATTCATTAATAATATATATATACAGCGAACTTGAAAGACAGATTCCAATGAAATCACCGATCACAGCAACACAAGAAAATTCTCATAACATAGAAGTAAGCATCTCTTGTGCACCCTGATTACATATTACCAGAACAACATAAAAAGAATGATGATCTAAAATATCTCTCACAAATTAACATCAATAGTAATACAGGGTACTCCAGATTGACAAACTTGATAGCTGATCAATTATTGCTCATGAGTTTCATACGACAAAACATGACTCCAAGGACAACTGACTTATTAGCCAATTTTTAAGTAACAAATACCATTACTTCAACCAGTGGCCTATAAATTGAGTTAAACCACAGAACTAAATATCTAAATTATAACAGTAGATACTATTGTTCTGCATAAATATTGTCATACTCCTTAACCATAAAAATATTTAACTTGATAGACATTAACAAGTGACCAGATGAGTTCATGTACAATATGCAGTAACTTAATCGACATGCATTATTCATATACAGCAAATATGTTAATCAGTACAATCAGTTTGGTCACGAGTTCTTAAGACATCCATCATTCAAAAATTACCAACGTGTCAAGGAGTATGCTTGAGTAACAAAAGTTTCATAACCTTTACTGTTTCTCATCAGCTCAATACATAACTCAAATACTATCCCATACTGATTGTATCTCATTAAGCCAGCTTCAGTTCACAATAAAGTTAAATTTATTGATCAATCACACCATTATAATGTTTATGTGATAACATACCTGTAACCCAACACTTATATTTCCAAAATAACAGAAAATATAAGAAAAATACGCAAAAATACATTAAAAATACACGTATTTAGGGTTCCGTATGTATTTTCACATCCATAAAATCATCAAACATATAAAATAAATATACCACGAGATATGAAATCACCATACGAGTCCAACGCCACCATCCACGCGCCGATCGGAGCCTCCACACGCCCACACGCGCGGCGCACGTTCGATGCCCAGGAGGCGCATGGCCGCGTGTGGGGGAGCGTGTGGCCTCCTTCGGCGACGCGCCGCCAACCTTCTTACTCCTCTCGTCGAGCCCAATCCGAATTTGTGATTTATTTTTATTTTTATTGAACAAAAAATCTCGAAAATCACAAATTAGGGCAAGATTCATACTAATTAGGGCAAAATCAATTGCGTTCAAGTTCTAGGGTTATGGTTGCTCTGATATCACATGTTGGACGCAAATTGCATAACCCCAAGATCTCCATAACCGGAACAAGAACATGCATAATTGAGTAGAAAGATTAACGCACCTGTTTTGAGATCCATCGAACATAAAGCGGAAGCAGAAAAAGGGATTACCCACATATATCAAGGAGATCCACGCATCATGTCCTTCTCCTCTATTGCCCTCCGTATCACTGGCTCAATGAGGCGGCCCCCCTCACGTGTAGCGTTAGGTAAACGCCTCAGGATACATGTGAGAATTAGGGTTAGATGAGAGACTTGAGCACTATTTATAGAGTTTCCAGCCAGGCCCCCTCATTACGGGCCAGGCTCAACTCGGCCCACACTAGCAAGCCCCATATTAAACTAATTAAGAAACCTTCTATCTCACCTTAGACCAGCCATGTTTTACGGTAGCCGTAAAAACAGTAAATTACAATATCAATTAATGTAGTCCACATTAGGAAAACTCTTACATAGTTATGATAAATTTAATCCAAATTAATTTTTTCAGGCCTATGGCAAATTTATCCTCAGTTAATTTCCGTTAATTTTACTATCAAATTGTAGCAATTAATGAATATATCAATTTGGGATTTTTTTTTTTTTTGTAGTAATATGATAGTTTTGGGCACAAGTGTATCAATTTTGGATTTTTTTTATGGTCTAAGAATTAGTTTGTGGTATATTTGTCACAAGCTTACAATTTGAGGCTTTTTGTGGTATTAACTCAAATTTGTAATTTTTTTTTTTTTTTTTGCTTTCTTTATTTAATTGTTTCCACATGCAAGAGAAGGGTGCTCCTACTAGTATATGTATGAAAGGTAAATTTGTTTGAGCACCGTACTTTGGAATTTTTTCTGTTCTGTGATATGTGTCCATGCCTTTGCATCGAGGTGAAAATACTTCCATTTAATTTTCATTTTTTCGGTACCTCATTTACGCAAGACCAATAAAGAACCGCGTATTGCCTTACCGTTCCACCTCGCAAACCGGATTTTTCTTCTGAACTAAATTTTTGAAAAGAATGATACAATTCCGAAATCCGTCCTACTTGTCCATGGCCTAGAGTCTGCCCTTCCCTAGGTCGGGTGCACTTTCGATGATTTAATCTTAACTCGTTCTAAGATTTTAGATGAAAAGAATAATATGATGCCAATTAACGTGTTTATTCAAAGCTGTGCGCCATTTCATTCATTTATCATGGTAATTCATTCAGCATAATAGTTCGAGAGACTTTAATCACAACGTAGACATTTAGCATGCTATCAATATTTAAGTCTAAATTCAATCATGCTCAATCATCATGCAAATCATTCAACATGTTATTCAACATCATGCTATTTCAATTGGCATTTAGATCCAAACTCAATCAACTTAAAAACGTTGATTAGAATTAGATCATGTCATGTTTAACCTTGATTAAAATTTCATGAAGCTAGTTTACAATAAATAGAAGAAAACCCCAAAAAAGAGAATTAATTAGAATTGTTAATTAGCTAGTAGAATTATGGTTAGGCTGGGTATAGAATTTCGGTGCTTTATTTGTATATAGAAAAATCAATTCAATCGAATTGTTTGAATTTATACTAATTTCTAGCAATTTATTTATTTCATGCTTTGTTACTAGTTGTCACTTTAACAATTGCGCACCCACATGAATATTCCCTTACATGTTAGTGGTTAGGTTTCAAATCAATCCAAAAAAAGGCACCGAAAGGGCATTTAAGTAATTTAGCATAATCAAGTTTTGAATTAATTGTAAGATATTCTACACACTTTACTTGACTTTCTAATCGACCCAAAAAAAAAAAAATAATTAGGGCGCATTTGGTAACGTTTCTATTCAAAAATTGTTCCAAGGAACAGAAATAGAAAAAACTATTTCTGCTCCGGGGAACAATTTTTGAACAGAAGAAGACGTTTGGTAAACTTGTTCCGTGAATAAAAAATGAACAGAAACACGTTTGGTAAATTTGTGTTCTTTTTTTTTGTTTCTTTTAATTTTTTTATATATTTATTTTCTTTTTCTTTTTTTCTTTCTTTTTCTTTTTTTCTTTTTTTCTTCTTTTGGCCGGTCGCCGGCCTCGGCCATGGCCGACGACCAGTGACGAGGGCCAACGGCCTCACCCAGCCTTGCCCCGCGCCGGCGAGGCTCGGCCTCGCCGGTGGCTAGGCGAGCTCGCCCTCGCCGGATCCGGGTGAGCCCAAGCTCGCCCGGCCAAGGCAAGGCCGAGCCTCACCAAGGGCCGGCGACGCTCCAGTGAGGTCACCAGCCATAGCTGAGGCCGGCGACCGGCCAAAGAAAAAAGAAAAAGAAAAGAAAAAAAAAGAGAAGAAAAAGAAAGGAGAGAGAAAATTTGTTCTTAAAAATTGTTCCGAAACAAGAAACACATTTTTTTTGTTTCTTGTTTCTGTTCCAAATGTGTTCTTGGGAATAAAAAAATAGATTTGGAACAAAAACGCAAACAAACGCGTTTCTGTTCTTTTTTTGTTCCCTGGAACAAAAAAACAGAAATTTTGTTCATAAACAGAAATAAAAAACGTTAACAAACGGGGCCTTAGTGGGCGACTTTAGAATAAATTGATTTTTCATGTTAAAAAACTTGAATCAAAAGTTGCAAATTGATAAGACTTGAGAGAGCTCGAACTAAATATAAACTTAATAATCCATTAACCAACTCTCATATGGTTTACCCTAAAGGGCAATTGCGATAATCATCCATTTTAATCTTTCTAGGTTCTACAACTATTGATGAGTAGGACGAAAGTTGTATCAACAAGGGACTTTCCAAAAGTTGATTTTTGGTATAGTTTTGGGATATTATACATAAAACTGTATTGGTACTTTTGTTGAGTTTAGTTTGATTAGTCACTTGAGATCCCTATATCTTTTTGGTGGACTTCAAGACTCCGATCCTTATAATCAAGTCATTGTTATATCGGATATTTTTTTATATTTTGATAATAGGTTAATATTAGCTATATATGAAGGTACGTCCTTTAAATTGACCAAGTCAATTTCCTATCCACGAGTGGGGTCGGAACGTGCCGGCTAGAAAGTAGTAAAATCAAGATAACACGATACATGAGTACACATCAAGAATTTCCTCCACGAGAGGCCAACTGCCTTGATTTCCTGGATACTGGACTGGCAGTCGTCGAAAGGCCAGCACAGCAGAGCTAGGATCAGGCCGGGGGTTGCTTCCAAATTGGTTACAAATTCCCCTTGCGGTTAACTCTTCCGTTTTATTTACGTGGAACGGGAGCTCTGATAACCATGGCCTTTGTTTAAGGTCCTTAGGCTGGACCAACACGATACATTGGTACACATCAAGAATTTCCACCACGAAGTCTCCAATCAGTAGAAAAATCACTGCGACTCTCTCGTTTGACTATGAAAATCCGTACTGTGTAAGATTGAAAGTACATGACATAATTATGGTGCGTCGAGGAAAAACACACCCAAGGAGTCCTACTAGCTCACGGAAAATCGAAAGTCCAACAAAAACGTTGTTATCACTTTGGGAACGGGAGTCAAAATTAGAGGACCCCCAAAATCTTTCTCAATATTCTTTTTTTTTTTTTTTTTTTTTACATTTTGAATTCGATTTCAACACGACATCTATCTTCCAAGACGACAGCTTTTTATTTTTTATTTTTTAATTTCTTTGTCTCCATTCATGGAGTGACGACCACCCTCATTCCTTGTGGGGTAGCGGGTATTGAAATAGAGTTGTAATTGGGGGCAAAAAGAGTTTAATAAGAATATATAATCATGAGGTGCGCATAGCTTAGATGCAGCAATTTCACCATCTATGCCATAAATGTCAATAGCTTGAAAGGTTTTTCAAAATGCTACTAAATGTGTTTTTGGACCCTCGTTCTTAAAGAAAATGAAAATAGAAATTTGGTAATTTTTGCTTGTTTGTTTGAGATGACATATGCCAAAAAACTATTTTTTTTTTTCCGCCAAAATTTAAAATATCTATTAAACTTAAAAAATCATAAAAATTATTTGTGAATCTAACATCGGCAATGCACTGCAATATTATCATTTTGTAATTAAGACAACCTATCGCATTATTTATAGAATGATTTTTTTTTTTTTTTGTAGTTCTACCCCTTTTTTGGGATTATTTACTTTTGTTGCCCTTTAAGAATCTAAAAGGCCAAACATTGAATTGTCTAATCGCATTATTTATAGAATGAGTTTTTTTTTTTTTTTTTTGTAGTTCTACCCCTTTGTTGGGATTATTTACTTTTGTTGCCCTTTAAGAATCTGAAAGGCCAAAAATTGAATTGTCTAAACATTTAAACAAGCAACTAAGATGCTATCAAATGATTAGTTAATCTAATCAAGCTGACATTAGTTGATGAAGAGTTTCCAAAGAATGATTGATATCGGTGGCAATGTAGGGAGTACGTAAACAATGGCTTATGATCAAACCTATTCCTTCCATAGAATTATATAATGGTCAAATCACGCGCTACTCACTCATGCACAAGTAGATAATTATGCATAACAAAAAGATATCATTTGATTTCGAAATAGGAGGGGGACAATTTTAAAAATATAATAGTGAAAAGAGACAGATAGTAGGGGGTGATTTCTGAAGGGGTAGATATGAGAGAGAGAAAAGAAAAACTAATTTAGGAAATCTAGAAGGTGATATAAAGGAGTGTTTTTCATTATATATATACACAAACACAGACTGCCATAATTAAATGATGTTTGTTATGTAAAACAAGTGTTCTATCAATTTTAACGTCGTGTCAAATATCATTTTTTTAGTTATGTATGCAATCAAGTGTCAATTTTAAGGTCGGATTCACCGATTTTAAGCTGCTATCTTTCTTTGGTGGGAGAAAGCGAGGAACAATGTCCCTACAATAACCGGCTCTGCTTCCTAGCTTGCTTTCGCTTTATGTGGAGTGCTCGGTGATACAAATAATTAGATTCGCCGCAACTTTCAGCACAATTTGACTTTTAGACGGGATAATTACCAAAAAAAATTTTAAAGAAAAAAGGTTATGTATAAAAATCAATTCAATTTTAAAATTTTAATATAGCTAATTTAGTCATAAACTTTCTAATGATTTGTCAAGATAGTCTTTTCGACCAATTTTAGCTGGTTATCGTTGACGTGAACACCATCCATTTTATATGACACTACTGATATAAACTTGGATAATTTTTGTAATTTTAAAGAAAAATTGATTTTTATAATATTTTTATCTTTTTTTTTTTTTCTTTGTGGGCAACAATGCTAGGTGTATGCTAAGGGGATCTTAGTTGTCCAACTCTCTCATCTGCTTTATAACCGCTACGGCCCACCTCTCCTCTCAAGATGTCTTTTGAGGATGACACCCCCCAAATTGGCATCAGAGCTAGGTTAAGGTGGATCCGAGTGGATGCTAAGGAAATCTTAGCTATCTCACCTCGCTTGGGAGAAGCCCTCTAACCTACTTTCTAACTGCTACGGCCCATCTCTCCTCTCAAGACCTCTTTTGAGGATGAGACCACCAGATGGCTTGCAAGCCCTCACTAGCCATTGCTCGTCCTATCAACGGTTCCCAATCAAAATTGATCGGAATGATTATATTGGTAAATTATTAAAAGGTATACGACTAAACTAAACTGGCCAAAACAAAGTGTTAAGGACTAAATAGATATCTATACAACTGACTTATGATATTATTGGTAATTTTTCCAAGTTTAGTATATTCTTCACATTTGCGAATAATCACGTCAGCAGTTTTCAACTTTATGTCTGAATTTATCTCTAATAAAAAAAGCAGCTGCCAATTTATTCATTAAATAAAAGGAATATACTTTTTAGTTGGGTCCACAAGCAGAGAAAAGGGAAGCAGTGCCTAGCTAGGAAACCTTCATATTATTTTCTTTCCAATAATTAGTCATTGGATATATTTCTGTTTTTTTTTTTTTCTTTTTCACTTTACCATAGCTGCCGAAAGTCAAGACTTCTACGAATATAGTTGCCGGCCACTCCGTATAACTGCCCTTTTATGGCTAATTGCTTGTGTACAGTACTCTAGGCACTATATATTATTTTGATTTTTTTTTTTAATTGTTAATCTTGCTGAGTCCTAGGTTTACCCTTAGCTCGTAGGCAAGTGAAAACTAATTAAAACTATGAGTCCGGTCGTTTTAAATTCGGCGTTGCTTTTGGATCTTCTCAATTTCTCAGAATATATAATAAAATTTCTTCTGCAAATATGCAATTCATATTAGAGTTTCAAGTTCATTTATTTTACTCTTTATCATTTAATACTAGCAAAAAAGTACGCGCGACGAGGCGTAAAGAAAAATGTAGAACCAAATTCTTAAGGAATATATGAAAGATTTTGTTTCATTTTAAGATAAAAGTGATTCAACTTGCCCAATATCAGAAAGGTTCAAATTGAATTTTGGAATGTGTTAGGCATTTCAAAAATCATGACCTAGCTTATTTTTGGATTAGAATTTTGCCCCCTCATTTAGTATTGTAATACTACAATTTACCATGAGTAATCCATGTGATTCATAGGTAAAATTTTGAGGTTGAAATTCCCATCAAGTTATTTTTATTCAAGAATCCATGTTCAAAGCTCATGTGAGTATATATAACTCCCAACTCACATACGTTGTTAAATTAAATGAATCTCATGCGAAACTCACCTCAAATAAACATGCAACGAAAGCAACTAAGAATATTTCGTGCTAAGAATGGCGAATAGTATCTTTCCCAAATTAACGACATCTGCCGAACCCTTGTTATCATCTTTTTATATAAGATTAAGTAAAAGGCATGAGATAACTTTTGCCTTCTTCTCTCCTCCTTTTCTAGGTTCTTCATTAGACCCAAATTACCTGTGTAAAAGTGGCACAAAGTGGGTGTGATATGATGGGATAACCATTATTTAAGTAGATTATCACCATGAATGGAGTGTCGCTATATGGTTCGCACGAACAAAATCCAAGTGAATCAGGATCTATGTGCACCGTTGGATCAAGTGAGTTCCACTAATTGTGGATTTTGATTATCTCCACTAGGTTGAAGGAATCAAATGGCTGCTGATTGTGATATGATAGAATCCACCAGATTCACCCTTGCAGATAAAAAGCTGGTGCGCCATCTAATCCATGCAAATGCGAAAAGTAGCTGCCTGATCTAATGGTAAGAAGTAATTTGTCTTTCAAAAGGTTCCAAGTTTAAATTATACTGAAAATAACAACAAAATCAATTTTTGTCATAGGCCTTTGCTATCTCGTGTTGAAATGCTTCTTTGATTTTATTTTTTTTGGATACGCCAAGACACTACGGTAATGGACTCATCAAATTGGCAAACTTCTCCTAATCGGAGCGAGCAGACATGAATCAAGTGGAACATTTCGAAAAGGATATAAGGTCCTTATGCACCTGTCCTTCCCACCTGCATCACTTTTGATGATACCAGCAGTTCGCTTTTATGTCCCTCTTGCACGCCATGAACACGACTTACATAGACAGTTGCATCATTCTCATCTTCTATTTTGTTCCGCTGTTCTCCTTTTAGACTCTTCTACAAAAGTGGCATTGTAAAGTTGCAATTTGCAGAGGGAGCATAAAACAAAATAATATATAATAAAAAGTAGTCGGGAAGAACAGCTTCCATGCCTTAGCCTCCAGCTAAAAGGCATTAGCGAGATAAAACCCTAGCTTTTTCTGCCTCCAGCCAAAGCCCATTTATGTTGGAGCTTTTCCGGTTTCACACTATGGCCATTTTCTTCCTTCCTTTTAAACTTCCCCGGGCTTTTTAATGATCCATCGAGAGGTGAATTCTTAAATAGTAAAAAACAGTAATTCCTTACATTTTTTTCATAACCCTTATACAAAATTGCCGAAATAGACATGATGTTTATCACTTTGCAATCAATAGGCAAATTCACCGGTTTTTATCATCCGATTTGACGAAAGAAAAGAGACTCATTGTTGCGATTCCTTAGAAAGGCCCCATCTCTCTAATTTCATTTTCTTTTTCTTCGATTCTTTTTCCTTTTTTTCCCTAGTCATGATCTTCCCTTTCAAATTCTTTCTCCCATCAACGGCCGAATTCTTTCTTAGATTTATATGTTTCAGATTTACCTACCCTTGATAAGCTTTTGTACTATTTTCAACGATTTGTGTACTCTTACTTTTTATTTTAAAATTAAGGTATTTTTAGTACTTGTTCTATTATGGTTGAGTATTCAATTTTAGTTTATTTCTTAATTTCTGTATATTTTTACTAATTTATTGAGCTGACTTCATTAGAAATACCTATTAGCAACAAATATTAATTAAAAAATTGGATGCATCATAGTGAAAATTCTGCTCCTGTCATTCAAAATCCTAACTTCCTCACTGCTTTTGGATAAGGATTTGGATCCACAATATTGTTGCTCCAGTTTATATATAGGTCAAGAAGCATAGAATGAGCTTTTGGTATTGTTTATCTAGCTTTTGTGTGGGTTGTATTTGTAAACGTGCATTCTCTTTTATCTATTCTGATACGAGAGGCTTGTTTCTGTACGACGGATGGGAAATTGTAAGTTGTTTTTGTGGCACCCCTTGATGGCCCCCGATCCAATTAGGGTCACCACAGTTTGCTTACCATTCACTTTTCCTAATAACATGTCACTCTAATACCATTTCAATCGCAGCGGGTCCATACAACGTGGGGGTTTACATCTTTTAGATCGGTCCCTTGTGCAATATATATACGGAAGCACATCCAACAACTCCCTTCCCTATATTCAGAAAACGATGCACACCAACTAAACATTTATAGGTAAAAGCCGCACACTTTTATTTACTTAAACCAGATGGACATCATTCATCGGTACATCAAAATGCCGCAGTCTTCTATATTCGGCTATACTTCAAAAGATGATCGACATCTCCTCTCACAATCATATGCTTAAGGTCCATCAACCAGTGTCGGCATCCAAAAGTTCCCTCCTTTGCTATCCTTCTCCTCGCGGTCATATCCAACCACTCAATCCATCCACTAATCTGAAATGTTGATCCCCGAAGGGGTGAGTACAGCCACTCAGCGGGTAAAGGACCAATAAACCACTCAATGCATCATGCCACACAGTCATCACAATCATAGCATTACATGTCATTAGTATCCATGCACAATTTACCTTGATATCATGCACATGTCATCATACCTCATGTACATACATCATCATATAGTCATTACCATCATGTCATATACTTACCATCATCATGTCACATGTACCATCATCATTACCATGCATCCATGCACATATCATCATCATATCACATGTGCCATCATCATTACCATGCATCCATGCACATATCATCATCATATCACATGTGCCATCATCATTACCATGCATCCATGCACATATCATCATCATATCACATGTGCCATCATCGTTACCATGCATCCATGCACATATCATCATGTCATGCATATATCATCATGCATATTTCAATTTCAATTTCTCAATTTCATCCTTTCATATTGGACCGTCACATTTCTCTTTCCCGGGACCACTGTTTGCATCACATATTCATCACTCACGCCCAATCCTGGCATTGCGAGAACCCTCCGGCACAATTCCCGTCGGGCATCCGGCACCCCCACGCTCCGGACATCTCGTACCCCAACTGGCATCATGAGGACCCTCCGGCACAATATCTGCCGGGCAACCGGCCATACCCTTCTAGCCAGGCATCTTGCATCCCATCTAGCATTGCAAGGTATCCCCCGACACAATACCTGCCAGGCTTTCGGAATTACGTACTGACATACCACCAAGCCTCCTCTGGAATTATGTACCGTATACCACCGGGCATCCCGACACTCCCGGAGAATCTCCGGGGCTCACCATGAAAATGGTTTCCCCTGCCCTCCGGAATTACGTACCGACATACCACCAGGCCTCCCCTGGAATTACGTACCGTATACCACCAGGCATCCCGACACTCCCGGGGAATCGTCGGCTCACACCTCCGACGGCCTTCTCACTTATCTCAATTCACATCTTCAATTATAGTTCAATTTTAACACGGCATGTGATGTGATGGCAATCAACATCATTTTCATCCTTTGAATTCATACATGCATCTCCAATCATCATCATACATGCAGCAAGACACATCATTCATAACAATACAATTCATGGAGTCCAAATAATTTAAAATAGTCCATTTATCATGCCTTTTTGAAGTTTACTAAATTCCAGCTTGTACCATTTTAGAAAATATTTAAATTAAATATCCATATGATTCTCAAAAATCATGAAATTAAGACATGTGATAGACAAGTCAATAAGATAACAATTTCATGTAAAACACATGCCCAAAAGAGTTTCACACAAGGAGATATAATTCACACAAATACAGCATGCAATTTCGGATAGAAACAGAATGCGCAGTTTTTGAAATAATTCAATTAAAATACCTGAATGACCTCCGAAAATTATGAAATTTTACCATGTTATAGTTAAGACACTAAAGAATATTTTTCGTGAAGACATCTAGGCCAGATTCGTTCCAGATAATTTTCTATAGTCATCCGAAGCTTCTGATTCTAGCACCGAAACGTCCAGCATAGCCATCTCCGAAATATCGAGTTTTCACCCACTTATTCTTCTTCGTTTTCTCTGAAAATTGGATATTTTTTACATCAAGAGGTCCCCTACAACTTTCATTTAGGGATCTAAGTGAAATTTCCAGAGAATAGTCACCATATAGGTCCTAGAAGTCTCGGGTGTCCAGTACCGTATTCCCAGATTTACCGTCTTCAAGAGAAAGTCGATTCACTAGGCTAAACTTGCTCATTTTACCTCAAATTTGAGTATGTTAGTATTTAGGATGTTCTATACAAGTTTCATGAAGAAGTATAAGAGAAATTCTCGGTAAAAATCAACATGCAACCCACAAAACTACCAAAAGGTCAGTAAAACAGTTCCAGATCTAGTGTCTCCGTAGGAAGAGGGTTTGACCCCTTAAATCTCCACCATTTTGTCCCAAATTTTAGTATGTTGTAGTTTAAGATGTTGGCTACAACTTTCACGAAGAAATAAAAGTCAAAATCCAACTCGAAACATGCATGCAAGCCTCCACAAAATTCTGGGTCGGGTGGTTCACACGAAATCAGCAAGCATATTAAAAAACAAGTCACATTCTTGCTTCGGTTTTGCCTACCCTAGCATCCGAAATCTACCACCAACAAATCATACATACAAGACACACATGCAAGAGTGGAAATCAATCCCAACTTGCCTCTAAAATCAAGCAGACAACGGCACACGGACAGCGAACAGACGGCGACGGCTCCTTCTCCTCCTCTCTCGGCGTCCCCTTCTCTCTTGCCACTCCCTCTCTCTCTCTCGCAACTCTCTCTCTCTCTCTCTTTGGCTTGGTCGAAAGCCCCCAACCGGCCACTCTCTCCTCCTTTTATTTCCCCTAAACTTAATCATTGCAGCTGCATGTGGCCGCCCAAGATGGCCAATGGGGGCAGCCACACCTTGCGCAACCTCCATGCCACTTGGCAGCTCGGAGGAAACACATGGCCTCCTTCATGCAAGATGGGCCTCCATTTTCAGCTGGGCTTGGGCCAGCAATGGGCTGGCGATTTCTCCTCCTCCTTTGGGCTCCGCAACTAGGCCCAAATGACCGAAAATGGGGTGAGGTCATGGGCTGGTTTTAAGCTAATACTTTGGCCCATATCTCATTCTAATAATCCTCCTCAAACCTCAATTTTATAAACACCTAATTGAAATTTATAAATCACAAAAATTTGTGACCTATCTTAATAAATTCCAATCCATAATCCCACATGGCCAAAACTAGAATTTTTCTATCAAATAATTATTCGCTAAGAGCTTGGCCAAAGTCTAAATGCAAGACATTAATTTGAGCACCCCTAATGACTGGCAAGGAATTCTAGGATGCCACAGTTTTAATACAGAATGCAAGCAAAGATTTTCTTTGAAAGTAAATTTAATACAAAATGTAATCTAACTATACTAAATTTAAGTCTGTTCCAAAATAAATAATAAAAAATAAGCAAAAGGAAAGATACTATAAAAGCTCTCACAAAATAATTGAAAGAAGTAACTTAATTAAGGAGCAACACGTTGGGTCTTCTTAATATATATTTACCACCATGATTATAGTCAGATTTATACTTCTCTTAAAACATTTTTCTCGTATTGGTTTTAAAATCAACTTTACAAAAGTTGCAATCATCATATATGATATAGCTATGAAAAAATTATTTTGGTTGGTGTTTGTAATTTATACAAATCACCAAGCAAGCACATTAAAGTTATTTGCATTTGAGTGGATTAGGTACATATTTGGTAACTCAGTCCCCACAGCTGGAGCGTTTCACTTTGCAACTTGACGTGGCTATAATTGGAGTTATGCTTTGAAAAAAAGAAGAAGGAGGAGGAGGAGGAGGAGGAGGAGGAGGAGGAGGCTGTGATCGAAGTTTTTGCAACGGAATAGTTGGGATTACCAACTTAGGAATTTCAAATGTTAAAGAAGTGTTGTACCATTTGAAAAAATAAAATCAAATTGAACATGATTTAAAATGGTAGTTTAATGGTTTTAAATGCTCCATAAAGAATAAAAGAAAAATACAATTAACAAAATCCAAGTACCTATTCTAATTACCTATATTTAGATTGGTACATTGATGAATACATAATCTTGCTTTGGGCCAAAGGTAAATATACAAAATTCTTTTACTTTTGAATAGCGGGGCGATTCACCTAAAAACTTCGAAATTGATTAACTAATCCCTTGAGTATAATAAAAATATTTAGGTACACTATGTCCACATGTCAATGATTATAACATGTACCAATTTCCTTAATTATTCATTTTACTGTTTTTATGTTTTGTCTCGCTAATTGGTCAACAGGTTTAAGTATTATATGGTCATAATGTTCTTTTCCAACTCAATTATAATAAAGACTCATGTAGGAAGATCAACTAGTTACATTTATAAATTAATTTTTTATTGTGACATTAACTAAGTAAAAATATTAACTTAGGATAGAGGAACGGAAATTGTTACCATGAACTCACCATATATATCGATTATATACACTAAGACTGGATCATTCTGTGTGGAAAGCCCAAAAAGGAGTATTCTCAGTAATAATACAAAATGGTGGTAACTACTTGATGGGGAAGCTTACGTTTGAATAACATTACAATACCTCACTCATCCAATGTGGGACTCTAAATGTTATCAACTCATCAACTTAAATCACTAATGTCCTCATCAGTGTTGATTGTACCCCTAGTGATTCTTCCTCCATTCAATGTGTGGCCCAATCGATCACTGCTATTTTTACCATCCTTGGAGTTCGTTAGGATCTACACCTTGTTCGAGCTTTCTCGCCCTACAATCACACCCCACCCTCATTATATTGGGTATGGGCCTAGTCCGTCCATATACCATGCACCTACTAAAGGGGAGGGATATGTTTACGAACATGAACATCACCTACTTTTATGTATAGTCAGGTTTGCGCAAATTCAATTCGCACGTCATGATATTCATAACCCAAAATTTTCAGATGCACGGTTAGAGGAAGTTTTCACTAGTCAAATATGAAGGGAAATATGGCACTTTTCATAACATTTACAATTTCAGGTATGCATTTTAATATCTTAAGTGAATTTATTAAATCTTAATTTTTTTCTAATAAAATTAAAATTTAGCTTGTCGCGACATTACCTCTCTCGGGGAAGATTGTTAGGTTTAGGAGCATTGTTAATTTTAGGCCAATGGCCTTCTATTGTCTTAGGTTCTCCCAAGCATATACCTCGCATGATATTGAGTGTTCACATTTTTAATCAATTAAGCCTATGTAAACTTTCATTAAGGACTTGCAACTAGCTCCTCGGGATATGTAGTATATCTTACTTTTCATGTAAATAGAGATTCTAAACTCGAGGATATGTGCTAACTAATGCCATAACAACCTATAAAAAAAAAAAAAAAAAAAAATCTAAGGTTCTTCCTAACCATTCTAAAATAAGAAATGACATTCAAATATTGAAAGACATAATTAATTATGATCATGAATGAAAGCACACAAGCATCCTAATATCATTCCTACAAATGAAAACAAGACAATTCAAAACACAAAAAAAAAAAAAAAAAAAAAAAAAAAAAACCATTGTAAAGCCCTTAAGGCTTATCCAATTTTAGGTTTTAATTTCTAATGGTTTTTCAATTTTTTTTTTTTTTTAATTTTTAATTAATTTATTTTTCATTTAATTAATTATTTATTTTTAATGACTTTTTCGGAATTTTTTAATTTTTTAATGATTTTCTGAAATTTATAATTTGTTATTGATTTTCGAATTTTCGAAATTTTTTATTATTTCCTAAAGTTTTTAAAACTTATTTTTATCATTTTCTAATTTTAAATTTTTTTTAAATTTAAAATTTTCGATTTTTATAAAAAAATTAATTTATTATTTATCTATTATTATATTAGGGGAACGGGTTCGGACCAGGTCTACCCGATCCGACCCGCTGGCCCGACCGGTCCACCGGATCCGACCCGGTCGGATAAAAACGAAAATTTTCGATTGATTTTTTAATTTTTTAATGATTTTCTTAATTTCTTTTATTCTATCCCTTTTGTCCCCTTTTGTCTTCTTCCCAGTTTTGTCTTTCCTTTTTCCCCTTCACCTTCTTTTCGGCCTTGCGCCTTCTTCTTCCCCGAATCTCTTTTCCTTCTGCAACTTAACCGAACCAGAATTATCAGCGAAGAATCACCCTCTATACGCGTCGGCGCTGGCACACGCATCACCACCGAACCAACACCTACCAACGGTCAACTACTCCGACCGACGGGCACCAACTCCGGCCGCTTACTCCGGCGACCACAACAATTAACGGAAAATATACAAACGAGATTCATCTCTTCCATCCTAGCCTTTCCAGCAAGCATATAATCACCAGTTCACTCTAAATCGAAGAGACAAACTGACTGGATGGCTTTGAATCACAAACTTTGCCAGCGAGCGGGCATGAGTAAATGTATGCTCGTTGAACTGGAACACAGATTTTCATCACATGCGTAAAAACACGGAGGAAACACTAATATTAGGCCAGATTCAACTCACACAGAAGCAAAAGAAAATCGATCTTAAGATTCAACAATGAATGAGTTTCGGTCTTCTCTCAAGCATTTTGTCGAGCGACTGATGTGCAATCTAAAGGATGTGTTCCAGAGAGAAATTCGATGCAATTTTCGTGTCGAAAACGATGTATAAAAGCCTGAAACATCATATTTCATGTCAATCCAGTCTTAGATTATCACGGTTCATTTGAAACATTCTTCTCGAGTTCGGTGTTCTTGAGTATTACATATTTCATTCAGGCAATACGTCGAACAGATGGCACGCATTGAAGGACAAGAGCTTCAGACTTAGATTTACAGCATTCGTTAGTCCAACCCCGATTCATCAACCTTCAAAACATCATGAATCATCCTAAACTTGCTTCGGTCTGTCAAGATTTCGATGAAAAAGTTACATCGACTCTGACAAGCATTTCCGGCCAAAAACAGGGATAAAACAGGGGCTTCCGGAACAAGGCCCCTACCCGTCTTTTCAGTGAGTCAAGATCTCGATCGGCGACGGCGAGGAGCAACTAGTTGGGCTCCTTCTTCGGCTGCAGAAAGACCGCCGAATGGGTAAAGGCTGGCTGACGAACCGACCCTTGACCGGATCTTCGGAAACCATCGGCGGGCTCCGGCGATCGGGTTCTCGGTCACTCCCCCACTTTGCGTCTCTCTCCTCTCGCCCCAGATATGCCTCGGCCGAGCCTTCTCTCCCTCCCTCGCGTTGCGCTCCCTTGAGGAATCCTTCTGTTACGCCCTGGCCAGCTCATGGATTCTAGAAGGTTCGGACTTGGTCACGTCACGGCTTGTCACGCTTCCTTGCTCACGGACGCTCGCACGATCCTGTTCTTTTTCTCCTCCCCCGCGCGTCACTCTGTCCTCTCTCCTCACAGACGCTGGTTCGTGCAAACCAAGGGGAAGAAGTGACCTTGGGCTGGGCCTCTTCTCTCTTCTTCTTTTTAATTCTAATGGGCTTTGAAGAAAACAAAAAGTAAGACATTTGGGCTGGCCTTTTTTTAGTTCTGATGGGCTATGAAAGAAATAGATTTAAAAAGAAGTAAAATTCAACTATCAACACAGCTTATTAGATTTCATCGCCTTTTTGTAGCCTCCTTATATGAAGTTATAACATCTCTAAGGTTCAGGTATTACAACTATAACATCATCCGTGAAACTCTTTGCATAGTGACACAAAAATTGATACTTGTCCCTCTCCAAGTGTGTCGCAACCTTGTCCTATGAGCGACTTCATGTGATCTAGTGCTACTTCGATTACATTGTGTCAGTTGACGTCAAAGCATCATTGAAAGAAGTATTTCGACAACAAAGGCTTTGGAAACAATCATCTCTAGTGATGAAGATCATGAGGGGTAGGCGCTTTTGGCAAGAAGGTTGTATGTGATGAAGCTTCTCTATTTTAGATGGATCTTTGAATTTGAAAGATCAATTTTAGATGTAGATCAATTTTCCCACTAGATGTATGTATCTAGAAATTGACAAGTAAAATTAGTTGATTCTATTTTAAAGGGACACATGGTTCTGGAGGAGTGGAAAAATAAAGGAAAAATGTATAGGGTGTACAAGAACAAGAATCACCCCTTTCAAGGCAATTAAGTTGCTTATAGTTTAAAGGGACACATGTCGTTTTGGAGGAACGGAAAAAGAAAAGGAAAAACGTTTATGGCGTACAAGGGCAAGAATCACCCCTTGAAGGCAATTTAATGTAAAAAAGCATATAAAATTCCAAGCTCATTCTATTTAGTCAAAAGGTGGATGAGAGGTTGGAATTGACAATGTTTAGGATAAGGAGGATTTTAATGTTATAAGAAACTTTCTTTTGATTGCCGCCAACTCTTTTGATAGCAAGGTGTATGGAGGTCAATGAGTGACAAGGTTAAGCTTGTCCCTGATGAAAAAAGGAAGTGCACACCTCGTTTGAAATTGCCAACGTAGGGCAATTATTAGGAAAAAATTATCAAAACGACTATATGAGAAATTCGTACGAAAGTTTAGGACTAAATTGGCAAAAATTGAAATTTTTTTGCTTCTTCCAACATATAATGGAGTCAAGCCACCCATTTCACTTTCCGTGCGTTTACATGGGGCTTTCGCGAGGAGTTGAATGAAAGCTTCATGTGTTCATTACTTGGACATGGCTTGACTAAAGTGGCCTATTATTACTTTTACAGCCAAAGAAATTGGCATTATTTTGTCCCTTGCATTTCAAGTCTTTTTGGATGATTCACTTCTCTGTTGGGATTCCACCGTAACTTCACTCTCGTGTTTTAATTATATGTGTAAAAACTGTGCCATTTCTCGAATGGATCCAATTTGATCTTGTTTTGAGGGGATAAAACTTTGACATGGACTAATAGGCAGTCCCATTCGGCTGATGCTAGTGGTAGTGTCTACCTTGATGGCGGCTTGCTAACCCTGCACAATTTTAAATCGCCTTGTACTAATTTGAGCTTAGGGAAACTTGTCTATCAACATAATAGATTTAAACATGGACAATCATGGACGGGAGACATATATGATACCCAATATCCTCCAAAAGCTAGCTTTGTGATCACAATTAAAACAAGAGACTGACTAAATATAAAACTAAATTGATTTTTATGTTCTCTCCTATATTTCTATTCTCTTCCATCTATTACCGATATTGATGTCTCCTCATTCTTCTTCTCCTTCTAGCTATGTTCTTCATCAATTGGTATTAGAACAATCTTCGTCCTGCATTATTTAATATTAGAGCCAAAAGCACTAATTACATTGTGTTGAAGGTTTTTTCATCTGTAACATGATTTTAGTGAGATTATGATGAACAAAAATTAAAGAAATGGGTGCGCCATGTTCAAGTTTTGCAAGAGTTTTTTTTTTCTTTTTTTTTTTTTTTTGGTTCGGAAGTTTTGCAAGTGAGTCAAAAATCACCGAGAAAAGTGTCAATCTCGCTTAACAGATGGAGCACTACAACCAAGAACGCATATTGTACCATTTAGATTTTGGGCCAGCCACTCGTCGGTGTGAAAATTTATCCTTGCAACCAATGTGCTATTTTAACTACAAGTTTATTATTCTAAAGCTAGGGTAGGATAGGGCAAATCAAGAAAAGAGATGCATTGGAAAACTCGTCAATAGTAGAGTTCTTCTCAGTGGGCGAGATTGATATAAGATGTGAAACAAACTAGAATTGTTATCTTACTAGCTGGTACTTATAAGTGAAATTTTCTTATCATACTAAATTATCATTTTAGGCTCTTATAAGTGAAACACCAAAAGTTCAGATATTTGATTGAATATGCAATCAAGTCCTAAATTTTGAATTTATGCAATCAAATCCTACACAATTTTCATAGAGTGCAATATAATCCTGCTGGCAAACTCATGATCAAATTTGCTAACATGGATGCTAAAATCCGACTTGGCATTTTGTAATTTCTTTTAATATACATGGCTTTGAGGTGGTGTTACTATGGCCCCACGTCAGGAAAATTCAAAAATGTTAAAAATTAAAAATTAGGAGAAAAAATTTTAAAAAAAAAAAATACAAAGACTAGATAAAACTGAAAGTCAGGAGATGGCAGAATTACCCCCACTATAATGTCCATGAGCAGAGCTTATACTTCTTTTTCTTTGTCCTCTTCCTCTTATTCATTTTAGTTGGCACAAACCTGTAAAATATTAAATCATATATCTTGATTTCATAATGTTATGTCGATTCAATGGGCTTATGAAAAATGTAATATTTTACCTCCAATTGGGGATGTAAACCGATTGAAGGGAGGAATCACAAGTTAGGCTTGTTCCTCTTAAAGATGTAATTTTTGACTACTCGCTCTCTCTAATTCTAAAATATTTATACATGTATATAGTTGGCATTTTATCTCCTTTCAAATAGATCAGCTTATACTATAAAATGTTGGAGGTTTGTTCATCAAAACAAGCCGAATGTGTTTTCCTTGTCCCACATAGAAAAAGTGGGAGAAGGTGAGCTGATTTATAAGTGAAGGGTTTCCTTGTGTACCTCAAGGGATGATCGGGTGAGGCTAGACCCCACCATACCCACGTGCGGGTGTGCGATTATTTGGCACACTTAACACTTAGGCGTTCCGCTGTTTAATTAGCACTAATCACTTTGTTATTTATTTATTTTTATTTTTTATGTTATTAATTTTTAATCAATTCAAAGGTTGCTTTTTAAATTTGAGAATTTTCGGAAATGAAATATAAAATTAAAATTCGAAATTCTATTTAAAAAAAACTATTATTCCAAAATTTTATTTGTGTTTTTTCGATACAACATTTGGAAAATTACTTATTCGATTTGCAACTTTTCCCGAAGGTTTGCAATTGTTCGGTTTTTGACTTCTTCCAAAGAGTTGCATTTGTTTATTCGAACAATTTTTCTAAATGACGTGTTTGTTCATTTTTGGCAATTTTCACAAAGAGTTGCAAGACTGTTTTATATATATACTCGTTATTTTTCGGAAAAAACGAGAGTGATTATTTTTCATCTTTTCGAGCTTTCGTCTGAAAAAAACTACAGCCATTCTTTCAATTGTTTCCTAGAGAGACTCGGAGAAATACTAGAATTGCTATCTAGTATTCTCGTCCAAGATTTTATTGTATCCTGGAGGATTTTTCCAGTGACCATTAGCAAAGTTGTGGGGCAAATAAATCATTAAAGAAAGTAATATCACGCCTTAAAGTCCGACTTGAGTACTCTGAATATCTGTTTTCATTGTTTTATCCAATTCGAAGCCATATTTTAACAACAGAAAATGGATAGAACTAAATCTGAACCAAATTATATGCACACATGGAGATATATATAGATATATAGATATATATAAGTTTGTTGTTTGATTGTGAGTGTCTAATTTTTTTTTTTTTTGAGAGCATCAATGAATTTCATGAATCGTTTCTTTCTCTTCTTTATTGTCAAATGTTGATCTTGGCATCCCCTTTCCGCTTCTGCTTCACTTCTTCTCCTTATTGTCTCGAATAATTTGGTATTAGAGGCAAAAAAATTGATTATATAGCATTGAAATTTTCCACCAAATTGGTTTACGCATGAGTCCTATTTTTAAACAGATGATGAGTTTGTATGACTTAGACATTTTTATTTCCTTTATCGTGAGGCTCAACTACATTAAACTGTAAGTTGTATATTTCATTAATATTTTATGATCCATTGGCTTAGCTTATACTAAAAAATGAAATGGAGAGAGCTAAACATGAAGCAAATTATATGCACGCACGAAGATATATAAAAAAGAAGTTTTGTGTTTTTTTTTGTTTTTTTGTTACTGAATATTTGATTCTCTATGCATCCAACCAATTCAATGAGTCGTGATACGGTCCAATTACCTTAGATTACTTTTGTGGCACCTCTCAACGATTATGTTTGTGCTTTCAGGATGCCTTTTGCATGGTTAAAGTTGAAAAATGGGACCACCCACGAGAATTTTATGTGCTTGTCCCGAAAGATACTCTAATTTTTTTCCCTTTTAGGACAGGCACATGTACCTTCTGGCTTAGTTTCTCTCATTTTCAACTTAACATCCCATCAACACAGAAGCCTCAAAAAGTTTCAATCCCATTGCAAAAGTCTCCTGTCCTCTTCGTCTCTTTCCTCTCTTTTATCTTTTATGTATCCTTTATCGACTTACTCACAATTGAGTTGAATTGTCAAAAAGACAAACAAAAAGTTGTGGAAAACACGAAAGAGATAAAAACTCATGCACGAGTCTCTTCCCTTTTGCTTTTGCCAACATAATAGAGTCGTGCTACGTGTTTTCAATTTTTCTTGCGTTTACATGGGGGATTTCACAAGGATATAGAGTTGAAACTTCATGTGTTCTTCGCAGATTTGGTGAGAAATTACTTTGTCACGACATTGCTGAAAGAAGATCGCGCGGAGGGCGAAAGAGATCGATTTTGAGACTTTTTTTTTTTTTATTGTTATTATGAAAAGGCTCGTTTTATTTTATGGTCAAGCCAGAAAAAAAAAATCGTATAAGGTGCATAAAAAAATCGTTTAATATTTTAAGTCTTCCATCGTGCACATTTACAATCGAGATCAGTCCATCCCGGTCTAGATTTTCCATTTCTTGGCGTTTCGCGCCAATTTCCCGACACTTGGACGATTGGTCCACTCCTCAAGTAGTCTCCCGTGTCAACCCCATTACATCCGAAGCCTCACTTGCTCCAAAATGAGCTTGATTACAAAAATCTAAAAAAAAAAAAAAAAAAGAATTCTTTTAACAATTAGGGAAATATCTCTTTAAAAACGATTATTTGTATCATTTATAAAATTTATTAAAATATATCTCTATTTTTTTATAAATGTATTTAGATATAAATTGTATTGATTAATTATTTCGATACAATTGAATGTATATAATAAAACATTCTTTAGATTATTTATTTTTCCTCGATCAGGTGCACAAGCATGGCTGGAACACAGCAGCCCCACTCCACGCGTTTTCGCTCTCCTTGCGCTTGTCAACGTGAAAATCTACCCTCACAATATGCTATTTTTGCCGCTAATCTACCAGTTTATTCTACAGTTGTGGAAGGATAGCCAAATCAAGATAAGAGATGTGTTGGAAAACCGGTCAATAGCATAGCTTTTCTAAGTGGGAGAGATTAGTGTAGGATGGGAATCAAACTATGAATTTTTATCTAAGCAACACTTATTTGTTCTTATCTTATAAGAATATCTGCTATCCACTATGCCAATTCTCATTTTAAGTTCTTATAAATGAAAATTACATCAAAAGTCCCCAATGTTTGGCCGAATATGCAGTTAAGTCCTAAATTTTGAATTTATGCAATTAAGTCCTAAACATTTTTGTTGAGTGCAATTTAATTTTTTCGACAAGCTCATAACCCGATTTGCTTACGTGGATTCCAAAATTTGACATGGCGCTTTGAATTTCTTTCTGCATTGGTGCTAATGTGGCGAAGAAAGACTAGAGAAATTATTAAAAAAATCAGAGAAAAATTAAAAGAAAAGGAGACAAAAACTAGAGAAAAAGAAAAATTTGTGGAGAGTGGGACCGTCCATGAGAGTCGTTTGAGAGTTCGGAAACAGCTGACCTGCCCCTACTTTTAATGGCCATGACATCAGCAGAGCCTGCACTTCCTTTATTTTTGCCCTTCATCCTCCTTTAACATTGCACTTAGCAGAGACCTATAAAATATTGAATCAGATAGCTTTATTTTTTAGAATACTGTGTTGATTCAATAAGCTTATGGAAAATAAGAGATTTTACCTTCAATCAGAGATGTAGACCAACTAAAGGGAGCAATCACGAGCTGAGCTTGTTCCTCCTGAAGATATAATCTTTGACTATTTTCTTTCTTCCTCTCTTTTGAAGATTCTAGAATGTTTGCACATATATATGTCATCATTTTAGCCCCGAAAATGTAAAGAGCTAAACATGAATCAAAATTCTATGCACACATGGAGATATATACAAAACATGTTGTATGTTGTTTTGTATTGATATTGAGTATTTATTATTTAAGAGTATTCAATCAATTTCAGGATTCATGATATAATCCCACTGCCTAAATTATATGCACGCATGAAGATATATACAAAATATGAGCCACCTTCTTGAATTATGTTTGTGTTTTCCGGATGCCCTTTCTAATGGTTAGAGTTGAAAAATGGGACAAGCCTCCAAGAGAATTTATGTGCTTTACCCAAGAGGCAGCTTCGTTTTTGTTTATATTTATTTATCTTAGGAAAAGCAAAGGCACCTTCCGACCTAGTTTCTATAAAGTGGTTTGGCATGTTTTAGAAACTTCATGCGTCCCGTCCACTTTTTGCCAACCCTTGCTTTGCTTCCATAAAATATGCAAACGTGAGGTTTCCTTGCTGTTTCTTTTCACCCTTTTCGATTGCATTATTGTCCTTTTTACCCTTTTTGATTGCATTATTGTCCTTCTCAGGGTTTCCTTGCTGTGTAATTCTTAAAATGTGTGTGAGAAGAGGCATAATTTAGGATTTTTGGTGACTTTTACCTTAAAATATGTTCACGCAAATTTGAAACTCCTTTGGATTCCTAAAATAAACACCGAAGGGCCCATGGGCTTAGAGACCAGTCCGATATGCACTGTATATATTAGCTTGAAGTCACGCTCAGATCGCTAGGAAAAAGTCTTCGAGCTTCCTTTCCACGCACCAGCACCGACAAACACTTCTTTGAGGGCTAGTTTATCCGTGTCCAGAGCAGAGGAGGCCGAGACCTTCTTCGCAAACCCAGGGATCAACGTCCCTCGGTCGTTCCGAGCGACTACGGGAACCGACCCCTCCGACCAAGCCGTTTCCCGGCAGCGACCACTGATACGGTATGATTCTTTGCCGACTTATTCTGAATTTTCCCTGAAGTGTTCGGTTTGATGAAATCCTTGCTCAAAATCAGTGCGTTGTCCACAATCGAGGCCGGATCTGGTCGTCGGGACTGAACTACCCATTTGTATTTTTGTTGCGTTCCTTCCTGTGTAATTGGACCAAAGGTCTCCCCGATCAGCTTCTTAACAAGAATAGACAAGTGGATTTATGAAAGGATTCCGGGCTAATCTCAAACCGTTCCAAAAATTTAAGGTTTTTAGAAGAACCCGTGACTTAGTAATTGATTTCATAATACTAATTGTTATACAACTTTATTTTATTTTTATATATATGTTTGAATTGACTTTTATTTTTTACTTTTTGAGTTTTTGGTTTTCTTAAGTCTTGCGGAGCGAGTTCGTTGATTGTTGGTCTTTTCCAGTTTCCTAAATTCACGTATAATGTTTCACAATCTTTTAAAAAATTTGAATAGTGTTTTTAAGATATATATATTATATTTTTGGGTCCATAGTGGTGTTTTTAAAATTGGCAAGATTGAAGAAGGTATGTTCTTTGCTCAGAGAATGCATATAACACACCTATCAAATAATCTCTCCACATATGCAATCTTTTATTCAAAAAGTATTCCTAGAATTTCGTGAGTGGAGAAAAGTAGTTGGCAAAAGCAATGTTATATAGCATTTCTAACGTTGACTTACCAATGATATGAATCATTGAGAGTTTGAATATAATACGGTCATCTAAATACTTGACTTTAGTTTTATTGTTATTCTGTAACTGAATTTATATATTGGTAATCTCACTCCTAATATATTCACGCCATATGTTCGTGGTTGAAACCTTCAGTCAGCCAAGGGCAAAGGCCTCTCTTGTTCACATACGAGGGAGAGAGCTACTAAAGCTAAAGTTAAAATGGAGAGCTCAGAGGCAGAAGCATCATCAGAATGCGAGTATCAAGTGTTCTTGAACTTCAGAGGACCTGACACTCGTAATAATTTTACCGACTTCCTCTACCACAGCTTGGCTGATACTGGTATCCACGTCTTTCGAGACAGTGAAAACCTCCATGTTGGTGAAAGAATCGACGGAGCGCTCCAGAGAGCGATCGACAACTCTAGGATCTACATCCCCATCTTCTCTCCAACCTACGCTTCGAGCAAATGGTGTCTCCGTGAACTCATGCAGATTATGGAGAACACCTCCAAGTCAAACAGGAATAAAGAGATCCTACCTATTTTCTTTGATGTGGAACCCAAAGATGTTAAGATGAAAACCCAGTTATATCGCGATGCCATTCTCATTTTGCAGGGCGAGGATAACTTGAGCATTGAAGAAGTAGATTCTTGGAGAAAGGCTTTGACGGAGGTTGATGCAATAAAGGGATGGGGAGTCAAGAAATGTGATAGGTGAGCTTGCTGCATTCCAAGATCCTTCTTTTTCCCTAATATTTTTCCTGTTTGCAAAAACTAAATAAATAATTCACAGATAGAAGGAACATATTAGATGTGGGTAGGAGGAGAGAATTCAAGAAACATAAAAATTCATGCTAGAGCTACTAAAATTGTTAGTGTTCTTGATTTCACTAGAAGTGCTATCATATGTCTTTTTTTAATGAAGAACTGAAAATAGAAACGAAAGCTCATTTTTTTCCTTTCGTTGATGGTCTATATAAATTTTGTTTCATTTTTCACCTCTGTCATTTAGTAAGCAACTCTTAGTGAAATTCTAATGCTTCTAGAACTTTTACTCAAAACTTAATAATGTAGATATGTCACCACAAATGAGGTGGAACTTCCCTAGTGATACTAAACGGTATATGTGTGTAAAAAAATGTGGAACTGCCGGAATAAAGGCATTTTATATAATGGGTGATGAAGTGGAATAATTGAGTACCATGCATGTTCTGTCTAATAATTTGATCTTTCAATCGATACATCAGATATTTCTCCTCCTGAACATATAATATCCCACTTCTAAGGTTGTCCCATGAATATAACTGATAAGATGCTAATTCATGATGCATAAATAGTTGTACATTTATCTTGCACAAACAAGATTAACAGAATTCAAAAATTGCTAATCACGTTGGGATCAAGTCAATTTTCAGGTGTCAAGAGACAATGTGACACGTGGCACCTAGCAATGTGCATGAGAAGCACGTTTGAAAGTGATGTAGATTCATATTTTTTACGGTTATAGTATTAGCTAGAAAAATCAAATCCGAAGTTCTTCGGGATCGATTCCATCTATCTTGTCAAATGTTTGTGTTATGCATGCTTGGTGTTATTTGGGAACTTTACAAGATCAAGTACACGTAAGGTTTGCACAACATATCAAATGACAAATGTTAGGTTATCTAAAGTGATAGCTAAGAAAACCTTACATTCAATACGAAATTTGAGAAGGCACATCTTGATTGTTGATGTCCCATTAGTTATGGAATTATTGTGCAGTTAAGCAGATGCAATTGAGTAACATCAACTGGTAGGAAACAAATGAAAAATTTGAGATTCTTTCGGACTCTAGTGGAATTGTATTATGAATGAAATTTAATTACTAGATTTTTTTTTCTTTTTTTCGCAATTTTCTGCTATTGAAATGGTTTTCCTTCATGACAGTTGGGCCAAACTAATCAAGTTGGTCGTTGAGGAGGTTGTGGTTAAGTTGAAGATAAAGCAAAAGTCCGTGACTGAACATTTAATTGGAATCAATGATCGAGTGATAGAAGTAATAAATCTGTTAGACATACACTCTGGAGGTGTGCGGCTCATTCAAATTCATGGCATGGGGGTATCGGTAAAAACGACTCTCGCCAAGGTCGTGTTCAATGAACTTTCTACCCACTTTGAAAGTGTTGCTGCTTCCTTGAAAATGTTCGAGAAAATTCGTCAAGAGCTGATGGTTTGGTTAAATTGCAAAAGAAATTATTGTCTGAAATAGGAAATGCTGCAGGAATAGGAAGTATTGATGAAACTGAACGTCTAATGGAGATGATCGAAGGAAGACTTCGCAATAAGAAGGTCCTCATTGTGCTGGATGATGTTGATAACGATGAACAAGGGGAGAAATTAGTTGGAAAAGGTGTTTTGTGTTCAGGGTCTAGAGTACTGATTACTACTAGAAACAAGAATGTTTTGCAAGGCTCTCAACTGAAGTGCAGTATATTACCTTATGAAATGAAGGTGATGAGTAGTGATCATGCGCTTCAGCTCTTGAGTAGACATGCATTTAACAAGGACTCTCCTCCAGATGATCTCGATGATATTTCAAAGGAAATTGTATCAGCTACTGGAAGCCTTCCTTTGACTATTGCAGTAATTGGTTCACTTCTGAACCATGGAACACCAGAGCTATGGAAAGAAACATTGGACGATTTACACAAAGCACCTCCAGAGGGGGTTTTCGAAAAGTTGAGGATTAGCTATGAAGCATTGACTTCTGGGCAGCAACAAATTTTTCTGGATATTGCATGCTTTTTCATTGGTGAGATAATGACAAACCCAGTTTACATGTGGACAGATTGTGGTTTTTCCCCAATCCGTGGAATTGAGGTCCTCAAAAACAAGTCCTTGATAAAGATTGGAAACGACAATGAGTTTTTAATGCACGATCAACTTAGAGATCTTGGAAGGGAAATTGTTCGTCAAGAATGTCGAACGAATCCTGAAGGGCCTAGTAGGTTATGGATTAACGATGAAGTCCTCACTACAATGGCAACGAAGGAGGTGGGATACTTAACGAGAGAACTTACAGATTCTCTTTTTGCTTCTTGGTTTTAATACTTTTCCTCAATAAAATGGAATGCTGAATGCTACTCCTTTCTTGTTCTTGTTTGCAGATGAAGAAAGTTCAAGCGATGCAAGTAACTCGCCCAAGAATATCTATCAGAAGTGAAGAGATTGGAAGGTTTAAAGAACTAAGGTTCCTTAGATTAGATAGAGGAACCTTTGTTGGCGATCTAATGGATTGTTTTCCCAAACTAAAATGGATTTGTTTGAGTGCTGTGTTTCCAGAGTGTGAGCTGACCAATATGTGCTTAAAGAATGTAGTTGTCCTTGAATTTTTAAGCATTCCCATTATAGACGATCAGAAATTATTGCAGTTAATAAAGGTACGTCATATGCTTATTTCCTTTCTTTGTCCTTAAAATGAACGTTTGAACTGCTCTTCCATTGGATAATGCATTCACTTTTTACAGGGGGCAAGAAAATTGAAAGTTCTTAGTCTTGCTAATTGTAATGGCATAACCAAAACATCAAACCTATCTGAATGCTTAAATTTAGAGAGGCTGACTTTTGTTAATTGTGATGGCTTAACGAAGATTGATGGCTCTATTGGGAAGTTAAAGGATCTGAAAGATTTAAAGTTTACTTCTTGCAATCGCCTTGAAGGTTTGCCTGAAAAAATGGGGGACCTACGGAAGCTAGAGCACTTCTCTTTACAATACTGTTATGCAATGAAGGAATTACCGGATTTCATATTTAAGTGGAAATTATTGCGGGAGTTGCAGCTTTCAATTGCACGTCCAGTGGAGTTACCGGGTGCCATCGGAAAGTTTGAGAATCTGAAAGCGCGTCAACTTCCTTCTGAAATTAGCTTGCTTCTGCAGCTTCAAATACTGGAGTTAAAAGGGTTTGATGAAATCCGAGAGTTGCCGGACCTCTCAAAGTTGACTAATTTGGTTAGGTTGAAACTAGATGACGGTTCCAAAAAAATTGATGGACGAGATGGAACTTATACCGGTGATTTAGAGTGGATCAAGGGGTTATCCAAACTAAAAAAATTAAGCTTGTGTCTCTTCCATGTCCCTGCTCCCACTGAGTTGGCTTCCCTTACTCAGCTTGACAAACTCCATTTGTGTGGATTGAACTTGCAACCCCTCAAGCAACTTCCCTCTTCTCTATTAGAGCTAACCCTTGATAATTTCAATTCAACCACGTTTCTCTCCTCCCACTTAGAGAATTTGTCAAATTTAAGGCTCCTTCACTCTAAAATGCAAGAGATAATACTCGATGGGCTTCAGCTTCCAAATTTAATGGATCTTCTAATTTTTGGCTGTGGACCCCTCGAGAGATTCATGCTATCCAGCATGACGAAGCTAGAAGAGGTCCACGTGGCGTGCTGCCCAAATTTAGATGAGATCCACATCGCTGGGGTGCTGGAGTCATTGCACAATTTGGATATCCGTGAATGTGAGTCCTTCATAAGGTTCGTGTACGTTGACAGACATTGGAAATCTTCCCATGAATCTTCACTAGTCCTTGCATCAATAGTCTTCAATAAGTTGTGGGGACTCCGCATAGAGGTTTGCAATAAGATACTCAGTATTCAAGTTGTTGATACGTTAGAATCGTTGCAAGTCTTGAGAGTTTTTGGTAATTATTTGCAAAGTCTTGGTGATTTGTCAGAATTAAAGAACCTCGAGCACTTGTACATAGAGTACAACCTTAAGCTACAAATTGTTGAGGGCCTCGACAAGTTGGAGTTTCTAAAGCTCTTATGCCTTCGTGACTGCCCATTGTTGGAAAGTCCGATTGATGTATCGACCACTGAATTGCCAAATGATTGCCAATTAATTATTTACGGTTGCCCGAAATTACTTGGGCTTAAGCAAGGATTCAAAGGCTCCGTCCAAGATTTCAAGCAATATAAGGTGAGTCAGCAAAACCGTTTATGAACATAAATTCAACTATAAGGAGATTTATAATAATTGTGGAAAATAAAAAAAGAAACAAGCATACAATAAGTCAGTCTCACTTACTTTAAAAACCAGTAGACGCATGTGATGTTCTCTCTCTATGTTTTTTTGGCTTTTCCCTTTTTTTTGTATATGAGAAAGTTACGTAGTTGCAGTAAAAGGTTCAGATTTTATCACAAATATTTGGAAAAACTTCATTTTATAGGATATATATTTAAAATTTTCTCTCATTATATAAGAAACAATTGGGTTTACTTAGCTTTTTTTTTATGTAATATACTGCACTTTTTTTTTCTCCATTTCTTCCTTAATACCAATCATTATGACAATGACTTTAATGGTTTGCAATATTTACAATGTAGATAGAACATTAAAGAGATAAATACATTAGAAGTCCTAAAACTTACAAAAATTACAATTGAGCCATAAAATTTAGTAATTTAGTATAATCGAGTCTTTTTTATTAACTTCGTTCAATTAGTCAAATGAAAAATTTTGTTTATTCTTTTCACGCTCCTACGTGGCATAGAGCTTCGAGCCTTCAAACACAATGTGTGTGCGCAAAAACTTCTGCCCTTTTAAGGTTTGCCCCAAATTTCCAAGCCCTGATTGAGTATTCTTCTCAAGTTCTCGTCACTTTTTCATCAGTCTTTCTCGTCCATAGTGTACTTCTTGTTCATGGAGTCCGCTTCTCATTCATCGATCCTCCTCTTCTTCATCTGAGTGTCCTTTTTCTTCTTCTCCGAATCCCCAAATTTCATCTTCGTTCGAGCGCGACGACGTCGAGTCCTTGCGCAAGAGCTCAATGTGGCCGACGGCGACGTCGGGTCCTCTTCGTCCAAAGCCTGGCGGCGTGAATGAGGGTGTTATAAGCCACTACATCGAGCTTAATCTCCTTTCTTGTACTCTGCTTTCATTCCGAAGGAGGTATGGGAACTCATTTGAGTTGTTTTCTCTTGTGGATTGAATAGGTCTGAAGTTTGAGAATGATGTCAATGGGTATATGCCCAAACGCAGGATGTTGTTGCGATCTTACTAATCTTAGCAAAATAAGAGATAGGATCGTCCAAAACAAAACAGAAAAAGGACACAGATTGTTCGCATGATTTTTGTTTCGGTTGATTAAGGCGGGAGCAACTATATTTAATGCTCAATTTCGCGGTCCTCTGCTTCGGAAACATGCTAAAAAGATTGGGGATTTGGCTTGAATATCATGGATAACGCCCATGGAAATTTCCTGAAAATTCAATTTCAAATTATTATGAATCCATCTTTTGGCCTGTGGAGTCAAAATAAAGGTGTCATCTTTACTTGAAGTGCTATTTGTTCACTTAGAATCTCCAGAATATCCAAAGAATGTATGATTTCTTTAATATTGTATTTGGGATATTTTCAATTTAGAGCTTGAATTGGCCTACATAATTTGACGATCCAAAGTACTATCTATTTTTGGAGTGCTGATTTTCAAGGACAATCTGGTCAGAGATGCTGAAGCTTTTGCCGGTACAGGACCATTCATGCTATGGGTTAAAAAACCATGTTTTCAGCATTACAATCATTAGCATTAGATGGCGACTTAGGAAAGACGGTATTCCTTTTTCTTCTTCCATGTTGCCAAATTTGTTGCTTGGAGCCCTTCAAGCAATGAAACAAAAACCTGGATAAAACTTGTTTGTGTTTTTGAGTCTTAAAATTGGTCTAGTCAGTTCTTTGTCAAATCGAATTTGAGTAGGACCAACATGTGGTAATTAGGTGTCCTTCCTCTGGTGAGGCCACAAAAATGGTGATATACAATGCCCTGGGTTTGTTAATGTCTCCGGTTTTTGTAGGAGGAAGAGAGTGCACTATCGATGTTTTGGCACCCATTGTTGGTTTCGCGTGCAGAGAGCAGCGCACAAGAACAAATGCGCGTACCAGGAGAGACGGAGGATCTCCTGACTCTATTTGAGGTAAATTCCTGTCGGTAGACTAGCCATATGCCTGAAGTTTGAACACTTGGTTTGGTTGCATTTGGTGTTGACTGTATTGAAGTTTAAGTACCTGGTATATTAGTATTCCTCTTGACGGCGGAGATGGTGGAATATACTTGGTTTATCAGTGGGGACTGCACTGAACTTTAAATAATTGATTTATCAGAGGTCACCAGGGTTTTTGTTGCTTGAAGACCAGAGAGAACTTTTTTTTATCACAGATATTTAGAAAAATTTCATATCGTAGGAGGTATATATAAAGAATAGCTTAGAGCCTATTATTTAAATTGTTTTCTCATTTTATAGTCACACGAATGTTTTTACTTAGCATATTTTCTACGTAATATATTCCACTTTTTTGTCCATTTCTTACTTAATACCAATCATTATGAAGATGAGTTCCACGATTTGCAATATTTACAGTGAAAATAGAATGTTAAAGGGATAAGTGCACCATAAGTTTTAGAATTGTTCGAGAAAATGCAATCGAATACTAAAACTTGTCAATTTGGTGCAACTGAGTCCTTTTCTTAACGCCGTTCAATTTGGCTAATGGAAACGCTGACGGTGCATTTTTTTATTCATTTCACTCTCCTATGTGGTGTAGAACTTAAAAGAAAAGGTTTGTGTGCAAAAATGTCTCTGTCTAAGGTTTGCACCAAATTTCCAAGCCCTAACTGGGTTTTCCTCTCCACTTTTCTTCACTTCTCCTAATTTATGGAGTTTTCTTCTCAAGTTCTTACCTCTTCATCGGCCTTTCTCGTCCATGTCTCCATGGTGTACTTCTTGTACATGGAGTCTGCTTCTTGTTCATCGATCCTTCAATTCTTTGTCTGAGCATCCTTCTTCTTCGTCAAGTCCCCAAATTTCCTCTTTGTTCGAGCATGACGACGTTGAGTCCTTGTGCAAGAGCTCTATGAGGCTGACGGCGATGTTGGGTCCTCTTCATCCTAGCCCGATGGTGTCAACAAGTTAGAGCTTGAACTAGCATACATAATTTGACGATCCAAAGTGCTATCTGTTTTTGGAGTGCCAATTTTCAAGGACAATATGGTCTGAGGTGCTGAAGCTTTTACTGGTACAGTGCCATTGGTGCTATGGGTTGAAAAAGCAAGTTTTCAGCGTTACAATCATCAGCATTAGATGGAGACTTAGGGAAGACGGTATTTGTTTTCTTCTTTCATGTTGCCAAATTTGTTGCTTGGAGCCCTTCAGGCAATGAAACAAAAACCTGGATAAAATGCGTTTGTTTGTGAGTCTTAAAATTGGTCTTGTCAGTTCTTTGTCAAATCGAATATGAGTAGGGCCAACATGTGGTAATTAGGTGTCCTTCCTCTAGTGAGGCCACGAAAATGGTGATACACGATGCCCGGGGTTTGTTAATGTCTCCCATTTTTGCAGGAGAAAGAGAGTGTGCCGGCTGCATCAACAGACCCACTGATGGTTTCACGTGCAGAAAGCAGCGCACAAGCACAAATGCGCGCACCAGGAAAGATGGAGCAACTCCTGGCTCCATTTGAGGTAAATTCCCGTTGGTAGACTAGCCATATGCCTGAAGTTTGAACACTTGGTTTGGTTGCATTCGGTGGGGACTGTACTGAAGTTTAAATACTCGGTTGCATTTGGCGCATTTTTTTTTTTTTTTAAATTTCACTCTCCTACGTGGTGTAGAGCTTAAAAGAAAATATTTGTGTGCAAAAATGTCTCCATTTAAGGTTTGCTCCAAATTTCCAAGACCTAACTGAGTTTTCTTCTCCAGTTTTCTTCACTTCTCCTAATTTGTGGAGTTTTCTTCTCAAGTGCTCCTCACCTCTTCATTGGTCTTTCTCGTCCATGCTTCTATGGTGTACTTCTTGTTCGTGGAGTCTGCTTCTTGTTCATCGAGCCTCCTATTCTTCGTTTTAGTGTCCTTTGTCGAGTCCCCAAATTTCCTCTTTGTTTGAGCGCGACAATGTCAAGTCCTTGCGCAAGCTCTATGAGGCTGACGGCGACGTCAGGTCCTCTTCATCCAAGCCCAATGGCTTTAACAAAGGTTTTAAAAACCACTATATGAGGCTTAATCCCCTTTTCTTGTATTTTGTTTTTGTCCGATGGAGGTATGTGAACTCATTTGAGGTGTTTTCTCTTGTGGATTAAATAGGTCTGAAGTTTGGGAGTTATGTCAATGAGTATATGCACAAACATGGGAAGTTCTTGCGATCTTAGTAGTCTCAGCAAAAGAAGAGATAGGATTGTCCAAAACAAAATAGAAAAAGGACACAGATTCTTCGCATGATTTTGTGGGTTAATTAAGGCGGTAACAACTATATTTAATGCTCAATTTTGCGGTTCTCTGCTTTGGAAACATGCTTAAAAAAATTGGGATTTGGCTTGATTATCTTGCATGCCGCCCCTCCGAAATTTTCTGAAAAGTCAATTTCAAATTATTATGAATCCATCTTTTGGACTGGGGAGTCAAAATAAAGGTGTCATCTTTACTTAAAGTGCTATTCATTCACTTAGAATCTCCAGAATATCCAATAAATAGATGGTTTCTTTAATATTGTATTTGGGATATTTTCAATTTAGAGCTTGAACTAGCCTACATAATTTGACAATCCAAAATGATATCTATTTTTGGAGTGCCGATTTTCAAGGACAATCTGGTCCGAGGTGTTGAAGCTTTTGCTGGTACAGCACCGTTTGTGTTATGGGTAAAAAAAAAAAAAAGCTTGTTTTCAATGTTACAATCATCAGCATTAGATGGTGACTTAGGGAAGACAATATTCGTTTTTCTTCTTTCATGTTGCCAAATTTGTTGCTTGGAGCCCTTCGGGCAATGAAACAAAAACCTGGATAAAATGCGTTTGTTTGTGTGTCTTAAAATTGGTCTAGTCAGTTTGGTCTAGTCAGTTCTTTGTCAAATCGGATTTGAGTAGGGCCAACATGTGGTAATTAGGTGTATTTCCTCTGGTGAGGCCACAAAAATGGTGATATACAATGCCCCGGGTTTGTTAATGTCTCCAGTTTTTGTAGGAGGAAGAGAGTGCGCCGACTGCATCAACAGACCTATCAATGTTTTGGCACCCATTGTTAGTTTCGCGTGCAGAGAGCAGCAGACAAGAACAAATGCACATACCAGGAAAGATGGAGGAACTTCTGATTCCATTTGAGGTAAATTCGCGTCGGTAGACTAGCCATATGCCTGAAGTTTGAACACTTGGTTTGGTTGCATTCGGTGTTGACTGTACTGAAGTTTAAGTACCCGGTTTATTAGTATTCCTCCTGACGGCGAAGATGGTGGAATATACTTGGTTTATCAGTGGCGACTGCACTGAACTTTAAATACTTGGTTTATCAGAGGTCACCAGGGTTTCTGTTACTTGAAGATCAGAGAGAACTTCAGTTTTTATCGCAGATATTTGGAAAAATTTCATATCGTAGGAGATATATATAAAGAATAGCTTAGAGTCTATTATTTAAAATATTTTTTCGTTTTATGTGAAACGAATGGTTTTACTTGGCATATTTTCTACATAATGTATTCCACTTTTTTGCCCATTTCTTACTTAATACCAATCATTGTGAAGCTGAATTCTGCGATTTGCAATATTTACAGTGAAGATAGAATGTTAAAGGGATAACTGCACCATAAGTTCTAGAACTGGTCAAGAGAGTGCAATTCAGTACTAAAACTGGTCAATTTGGTGCAACTGAGTTCTTTTGTTAACTCCGTTCAATTTGGCTAATGGAAAATGCTGACGGCACATTTTTATTCATTTCACACTCCTACGTGGTGGAGAGCTTAAAAGAAAAGGTTTGTGTGCAAAAATGTCTCTGTTTAAGGTTTGCCCTAAGTTTCCAAGCCCTAACAGAGTTTTCTTCTCCAGTTTTCTTCACTTCTCCTAATTCATGGAGTTTTCTTCTCAAGTTCTCACCTATTCATCGGTCTTTTTGATCCATGCCTCCATGGTTTAATTCTTGTTTAATTCATGGAGTTTTCTGCTTCTTGTTCATCCATCCTCCTATTCTTCATCGGAGTGTCCTTCTTCTTCGTCAAGTCCCCAAATTTCCTCTTTGTTTGAGTGCGATGATGTTGAGTCCTCGCGCAAGAGCTCTATGAGGTTGATGGCAATGTCAGGTCCTCTTCGTCCTAGCCCGACGGCATGAATAAAGGTGTTAGAAGCTACTACATCAGGCTTAATCCCCTTTTCTTGTATGTCTTTCGTCCCGATGGAGGTATGTGAACTCATTTGAGGTGTTTTCTCTTGTGGATTGAATAGGTCTGAAGTTTGGGAGTGATGTCAATGAGTATATGCACAAACACAGGAAGTTCTTGCGATCTTACTAGTCTTAGCAAAGTAAGAGATGAGATCGTCCAAAACAAAACCGGAAAAGGACACAGATTGCTCACATGATTTTGTTTGGGTTGATTAAGGCGGGAGCAACTATATTTAATGCTCAATTTTGCGGTTATCTGCTTTGGAAACATGCTAGAAAAAATTGGGGATTTGGCTTGATTATCATGCATGCTGCCCCTTCTTCCGAAAAGTCAATTTCAAATTATTATGAATCTGTCTTATGGACTGGGGCGTCAAAATAAAGGTGTCATCTTTACTTACAAGTGCTATTTGTTCACTTAGAATCTCTAGAATATCCAGTGAATGTGCGATTTCTTTAATATTGTATTTGGGATATTTTCAATTTAGAGCTTGAACTGGCCTCTACATAATTTGATGATCCAAGGTGCTATCTATTTTTGGAGTGCCAATTTTCAAGGACAGTTTGATCTGAGGTGCTGAAGCTTTTACTACAGCACCATTCATGCTATGGGTTAAAAAAGCATGTTTGCAGTGTTACAATAATCAGCATTAGATGGCGAATTAGGGAAGACGGTATTCTTTTTTCTTCTTTCATGTTGCCAAATTTGTTGCTTGGAGCCCTTCGGGCAATGAAACAAAAACCTGGATAAAATGCATTTGTTTGTGAATCTTAAAATTGGTGTAGTCATTTCTTTGTCAAATCGAATTTGAGTAGGGCCAACATGTGGTAATTAGGCGTCCTTCCTCTGGTGAGGCCACGAAAATGGCAAAATACAATGCCCTGGGTTTGTTAATGTCCCGTGTTTTTGCAGGAGGAAGAGAGTGTGCCGGCTGCATTAACAGACCTGTCGATGTTTTGGCACCCATCGTTGGTTTCGCATGCAGAGAGCAGTGCACAAGAAAAAATGTGCGTACCAGGAAAGATGGAGGAACTCCTGGCTCCATTTGAGGTAAAGTCCTGTCGGTAGACTAGCCATATGCCTGAAGTTTGAACACTTGGTTTGGTTGCATTTGGTGCAGACTGTACTGAAGTTCAAATACTTGGTTTATTAGTATTAGACAGCAAAGATGCTGGAATATTCTTGGTTTATCAGTGGGGACGGTACTGAAGTTTATACACTTGGTTTATCAGAGGTCACGGGGGTTTCTGTTGCTTGAAGATCAGAGAGAAGAAGAAGAAGATCATGATGCAGGTGCGCGAGCAGCAGGCCTTGCAACAGGTCCAGCGGCAGCGGCAGCAGCAGCAGCAGCACCAGCTGCTGCTGATCCTGCAGAGCTCGTTGGGGAACTTGAGCTTCAGCAGCAACACGTTGCTGTTGAGGGAGGACGAGGAGATGTCGAGGGTTGCTCCATCCACTTTCAGGGCCAAGGAGGAGGAGATCGAGAGGAAGAAGATGGAGATCTGCGACTGCGTCCTCTCCCACCTGGGTCGGATCAAGGAAGAGACCAAACGCTTGGCCACTATTCACAAGGTACGCAACATAAAATCCCCACATGAAATTGGTTTACTTTGGGGGCTTTTTCTTTTCTATGTTCTGGTAATAGCAAATAAGAGGTGAGGGCTTTTTGTAGTTATGTTCATGGAGAGTTTTTTGTTATTTTGTTTTGGGAATGAACAGCAAAACGGCAGCGAAGATGACGGTGGCGAGTATAAAGCTGCTGAGGAACAAGAGACAGGCAGTGTTGAAGCGGATGAGGCACAACATCGTGTCTGGTCAGGACGCCACTACTCATGTCCAGGTACATCTAGTTCTTTCATTACGATTTGCTTTTGGTTATTGCATTGGCAATTGGTGTGGCTTTTTTGTATTGGACGGAACTCGTGTCCGTGTTGAGAGAAATTGGTTCTGAGAAAAAGGGTTACTCTCAAATTTTTAGTGGTTTATGTACATCTAATTTATAATTAGAATGCTTTGAGGCTGCTGAGCTTGAAATAATCATATCATTTTTGGTTGCATTCAGTCATTTGTATCATCCAGTGTGAAAAAATTTATAGTTGAATGAATTTTTGAGATTTTGAATTCGCATCTTATTTGATTCATGGGATGCTCTACATATCATGGACTTCGAGAATACTTGACATTCAAGTAGGAATGCTTTTATATCCGAATCAATCACCCAAGACTTCGGCATTCTGATCGACGAGGCTGGCAAAATATATCGTGGACCTACCTAAAAAGCCTAAAGGTGACTTGCATATGTGACTTGATACATTGAGTTAGACCTACAAAATGGCGTAGCATTATGGAAATTGCTTTCTAATGTGGATGAGGGCCTGTGTCTGACACGCCCAAAAGTGCTGTGAAACCGATAACCACGAATCCGAGCCAAGGGACCCAACAAAAGCAAAGGGGAGTCCCAAGCTGTACATTTGCACCTATTCGATGATTTCAGTAAGAGTCGAAAAAAACTAACATATTCAGCACAAGAACGAGTATTTACCACAGGTCTGCAAATATGCAGAGATATGGAAGTATTGTTGAAAATCACGTATTTAAGTGTCTTTAGTGTGGAAGTACACTAGTATTTAGACCTCTGATAAACCGTTGGGTTGAGGAAAAGAAAACAATGAGACTTCATTTCATTCGTCCTGCTCCGACCATTCAGGGTCAAATTTTAAATCACTGTTTATGTTGGAATGTTTCCCGCTCGAAGGGGTTGGCATTTCATTCTCTCGCTTCTCAGGCGCCTCTTCTAGAATCCAGATTAGCATGTGCCATTACATCTGGTGATATATTAGACTATACAAGAGGCCAAATCTGTTAAGCTCACTAGATTTTTTGTAACAGAATGAAATGGTATCAGAAGTTCTTTAATAAGAATGGTAAGAACGACGAAAGCTTTCTGTCATATTGCCAAAGAGCCAACAGCTTTCCATCAGAATATCTAGTTTTCAGTGGTAAAGCAAGCACGAAGCCGGAACAAGCGTACTGAAGATGAGGGAAGCAGGACTTCCAGTAGTTCAACCTGACACAAATGCACACACTCACACCTAAATAAACTAAGGAAGGCTTAGAAACTTCCCACCAACTCTCGCGTTAGACACAACCAGCACAATGACACAACACCTTAATAGAACAAATGACCATTGATATTATCATTTTTTTTTCTTTACTCATGCAATTGCTCCTTTTAATGTCTATACTTGGCCCTTTGAGCCTTGATTTCAGTAGAAGTTAGCTCACGTTAACCTCCTCGTGCCTTGATTGGCTGGATTCGCACAATGCTTGGTTCATTTCAAGGATGTCGATTATCATGTACTTAGCTCAATCTGGTGTGTTCAAATCAATCCGCAACTTATTACAACCATAAAACCAATTCCTACTTGTTTTTGTGATGAGAATTGGTGATCAAAGAACACAGTAGCAGTTAAGCTCCGAGTCAACCTTATTAGGAGTTACACCACTTGATTTAGACATCAACGCCCTCAATCTTCTGGCCAACATTCTTCGATTTGGCAATTGAAGGCTCTACTAAATGCAACAGAAGCAACGGATGAATGCAACAGAAGAAACATCTGTTGACTATCACGGTTATATCAGGATTCTGCTAGGAGCTTCTTCACTATAACATAGACAATGCAAAGCAAAAAGAAAAGCATCTGTATAAAAAAAGTGGACTTTGTTGTTGCAAGAAGAATAATGAATTCACAGACATTACCATGTATATAGCCTGATCACAAGAGCATCGACGAAATTGGTAACATTTAAGCGCAAGGTGTTGGCCACGTTACAACCCAAGTTATGTGAAGGTGAGGTTTAACTCCCGTTTTGGACTATTACAACCCAAGAGATTATTCATCCCAGAACCTTCACATCCTGCGAACAATTTGAATTCTGTTTCTTATTTTGTTTACATTCTTGGACTTCTATTTCTTAGTGGGCCGCCATTATGCACGCGTGAAACAGAGAGAATCTATTAGAAGAGCTCGCTAAATGCTACATTAGTGACTACCAAAAGACCAGAACATAAGAGGAACACAGACATGCAAGCCTCGCCAAGGAGCTGCAGAGCGAGATATGTAACTGCCCATGAAAGACAGGTTTTCTTTTTTGTGTCGTTAGTGTAGTCTCATGATATATAAAGCAAATCAGAACTGGAGCTAAAAAAAAAAAAGAGTGGATAACACGATGATGATGATTGCAATTAGAGATCATGACGCCAATAGAAGGATAACCACAGCGCCGGATGCTCACCAGGAATGACCGAAGAACAGCAGCCGCTTACCGGTAGAATGAACGAAGAAGGAAAGGAGATATAGGCAGGTCGGAAAAGCTTTTCACATCTCCTTACAGTAAGTCTCAAACATTGACTTCACTCCCAAACTTCAGACCTAAAATACTTTATTAATTGGTCGATGATGTATTTCCGTATCCTCCCTATTTTTTACATTCGATTGAAAACCACTTCAAAGAGGAGTTAAAGAAGTCGATCTTCTAGGAATTCATTCTTCTAGTCAAGGATTCATGTCGGGTACAGTGTCTATTTCTGCTACTCATTTAACTTTTGATGCCTAGGTTGAGTCTTAGTTTTATCTTCTACTATAATTTAGTCGATTGTCTACATAAAAATTTCTTAATTTAGCTAGATTGAGAACAAAACCAGTTTTCATAAAAGTCGTGAAAAAAAAAAACAAAAAAGTGTATTTATGCGTATGTTAATTCACATAAATGATATTTCATTGACCTACTTCCATTAGTGCACTAGACAGAAAGGGGGGAAAGGAGGAGGGGGCTTTATCTACTTGATTTATAAATAAACTGGCCATTTTCTGGTAATAAGATATTGTTTCTCCTTCCAAGAAACTTATCTTGAGCAGATAAGATGTCACGCCCATATCATACCTTACTAATCTCATGGACCAAGTAGGGTACAAGCCAAAGATTGGGTGAATGGCTTAGTATTAAATTGTTTGCATTTGGTGATGCAAGAAATAAACTTATGTGATATACTAAATATGCACATATAATCCCGTTCCTTTAATCGCAATATGAATCTCACCAGATTTATGTATCTTTTCATATGATATCGTTTTCTATTATATATAGATCATTTCTCATATTTCAATCTCAATGAATGCAATTATTTTTGACTTTCATCTGTATCCTTTTGAGTATTTCAATCTCAATGAATGCAGTTAACATCTTCTATCTATTTCTTATAAATAGTATACATTGACAATTAGATTAAACACAGTAAAAATAAGTACATATGTATTACTAGTTGATTTCAGGAATCAAGCTTTCACGGGACTTGTATATGTTTGAGAGGCTTTGTGAAGTTTTGAAGACCAGTAGCGTCATTCTTGTTGGCATGCAAGGAATGTCGTAGCATATTATTTGGTGGGTCAATGAACTAAAAGTGTCTAAGAAAAGGTATTTCATTTGGGAAAAAAAAAAAGCTATAAAATTGCAATCGAGCTATAAATTCATTTGAAGTAGTTTGTTGATACAAAGTTTAAGTTGAAATTGATGGTTTGATATTGTACTGTTAGTATGCCAAAACTTTGTTTCTCAATTCCATGCTCAAGCTCAACTCTATATAGCATATGCGTCCGAGATTAAAGTCGATTCTACTCAATTATTGATACATTGGAAACTAAACCACAATGTGAAACTTGAACTCCATCTCTAGTTCTCATAAAAAAAAAAAGTAATATCATGCTTTCATTTTCCTAACATCCTTTTAAATTATTAACACAACGTGCAAGCCACATGAATGTAGTATTACAAAATTTGACACCTAAAACATTTGACACCTGTAACATGTCATTGAAATTAGTTAGATAACCACAAGCAAATATTGCATTATAAAGGTTGACTAATTAATGTATATGACAAACTCTTTTAGGTTTGTTGCGTTTGCATAGCGCGCGCCTATTTACTTTTATCTTTATTTTTAGCTCTTACGCTATATATGATTCCCAAGATGTTGGCTTTGCTAATAATCGGAAACGGAACAAGAGAATTACCTCATGTCCTCAGCATCCCTCGGGACAACGCATCACATATCCACCCAAAAAACATCAACGGATGAATAATGCGAAATCCTCGTCTCTGTTGGGTACTTTATTCCAAAATCTTCTCAAAGCTAAATCTATTAACTTATTGAACTCATAAGATTCAAAAAACAACAAATTCAAAATGAAAAGAAGTTGACGTGCTCAGGAGTTATGATGCTCAACTTGCTTAGCCGTCACGCAACAGCCATGAAACCCCTGAATCATCCATTTGATCACGTCACACAGATCACAACAAAAAGGCGAAAACTTCTCAAGCATAGGCTTTCGCCTTTTTGGCGCATTCCAAAAATTGTCTAGATGTATTGAAGGACAGTGGTCAATTTTTCACCGGCATCCATAAGTTATTGGACTTTTTAGATTGCTCTTTGTACTGTTCCAATGCTAGAAAGGAATAATAAAACAAGGTAGGCTCAGAGAGGGAGAGATAGACACCCTATTTCCGAGAGAGAATCACTGCAACAAAAACACTATGTTGCTGTGTTTTCCTTTTTCGCATTCTAAAGCAATTTTAGCTATAGCTCGGGCATAATGTTCGACTGCACATGAAAGAGGTCCTATCATCGCTATAAAATCTTTTCTAGCCTCGTCATATCTTGAAGATGTGGGAACTATACTAGTTCTTTAATGAGCTTTCTTCAACAACGGGCACAAGAAGCTGTTTTGTTCTTTGTTTGCTTGACCTAAGACATTTATAACAATGCGGGCTCTACAATGATCAATGTACCTTCGGAGGTAACACTAACCCCATCTTTTAGAGTGTGGCTCATGACTCGACAATGGAGAGCATAAACTGATTTTTGGAGATCTCTATTGTGGGTTATGATGGTCATCATCCTGCAAAGCAAATAAGTGCAGGAAAGAGGATTAAGCATAATGGGTGTGAAACCAGCACAAGATATCATGGGAGTGATCACTAGTTGAACATCGCACAATTAAACCTTCAATAATTTGGATTGGAGAAGGATGTAGAGGAAGCTTAGATCACAGAAAGTAATAAAATAAATGAACATAGGAGCTCATAACTAATCTGTAAAGCATATCAAAACGTAGAGAAGCTTATTTGTTAAAACAAAATGAGCAAGACATGATCAGCCACATTTCCCGTCACTTAAAAAAAATGCAGAGACATGAACAAAGGAGCTCCATTCACTTCATTGCAAAAAACATAGTTGTGAGTGGCCAAAGCATCTTATAAACACTACAACCAATATCGAATGGCTGTAAACCAGTTCACAAATCACAATCATTGCTGCAACCCAGTAAACTTGAGAAGTTTGATTATGAAAATAGAAGCCTAACCTTTAAGAGCAAGAAGAAGAAGAAATGCATTGAGGGCCAAAAATAGAGTATCATAAGGTTCATCAACATATGGTATTAGGTCATCTGATAAACCCATTCATCAACATAGACCATTTCCAAGCATTTGACTATGTCCCTCAACCACTCTCAAGTGCCAAAACAGGCAACATTTCAACTTCTCTTCAATATAAAAGATGCTATAACACCCCAACATCTATACAGAGAAGGACAAAAGAGCTCAGCAGTGACCTTCTTAAAAAAAAAAAAAAAAAAAAAAAAAAAAGGAGCAACACCCAGCAGTGACTGATAAGGGCAATCACTTGTATACTTCAAAATTACCAAAAAGGACAAGGCATGATGCAAGAGAAGTAAACCCAAAACATGATTTAGTCACAGCAAAAAAAACATAGTAATGATATGCTAAATTTGTATTCCACTTCCAAGCTCCATCGAAGCGATCTTGATACCATACTCATGTTTCAAGTCTATCACACCTATATTCCCTTTAAAACCCCCTTAGTGTCCAATATCTAGGTCACTTAGTATTTAGTAAATAAAACACCTTTCACTATTTTAACATTCAATGAAATTAGTCACACCTCATGGCTCGTGACATACTTACCTCGTCCAAATCTCGTGAGACCACTTCGAGTATGCCGCATGCTAACAATTTTGTATAATAGTAGACATCTTTTTGAGCCCGTAACTCTTGCACGTCTCCATTTTCTCTTTTGTAATTGCTCTTTTGTTGCTTTCAGTATTCCCTTCAACTTGTGAATCTCTTCATCTTTCTCATTGTCTAACCTTCATTTCTAGGATGGAAGACAACTATATTTCTTCAACTTGTGAATCTCTTCATCCTTCTCTTTCTTTGACCTTAAGTTCTCGGTTGGAAGACAACTAGATTTTGAGGCCCCAAATCATTCGGGCATGGACTATGCCCTAGCATCAGATGCACCAGGTTTCTTTTTTCCCAACACTGGAAAAACGGTATCTCATGGGGGGATTGCTCTTTCCAAGTTCCAAATATAGATCTATGAGATCATTCATGCTTCCTTGCAGTTCAGTAACATGAAATAAAATAATGATGCTACTATTTATTGTCGAGCAATTTTAAGCTGAATTCTTAACTCTGCTTCCTATTATGTGCCAGAACTTGGTTAGTCATCATAACTGACTTTCCTGTAAATAGGAAAAGATGTCCAAAGATATCAAATTGAAAAGTAATCTCATTCTTTCTTTTTATAGGTGTTTCTTGCGGATTGTTATATGGCTTGTCATCTACCAAAACCATATGAAAACACACACTAGGAAGTTAGACTTTGGGTTTTAATTTTAGACTATTTATTCCAGCTTGCCCTCTTTTCTTGGTCTGTTCATCTTCTGCTCAGATAATTGTATAAATTCCTGATAAATTGCAGCAGCAATATTGTCATTGCCAAGACTGCATAACATTTGTTAACACTAGATGAACTATATTGAATGGCTTTTCAACAATTGTGGGGACGTGTGCATACATGTGACATGGCACAGCTAGTAATTGGGTATTCTAGCGCTGCAGTAGTTTTCTGTTTTTTCGTTCACTCTCATATACAAAACTACAGTCATGTTAGCAAATTACTAGAAAATTGTACAAGTTTCATAATCTATAAGTTACTTTATAGCTTTGGCTGCTGCATAGCTCTTTTGTTAATGATGGCGGACTATGTGTTCTAGATAAACCTGAAGCAAGTTGTGGATGATTATGCTGTCACTAGCAAATCCAAACCACAGAGCTAAGGGAATAATAACAAGATATCAATGCAGGTGCTAAGAACGTGGACAATCTTAAGGAGGCAATCTAGAACAAATCCTATGTTTTCTTCCTACGACAATTGCTATTAAAACGCATATTGTCGGAAAAGTCGCAAATCTTGGGACATCTTTACCTTAAGTCCAATGATATATCACCACAGCAGAATCTTTTTAAAGAAAAGTTATTGATTACAAAATGGAAATAACACTTATAGGGAAACACAAAAATTTAACGGAAAACATGAGAGTACCTTTGTTGTAGTTATTCTAGACAAACTTTTATTCTCTAAGGTGTGTTGTATCTTTTGTTTTGCTTTGTCAGCCTTATTTGCATCGTGCAGCTTCTGCGATAAAAGAAATAATAATAATAAAAATAAGGCTATCACAAAATGGTCAATAACGGGTGATGAAAGTCTACTTAATGTCGACCGGTCATATTAAAACAATGCTGGAACGAGATTCATACCTTCCCTTCCTTTGAACTTCAAAAAGTTACGAGATTTTTCCATCTATCTCTTCTCAATCTCTCCAAAAGATTCTTCAAATGATACGATAAAGATTGAGAGCTATAATAGCGAGCAGCTTTTAGATCACTTTTCCAATATCTCCATTTGGAATTCAAGGAATGTAGAATCCATTTTCCATAGTTGGTATGAAGATAATCAAACTTAGACTACAACAAAGAAATATTAATAATCGTGTTAAATTTATTTACAACATGAACGGGATTTCATATGAGTACAACCTAACGACCTCTACAATCCTAATCATAATGTTTCTCATATCCTTGGTAATTTGTTTCAAGTTGTAAACAATGGTGCCGATTCGCTACCAATGGTTCTGAAAAACTCCCCAAACCTCCAATGGGCTGCATTTTCTTCCCTAACTTGACAATAATGTGTTTCCCAGGAGGAAGATTCCATATGCCTGATAGACACATAAAGTTGCGCTTCCTTTTTCTAGTGGCAGCTACTAGACAAGAAATTCTAAATATTGAAAGACAGATCTAATATTATGAAATGAGATCACTATGCGGACCATTTTAGTATAGTATGATGAACAATTACACAAAATTCTATGTAGGTAGGTCTTACCTGATGCATTCACATTTGTAGTCTATTCTTGAGGCTGCTCAATTTCAATCTCTGAATTAGACGTAGCTCAACACTCATGTGTGATTTTTCAACCTTCTCTTCTAATTCACAGCTTATCTGCACTGTGCGTGGACCCACGCATATGACCATGTGTCTTGTGTTTCCCATGGATAAAAATCACCAAGACAGGAAATATTAACAATTCTTAGTAAGAGATCACAACTCAATTAAAATGCTCATCTATTATCTTCATCTACTGGAGGCAAATGGTCACAAGAATATCCGATAAGATCGTAAATGTAACAGAAAATGGCCACAATAAGAGAGGCAAAGCCATGAATAAACAGACTTAAACCGCTCCAAGTGAAACCCAACACGGAATCCTAAAGAAAGAGCTCTTAGAAGTTCAAAACCTCACTCGGAATGAATCCTTAGGACATTAAACAATGGGACTGAGGCATAGTATGAACAGCAATTGGAACTCAAATCACGTATATTGCACGAATTGGAAAGAAGACAAAGCAGGGTAAAACCTCATAATTCAAGTAGGAAACTGGAATCTATCAGTAAAATAACAGATGTTAAAACTTGCAAACCAAGAAAAAGAAAAGAAACCAAGGTAGGAAAAAAAATGCAAGAATCAATAGAAAGCAAATCAGAACAAACAGGTTCACATCAGAATTGACAATCAGCAAGTACATTTTAAGGATATTGAGTTGACTCATAAGTCATGAACCCGCATCACTCCAATTCCTTGTTATCAAGAAAGCCAAACCGGAAAGAAAAAAAGAACATGGAAAAAACCACAGCAAATGACACCATCGATGAACAGAGACGAACCAGAGAGTTAGCATCACTCACCAGGCATAGGCATTGGTGAAAGCAAAGATGAATGGAGAGAGAAAGCGCTTGAGCTTGAGCTTACAGTTAACGATGTGAGTGATGAAGAGAGAAAAAGTCAGACAGAAGCTGAACGGCTTGCAGGGAAAAAACTTAGTTTTTTTTTTTTTTTTTTTTTTTTTTAAAGTTAAGAATAATGATGCGGAAGAGATTAATATGTAATTCACCTATATTTTTCGATGTTCTAGAAAAGAGGAGTTGAATAACTAAGGAAATCAAAGAAAATCTAATTAGATATACATAACCAAAATAAATATAGAAAATCAGGAAAAAATTAAATAATTAAATATCTCTATTATACCAATCATTAGAATTTCATGATTTACGATATTTTCAAATGAAGATAGAATATTTAACGGATAAGTACACTAAAAATCTTAAATTTGTCGGGAAAGTACAATCGAATCCTAAAATTTATAAAAAAAATTACACAAATGAGTCAAAAAACTTTTCAATTTGGTATAATTGAACCCCTTCGTTAACTCCATCCATGAGTAACAATAAATACCTAAATTTCCTCTTTGTTAAGGTGCAACGGCGTCAAGTCCTCAAACAAGCGCTTGATGAGACCGATGATGACGTCAAGTCCTCTTCGTCTCATACCTATGGCAAATGGAATCAATTATTGTATGATTTATTCAATGTTGTATTTGGGATATTGTCAATTTATAGATTGAATTAGCCTACATAATCTGACGATCCAAAGTGCTATTTATTTTTGGAGTGCCAATTTTCAAGGAAAATCTTGTCTGAGGTGCCGAAGCTTTTACTGGTACAGGACCATTTGTGCTTTGGCTAAAAAAAAGGCATGTTTTCAGTGTTACAATCATCAGCATTAGATCGCGACTTAGAGAAGACGGTATTCATTTTTCTTCTTTCGCGTTGCCAAATTTGTTGCTTGGAGCCCTTTAGGTAATAAAACAAGAACCTGGATAAAATGTGTTTGCTTATGAGTCTTAAAATTGGTCCAGCCAATTCTTTGTCAAATCGAATTTGAGCAGGGGCAACATGTGGTAATTAGGTGTCTTTCTTCTCTTGAGGCCGCAAAAATTGCGAGGGCAGTGTACAAGAACGAATGCGCATACTAGGAAAGGTGAACTCCTTTCGCCGCATTTAAGGTAACTTCCCATCGGTGGACTGGTCGTATGCCTGAAGTTTGAACACTTAGTTTGGTTGCATTCAGTGGGGACCGTACTGAAGTTTGAATACTTGGTTTATTAGTGTTAAACTGAAGTTGATTTTTCGTTGGGCTGAGGGAAAGAAAACAATGAGACCTCATTTTATTCCTCCTGCTCTGACCAGTCGGTCAAATTTTAAGTCACTATACATGAGGCCAAAGCTGCTAAGTTCGCTTTATTTTTCGTAACAGAATGAGAAGGAATGAGAAGTTCTCCATTAACAAAGGTAAGAACGATGAAAGCTTTCTATCGGATTGCCAAAAGCCAACAACTTTCCGTTAGAATATCTTGTTTTCAGTAGTAAAGCAACTCTGAAGGATGAAGCCGGAACCAGTACTGAAGATAAGGGAAATAGGATTTTCAGTAGTTCAACCTGATGCAAATGTGCACACTCACCTCAATAAACCATGGAATACTTAGAAATTTCCAACCAAATCTCGCATTACACACAACCAGCACAACGACACAACCCATGCATAGAACAACTGACAATTGATATATCATATTTTCTTTCTTCACTCATGCGAGCTCCTCCTTTAAACGTCTATACTTTGCCCATTGAGCCTTGGTTTCAGCTAGAAGTTAGCTCATGTTGGCCTCGTTGCACCTCAATTGGCTTGATTCACACAATGCATGATTCCTTTCAAGGAAGTCGGCTTCATGTCCCTAGCTTGATCTGGTGTCTTCTGATCAACTCAAAACTTACCCCAACCATAAAACCAATCCCTACAGTTTTCCTTGTCTTTGCCGTGAGAATCGGTGATCGAAGACCACAAGAGTAGTTAAGGTCTGAGTCAACCTCTTTAGCAGCTGCACCACTTGGATGTAGATGTTGGCGCCCTCAATCTTCTTGTCGCCATTTTTTGATTTGGCAATTGAAGGTTCTACCAAATGCAACAGAAGCAACAGATGAATGCGACAGAAGAAATATGTTGACTATCAAGGTTATACCATAATTCTACTAGGAGCTTGTTCGCTATAACATAGGACAATGCAAAGCAAAAGGAAAAGCATCCATATAAAGAGAAGTGAGACTTTGTTATTGAAAGAAGAATACCTTGTTCGCAGACATTACCACGTTTAGCCTGATCACAAGAGCGTAGAAGGTGACATTTAAGAGCAATGTTAGCCACGTTAAAACTCAAGTCATGCGAAGGTATAGTGTGACTCCCGTTTAAGAATACAATTCTACATCAGTGACTCCCAAAAGACAAGTACATAGGAGGAACACGGACACATGCAAGCCTCGCCGAGGAACTGCTCATGAAAAACAGGTTTTCTGTTTTGTTTCCCAAGTGTATTCTCATAATATATAAAGCAAATCAGAACTGGAGCTAAAAAAAGTGGATAACACGATGATAATTGCAATTAGAGATCATGACACCAATAGAAGGGTGCCCCTAGCACCGGATGCCCACTGAGGACCGAGTTCGTCATTCATGACCTGGAATGACCGAACAACAGAGCCGCTTACCAGTAGAATGAACAAAGAAGGAAAGGAGATATAGGCAGGTCGGAAAAACTTGTCACATCTCCTTACACCAAGTCTGAAAAATTGACTTCACTCCCAACTTCAGACCTATTCAATCCACAAGTGAAAACACCTCTAATGAGTTCACATACATCCATCAGAACGGAAACAAAATACAAGAAACGGGATTAAGCTCAATGTAGTGGCTTATAACACTGTCATTCATGCCGTCGGGCTCGGACGAAGAGGACTCAACGTCGTTGTCGGCCTCATCAAGCTCTTGCACGAGGACTTGATGTGGTCACGGTTGAACAAAGAGGGAATTTGGGGACTTGACGAAGAAGAAGAAGGGCACTCGGACGGACAAGAGGAGGATCGACAAATAAGAGGCGGACTCCACTAATAAGAAGGACACTCTAGACAAAAGAGAGGATGAAGAAGTGAAGAAAGCTCAATTATGGCTTGGAAATAAGGGGCAAACCTCGAAAGCCGTTTTTGCACACAGACTTTTTCTTTCAAGCTATATGCCAATAAGAGAGAGAAATGAATGAAGAAATGCCACATCAGCATTTTCTAATAATCAAATTGGAGAGAGTTAATAGAGAGATTCGATTGTATTAAACTGATAAATGTTATGACTCAATTATACATGTTGTAAATTTTAGAATTCGATTGCACTTTCATAATAAGTTTTAGGACTTTCAGTGCACTTTTCCCAACATTAAAAGTATCATATACTCATTACACAACTCAAAAAAATATTACTGAGGGAGGTGTTTCAAGAACACAACTTACATGGTCCACCTGTCCACTAATCAGGTGACTTATGTCTTGATGAAATTGATTGTTACTTGAATTTGGCCGTGGAAGGGGTCCACCTAGCAGGATTTGCGCAACAAAAGCACCTAAAATAATTGTTTAATTGGTGGATGTTGTATTTCTGCATCTTCCCCTATTTTTTATTGTTCGATTGAAGGCCACTTCATATAGGAATTAAAGCAGACGATCTTCCAGGCATTCATTCGTTTAGTCATGAAGGCTTTATTTCGGATAGAGTATAGTCTATTTCTGCTACTCATTTAACTTTTGATGCGTAGGTTGAGTCTTGGCTTTAATTTATTCTGTAGTTTAGTCGATAGTGTACATAAAAACTTATTAATTTATCTAGGTTGGAAACAAAACCAGTTTTCATCAAAGTTGTGATATATCTAAAAACACAAAATGTATTTATTCGTACGCATAGATGAAATTTAATTAGCTTTCATAACTATGCTGGATAGAAAGGCGGAAAAGGAGGAGGGAAGGCTTTATCTACTTTTTTTTCTTTGGTCGAAAGACTTTATCTACTTGATTTGTAACTAATTTTTTTCATTTTCTGGTAATAAGATATTGCCATATGTTACTATTCTAATTGACGACATAGGGTATGAGTCAAAGATTGGTTAATAGCTTCGGTATAAATTTGTTTCCATGTGTGAAATCCAGCTCGTGATGTGCCCAATCCGCATACAAAATCGCATTCCTTAATGACTACACAAATACCACAAGATTTACGGTATTTTTTCACATGATATTGTTTCCTATCACATATCGATCTTTTCTCATATTTTAATATTAATGCAGCTAACCTACATATTTGACTTTCGCCAGTATCTGTTTGAGGAATTTAGAACATCTTCTATCTAATTTCTTGTATATACTGGATCAATGCACTAAAAGTGTCTAAAATTAGGTATTTCATTATAAAAAAATTAAAAAAAAAATTGATATTAAGGCGGAATCGAGAAATTCATTTGAAGTAGTTTGTTGGTGCAAAGTTTAACTTGATGTTGATGGTTTGATATTGGACTGTGAATATAACAAAACTCGATTTGTCAATCTTACGTTTAATATAGAATATATGTTTGAGTTTAAACTCAATTCCAACTCAATTATGAAAAACTTATAAACTAAATCACAATGTGAACCTTGAACTCCATCTCTAGTTCTGAGGAAAAAAAAAGTAATATCATAATTTCATATTCCTAACATCTTTTAAATTACAAAATTTGACACCTAGAACATAGTATCGAAATTAGTGAGATAACCACAAACAAATATTACATTATAAAGGTCGACTAATAAAGTTGTATGAAAACTCTTTCAGCTCGTTGTGTTTTAATTCTATGTATATATATCTAGATACTTTTATCTTGGTTTTTTTTTTTTTTTTTTTTGATTTTCTGCTATAAGTGATTCCCAAGAAATTCTTGGGGAAGATAGGGGACTAGCTGGACCAACTAAATCCGTACCAAGGTTCCGAGTGGTGCAGTATTTTCAGAGAAGTAAACGGGCCGGTTGGGCTGGGCCCGGGCCTAAGCACTCCTGCCCATCCCCGGCCCAAAACTCCATTGCGCTCAAACAAATAGCGAGGCTTGTTTATGCAAACCAATTTTCTTGGCTAAGTCCGCCCATGATCATAGTCTATTAGGGCGCGCATGTTTTTATTTATGTTCCTTTTCTGTTCCGAGGAATAGAAATAAAAAAAAAAGTGTTTACATTAGGGGAGCAGTTTTGAACAAAAGAACGCGTTTGGTAACGTTTGTTTCGGGAATAAAAAATGAATAGAAACATGTTTGGTAAATTTTATTCTTTTTTGTTTCTTTTAATTTTTTAATATTTTTATTTTATTTTCCATTTTTTCCTTTCTTTTTATTTTTTTCTTCTTTCGGCCGGTCGCCGGCCTCCGACGACCGATCGATGGGGCCGGCAGCCTCGCCCAGCCATGGTGAGGCTCGTCGGCCCCGGCTCGGCGAGCCTCGCCGTGGTTGGGCGTGGCTCGGGCGGAGCCGGATCTGGCGAGCCCGAGCTCGCCCGGCCAAGGCGAGGCTCGGCATCGCCGACGCGGCGAGGCCGAGCCTCGCCGCCCGCCGTTGGAGCCGAGCACCTGCGCTTGTGACGCCGACCGAGATCTCACCTGCCGCTACTCCTCGGGACGCCACCGCTCGCTGCCACTCCGCTTGCAGATCCATGCCCCCCGCAGCAGCCTCCTCCGCGAGACACTACCGTCGCGCCGACAGTCGTGCCGCCCCGAAGCCCGCAGCTTGACGCCGTCCCGATCTCACCATGCCATTCGCGACGCCATCCGCCAATCTTTGCCCGCGTCGCCCGTGTCGATCCCGAAGCCTCTAGTGCCGCGCCGCCGTCGCAGCTGTCCTCTGGAGCCCCTCGCCGAACCCTAGCCGAAGATCTCCCCTCGAGCAAGGCCGAGCCTCGCCTTGGCTGGGTGAGCTCGGCCTCGCCAGCGCGAGCGAGGCTCGGCCTCGCCAGCGCGAGCAAGGCTCGGCCTCGCTGCTCGAGAAGGGGACGAATGAAGGAGAAGGGGACAAACGAAGGAGAAGGGAGAGCACGAACGAACGGGCGAAAGTGTTCCGGTTTTGTTTTTTGTTCTTTTGATTTTTGTTCCTTTTAGGCGTTGAAAAGTGTTTGAAGTCCAGTAAAAATTTTTTGTTTCTTTTTTTTTTTTGTTCCTATTTTGTTCCGGGAACAAAAAACGAAAAAAGAACAGAAACACAACCAAACGCGTTTTTATTCTTTTTTTGTTCCCGTGAACAAAAAAACAAAAAAAGTGTTCTAGAAACACTTTTTAGGAACGTTTCCATGCAGCCCCTTAGTTACTTAACAAGTGCTCCATAACACGTTGCAACTAGCTAAAAAATTATTAAAAATAAAAATAAATAAGTGTATAAAGTTTAATTAACTGAATGCATGCGTCTGCGAATGCAATAAAAGCTGGCCGTGTCAATGAATTGCTTTTCCGATGTTTAGGAAACCTTGTACGTGAAAGGCGAAGAAATACTCATGCTCAACAGTTTTCTCGAATAAAAGATGAGAGAGCGGTTTTCTCGATCCAACCTCCTATTTTTTAAAATAATCTGGGTCAATGACATTTGAAGTGGAAAGATCGTAAGCCTCTCTCTCCATCTTGATTTTGCATGCTATGGAGGATTCCCAAGAAGTTCATATCGAAAAAGTTCAAGGAGGTGACGGTATAACTGCTTCATGCTTGGTTGACAACCGATTTTAGATGGTAACTCTACTGATATACCATGGTGGACTTTAATTCAATAGCTCTCTCTTAAGAATGGACATACCTTATATCTTCAAGATAATTCTAGCCAACGTCCTTCAAAATGGAAGTATGCTCTCTCTCGACCAAAGCATACTCGAGCCCCCCTTTTCCTCCATAATTCAAAGGGGGCCATTTTCAAATTTACTCTCTATCTCTCTCTCTCTCAATTTAGACATGTAAAATTCAACTTGAAAAAAATTAAGAAATTTTGATTACTTTGGTTTAGTGAATTCACATGAAAATGCACATTGCAAATTTTCAAAGGATTTTGACAAAATTCTCACAATATTTAAGATGGCTTTTCCAACCTTCTTTCAACTCCTATTTCACTTGTTATTTTCCTTTCAAAATTTTACAAACCGAAAATAAAAGTTCTCAGATTTCATGAGAACATCACATATGATTGTATGGCTCTACGCCTTATCTAGAGATTAAGTCATCAGAGTAGCAAGAATTGGAAAAACAACAAATTCAAAATCAAAAGAAGAAGCTTACGTGCTTAGGAGTTATGAAGCTCAGCTTGTTAGGACTCCTAGAAATTGAGCTGTCACACAACAGATACGACCCTTTGAAAATTTTTCTTTTATTGTAGAGTGATGGCAAAGACTGCAAAGAAAACATAGATGAATCAAATTGATTCATAATCATATAAAGATTATGGAAACCCTTGAACCATCATTAATTTGATCACTTAGCACAAATCACAACAAAAAGGCAAATACTTCTCACAGATGGACTTTCACCATTTTCGCAAGATCCGAAAAAATTGCCTAGACATACTAAAGGACGATGGTCAATTTTACCTATGTCCATTGCTGCAACAAAAACACTATGTTGCTGTGTTTTCTCTGCAGCTCGAACATACAGCTGCAGATCGCCAACATAAGGTTCAACTGCACGTGAAAGAGGTTCTATCATCACTAGAAAATATTTTCTAGCCTCGTACATTGAAAAAGCAAGAATTGTACTAGTTCTTCCAATGAGCTTCTTCAACAACGGGCACAAGTAGTTGTCTAGTTCTTTTTTGCTGGACCTAAGACATTTATGACAAAAACAAATAGTTAGAATGCAAGCTCTACAATGACCACTGTACCTTTGGATATAACACTCGATGATGGAGAGCACAAAATGATGTTTAGAGATCTCAATTGCATGTTACGATGGTCATCATCCTACTAATCAAACGAGTGTGGGAAAGAGCACTAAGCATAATGGGCATGAAACCAGTACAAGAAATCATGTCACTGATCACTTGAACATTACCCAATTAAACCTTCAATAATTTGGATAGGAGAAGGATTTAGAGGGAGCTTAGATCACAGAAAGTAATAAAATTAATATACAGAGGGGCTCACAATTAATCTGTAAAGCATAGCAAAACGTAGGCAAGATAAAGCTTATTTCTTTAAACAGAATGAGCAAAACATGATCAACCACATCTTCCACCACTTGAAAAAAATGCAGAGACATAAAAAGAGGAGCTCCATTCACTTCATTGCAAAAACATAGTTTTGAGTGGCCAAAGCATCAGAAAAACACTACAACCAATTCCAAATGGCTATAAACCAAGAGGCAAACTTCACAAATCACAATCATTGCTGCAACCCAGCAAACTTGAGAAGTTCAATTATGAAAATAGAAGCCTAACCTTAAGAGCAAGAAGAAGAAGAAGAAATTGATTGAGGGCCCAAAGTAGAGCAGTGTAAGATAATCAGCATATAGTATTAGGTAATCTAGTAAACCCATACATCAACATAGACCATTTCCAAGCATTTGACTATGTCCCTAACCACTCTCAAGTGCCAAAATGGGCAACATTTCGACATCCCTTCATTATAAAAGATGCTATAACACTCCAAGATCTGTATAGAAAGGGACAAGAGAGCCCAATAGTGACTATCTGGAAACATGGAAAGAAAGAGCAACACCCAGCAGTGACTGATAAGCGCAACACCCAATGAAGTCATAAACACGTACAATTGCCTTTGATCCTTAACTTTGCTTCTTGTCATGTGCCAGAACTTGGTTTAATAAGCATAACTGAATGAATTGTATCAAGAAGACATTCAATATTTCACACTTTCCTATGAAACTGGAAAATATGTATAGATATATCAAATTGAGAAAGTAATCACATTCTTTCTAACTATAGTTGTTCCTTGCTGATTTGTTATATCAATTCATCGACCAAAACCATATGAAAACATACACTAGGAAGTTAGACTTTAGGTTTTAATTTTAGACTATTTATTCCAGCTTGCCCTCTTTTCTTGATCCATTCATCTTCTGCCCAAATAACTATATAAATTCCTAATAAATTGTCACTGCCAAGACTGCATAACATTTGTTGACACTAGATGAACTATATTAAATAACTTTTCAACAATTGTGGGGATGTGTGCGACGACACAGCTAGTACTTGGGTACTCGAGGGTTGTAGTACTTTTCTGTTTTTCGATCTCTCATTAAACCAAACTGCAGTCAGGTTAGCAAAGTAATAGAAAATTGTCCAGGTTTCATCATCCCAAATTTACTTTACAGCTCTAGCTGTTGTATAGCTCTTTTGTTAATGATGGTGGACTATGTGTGCTAGGTAAACCTGAACCAAGTTATGGATTATTGTGCCGTCACTAGCAAACCCAAATCAGAGAGCTATGGGAATAACAAGTTATCAATGCAGGTGCTAAGAACATAGACAATCTTAAGGAGGCAATTCTAGAATAGATTCTATGTTTTCTTCCTATGACAACTGCTATTCAAAACACATGTATTGTTGGGAAAGTTGCAAATATTTCTAGACATCTTTACCTTAGGTCCAAAAATATATCACTTCAGCAGAATCTTTTCTAAAGTGAGATTATTGATTTACACAATGAAAATATCACTTATAAGGGATCAAAAAAATTTAAGTAAAGATGAGAGTACCTTTTCTACTATTATTCTAGCCAAACTTTTGTTCTCTAAGGTGTGTCGTATCTTTTGTTTTGCTATGTTAGCCTTATCTGCGTCAGTCAACATTTGCAATAAAAAAGATGAAAAATAGAAAGGTTATCACAAAGTAGTAATCAACAGGTAATGAAAGTCCATTCAATGTTGACAGGTCAATTAAAACAATCCTAGAACAAGATTCGTACCTTCCTTGTTCCTTTCCTTTGAACTCAAAAAAGTGACGAGATTTGTGCATTGATCTCTTCTCACTCTCTCCAATAGATTCTTCAAATGATACGAGAATGATTGAGAGCTACCATGGCGAGTAGCTTTTAAATCACTTTTCCATACATTTAGGATCGTGGAATCCATTTTTCTATAGCTAGTATGAAGATAATCATGTTTAGAAAGCAAGGAAATATTAATAATGATGTTAAATTTATTTAAAACATGAATGGAATTTCATGCCAGACAAGCTAACTACCTCTACAATCATAATCATAGTGTTTCTCATATTCTTGGTAATTTGCTTTCAAGCTGTAAACAGTGGTGTTAACTTGCAAGCAATGGTTCCGAGAAACTTCCCAAATGTGGCACCCCCGAAACGGCCCCCGATCCGCTAGGGTTGCCACAGTTCGCTTACCTTTCACTTGTCCTAATAACATGTCACTCTGATACCATTGAATTATAGTAGGTCCATAAATCCTGGGGGTTTGTATCATTTAAATCGGTCCCAGTGCAGTTCATATATCGAAAGCATAATCAATATCTCCCTACCCCATGCTCAACAGGATAATGCAATGCAATGCACACCAACTACACATTTCATACATAAGTTAAAGCCAAACCACTTTTATTTACATAACTATGATGGACATCACGAGTCGGTACATCAAAAGACCAAGGCTTTACTAAGCTCGACTATAACCCAAAAGTACCCGACCCCACATCAGTCCTGTACACCGATCCATCATCTAGTGTCGGCTATCCAAAAAGTGTCATCTACTACCAGTCACACGTGCAATCACACCAAGCCCGGTGCATCGGCTGGCGGCGGCGGCAGCATCCCCATCATAACCCCGTCGCGATGAACATGGACAGACAAGAACTCCTAGACTACGGGGCCACTAGGTAGACCCGCGTCATACATAACTAAAACTCGAACATGGATGAACACTAGTCCACGAACACCAACACAAGGATGCTCCGAACACTCAACCTCAACGTCGAATGGTAAGCCATAAAAAGTACCACGTGTGACAGGTAATAGAGGCATCTCTTAATCTAAAATGTTAGTCTCCAAAATGGGTGAGTACAACCACTTAGCAGTAAAAGATCCATCAAACTACACAATGCAACAAGCAAGACAACTAAGATTTCATGTGAAATGCACATATCATCCATGCAATCATGCATATATCTCCATGAGATCCATTCAATGCCTTAATGACCGCATTTTCAATGCCAAATAGTACCAACTCAATTTATAGACAATTCATGCACCATGCCATATCCACACATGCGCATGATTCATTTCCCATTTTGATATTCAAAAGGATCTCATTTTTTCTAGGGACCAATCTTTGCACTTTTCATGACTCTCACACCCAACCTAGCATCGCGAGACCTCCGGCACACACCTTCGGGCATCCGTACCCCAACTGGCGTCACAAGGCTTCCGGCACACACCTCCGGGCATTTGGCACACACCTCCAGGCATTTCGAAACTCCCGAGAACATCTGGCACACACCTTTGGGCATCCCGACACTCCCGGGGCATCATCGACTCAAGGGTCTGACGGTATCATCAACATCACAATGTATATTCACATATATGTCTCACTTTCAAAATAGCATTTGATGCAATAATGTCAAAGGTTTCAATCAACTTTCATATGATATGCTAAATGTCACCGCATATGCTGTATAATTAACCGCCCAAGATATCATATCTTATAGAGCAATTCATTTGTTCTTGAAAATAAAATAATTTTCCGATAAAACAGAATGCACTCCTTTAATTAAAATTCTGGAAAAATTAGTAAACGATCTTAATAAATTTTGAAAATTTAACATGTTATAAACGAGATCTAGAGAAAAATGTTTTATGGAGAACACCATGTCAAAAGAACTTCGTATGAGTCACTATGGTCCATGCATCACAGCCTCAAAATTTCAAAACATCACTATTGCACAGTTTTATTCACAAATTCGGTATAAACCCTAAATCCACTCAAAAAATTCTGAAATTTTGATATGTTATAGAAAAAAAACTTGAGGTAAAATTTTTGTGAAGAACTCGAAGTCATATTCATTATGGATCATGAGCTACAATTACTATAACTCTCCCTAACCCTCGGTAACGATTTCCAGATTTAACAATTTCAGAGAAAAATCGTTTCACCGACCAATACTTGTCCGTTTCTTCTCAAATTTTAGTATGTTACTCCTCAAGATGTCATCTACAACTTTCATCAGGACACAAAGTCAAATTTCGACTAGATAATTACAAAAAATTCACAGAGTTGCCAAAGGTCAAGCTGTTTTTCCATGAAACAGTTTACTAACTTGAAGAACTACTCCTATACTTTCGAAATTCCAACATCCAGCATCACAACTCAAGCATCTCCAAAATCTATTACACTTCACACACAACCACAGCAAGCAAAGTGTAGATCAATGGACTCTCACTTGCCTTAAGTCACGCAAACACAGCAAGCAAATGGCGATTTGGGGACTTCGGGCATGGCTCAACCGATGGCGGAGCTAGGTGGCGTCGATGGCGGCAGCTGGCACACGCACGGAGGGGCTGGTCTCCTTCTTCCCTCGCCAATGCACCCTCACGAACTCCCTCTTTCTCTCGAACTCTCTCTCTTTCTCTCGGATTCTCTCTCTCGCTCGCTCGCCCGCTCGGTCTCACTCTCTCTCGCGAACACTCCCTTGTGCAATCTGCCCCTTCTCTCTCCCTTTTTCTTTCTTTCACCCTCATGAATAGCTAGTAATCATGAGGTTTTGCATGGGAATGGACACTTGGTTGATCTCTCTTGCCACTTGTCAATTTTCATGCAAAGAGGTGGCCTTAATGGGCCGGGCTTGGGCTAGGCCTTGGTCGACCAAATGGGGCAAATGGTGGGCTGCTACTTTGGGCTGGTTCGGCCTTAAGTGTCCAGCCCACACTTGCTCCTATTTTTTTCCACTTTAATCCCCACTCATAATTACTTAATTACAATTATTCACATGGCCATAAAATTTTGCAATATAAATCGATAGTAATCCGACTTATAGAGTACACGGCCAAGAAATTTCCCTATCAATTTATCCTTTAGTACAATCCTTGATTACACATGGACATAGGATAAATTTCCAACAAAACAATTGTCCATTAAATGCTCGGCCTTGATTAATGGTAATCCATTGGTCTAATGGCTATAATATAGTTCGATGGCGCTTCCATCACCTATTTGTGGGTCATAGTGCATCTAGAGATTGCTATGAAATTTTTAGGATGCCACACCAAACCTCCAATAGGTTGCATTTTGTTCCCTAACTTGACAATGATGCATTTCCTAGGAGAAAGACTTTATACACCCAATAGACATGTAAAGCTGTGCTTCCCTTTTCTAGTGGCAACTACTAGACAAGAAATTCTAAATATTGAAAGATGGATCTAATATTATCAAACTAGATCAATACTCGGACCATTTTAGTATAGTATGATGAAAAATTACACATTATATATGTAAGTAGGTCTTACCTAATTCATTCACATCTATAGTCTCTTCTTGAGGCTATTCAGTTTCAGTCTCTGAATTAGAACGTAGCTCATCACCATTGCGTAATTTTTCAACCTTCTCTTCTAATTCAGAGCTTATTTGCACTGCGCGTGAACCCGCACGAATGACCATGCATCTTGCGTTTCCCATGGATATAAATCACCAAACAGGAAGTATTAACAATTCTTAGTAAGAGACTGCGACTCGATTAAAATGCTCATCTATTATCTTCATTCGCTGCAGGTGATTGGTCACAAGAATATCTGATAAGATCGTAAATGTAATAGAAAATGGCAACAATAAAAGAGGCGAAGCCACGAATAAACAGACTTAAACTCCTCCAAGCGAAACCCAACACGGAATCCTAGAGAAAAAGCTCTTAAAAGTTCAAACCCTCACTCAGACCGAGTCTTGTTATTCGAGACTAGGAATGACCGAAGAACAGCAGCCGCTTGCCAGTAGAATGAACAAAAAAGGAAAGGAGATATAGACAGGTCGGAAAAGCTTGTTACTTCTCCTTACACCAAGTCTCAATCACAGAACTGAGCACGGTTTTTGTGCTCTACCCTTCTTTTGCTTTTGCTTTGGCAGTTGAGCCACAAAACAACTGCCTTTCATTTAGTATTTGACAATTAGAATAAACCATGAGAATATGTTTGAATACAATTTGCGGGATTTCAAATAGATACAGCCACCTGCTGTAACATTGACTTCACTCTCAAACTTCAGACATATTTAATCCCCAAGAGAAAACACCTCAAATGATTTTCCATACCTCCATCAGAACGAAAGCAGAATACAAGAAAGGGGATTAAGCTCAACGTAGTGGCTTATAACACTGTCATTCCCACCGTCAGGCTTGAACGAAGAGGACTCGACGTCCTTGTTGGCTCATCAAGCTCCTGTGCGGGGACTCGACCTCGTCGCGGTCGATCGAAGAGGAAATTTGGGGACTCGACGAAGAACAGGAGGATCAACAAATAAGAAGCGAACTCCACGAATAATATGGACACTTTGGACGAAAAGACGGATGAAGAAGTGAACAAAACTTGGGAAGGAAAACTCAATTATGGCTTGGAAATTTGGGCTGAATCTTAGACAACAACGTTTCTGCACACGGACTTTTTCTTTTCAGCTCTATGGCAGTAAGAGAGAGAAATGAATAAAAAAATGCCACATCAATATTTTTTATAGGCTAAATTGGACAAAATTAATGGAAAAACTCAATTGCACTAAATTGACAGATTTTAGGATTTCATTGCAATTTTTGTAAATTTTAAAATTTGATTGCATTTTCACAATAAATTTTAGGATTTATATATATATATTGCTAAGGGAGGTGTTTCAAGAACACAACTACAAATCAAGTGGCTTATGTCCTTGATGAGATTGAGCGTTCCTTGAATTTTGCGTGTGGTTGGGGTCGACCAAGTAGGATGTGTGCTCCAGAAGCACCTAAAGTACTTATTTAATTGGTGGATGATGTATTCCTGTGTCCTCCCCTACCTTTTACGGTTTGATTTATAGCCACTTCAAATAGGAATTAAATTAGTCGATCCTCCAGGCATTCATTCTTTTAGTCGTGAAGGTTTCATTTCCAGTAGAGTATAGAGTCAATTTCCGCTACTTATTTAACTTTTGATGTCGAGGTTGAGTCTTGATTTTAATTTCTTCTATAGTTTAGTTGATTGTGTCCATGAAAATTCTTAATTTAGCTATATTGGGAACAAACCAGTTTTCATCAAAGTTGTGATATACCCAAAAACACAAAATGTATTCACGCGTACGCGGATTCAGATAGACGAATTTTCATCAACCTGCTTCCATAACTATGCTAGATAGAAAGGGGGGGAAGGAGGAGGGAAGGCTTTATCTACTCTCTTTTTTCTTTGTTCGAAAGGCTTTATCTACTTGATTAACTAATCTTTTCATTTTCTGGTAATAAGATATTTCTCTCACCTAGAAGCTTATATCTTAGGCAGCTAGAGGGTCAAGCCCATGACAAATATTACTAATCTCATGGACGAGGTAGGGTATAAAATTGCCTACATTTGTTGGTGTGGAAAATTGAACCCCCGTGATGTGCTCAATTCTCACACACAATTCCTTTCTTTAATCACTACACGATTCCCACAAGATTTAAAATATATTTTCACATGATATGTTTCATCTTAGGTATAGATCCTTTCTCGTATTTTAATATCAATGAATGCAGTTAACCTACATATTTGACTTTCGTCAATATCTATTTTAGGAATTTAGAACATCTTAATCTAATCTCTTGTATATAGAGTACATTGGCAAATAAATTAAACATGGTAAACATTAATTGATATGCATTACTAATTGATTTGACTGCATAATTTGATCATGCTATTCATTTTCTAAAACTTTTTCGATAGATTGATTGTATTTTAATTTTCAGGAATTAAGCTCTCATTGGACTTGTCCATGTTTTAAACTCTAGGGTTACATTTGGTAGACCGGATAAAACTCCAGTTATAATAACTTTTATCCTATCCGGTGTTTAGAGTAACGTGAAATCCAGATATTACCAGATATACCCCAGATATAGTCTGGATAAAAAAAATCCCACCTAGGGGGTGGGATAGACCCAAATAGAATATGTGAAATTTGAAAAATAAAATTTCTCTCTTCCTCCCCTCTTCCTTCGTTGCTACAGTTCATATTTGGCCAAAGTTGTGGCAACCTTGGGAAGACAGAGCCGACCAGATCCAGTCGGTGATGCCGCTGGCTTGTAATCAATGAGGTGAGATCAGGAGCCAGTGTCCATGGTCAAGCCACCATATTAGTCGCAGCAGCTCGCGGTCGTTGGTCGTCCATGGCCGAGCCACCTCTTCATGGTTGCTTGCATAGATATAGAATGAGAAAAGAAGGGATGAATAGAAAGGAACAGGCAAAAAGCTCAAGCGTTGCCCGAGATTGTGTCAATAATCTCTCAAAAAAACTACCCCAATCCCCTTCATTTCTCCAAATCGCATCCTGTGCTCTCTCATTCAACACATGCTAAAGACCCAAATTTGACAATATCATCCTTAAATGATCAACCTAGTAACTTGACATCTCCGGCAAGGTGCAAATTTTCTGCCTTTTCTTAGAGTACTATTTTCTTTGTGGAAAGTTGAGTTGAGCGCTTACGGCCTCCTCCTTTGCTTCACGAGGAAGAGAGGTTGTTTTATTTCCCTGGTTTATTTTTAGTTTTAATTCTGCAAATCAAATATTTATTTGGATAATATTTATTTGAATTCATATTATATTCAAATGTCAACAAATATTGAATTGGATATTTAATCCTATTTTATCCTTATCCTATCCGACATTATCCTATTTGGCAAAAATGTCCGGACGACCAAACGTAGTCTAGAGGCTTGTGAAGATTTGAAGACCTCTAGCATCACTCTTGTCGGCATGCGAGGAATGAAGTAGCATATCATTTAGTGGATCAATGCACTAAAAGTGCCTAAGATAAGGTACTTCATTATTAAAAAAAAAAAAAAAAAAAAATGCTATAAAGGCGCAATCAAGCTATAAATTCATTTGAAGTAGTTTGTTGATGCAAAGTTTAACTTGATGTTGATGGTTTGATATTGGATCGTGAGTTTGACAAAACTCAGTTTCTCAATTCCATGCTCAAGCTGAATTCTATATAGCATATGCGTCTGAGATTAAACTCAATTAAACTCGATTATTGATAACTTGAAAATTAAATTACAATGTGAAGCTCGAACTCTATCTCTAGCCCTCATAAAAAATTGAAAAATGAAGTAATATATTTCTTTCATTTTAATAACATCCTTCAAATTATTAACACGGTTTGCAAGCCTTACAAAATCTGACACCTACGACATGGCATCAAAATTAGTGAGATAACCACAAGCAATCAGTACATTATAAGGGTTAACTAATAAATATAAATGAAAACTCTTTTAGCTCTATTGCGTTTTATTTCTATGTATATATATCTAATTACTTTTATCTCTCTCTTTTTTCTTTTTTTCTTTTTGGATTTTATGCTACAAATGATTCCCAAGAATTTCTTAGGGAAGATATGGTACTAGTCGGAACAAACTAATTTGAATTAAGGTTGTGAGTGCTGCAGTGTATTTGGACAAGTAAACGGGGCCGATTGGGTCGGTTCTAGGCCTAAGACTCTTGCCCATGCCCGGCCTAAATATATATTGGGCTCAAACAAATAGCGAGGCTTGCCTATTGAAGCTAATTTTCTTGGATAAGTCCACCCATTCAGGACGGGCCCTAAGGGGCCAGATCCATGATCAGATCTATTAATTACTTAATATGTGCTCTACAACGTGTTGTGACAAGCAAAAGATCTAAAAAAAAACGAAGTTTATAAAGGTAAATTAACCTAATGCATACGAATGCAAATGCAATAAAAGTTCAAATTACTTTTCCGATATTTAGGAAACCTTGTACGTGAAAGGCAAAGAGATGCTCATGCTCAACCATTTCCTCAAGTAAAAGATGAGAAAACGGTTTTCTCTGATTCAGCCTTCTCAAATTTTATTTTAATGTAGTCCAGGTTGACAACATTCGAAGTAAAAAGATCGTTAGCCTCTCTCTCTCTCTCTCTCTCTCTCTATATAGATATAGATATACTATTTTTTATATGTTGATTTTAGGATTCCTAGGTTCATATCGAAGAAGTTCAAGGAAGCAAGGGTATTAATGCTTCATGCTTGGCATACAACCAATTTCAGATGGTGGAACTCTTATTGAACTTCCTAATAATCATGGTTTCCTTTATAAAAGCAACCGAGCCGAAACATGCCCAGAAAGTATTCTCCATGGCCGATGTCAATTCTCGGAAGGGGTTCGAGAGCTGAGGAATTTGCTCCGCCTAGACAGTGGCGAATACCTCCAGTTGGCAGGATTTCACAAAGAGGAATTCCCGACGAGTCTCAGATGTCCGCTTCTTCGAGCTCATCAAGAAGACAGGAGAACGTCATGGAGCTACGCGGTCTCCATCTTCCGGAATGGGTCCTTCTCGCTCCGTTATTCAAGATTTGTTATAGACTTCTATTTGCCATGCACCACATACCTTCAAGATGATTCTATTTGACCGTCTTCAAAAAGGAAGTATGTAAGTCTCCATATGGTGACTTTTCTAAGGATTTTGACAGAAAAACCTCACAACATCTAGAAAGTCGCCCCACCCGGCTTTTCATCTTGCATCAAAATTTTACAAATGATAAGAAAGGTTTTTCAGATTTCTTGAAAACATTACATATGATTGGTTACATGGTTTTTCGCCTTAACTAAAGATTAAACTATCATAATCATAAGAATTGAAAACAAAAAAAAAAAACCAAAAAAAAAAAAAAGTGAAGGTACTTGGGAGTTATGAAGCTTGACTTGTTCCTCTTAGAAATTAAGCCGTCACACAACAGATCCGAGTCTGTATATTTTCTTTTTGCTTTTACCAATATATTGATAGCCAAGGCTGTAAAAAGAAGAGTAACATCCAAATATTGAGAGCCGTAATCAATTATAATTATGAAAGAAAGCACGCAAGCATCATAGTATCATTCCTACAAATGAAAACAAGAGAATACAAAACTTATAATAAAAAATAAAATAAAAAAAAGATGTAAGGCCTTAAAGGCTTATCCAATTTTAGGTTTTAATTTCTAAGGGTTTTCCAATTTTTAAAATTTTTAAAATTTTAGTTAATTTATTTTTAATGATTTTTTCGGATTTTTTAAAATTTTTTAATGATTTTGTAAAATTCCTAATTTTTTATTGATTTTCGAATTTTCGAAAATTTTATTATTTCCAAAAGATTTTAATACTTTTTTTATCATTTTCTGATTTTTAATTTTTTTAAAATTTTTAATTTTCGATTTTTTAAAATTTTTAAAATTTATTATTTATTATTATATTTGGGGAACGGGTTCGGACCGTTACCCGATCCGACCTGTTGGCCCGACCCGTCCACCGAATCCTACCCGGTCGGATTAAAAAACGAAAATTTTTTCGATTTTTTAATTTTTTAATGATTTTCTTAATTTCTTTTATTCTCCCCCTTTTGTCTTCTTCCCTGTTTTGTCTTTTTCCCCTTCACCTTCTTCTTCAACCTTGCGCCTTCTTCTTCCCCGATTTCTCTTTTCCTTCTGCAACTTAACCGAACCAGAATTACCGGCGAAGAATCAACCTCTATACGCGTCGGCGCTGGCACACACATCACCACTGAACCAACACCTACCGACGGGCACCAACTCCGGCCGCTTACTCCGGTGACCACAACAATTAACGGAAAATATACGAACGAGGTTAATTTTTTCCATCCTAGCCTTTCCAGCAAGCATATAATCACCAGTACACTATAAATCGAAGAGAAAAACTGACTGGATGGCTTTGAATCACAAACTTCGCCAGCGAGCGGGCATGAGTATACGTATGCTCGTTGAACTGGAACACAGATTTTTCATCACATGCGTAAAAACACAGAGGAAACACTAATATTAGGCCAGATTCAACTAATACAGAAGCAAAAGAAAATCGATCTTTAGATTCAACAATGAATGAGTTTCGGTCTTCTCTCAAGCATTTTGTCGAGCGACTGATGTGCAATCTAAAGGATGTGTTCCAGAGAGTTATTCGATGCAATTTTCGTGTCAAAAACGATGTATAAAAGCCTGGAACATCATAGTTTATGTCAACCCAGTCTTAGATTATCACGGTTCCCTTGAAACTTTCTTTCTCGAGTTCGGTGCTCTTAAGTATCACATATTTCATTCAGGCAATACGTCGAACAGATGGCACGCATTAAAGGACACGAGCTTCAGACTTAGATTTACAACATTCCTTAGTCCAATGCCGATTGATCAACCTACAAAACATCATGAATCATTCTAAACTTGCTTTGGTTTGTCAAGATCTCCATAAAAAAGTTACATCGACTCGGACAAGCATTTCCGGCCAAAAAACAGGGATAAAACGGGGCTTCGGGAACAAGGCCCCTACCCGTCTTTTCAGTGAGTCAAGATCTCGATCGGCGACGGTGAGAAGCGACTAGTTGAATTCCTTCTTCGGCTGCAGAAAGACCGCCGAATGGGTAAAAGGCTGGCTGACGAACCGACCCTTGACCGGATCTTCGGAAACCATCGGCGGGCTCCGGCGATCGGGTTCTCGGTCACTCCCCCACTTTGCGTCTCTCTCCTCTCGCCCCCGATATGCCTCGGCTGAGCCTTCTCTCCCTCCCTCACGTTACGCTCGCTTGAGGAATCTTTCTGTAACGCCCTTGCCAGCTCATGGATTCTAGAAGGTTCGGACTTGGTCACGTCACGGCTTGTCGCGCTTCCTTGCACACGGACGCTCGCACGATCCTGTGCTTTTTTCTCCTCCCCCGCGCGTCACTCTGTCCTCTCTCCCCACAGATGCTGGTTCGTGCAAACCAAGGGGAAAAAGTGACCTTGGGCTGGGCCTCTTTTCTCTTCTTTTTTCTTTTAATTCTAATGGGCTTTGAAGAAAACAAAAGCAAGACATTTGGGCTGGCCCTTTTTAGTTCTGATGGGCTATGAAAGAAATAGATTTTACTTGTTAACATAGCTTATTAGATTTCGTCGCATTTTTGTAGTCTCTTCATCTGAAGTTATAACATCTTTAAGGTTCGGTATTATAACTATACCATCATTCATGAAACTCTTTGCATAGTGATACAAAAATTGATATTTGTCCCTCTTCAAGTGTGTTGCAACCTTGTCCTATGAGCGACTTCGTGTGATCTAGTGCTACTTCAATTACATTGTGTCATTTGACGTCAAAGCATCATTGAAAGAAGTATTTCGACAACAAAGGCTTTGGAAACAATCATCTTAGTGATGAAGATCATGAGGGGTAGGCGCTTTTGGCAAGAAGGTTGTATGTAATGAAGGTTCTCTATTTTAGATTAATCTTTGAATTTGAAAGATCTATTTCAGATGTAGATCAATTTTCCCACTAGATGTATGTATCTAGAAATTGACAAGTAAAATTAGTTGATTCTATTTTAAAAGGACACGTGGTTCTGGAGGAGTGGAAAAATAAAGGAAAAATGTATAGGGTGTACAAGAACAAGAATCACCCCTTTCAAGGCAATTTAGTTGCTTATAGTTTGAAGGGACACATGTCGTTTTGGAGGAATGGAAAAAGAAAAGGAAAAACGTTTATGGCGTACAAGGGCAAGAATCACCCCTTGAAGGCAATTTAATGTAAAAGAGCATATAAAATTCCAAGCTCATTCTATTTAGTCAAAAGGTGGATGAGAGGTTGGAATTGACAATGTTTAGGATAAGGAGGATTTTAATGTTATAAGAAACTTTCTTTTGATTGCCGCCAACTCTTTTGATAGCAAGGTGTATGGAGGTCAATGAGTGACAAGGTTAAACTTGTCCCTGATGAAAAAAGGAAGTGCACACCTCGTTTGAAAATGCCAACGTAGGGCAATTATTAGGAAAAAATTATCAAAACGACTATATGAGAAATTCGTACGAAAGTTTAGGACTAAATTGACAAAAATTGAAATTTTTTTGCTTCTTCCAACATATAATGGAGTCGAGCCACCCATTTCACTTTCCGTGCGTTTACATGGGGCTTTCGCGAGGAGTTGAATGAAAGCTTCGTGTGTTCATTACTTGGACATGGCTTGACTAAAGTAGCCTATTATTACTTTTACAGCCAAAGAAATTGGCATTATTTTATCCCTTGCATTTCAAGTCTTTTTGGATGATTCACTTCTCTGTTGGGATTCCATCGTAACTTCACTCTTGTGTTTTAATCATATGTGTAAAAACTGTGCCATCTCTCAAATGGATCCAATTTGATCTTGTTTTGAGGGGGATAAAACTTTGACATGGACTAATAGGCAGTCCCATTCGGCTGATGCTAGTGGTAGTGTCCGCCTTGATGGCAGCTTGCTAACCCTGCACAATTTTAAATCACCTTGTACTAATTTGAGCTTAGGGAAACTTGTCTATCAACATAATAGATTTAAACATGGACAATCATGGACAAGAAACATATATGATACCCAATATCCTCCAAAAGATAGCTTTGTGATCACAATTAAAACAAGAGACTGATTAAATATAAAACTAAATTGATTTTTATGTTCTCTCCTATATTTCTATTCTCTTCCATCTATTACCAATATTGACGTCTCCTCATTCTTCTTCTCCTTCTAGTTATGTTCTTCATCAATTGGTATTAGAACAATCTTCGTCCTGTATTATTTAATATTAGAGCCAAAAGCACTAATTACATTGTGTTGAAGGTTTTTTCATCTGTAACATGATTTTAGTGAGATTATGATGACAAAAAGTTAAAGAAATGGGTGCGCCATGTTCAAGTTTTGCAAGAGTTTTTTTTTCTTCTTCTTCTTTTTTTTTTTTTTTTTTGGTTCGGAAGTTTTGCAAGAGTTAGTGAGTCAAAAATCACCTAGAAAAGTGTCAATCTCGCTTAAAAGATGGAGCACTACAACCAAGAACGCATATTGTACCATTTAGATTTTGGGCCAGCCACTCGTCGGTGTGAAAATTTATCCCTGCAACCAATGTGCTATTTTAACTGCTAATCTACAAGTTTATTATTCGAAAGCTAGGGTAGGATAGGGCAAATCAAGAAAAGAGATGCATTGGAAAACTTGTCAATAGTAGAGTTCTTCTCAATGGACGAGATTGATATAAGATGTGAATCAAACTAGAATTGTTATCTTAGTAGTTGGTACTTATAAGTGAAATTTTCTTATCATACTAAATTATGATTTTAGGCTCTTATAAGTGAAACACCAAAAGTTCAGATATTTGATTGAATATGCAATCAAATCCTAAATTTTGAATTTATGCAATCAAATCCTACACAGTTTTCATAGAGTGCAATATAATCCTGCTGGCAAACTCATGATCAAATTTGCTAAAATGGATGCTAAAATCCGACTTGGCATTTTGTAATTTCTTTTAATATACATGGCTTTGATGTGGCGCTACTATGGCCCCACATCAGGAAAATTCAAAAATGTTAAAAAATAAAAATTAGGAGAAAAACTTTTTGAAAAAAATACAAAGACTAAATAAAACTAAAAGTCATAGAGAGTGGAACCCTCCGTGAGGGCTGTTAAGAGATTTTTGGAGACGGCAGAATTGCCCCCACTATAATGTCCATGAGCAGAGCCTATACTTCTTTTTCTTTGTCCTCTTCCTCTTATTCATTTTAGTGTTCTTTGTCCTCTTCCTCTTATTCATTTTAGTTGGCACAAACCTGTAAACTATTAAATCATATATCTTGATTTCAGAATGTTATGTCGATTCAATGGGCTTATGAAAAATGTAATATTTTACCTCCGATCGGGGATGTAAACCGATTGAAGAGAGGAATCACGAGTTAGGCTTGTTCCTCTTAAAGATGTAATTTTTGACTACTTGCTCTCTCTAATTCTAAAATATTTATACATGTGTATAGTCGGCATTTTATCTCCTTTCAAATAGATCAGCTTATACCAGAAAATGGATAGAGCTAAATTTGAACCAAATTATATGCACGAATGGAGATATATATATATATATATATATATATATATATATATATAAGTTTGTTGTTTGATTGTGAGTGTCTATTTTTTATTTTTTTTTGAGAGCATCAATGAATTTCATGAATTGTTTCTTTCTCTTCTTTATTGTCAAATGTTGATCTTGGCATCCCCTTTCCGCTTCTGCTTCACTTCTTCTCCTTATTGTCTCGAATAATTTGGTATTAGAGGCAAAAAAATGGATTATATAGCATTGAAAATTTCCACCAAATTGGTTTATGCGCGAGTCCTATTTTTAAACAGATGATGAGTTTGTATGACTTAGACATTTTTATTTCCTTTATTGTGAGGCTCAGTGACATTAAACTGTAAGTTGTATATTTCATTAATATTTTATGATATGTTGGCTTAGCTTATACTAAAAAATGAAATGGAGAGAGCTAAACATGAAGCAAATTATTTGCACGCACGAAGATATATACAAAAAGAAGTTTTGTGTTTTTTTTATTTTATTTTATTGAATATTTGATTCTCTGTGCATCCAACCAATTCAATGAATCGTGATACAGTCCAATTACCTTTAGATTACTTTTGTAGCACCTCTTAACGATTATGTTTGTGCTTTCAAGATGCCTTTTGCATGGTTAAAGTTGAAAAATGGGACCACCCACAAGAGAATTTTATGTGCTTGTCCCGAAAGATACTCTAATTTTTTTCCTTTTAGGACAAGCACATGTACCTTCTGGCTTAGTTTCTCTCAGAAGCCTCAAAAAGTTTCAATCCCATTGCAAAAGTCTCCTGTACTCTTCGTGTCTCTTTCCTCTCTTTATCTTTTATGTATCCTTCATCGACTTACTCACAATTGAGTTGAATTGTCAAAAGGACAAACAAAAAGTTGTGGAAAAACACGAGAGAGATAAAACTATGCACGAGTCTCTCCCCTTTTGCTTTTGCCAACATATAATAGAGTCGTGCTACGCGTTTTCAATTTTTCTTGTGTTTACATGGGGGATTTCACAAGGATATAGAGTTGAAACTTCAAGTGTTCATTACACAAGCATGGCTGGAACACAGCGACCCCACTCCACGCGTTTTCGCTCTCCTTGCGCTTGTCAGCGTGAAAATCTATCCTCACAATATGCTATTTTTGCCGCTAATCTACTAGTTTATTCTACAGTTGTGGAAGGATAGCCAAATCAAGATAAGAGATGCGTTGGAAAACCGGTCAATAGCATAGCTTTTCTAAGTGGGAGAGATTAGTGCAGGATGGGAATCAAACTATGAATTTTTATCTAAGTAACACTTATTTGTTCTTATCTTATAAGAATATCTGCTATCCACTATGCCAATTCTCATTTTAAGTTCTTATAAATGAAAATTACACCAAAAGTCCCCAATGTTTGGCCGAATATGCAGTTAAGTCCTAAATTTTGAATTTATGCAATTAAGTCCTAAACATTTTTTGTTGAGTGCAATTTAATTTTTTCGACAAGCTCATAACCCGATTTGCTTACGTGGATTCCAAAATTTGACATGGCGCTTTGAATTTCTTTCTGCGTTGGTGCTAATGTGGCGAAGAAAGACTAGAGAAATTATTAAAAAATCAGAGAAAAACTAAAACAAAAGGAGACAAAAACTAGAGAAAAAGAGAAATTTGTGGAGAGTGGGACCGTCCATGAGAGTCGTTTGAGAGTTCGGAAACAGCGGACCTGCCCCTACTTTTAATGGCCATGACATCAGCAGAGCCTGCACTTCCTTTATTTTTGCCCTTCATCCTCCTTTAACATTGCACTTAGCAGAGACCTATAAAATATTGAATCAGATAGCTTTATTTTTTAGAATACTGTGTTGATTCAATAAGCTTATGGAAAATAAGAGATTTTACCTTCAATCACAGATGTAGACCAACTAAAGGGAGCAATCACGAGCTGAGCTTGTTCCTCCTGAAGATATAGTTTTTGACTATTTTCTTTCTTCCTCTCTTTTGAAGATTCTAGAATGTTTGCACATATATGGTCATCATTTTAGCCACTTTCAAAGAGATCAACTTGTAGCGGAAAATATAAAGAGCTAAACGTGAATCAAAATTCTATGCATGCATGGAGATATATACAAAATATGTTGTATGTTGCTTTGTATTGATATTGAGCATTTAGTATTTAAGAGTATTCAACCAATTTCATGATTCATGATATAATCCCATTGCCTAAATCATATGCATGCACGAAGATATATGCAATATATGAGCCGCCTTCTCGAATTATGTTTGTGTTTTCCAGATGTCCTTTTTAATGGTTAGAGTTGAAAAATGGGACAAGCCTCCACAGAGAATTTTATGTGCTTGACCCAAAAGACAGGTTGGTTTTTGTTTATATTTATTTATCTTAGGAAAAGCAAAGGCACCTTCCGACCTAGTTTCTATGAAGTTGTTTGGCATGTTTTAGAAACTTCATGCGTCCCTTCCACTTATGCACATGCGAGGTTTCCTCGCTGTTTCTTTTCACCCTTTTCGATTGCATTATTGTCCTTTCCACCCTTTTTAATTGTATTATTATCCTTCTTGGGGTTTTCTTAAAATATGTGTGACAATAGGCATAATTTAGAATTTTTGATGGCTTTTAGCTTAAAATATATTCACGCAAAATTGAAACTCCTTTGGATTCCTAAAATAAACACCGAAGGGCCCATGGGCTTAGAGACCAGTCTGATATGCACTGTATATATCAGCTTGAAGTCGCGCTCAGATCACTAGGAAAAAGTCTTCGAGCTTCCTTTCCTCGCACCAGCACCGACAAATACTTCTTTGAGGGCTAGTTTATCCTTGTCCAGAGCAGAAGAGGCCGAGACCTTCTTCGCAAACCCAGGGATCAACGTCCCCCGGTCGTTCCGAGCGACTCCGGCAACTGACCCCTCCGACCAAGCCGTTTCCCGGCAGCGACCACTAATACGGTATGATTCTTTGCCGACTTATTCTGAATTTTCCCTTAAGTGTTCGGTTTGATGAAATCCTTGCTCAAAATGAGTGCGTTGTCCACAATCGAGGCCGGATCTGGTCCTTGGGACTGAAATACCCATATGTATTTTTGTCGCGTTCCTTCCTGTGAAATTGGACCAAAAGTCTCCCCGATCAGCTTCTTAACAAGAGTAGAAAAGTGGATTTATGAAAAGATTGCGGGCTAATCTCAAACCGTTCCAAAATTTAAGTTTTTAGAAGAATCCGTGACTTAGTATTTGATTTCATTTTTTTTATATGTTTGAATTGACTTTTATTTTTTACTTTTTGAGTTTTTGGTTTTCTTAAGTCTTGCGGAGCGAGTTCGTTGACTGTTGGTCTTTTCCAGTTTCCTAAATTCACGTATAATGTTTCACAATCTTTTAAAAAATTTGAATAGTTTTTTAAAGATTTTTTTTGGGTCCATAGTGGTGTTTTTAAAATTGGCAAGATTGAAGAAGGTATCTTCTTTGCTTAGAAAATGCATATAACACACCTATCAAATAATCTCTCCACATATGTAATCTTTTATTCAAAAAGTCTTCCTAGAATTTCGTGAGTGGAGAAAAGTAGTTGGCAAAAGCAATGTTATATAGCATTTCTAACGTTGACTTACAAATGATATGAATCATTGAGAGTTTGAATATAATACGGTTATCTAAATACTTGACTTTAGTTCTGTTGTTATTCTGTAACTGGATTTATATGCTGGTAATCTCACTCCTGATATATTCACGCCATATGTTCGTGGTTGAAACCTTCAGTCAGCCAAGGGCAAAGGCTTCTCTTGTTCACATACGAGGGAGAGAGCTACTAAAGCTAAAGTTAAAATGGAGAACTCAGAGGCAGAAGCATCATCAGAATGCGAGCATCAAGTGTTCTTGAACTTCAGAGGACCTGACACTCGTAATAATTTTACTGACTTCCTCTACCACAGCTTGGCTGATACTGGTATCCACGTCTTTCGAGACAGTGAAAACCTCCATGTTGGTGAAAGAATCGACGGAGCGCTCCAGAGAGCGATCAACAACTCTAGGATCTACATCCCCATCTTCTCTCCAACCTACGCTTTGAGCAAATGGTGTCTCCGTGAACTCACGCAGATTATGGAGAACACCTCCAAGTCAAACGGGAATAAAGAGATCCTACCTATTTTCTTCGATGTGGAACCCAAAGATGTTAAGATGAAAACCCAGTTATATCGCGATGCCATTCTCATTTTGCAGGGCGAGGATAACTTGAGCATTGAAGAAGTAGATTCTTGGAGAAAGGCTTTGACGGAGGTTGATGCAATAAAGGGATGGGAAGTCAAGAAATGTGATAGGTGAGCTTGCTGCATTCCAAGATCCTTCTTTTCCCTAATATTTTTTCCTGTTTGCAAAAACTAAGTAAATAATTCACAGATAGAAGGAACATATTAGATGTGGGTAGGAGGTTAGAATTCAAGAAACATAAAAATTCATGCTAGAGCTACTAAAATTGTTAGTGTTCTTGATTTCACTAGAGGTGCTATCATATGTCTTTTTTAATGAAGAACTGAAAATAGAAACGAAAGCTCATTTTTTTCCTTTCGTTGATGGTCTATATAAATTTTGTTTCATTTTTCACCTCTGTCATTTAGTAAGCAACTCTTAGTGAAATTCTAATGCTTCTAGAACTTTTACTCAAAACTTAATAATGTAGATATATCACCACAAATGAGGTGGAACTTCCCCTAGTGATACTAAACGGTATATGTGTGTAAAAAAAATGTGGAACTGCTGGAATAAAGGCATTTTATATAATGGGTGATGAAGTGGAATAATTGACTACCATGCATGTTCTGTCTAATAATTTGATCTTTCAATCGATACATCAGATATTTCTCCTCCTGAACATATAATATCCCACTTCTAAGGTTGTCCCATGAATATAACTGATAAGATGCTAATTCATGATGCATAAATAGTTGTACATTTATCTTGCACAAACAAGATTAACAGAATTCGAAAATTGCTAATCACGCTGGGATCAAGTCATTTTTCAGGTGTCAAGAGACAATGCGACACGTGGCACCTAGCAATGTGCATGAGAAGCACGTTTGAAAGTGATGTAGATTCATATTTTTTATGGTTATAGTATTAGCTAGAAAAATCAAATCCGAAGTCCTTCGGGATCGATTCCATCTATCTCGTCAAATGTTTGTGTTATGCATGCTTGGTGTTATTTGGGAACTTTACAAGATCAAGTACACGTAAGGTTTGCACAACATATCAAATGACAAATGTTAGGTTATCAAAAGCGATAGCTAAGAAAACCTTACATTCAATACGAAATTTGGGAAGGCACATCTTGATTGTTGATGTCCCATTAGTTATGGAATTATTGTGCAGTTAAGCAGATGCAATTGAGTAACATCAACTGGTAGGAAACAAATGAAAAATTTGAGATTCTTTCGAACTCCAGTGGAATTGTATTATGAATGAAATTTAATTACTAGATTGTTTTTCTTTTCTTTTTTTCGCAATTTTCTGCTATTGAAATGGTTTTCCTTCATGACAGCTGGGCCAAACTAATCAAGTTGGTCGTTGAGGAGGTTGTGGTTAAGTTGAAAATAAAGCAAAAGCCGGTGACTGAACATTTAATTGGAATCAATGATCGAGTGATAGAAGTAATAAATCTGTTAGACATACACTCTGGAGGTGTGCGGCTCATTCAAATTCATGGCATGGGGGGTATCGGTAAAACGACTCTCGCCAAGGTCGTGTTCAATGAACTTTTGACCCACTTTGGAAAGTGTTGCTGCTTCCTTGAAAATGTTCGAGAAGATTCGTCAAGAGCTGATGGTTTGGTTAAATTGCAAAAGAAATTATTGTCTGAAATAGGAAATGCTGCAGGAATAGGAAGTATTGACGAAACTGAACGTCTAATGGAGATGATCGAAGGAAGACTTCGCAATAAGAAGGTCCTCATTGTGCTGGATGATGTTGATAACGATGAACAAGGGGAGAAATTAGTTGGAAAAGGTGCTTTTTGTTCAGGGTCTAGAGTACTGATTACTACTAGAAACATGAATGTTTTGCAAGGCTCTCAACTGAAGTGCAGTATATTACCTTATGAAATGAAGTTGATGACTAGTGATCATGCGCTTAAGCTCTTCAGCAGACATGCATTTAACAAGGACTCTCCTCCAGATGATCGCAATGATATTTCAAAGGAAATTGTATCTGCTACTGGAAGCCTTCCTTTGACTATTGCAGTAATTGGTTCACTTCTGAACCATGAAACACAAGATCTATGGAAAGAAACATTGGATGATTTACGCAAAGCACCTCCAGAGGGTGTTTTCGAAAAGTTGAGGATTAGCTATAATGCATTGACTCCTAAGCAGCAACAAATTTTTCTGGATATTGCATGCTTTTTCATTGGTAAGATAATGACAAACCCAATTTATATGTGGACAGATTGTGGTTTTTCCCCAATCCGTGGAATTGCGGTCCTCAAAAACAAGTCCTTGATAAAGATTGGAAACGACGATGAGTTTTTGATGCACGATCAACTTAGAGATCTTGGAAGGGAAATTGTTCGTCAAGAAAATCAAACAATTCCTGGAGGGCGTAGTAGGTTATGGATTGAGGATGAAGTCCTTGATACAATAAAGACAAAGGAGGTGGAAAACTTAATGAGATAACTGATGGATTCTCTTTTTTCTTCTTGGTTTTCATACTTTTCCTCGATTAAATAGAATGCTGAATGCTACTTGTTTCTTGCTCTCATTTGCAGATGAAGAATGTTCAAGCGATGGTATTCAAATCGTTTTTTGCAAAAGTACATATCAAAAGTGAAGAGATTGGAAGATTTGAAGAGCTAAGGTTCCTTGAACTTCAGGAAGGAACCTTTGTTGGCAATCTAATGGATTGTTTTCCCAAGTTAAGATGGATTAATTGGAGAGTTTTTGCTTTAGAAGGTGAGCTGACCAATTTGTGCTTAAAGAATGTAGTTGTCCTTCAATTTAATCAGATTGCTGGTATAGACGATCTGAAATTATGCAGCCTAATAAAGGTGCGTCATATGCTTATATCTATTCTTCATCCTTGAAAGCAACATTTGAATTGTTCCTCCATCGGATAATGCATTCACTTTTTACAGGAGGCAACAAAATTGAAAGTTCTTGAACTTGGTGAGTGTAATCACATAACCAGAACACCAAACTTATCGGGATGCTCAAAATTAGAGAGGCTTACTTTTCAGTATTGCAGAGGTTTAAGGAAGATTGACGGCTCTATTGGGAAATTAAAGCATTTGATAGAGTTAACGCTTGATGGGTGCTCTCTGGTAGGTTTGCCTGAAGAAATAAGGGACCTACAAAATCTAGAGCGCTTCACTTTAAGGGGTTGTCATGAAATGAAAGAACTACCGGATTCCATATTTAAGTGGAAATCATTACGGGAGTTGGAGATTTCAAGTCTAGGATGGAAGGAGGACGGTGTAGTGCTTCGGTTTAATGCCAATTTGGAAGGTCAACTTCCTTCTGAAATTGGCTTACTTCCACAGCTGGAAAGATTGGTGTTAAGAGATTTATATGAAATTAGAGAGTTGCCGACACTCCCAATGAGTTTAACGCATCTGGAATTGTCACCTATGTCATTGCAAGTTGTCCCAGACCTCTCAAACTTGACTAATTTGGTTGAGTTGGACCTAAATGACGGCTCTGAATATGATGAATTTGAATATGGCAAACGAGATATAATTCTCACTGGTGAGTTAAGGTGGGTTGGGAGGTTATCCAAACTGGAAAGGTTGAAATTGTGTCTCCTCCATGTCCTTGCTCCCACTGAGTTGGCTTACCTTCCTCGGCTTAGCCGACTCCATTTGTCTGGACTGAACTTGCAATCCTTCATGCAAGTTCCCTCTTCTCTATTAGAGCTAACCCTTGATAGATTCAATTCAATCGCGTTACTCTCCTCCAACTTAAAGAATTTGTCATGTTTAAATCTCAGTTGCTCTCAAATGGAAGAGATTATGCTCGATGGGCTTCATCTTCCAAATTTAACGAAACTTTATGTTGGTGAATGTGGACCCCTCCAGAGATTCATGCTATCCAGTATGAAGATGCTGGAAGAGTTCGATATATTGGAGTGCCCAGAACTAGATGAGATCCACATCACCGGGGTGTTGGAATTGTTGGATTTTTTGCGTGTCGATCAATGTGAGTCATTCAAAAGGTTCGTTTACATTGACATACATGGGGAATCTTCTCATATATCTTCACTGAATCTTGAATCGAAAGTCTTCAATAAGTTGCGGCATCTCTGTCTACATCGGAGCAATAATATACTCGGTATTCAAGTTGTTGGTATGTCAGAATGGTTGGAATACTTGACAATTTCTGGTCATCATTTGCAAAGTCTTAGTGGTTTGTCAAACTTAAAGTACCTCAAATCCTTGACAATATATTCCGGCCCTAAGCTACTGATTATCGAGGGCCTCGACAAGTTAAAGTTTTTGAACCAATTGATTCTTTATGACTGTGGGTTGTTGGAAAGTCCGATTGATGTATCGACCGACGAATTGCCAAATGATTGCTGCTTATCCATCTCCCGTTGCCCGAAATTACTTGGGGTTAAGCAAGAATTCCACGGCTCCGTCCAGAGTTTCAAGCGTTATAAGGTGAGTCAGAAAAACCATTCACAAACACGAACAACTATAGGCAGATTTATAATAGTTGTGGAAAATTAAAAAACAATCATGCAAACATGAATTAAACTCGGTCTCACTTACTTTAAAAACCAGTAGGTGCATGTGATGTTTTCTCTCTTTTTTTTTTCCTCTCCTTTTAACCTTTTTTCTGTATATGAGAAAGTTACATAGTTTTTTTTTTTTTTTTTGGTCAGAAACGGAGATATTAGTATTCAAGGCGGACGAAAATTACAACCCGTAGATAGGGCATCAATACACAGCAAAGTCATTAACGGTGCAGGAGGACAGATGGGCCAAGAAGGTGAGGAGAAAGTTACATAGTTGCGATAAGAGAAGTTCGGTTGTCATCATAAATAAATATTAGAAAAACTTCATTTTGTAGGATATAAATATAATAACTTACAGCCTATTATTTAAAATGTTTTCTCGTTTTATAAGAAATGAATGGTTTTACTTAGCATTTTTTTTCTTGGTAAATATTCTTCACTTTTTGGTCCATTTCTTACTTAATACTAGTTATTATGTGATGACTTTTGTGAGTTGCGATATTTACAATGAAAATAGAACATTAAAGGAATAAATGCACTAAAAGTCTTAAAATTTGTAAAAATTATGATTGAGTCATAAAACTTGTTAATTTGTTATGATTGAGTCATATTAATTTCATCCAATTTGACCGGTCGAAAATATTATCTACGCATTTTTTATTCATTTTTTTCCCACGTGGCATAGAGCTTAAAAAACGGTTTGCGTGCAAAAACGTTTGTCCTTTTAAGGTTCCCCCCAAATTTCCAAGCCCTGATTTTCTTCTCCAGTTCTCGTCACATCTTCATCGGTCTTTCTCGTCCATAGTGTACTTCTTGTTCATGGAGTCCGCTTCTCATTCATCGATCCTCCTCTTCTTCATCTGAGTGTCCTTTTTCTTCTTCGCCGAATCCCTAAATTTCATCTTCGTTCGAGCGCGACGACGTCTAGTCCTTGCGCAAGAGCTCGATGAGGCCAACGGCGACGTCGGGTCCTCTTCGTCCAAAGCCGGGCGGCGTGAATGAGGGTGTCATAAGCCACTACATCAAGCTTAATCTCCTTTCTTGTACTCTACTTTCATTCCGGAGGAGGTATGGGAACTCATTTGAGTTGTTTTCTCTTGTGGATTGAATAGGTCTGAAGTTTGGGAATGATGTCAATGGGTATATGCCCAAACGCAGGATGTTGTTGCGATCTTACTAATCTTAGCAAAATAAGAGATAGGATCGTCCAAAACAAAACAGAAAAAGGACACAGATTGTTCGCATGCTTTTGTTTCGGTTGATTAAGGTGGGAGCAACTATATTTAATGCTCAATTTCGCGGTTCTCTGCTTCGGAAACATGCTAAAAGGATTGGGGATTTGGCTTGAATATCATGCATAACGCCCATGGAAATTTCCTGAAAACTCAATTCCAAATTATTATGAATCCATCTTTTGGCCTGTGGAGTCAAAATAAAGGTGTCATCTTTACTTGAAGTGCTATTTGTTCACTTAGAATCTCCAGAATATCCAAAGAATGTACGATTTCTTTAATATTGTATTTGGGATATTTTCAATTTAGAGCTTGAACTGGCCTACATAATTTGCGATTCAAAGTGCTATCTATTTTTGGAGTGCCGATTTTCAAGGACAATCTGGTCTGAGGTGCCGAAGCTTTTACTAGTACAGCACCATTCGTGTTATGGGTAAGAAAAGCATGTTTTCGGCATTACAATCATCAGCATTAGATGGCGTCTTAGGGATGACGGTATTCGTTTTCTTCTTTCATGTTGCCAAATTTGTTGCTTGGAGCTCTTCGGGCAATGAAACAAAAACATGGATAAAATGCGTTTGTTTGTGAGTCTTAAAATTGGTCTAGTCAGTTCTTTGTCAAATCGGATTTGTGTAGGGCCAACATGTGGTAATTAGGTGTATTTCCTCTGGTGAGGCCACAAAAAATGGTGATATACAATGCCCTGGGTTTGTTAATGTCTCCGGTTTTTGTAGGAGAGAAAGAGTGTGGGGGCTACATCAACACACCTATCGATGTATGGGGACCCATTTTTGGTTTCGCGTGCAGAGAGCAGCACACAAGAACAAATGCGCATACCAGGGAAGACGGAGGAACTCCTGACTCTATTTGAGGTAAATTCCTGTCGGTAGACTAGCCATATGCCTGAAGTTTGAACACTTGGTTTGGTTCCATTCAGTGTTGACTGTACTGAAGTTTAAGTACCTGGTTTATTAGTATTCCTCCTGACGGCGAAGATGGTGGAATATACTTGGTTTGTCAGTGGGGACTGCACTGAACTTTAAATACTTGGTTTATCAGAGTTCACCAGGGTTTCTGTTGCTTGAAGACCAGAGAGAACTTAAGTTTTTATCACAGATATTTGGAAAAATTTCATATCGTAGGAGATATATATTAAAAATAGCTTAGAGCCTAATATTTAAAATATTTTTTCGTTTTATGTGAAACGAATGGTTTTACTTGGCATATTTTATACATAATGTATTCCACTTTTTTGCCCATTTCTTACTTAATACCAATCATTGTGAAGCTGAATTCTGTGATTTGCAATAATTACAGTGAAGATAGAATGTTAAAGGGATAAGTGCACCATAAGTTCTAGAACTGGTCGAGAAAGTGCAGCTCAATACTAAAACTGGTCAATTTGGTGCAACTGAGTCATTTTGTTAACTCCGTTCAGTTTGGCAAATGGAAAATGCTGACGGCACATTTTTTTATTCATTTCACCCTCCTACTTGGTGTAGAACTTAAAAGAAAAGGTTTGTGTGCAAAAATGTCTCTGTCTAAGGTTTGCCCCAAATTTCCAAGCCCTAACTGGGTTTTTCTTCTCCCGTTTTCTTCACTTCTCCTAATTTATGGAGTTCTCTTCTCAAGTTCTCCTTACCTCTTCATTGGCCTTTCTCATCCATGTCTCCATGGTGTACTTCTTGTACATGGAGTCTGCTTCTTGTTCATCGATCCTTCAATTCTTCGTCTGAGCATCCTTCTTCTTCGTCAAGTCCCCAAATTTCCTCTTTGTTCGAGCATGACGATGTTGAGTCCTTGTGCAAGAGCTCTATGAGGCTGATGGCGACATCGGGTCCTCTTCGTCCTAGCCCGACGGTGTGAACAAAGGTGTTACAGGCCCACTACATCAGACTTAATTCCCTTTTCTTGTATTTTGCTTTCATCCCAATGGAGGTATGTGAACTCATTTGAGGTGTTTTCTCTTGTGGATTGAATAGGTCTGAAGTTTGGGAGTGATGTCAATGAGTATATGCACAAACATAGGAAGTTCTTGTGATCTTACTAGTCGCTGCAAAATAAGAGATAGGATTGTCCAAAACAAAACAGAAAAAGCACACAGGTTGTTTACATGATTTTGTTTGGGTTGATTAAGGCGGGAGCAACCATATTTAATGCTCAATTTCGTGGTTCTCTGCTTTGGAAACATGCTGGAAAAAATTGGGGATTTGGCTTGATTATCATGCATGCCGCCCCTTCGAAATTGTCTGAAAATATCAATTTCAAATTATTATGAATCTGTCTTTTGGACTGGGGAGTCAAAATAAAGGTGCCATCTTTACTTAAAGTGCTATCTGTACACTTAGAATCTCCAGAATATCCAATAAACATATGATTCCTTTAATATTGTATTTGGGATATTTTCAATTTAAAGCTTGAACTAGCCTACATAATTTGACGATCCAAAGTACTATCTATTTTTGGAGTGCCGATTTTCAAGGACAATCTGGTCTGAGGTGCTGAAGCTTTTACTGGTATAGCGCCATTGGTGCTATGGGTTAAAAAAGCAAGTTTTCAGCGTTACAACATCAGCAATAGATGGAGACTTAGGGAAGACGGTATTTGTTTTCTTCTTTCATGTTGCCAGATTTGTTGCTTGGAGCCCTTCGGGCAATGAAACAAAAACCTGGATAAAATGTGTTTGTTTGTGAGTCTTAAAATTGGTCTTGTCAGTTCTTTGTCTAATCGAATATGAGTAGGGCCAACATGTGGTAATTAGGTGTCCTTCCTCTAGTGAGGCCATGAAAATGGTGATATACGATGCCCAGGGTTTGTTAATGTCTCCCATTTTTGCAGGAGAAAGAGAGTGTGCCGGCTACATCAACAGACCCACTGATGGTTTCACGTGCAGAAAGCAGTGCACAAGCACAAATGCGCGCACCAGGAAAGATGGAGCAACTCCTGTCTCCGTTTGAGGTAAATTCCCGTTGGTAGACTAGCCATATGCCTTAAGTTTGAACACTTGGTTTGGTTGCATTCGGTGGGGACTGTACTGAAGTTTAAATACTCGGTTGCATTTGGCGCATTTTTTTTTTTTTTTTAAATTTCCCTCTCCTACGTGGTGTAGAGCTTAAAAGAAAAGATTTTTGTGCAAAAATGTCTCCATTTAAGGTTTACTCCAAATTTCCAAGACCTAACTGAGTTTGCTTCTCCAGTTTTCTTCACTTCTCCTAATTCGTGGGGTTTTCTTCTCAAGTGCTCCTCACCTCTTCATTGGTCTTTCTCGTCCATGCTTCCATGGTGTACTTCTTGTTCGTGGAGTCTGCTTCTTGTTCATCGATCCTCCTATTCTTCGTCTAAGTGTCCTTCGTCGAGTCCCCAAATTTTTTCTTCGTTTGAGCGCGACGACATCAAGTCCTTGCGCAAGCTCTGTGAGGCTGACGGCAACGTCAGGTCCTCTTCATCCTAGCCCAATGGCTTGAACAAAGGTTTTAAAAACCACTATATGAGGCTTAATCCCCTTTTCTTGTATTTTGCTTTTGTCCGATGGAGGTATGTGAACTCATTTGAGGTGTTTTCTCTTGTGGATTAAATAGGTCTGAAGTTTGGGAGTTATGTCAATGAGTATATGCACAAACACGGGAAGTTCTTGCGATCTTAGTAGTCTCAGCAAAAGAAGAGATAGGATTGTCCAAAACAAAATAGAAAAAGGACACAGATTCTTCGCATGATTTTGTGGGTTAATTAAGGCGGTAACAACTATATTTATTGCTCAATTTTGCGGTTCTCTGCTTTGGAAACATGCTTAAAAAAGTTGGGATTTGGCTTGATTATCTTGCATGCCGCCCCTCCGAAATTTTCTGAAAAGTCAATTTCAAATTATTATGAATCCATCTTTTGGACCGGGAAGTCAGAATAAAGGTGTCATCTTTACTTAAAGTGCTATTTATTCACTTAGAATCTCAGAATATCCAATGAATATATTCACTTAGAATCTACATAATTTGACAATCCAAAGTGATATCTATTTTTGGAGTGCTGATTTTCAAGGACAATCTGGTCCAAGGTGCTGAAGCTGTTGCTGGTACAGCACCCTTCGTGGTATAGGTAGAAAAAGCATGTTTTCAGCGTTACAATCATCAACATTAGATGGTGACTTAGGGAAGATGGTACTCATTTTTCTACTTTCATGTTGCCAAATTTGTTGCTTGGAGCCCTTTAGGCAATGAAACAAGAACCTGGATAAAATGCATTTGTTTGTGAGTCTTAAAATTGGTTTGGTCAGTTCTTTGTCAAATTGAATTTTAGTAGGGCCAACATGTGGTAATTAGGTGTCCTTCCTCTGGTGAGGCCACAAAAATGGTGATATTCGATGCCCAGGGTTTGTTAATGTCTCCCATTTTTTGCAGGAGGAAGAGAGTGTATGGGGAAAGAGGGAGGAATGCCTGGCTTTATATGAGGTAAATTCCCATTGGTAGATTAGCTATATGCCTGAAGTTTGAACACTTGGTTTGGTTGCATTTGGTGGGGACTGTACTGAAGTTTAAATACTAGATTATTGCATTCGGTGCATTTTTTTTTTTTTTTTTTTCATTTCACTCTCATACTCGGTGTAGAGCTTAAAAGAAAAGGTTTGTGTGCAAAAATGTCTCCATTTAAGGTTTGCTCCAAATTTCCAAGCCCTAACTGAGTTTTCTTCTCCAGTTTTCTTCACTTTTCCTAATTGGTGGAGTTTTCTTCTCAAGTTCTCCTCACCTCTTCATTGGCCTTTCTTGTCCATGCCTCCATGGTGTACTTCTTGTTTGTGGAGTCTGCTTCTTGTTCATCGATCCTCCTATTCTTCGTCTAAGTGTCCTTCGTCGAGTCCCCAAATTTTTTCTTCGTTTGAGCGCGACGACATCAAGTCCTTGCGCAAGCTCTATGAGGCTGACGGCAACGTCAGGTCCTCTTCATCCTAGCCCAATGGCTTGAACAAAGGTTTTAAAAACCACTATATGAGGCTTAATCCCCTTTTCTTGTATTTTTTTTTGTCCGATGGAGGTATGTGAACTCATTTGAGGTGTTTTCTCTTGTGGATTAAATAGGTCTGAAGTTTGGGAGTTATGTCAATGAGTATATGCACAAACACGGGAAGTTCTTGCGATCTTAGTAGTCTCAGCAAAAGAAGAGATAGGATTGTCCAAAACAAAATAGAAAAAGGACACAGATTCTTCGCATGATTTTGTGGGTTAATTAAGGCGGTAACAACTATATTTATTGCTCAATTTTGCAGTTCTCTGCTTTGGAAACATGCTTAAAAAAGTTGGGATTTGGCTTGATTATCTTGCATGCCGCCCCTCCGAAATTTTCTGAAAAGTCAATTTCAAATTATTATGAATCCATCTTTTGGACCGGGAAGTCAGAATAAAGGTGTCATCTTTACTTAAAGTGCTATTTATTCACTTAGAATCTCCAGAATATCCAATGAATATATTCACTTAGAATCTACATAATTTGACAATCCAAAGTGATATCTATTTTTGGAGTGCTGATTTTCAAGGACAATCTGGTCCAAGGTGCTGAAGCTGTTGCTGGTACAGCACCCTTCGTGGTATAGGTAGAAAAAGCATGTTTTCAGCGTTACAATCATCAACATTAGATGGTGACTTAGGGAAGATGGTACTCATTTTTCTACTTTCATGTTGCCAAATTTGTTGCTTGGAGCCCTTTAGGCAATGAAACAAGAACCTGGATAAAATGCATTTGTTTGTGAGTCTTAAAATTGGTTTGGTCAGTTCTTTGTCAAATTGAATTTTAGTAGGGCCAACATGTGGTAATTAGGTGTCCTTCCTCTGGTGAGGCCACAAAAATGGTGATATTCGATGCCCAGGGTTTGTTAATGTCTCCCATTTTTTGCAGGAGGAAGAGAGTGTATGGGGAAAGAGGGAGGAATGCCTGGCTTTATATGAGGTAAATTCCCATTGGTAGATTAGCTATATGCCTGAAGTTTGAACACTTGGTTTGGTTGCATTTGGTGGGGACTGTACTGAAGTTTAAATGCTAGATTTATTGCATTCGGTGCATTTTTTTTTTTTTTTTTTTCATTTCACTCTCATACTCGGTGTAGAGCTTAAAAGAAAAGGTTTGTGTGCAAAAATGTCTCCATTTAAGGTTTGCTCCAAATTTCCAAGCCCTAACTGAGTTTTCTTCTCCAGTTTTCTTCACTTCTCCTAATTGGTGGAGTTTTCTTCTCAAGTTCTCCTCACCTCTTCATTGGTCTTTCTTGTCCATGCCTCCATGGTGTACTTCTTGTTTGTGGAGTCTGCTTCTTGTTCATCGATCCTCCTATTCTTTGTCTGAGTGTCCTTCTTCTTCGTCAAGTCCCCAAATTTCCTCTTTGTTCGAGCGCGACAATGTCAAGTCCTTGCGCAAGAGCTCTATGAGGCTTACGGCGACATCCAGTCCTCTTCGTCCTAGCCCAACGGCTTGAACAAAGGTTTTAAAAGCCACTATATCAGGCTTAATCCTCTTTTCTTGTATTTTGCTTTCATCCGATGGAGGAACGTGAACTCATTTGAAGTGTTTTCTCTTGTGGATTGAATAGGTCGGAAGTTTGGGAGTGATGTCAATGAGTATATGTACAAACACGGGAAGTTTCTTGGGATCTTACTAGTCTCAGCAAAAGAAGCGATAGGATCATCCAAAACAAAATAGAAAAGGACACAGATTCTTTGTGTGATTCTGTTTGGGTTAATTAAGCTGGTAGCAACTATATTTAATGCTCAATTTTGTGGTTCTCTGCTTTGGAAACATGCTTAAAAGAATTGGGGATTTGGCTTGATTATCATGCATGCCATCCCTCCGAAATTTTCTGAAAAGTCAGTTTCAAATTGTTATGAATCCATCTTTTGGACGGGGGTGTCAAAATAAAGGCGTCATCTTTACTTAAAGTGCTATTTATTCACCTAGAATCTCCAGAATATCCAATGAATATAATTTTTCTTTATAATGTATTTGGGATATTTTCAATTTAGAGCTTGAACTGGCCTGCATGATTTGATGATCCAAACTTCCAAAGTGTTATCTATCTTTGGAGTGCCAATTTTCAAGGACAATCTGGTCTGAGGTGCTGAAGCTTTTACTGGTACAGCACCAAATTCCCATCGCTAGACTAGCCATATGCCTGAAGTTTGAACACTTGGTTTGGTCGCATTCGGTGCGGACTGTACTGAAGTTTAAATACTCGGTTTATTAGTATTCCTCCTGACGGTGAAGATGGTGGAATGTACTTGGTTTATCAGTGGGGACTGTACTGAAGTTTATACACTTGGTTTTTCAGAAAGATCTTGAAGAAGAATATGAGAGCAAAGAAGAAGACGGTCCTTTAGTGCTCTTAAGAAATGTTGAGCTTCCGCAGCAACATGTCACTGTCGAGGGAGGACGAGGGGATGTTGAGGGCTGCTCTGTCCAGTTTCAGGGCCAAGGAGGAGGAGATCGAGAGGAAGAAGATGGAGGTCTGCGACTGCATCCTCTCTCACCTGGCTCGGATCAAGGAAGAGACCAAACGATTGGCCATTATTCACAAGGTACGCAACATAAATTCCCCACATGAAATTGGTTTACCTGGGGGCTTTTTATTTTCTATGTTCTGGTAATAGCAAATAAGAGGTGAGGGGTTTTTGTGGTTATGTTGATGGAGAGTTTTTTGTTACTTTGTTTTGGGGAATGAGCAGCAAAACGGCAGTGAAGATGACGGTGGTGAGGATAAAACTACTGAGGAACAAGAGACAGGCGGTGGTGAAGCAGATGAGGCGCAACATGGCGTGCCTTCTTCAGTCTGGTCAGGACGCTGCTGCTCGTGTCCGGGTACATCTAGTTCTTCCACTACGATATGCTTTTCGGTTATTGCATTGGCAGTTGGTGTGGCCTTTTGTATTGGACGGAATTCATGTCTGTGTTGAGAGAAATTGGTCTTGAGAAAAAGGGTTACTCAAAAATTTCCAGTGGCTTTTGTACGTCTAATTTATTATTAGAATGCTTTGAGAGTGCTGAACTTTAAATAGTCATATCGGCTTTTAGTTGCATTCAGTCATTTGTATCATCCGGTGTGAAAAAATTCATAGTCGTATGAATTTTTGAGATTTTGAATCCGCATCTTATTTGATTCTTGAAATGCTCTATATATAGCACGGACTTCTAGAAGACTTAACATTCAAGTAGGAATGCTTTTATATCTGAATCAATCACCCAAGATTTCGGCATTCCGATCGATGAGGCTGGTAAAAAAATGTTGTGGACCTACCTAAAAAGCCTAAAGGTGGCTTGCATGTGACTTGATACATTGAATTGGACCCTACAAAATGGCATAGCATTATGGAAATTGCTTTCTAATGTGGATGACGGCTTGTGTCTGACACGCCCAAAAGTGACGGGAAACGGACGACCATGAATCCGAGCCAAGGGACCCAACAAAAGCAAAGCAGAATCCCAAGCTGTACATATGCGCCCGTATGATTTCAATAAGAGTTGAAAGAAACTAATATAATTCAACACGAACGAGTATTTCCCACAGGTCGGCAAGTATGCGGAGATATTTTAGTGTTATTAAAAATCACGTGTTAGTGTCTTTATCATAGAAGTACACAAGTGTTTAAAACTCTGATAAACCATTGGGCTGAGGAAAAGTGAACAATGAGATCATTTCAATCCTGCTGCTCTGACCATTCAGGGTCAAATTTTTAATCACTGTTTATGGTGGAATGTTTCCTGCTCGAGGCGTTGTCATTTCATTGTCTCGCTTCTAGGGCACCTATCCAGATTAGCATGTGCCAATTACACCAGGTGACTAGCAAGCAATTCATGGATATATTGGACTACACATGAGGCCAAAGCTGTTAAGTTCACTAGATTTTTCGTAACAGAATGAGAATAAATCAAAAGTTCTCCAATAAGAATGGTAAGAACGATGAAAGCTTTCTGTCAGATTGCCAAACAGCCAACAAGTTTCCATTAGAATATCTAGTTTTTAAGTAGTAAAGCAACTTTGAAGCATGAAAAGCGGGAACAAGTGTACTGAAGATGAGGGAAGTAGGACTTTCGGTATTTCAACCCAACACAAATGTACACACTAACCTCAATAAACTATGGAAGGCTTAGAAACTTCCCACCAAATCTCGCATTATACACGACCAGCACAATGACACAACTGCATAGAACAACTGACAATTAATATATCATATTTTCTTTCTTCACTCGTGTGAGCTTCTCCTTTTAACATCTATACTTTGCCCTTTGAGCCTCGATTTCAGCTAGAAGTTAGCTCACGTCGACCTTGTGGCACCTCAATTGGCTTGACCCGCACGATGCTTGATTCCTTTCAAGCAAGTCGACTATCATGTCCCTAGCTCGATTTGGTATGTTCTGATGAATCCATGACTTACCACAACCGTAAAACCAATTCCAACATTTTTCCTTGTCTTTGCCATGAGAATTGGTGATTGAAGACCACAAGAGTAGTTAAGCTCCAAGTTGACCTCATTACCAGTTACACCACTTTGGATTTAGACATCGGCGCCCTCAATCTTCTCGCTGCCATTCTTTGATTTGGCAATTGAAGGTTCTACTACATGGAACAGAAGCAACAGAGGAATGAAACAAAAGAAAATTATGTCGACTATCAAGGTTATATCATGATTCTACTAGGAGCTTCTTCATTATAACATAGACAATGCAAAGCAAAAAGAAAAGCATCTGCATAAAAAGAAGTGGACTTTGTCGTTGCAAGGAGAATAATGAATTCACAGACATTACCATGTGCAGCCTGATCACGAGAGCATCGAAGAAATTGGTGACATTTGAGCGCGAAGTGTTGGCCACGTCACAACTCAACTCATCCGAAGGTGAAGTTTTAACTCCCGTTTTGGACTATAATAATGCTACGAAGAGAATATTCATCCCAGAACCTTCACATCCTGCGAACAATTTGAATTCTGTCTCATTTTCTGTTTACATGCTTGGACTTCTATTCCTTAGTGGGCTGCCATTATGCATGCGTGAAAGAGAGAATCTATTAGAAGTGCTCGCCAAATTCTACATCAGTGACTACCAAAAGACAAGAACATAAGAGGAACACAGACATGCAAGCTTCGCCAAGGAGCTGCAAAGTGAGATATATAACAGCCCATGAAAGATAGGTTTCTTCTTTGTTTCCTAAGTATAGTCTCATGATATGTAAAGCAAATCAGAACTGGAGCTAAAAAAAAAAAAAAAAAAAGTGGATAACACGATGATGATGATTGCAATTAGAGATCCTGACGCCAATAGAAGGGTACCCACAACACCGGATGCTCACCAGGAATGACTGAAGAACAGCAGCCGCTTACCAGTAGAATGAATGCAGAAGGAAAGGAGATATAGGCAGGTCGGAAAAACTTGTCACATCTCCTTACACTAAGGGCGCGCATGGTAAAATTTCTGAAACAGAAATTGATTTCTGGCCAGAAATCAATTTCTCAATTTCTATTCCCGGACAAGTTTCTAAGCAAAGAAACCCGTTTGATAACGACTCAAAATTTCTATTTGAAACAGAAATCCGTTTGATAACAGAATAAAATTTTAATTTCTAGGAATAGAAATTGATTAGATGACAACATAGGAAATCCTCAAATACAAAATAATAGTCAAAATAATACTAAAACAACATAGGAAATCCTCAAATACAAAATAATAGTCGAAATAATACTAATACATTACAAAAGTTGAAAATACAATTTCATGGAATTTCCTATTACATGTGTTTACATTTCGTATTACGTAATATTTTCTTTCGAAAAATAAACGACGTGGCAAAAAAAAAAAAAATCAAATGAAATTCAATTGTAGTGAATATGTCGTTATGTTTTTGCCGAAATTGATTTCACATTAATCAAATAAGTCTAATGATAGCCATGATTATAATAGTCTAATCTCCTAAAAAGTCCTAACTTCAAGTCTAATTCCAATTTCTTTCCAAATTTTGTTAAAAAAATCCTCACCATGTTCAAAAATCGTCACCAATTTTTTTCAAAATTATCAACACTAGGATTATTTAAAAATTTATTATCAAAATCTGTATTTTCATCAACACTCTTACAAGAACAACATATTCCTTATTAGATCTCTTTTCCTTATAAAAGAAAAATCGGATGAAACCTAATGATTTGACCCATTTTTACCGTCTTAATATGAAGTTTATGAATAAAAAAATAGTTAGCTAGATAGAGCCGTTGTCCGGCGTACTACGAAAGAGTAGGTGAAGAAAGACTCGTTAGATATGAATGTGGCAAGTTGACTATTACCATGCGTGAAATCTCTTGCGTGCAACAAATGAAGCCTTGTCCATTCAATTCTCACCATTTGGCCCAATGGTTAAGATTTTCAATCAATATTGATTGAAATGATTATATTAAAAAATTATTAAAATATTTTGGACTAAATTAACTATTTCTATTTCTATTTCTATTTCAATATTAGTGATCTAAAATATTTTGGACTAAATTTAAAAGTTGAGAAAAAAAAATTTCTATTTCTATTTCAGAAACCGAGAAGCTAAAAATTTTAGCTTCGATTTCTTCGATTTCTCTATTTCTGGAATAGAAATCTGTTTCAGAAATAGAGAAATCAGATTGCGTTACCAAACGGTTTTTGTTCCAAACCTGTTAGGGGAACAGAGAAACAGAAGAAATCAAGAAACAGAAATTTTATCATGCGCACCCTAAGTCTCAAACATCGACTTCACTCCTAAACTTCAGACCTAAAATACTTTATTTAATTGGTGGATGCTGTATTTCTGTATCCTCCCTATTTTTTACAGTTGATTAAAAGCCACTTCATAGAGGAGTTAAAGCAGTCGATCTTCTAGGCATTCATTCTTTTAGTTGTTAAGGTTTCATGTCGGGTAGAATATAGTGTCTATTTCTGCTACTCATTTAACTTTTGATGCCTAGGTTGAGTCTTGGTTTTAGCTTCTACTATAATTTAGTCGATTGTGTACATAAAAATTTCTTAATTTAGCTGGATTGGGAAAAAACTAGTTCTCATAAAAGTTGTGAAAAAAACAACAAAGTGTATTTATGCGTACGCAAATTCACATAGACAAAATTTCATTAACCTGCTTCCATAAGAGCATTAGATACAAAGGGGGAAAATGAGGAGGGGGCTTTATCTACTTGATTTATAACTAACCTGGTCATTTTCTGGTAATAGGATATTGTTTCTCTCTCCAAGAAACTTATCTTGAGCAGATAAGGTGCCACGCCCTTATCATACCTTACTAATCTCATGAACCAAGTAGGGTTCGAGCCAAAGATTGGGTGAATGGCTCAGTATAAAATTGTTTGCATTTGGTGGTGCAAGAAATAAACTTATGTGATATACTGAATCTACACATATAATCCCGTTCCTTTAATCAAAATACGAATCTCACCAGATTTATGTATCATTTCACATGATACTGTTTTCTATTATTTATAGATCATTTCTCATATTTCAATCTCAATGAATGCAGTTAATCTATCTATTTAAATTTCATCAATATCCTTTTGGGTATTTCAATCTCAATGAATGCAGTTAACTTTCTTGTAAATAGTATACATTGACAAATAGATTAAACACAGCAAAAATAAGTTTATATGTATTATTGGTTGATTTGACTGCGTAGTTTGATTATCTTATTTTTATTCTGAAATTTTCTTGAAAGATTGGTGGTGATTATATTTTTCAGGAATCAAGTTCTTACGGGACTTGTATATGTTTGAGAGGCTTCGTGAAGTTTTGAAGACCACTAGCATCGTTCTTGTTGGCAAGCAAGGAATGTAGTAGCATATTATTTAGTGGGTCAATGCACCAAAAGTGTCTAAGAAAAGGTACTTCATTTTGGAAGAAAAAAAGAAGCTATAAAGGCGCAATTGAGCTATAAATCCATTTAAATTTGTTTGTTGATACAAAGTTGGAGTTGAAATTGATGGTTTGATATCGTACTGGTAGTATGCCAAAACTCCACTTCCCAATCCCATGCTCAAGCTCAACTCTATATAGCATATGCGTTTGAGATTAAACTCGATTCAGCTCAATTATCGATAACTTAGAAACTAAACCACAATGTGAAGCTTGAAGTCCATCTCTAGTTCTTATTAAAAAAAATAAAAAAAAAGTAATATCATGCTTTCATTTTCCTAGCATCCTTTTAAATTATTAACAGTGTACAAGCCACATGAGTGTAGTATTACAAAATTTGACACCTACAATATTTCATCGAAATTAGTGAGATAACCACAAGCAAATAATACATTATAAAGGTAGACTAATAAAAGTATAAGAAAAACTCTTTCAGCTCTATGGCATTTGCATAGCACGCGCCCATTTACTTTTATCTTTATTTTTGCTCTTATGCTATAGATGATTCCCAAGATGCATGCTTTGCTAGTCATCGGAAATGGAACAAGAGAATCGCCTCATGTCCTCAACATCCTTCGGGATAATGCATCACATATCCACCCAAAAACAACAACGGATGAACAATGCGAAATCCTCATCTCCATTGGGTACTTGACTCCAAAATCTTCTCAAAGCTAAATCTATTAACTTATCAAGCTCATAAGATTCAGAAAACAACAAATTCAAAATCAAAAGAATTGATGTGCTTAGGAGTTAAGATGCTCAACTTGCTTAGTCGTCACACAACAGCTATGAAACCCCGAATCATCCATTTGATCACGTCACACAAACCACAACAAAAAGATGAATACTTCTGATGTATGGACTTTCGCCTTTTTCGCACAATCCAAAAAAAATTGTCTGGACATACTGAAGGACGATGGTCAATTTTTCACCAACATCCATAAGTTATTAGACTCTCCAGATTGCTCTATATAGTTGCAATGCAAGAAAGAAGTCCTATGATCGCTATAAAATCTTTTCTAGCCTCGTCATATCTTGAAGATGCAGGAATTATGCTAGTTCTTTAATGAGCTTTCTTCAACAACGGGCACAAGAAGTTGTTTTGTTCTTTTTTTGCCGGACCTAAGACATTTATAACAAAAACAAATAGTTCAATTGTGGGCTCTACAACGATCATTGTATCTTAGGAGATAGCACTAACCTCATCCCTTAGAGTGTGGCTCATGACTCAACGATGGAGAGCATAAACTGATGTTTGGAGATCTTTATTTTGTGTTATGATGGTCATCATCCTACAAAGCAAATGAGTGGAGGAAAGAGGATTAAGCATAATGGGTGCAAAACCGGGCCAAGAAATCATGTTAGTGATCACTACTTGAACATCACACAATCAAACCTTCAATAATTCGGATTGGAGGACTTAGAGGAAGCTTAGATCACAGAGCAATAAAATAAATGAACAGAGGAGCTCGTAACTAATTTGTAAGGCAAATCAAAACGTAGAGAGGCTTATTTGTTAAACAGAATGAGCAAGACATGATAAACCACATTTCCCATCACTTATAAAAAAAAATAAAAAATGCAGAGACATGAACAGAGGAGCTCCATTCACTTCACTGCAAAAAACAGAGTTGTGAGTGGCCAAAGCATCTTATAAACGCTATGACCACTACTGAATGGCTATAAACCAAGAGGCAGAGTTCACAAATCACAATCATTGCTGCAACCCAGTAAACTTGAGAAGTTCGATTATGAAAATAGAAGCCCAACCTTAAGAGCAAGAAGAAGAAGAATTGCATCGAGGGCCAAAAATATAGAGTAAGGTTATCAGCATATGGTATTAAGTAATCTAATAAACAGAGACCATTTCCAAGCATTTGACTGTGTCCCATTTCCAAGCATTTGACTGTGTCCCTCGTCCACTCTCAAGTACCAAAAAAGGCAACATTTCAACTTCTCTTCAATAGAAAAGATGCTATAACACTCCCAAATCTATACAGAGAAGGACAAGAGAGCTCAACAGTGACTATCCGGAAACATGGAAAGAAACAGCAACACCCAGCAGTGACTAATAAGGGCAATCACTTGTATACTTCAAAATGATCAAAAAGGACAAGGCATAATGCAAGAGAAGTAAACTCAAAACATGATTTAGTCACGGCAAAAAGAAAAAAACATAGTAACAAATTGCTAAATTTGTATTCCACTTTCAAGCTCCATCGAAGCGATCCTGATACCATACTCATGTTTCAAGTCTATCCACCTATATTCCCTTTAAAACCACCTTAGTGTCCAATATTAAGGTCACTCAATGTTTAGTAAATAAAACACCTTTCACTATTGTAACAGTCAATGAAATTAGTCACACCTCATGGCTCATGACATACTTACCTTGTCCAGATCTTGTGAGACCAATTCAAGTCCACCACATGCAGACAATTCTGTATAATAGTAGTAGCTTTTTGAGCCTGTAACTCTTGTACATCTCCATTTGCCTTTTGTAGTTTCTTTTTTGTTGCTTTCAGCATCTGCTTCACCTTGTGAATCTCTTCATCTTTCTCATTCTCTGACCTTAAGTTTTCGGTTGGAAGACAACTAGATTCCTTCAACGTGTGAATCTCTTCATTCTTCGCTTTCTTTGACCTTAAGTTCTTGGTTGGAAGACAACTAGATTTGGAGGCCCCAAATCATTCAAGCATGGGTTATGCTCTAACACCAGACCATCTAGGTTTCTCTTTTCCCAACACTAGAGAAACACTATATCGAGGGGGTATTACTCTTTCCAAGTTCCAAATATACCTCCATGAGATCATTCATACTTCCATGCAGTTTAGTAACATAAAAAACTTATAAACCAATGATGTTACTATCTATTGGTGAGCAATTTTAAGCTGAAGTCATAAATACGTACGGTTGCCTCTGATTCTTAACTCTGCTTCCTATCATGTGCCAGAATTTGGTTTAGTCAGCATAACTGAATGAACAATATCAAAAAGACATTCAATATTTCACACTTTCCTGTGAAATGGCAAAAGATGTCCAGCGATATCAAATTGAGAAAGTAATCACATTCTTCCTAACTATAGTTGTTCCTTGCTAATTTGTTATATGACTTTATCGACCAAAACCATATGAAAACATACACTAGGAAGTTAGACTTTAGGTTTTAATTTTAAACTATTTATTCCATCTTGCCCTCTTTTCTTGATCCATTCATCTTCCGCACAGATAACTGCATAAATTCCTAATACATTGTAGCAGCAATATTGCCATTACCAAGACCGCATAACATTTGTTGACACTAGATAAACTATATTGAATAACTTTTCAACAATTGTGGGGACATGTGCGGTGGCACAGCTAGTACTTGGGTACTCTAGGACTGCAGTACTTTTCTATTTTTCAATCTCTCTCATTAAACTAAACTGCAGTCAGGTTAGCAAATTAATAGAAAATTGTACAGGTTTCATCATCTCAAATTTGCTTTACAGCTCTAGCTGCTGTATAGCTCTTTTGTTAATGATGGTGGACTATGTGTGCTAAATAAACCCGCACCAAGTTATATATTATTGAGCTGTCACTAGCAAACCCAAATCACAGAGCTATGGGAATAACAAGATATCAATGCAGGTGCTGATAACATAGACAATCTTAAGGAGGCAATTCTAGAACACATTCTATGTTATCTTCCTATGACAACTGCTATTCAAAAGACGCATATTGTTGGAAAAGTGGCAAATATCTCTAGACATCTTTACCTTAGGTCCAAAAATATATCACCTCATCAGAATCTTTTCTAAAGCAAGATTATTGATTTACAAAATGGAAATATCATAAGGGAACACAAAAATTTAAGTAAACATAAGAGTACCTTTTCTGCTGTTATTCTAGCCGAATTTTCATTCTCTAAGGTGTGTCGTATCTTTTATTTTGCTTTGTTATCCTTATTTGCATCAGTCAGCTTCTGCAATGAAAAAGATGAAAAATAGAAAGGTTATGACAAAGTAGTCATCAACAGGTAATGAAAGTCCATTTAATGTTGACAGGTCAATTAAAACAATCCTAGAACAAGATTCGTACCTTCCCTTCCTTTCCTTTGAACTCCAAAAAGTGACAAGATTTGTGCATTGATCTCTTCTCACTCTCTCCAACAGATTCTTCAAATGATATGAGAATGATTGAGAGCTATCATAGTGAGCAGCTTTTAAATCACTTTTCCAAAATCTACATTTAGGATTGTAGAATCCATTTTTCTATAACTGGTATGAAGATAATCATGCTTAGACAGCAAGGAAATATTAATAATGATGTTAAATTTATTTAAAACATGAATGGAATTTCATGCCAGAACAAGCTAACTACCTCTACAATCCTAATCATAATTTTTCTCATATCCTTGGTAATTTGCACTCAAGTGGTAAACAAAGGTGCCAACTCGCAACCATTGGTTCTGAGAAACTCCCCAAACCTCCAATAGGCTGTATTTTCTTCCCTAACTTGACAATGATGCATTTCCCAGGAGAAAGACTGTATACACCTGATAGACATGTAAAGCTGCGCTTCCCTTTTCTAGTGGCAGCTACTAGACAAGAAATTCTAAATATTGAAAGATGCATCTAATATTATCAAATCAGATCAATACTCGGACAATTTTAGTATAGTATGATGAAAAATACATGCTATAAATGTAGGTAGGTCTTACCTGATGCATTCACATTTGTAGTCTCTTCTTGAGGCTGCTCAGTTTCAGTCTCTGAATTAGAATGTAGCTCATCACCATTGTGTAATTCATATCTTATCTGCACTGCGCATGAACCCACATGAATGACCATGCATCTTGTGTTTCCCATGGATATAAATCACCGAGACAGGAAGTATTAACAATTCTTAGTAAGAGATCACAACTCAATTAAAATGCTCATCTATTATCTTCATTCGCTGCAGGTGAATGGTCACAAGAATATTTGATAAGATTGTAAATGTAACAGAAAATGGCCACAATAAGAGAGGCAAAACCATGAGTAAACAAACTTAAACTCCTTCAAGCGAAACCCAACACGGAATCCTAAAGAAAAAGCTCTTAAAAGTTCAAACCCTCACTCGGAATGAATCCTTAGGATGTTAAAAAATGTGACTGAGGCATCATATGAATGGCAATTGGAACTCAAATCGTGTAAACTGCACGAATTGGAAAGAAGACAAAGCAGGGAAAAACCCCATAATTCAAGTAGGAAACTGGAATCTATCAGGAAAATAACAGAGGTTAAAACTTGCAAACCAAGGAAAAAAAAAAGAAACCAAGGCAGGAAAAAAAATGCAAGAATCAATGGAAAGCATATCAGAATAAACGGGTTCAAATCACAATCGACAATCATAAAATACATTTTAAGGATATCGAGTTGATTCATGAGTCATGAACCTGCATCACTCCAATTCGAAGTTATCAAAAAAGTCAAACCGAAAAGAAGAAAAGAACATAGAAAAAACCACAATAAATGACACCACCGATGGATAGAGACGAACCACAGTCAGCGAGTCACTCACTAGGTATAGGCATTGGTGAAAGCAAAGATGAACGGAGAGAGAGCGCTTGAGCTTGAGCTTCCAGTGAATGACGTGAGTGAAAAAGAGAGAAAAAGTCACAGAGAAGCTGAAAGGTTTGTGGTGCAAAAACTTTAGAGCTTTTATTTTTTATTTTTTAAAGTTAAGAATAATGATGCGGAAGAGATTAATATGAAATTTATGTAAATTTCGGTGTTCTAAAAAAGAGTAGTTGAATAATTAAGGAGATAAAAAAATCTAATTAGATATTGATAACCAAAATAAATATAGAAAATCAGAAAAATATTTAAATATTTCTATTATACCAATCATTAGAATTTTATAATTTGCGATATTTACAATAAAAATATAATATTCAAAGCATAAGTACATCAAGAATTATAAATTTGTTGGGAAATTCAAAATAAAAATCATATTGTAAAGTCCTAAAGGGTTGTCTAATTTTATATTTTAATTTTTTAAAGAATTTTCCAATTTTCTGAATTTTTTTTCTCATTTTCTAGAATTTTCTGAATTTTTAATATTTTTCTGAATTTTTAATAATTTTTTATTTAATAAAATATGTATTATTATTTTATTTATTTTCGAGATTAAAAATCTATGTATGTGGAAATTTTTTTATTTTTTTGAATCTTTAAATATTTTTGGAATTTTTCTGAACTTTTTATTTTTATTGTTATTTAAGAATTTTCTATTTTTCGATTTTTTATAACAATAATTTTTTAAAATTTTCGTAATTTTTCTATATCTTCGAATTTCCTATTGTTTATTGATTTTTAGGATTTTTATATCTTTTATGAATTTTTTTAGAATTTTTTTAGAATTTGTTTATTTTATTTTATTTTATTCTATTCAGCGAATGGGTTCGGACCGTTAATCCGATCCGAATCTCTGACCCGAACCGTATAACCGGATCCGACCCGCGTCGGATTAAAACCGATTTCTAATATTCTTTTGAATTTTTAAATTGATTTGCCTTTATTTATTTATTTATTTATTTTGTCTTTTCCTGTTTTTGTCTCGTTCTGCCTGCATTTCTTCCTTCTTCTCTCGACATCCTCTACCCGAACACCATCTTCAACCTGCAACTCCACCTTTCGCGGCCAATTTTTTTTTTTTTTTTTTATATTCCTTTTTAACGAAACAAATATCATCACCGACGAGTTTACCACGAGAGCTTAGATCACCGCCGACCTATCTCCGACCGCCGATCGTCTATTCCGACCCACTTTGACCACCTCCGGCTGCCCACTCCATCTATCGGAAAACTGAACAAAAACCATCCTACCGAATCCACTTTTTTAACCGCAGCAACCTCAGAAAATTAACAAGAAAACTTAAATGAATGAAGTGAGATGGGCTTAACTAGTATGCCCTTGAAACGCTGACTTCGCTGGTGCGATGGAATTCTCCGACAGAAAGATTTCTGGCATTGGAGATATGCATGGATGTTGGACTCGAGCAAAGATTTTTCATCAAATCGCTGGTGCGATGGAATTCTCCAGCATTGGAGGTATGCATGCACGTTGGACTCGAGCAAAGATTTTTCATCAAATCGCATAGAAACACAGAGAAAATGCTAGTATTAGACATGATTCAACAAATGACGCAGCAAGTACGAATCGATCATGAGTTTAAACGTAATTGAACTTTCGGCCCTCTCTTAGGCATTTTATCAAACGTGCAATATGCAGATCTTTCGATAGTTCTCTGATTTTGATTTTAACGAGATCCTCAGCTTCACACGCTACGTACAGACTTAAAACACCATTTTTAGCAACAATACAAAAATTCGTTTTATCAAGATTCTTTCAAGAGAATCGATCGAGTCGAGCATTTCTTTCTCGGCCAAAACAGAGACAGAGAAGAGCGTTTGGAGCGAGATTGTTCCCGGTTTGTTTGGCGGATCGAGGTCTCGATTGACGACGATGAAGAGCGTCTGGTTAGAGCAACTGTGAAGAACAACTCGCGGATTGGCCTTTGACAGGAGCTCTGAAAATCGACGGCGAGCTCCGGCGATGCGGTTTTCCGTCGCTCCTAAAGGGGATGCACTCTCTCGTTCTCTCAGATTTCTCCTTTCTCCTTGGCTGCTTCCAGCGAGCTCTCCTCCGTCGAGCGAGCTACACGTCTCTAGTGAACTTTTCCCCTGGCTGTCCCTCCTTCCCTCTGGTTTGTCACTTTTTTTGCAGAGCCTTCCTTGCTCTCCCTCTCTCAACAATGGCCGAACGCTCCCGTCTTTCTGCTGTGTCGCCGCGGTCGCTTCTCCTTTTCTTCTCCCCAAGCACGCTGGTCCTTACCGAAGCAAGGCCAGAGGAAAGGCTGGGCTGGGCTGGCTGGGCTGGGCTGAGCTGGGCTTTTTGTTTCTTTTTAGTTCTGATGGGCTTATGTGAACAGAGAAAGGAAAATGGGCCAAGGAAAGTGAGTTTGACGCATGGGCCAAAAGAAATGCACGAAATAAGAGAAATGGGCTGGCTACGCGGGCTTGGCAGGTCCGAAATTTGCTAAGAAATGTGGGCTCCGAATTTTATGACAATTTTTTATCTCCTCCTTTTTATATTTTTTTTATATTTTTGTAAAATGAATGAATACTTAAAACATCAAGAAAAATTCGGGTGTCAACATAAACCTTTGTGCAAAATTTTAAAGTAGTCCTTCTGGCCAATTATTGACATTGTGGTCCACATCTAAGAAACATTGATACTCTCCAAGAGGTTTCATATTGTATCGAACACCCCGACATATGTTCAACTCTCTCGAACGCTCTCGAATACTCTTCGATATTCGGTCAACACATGTCAAAAAATCCAATACCTAATCAATTTTCCCGACACTCTACGATACTTAAGTTGGAATTCTAACATACGAGTTTCCGATATGTGATTTCTATACATGAGGTCAATTTAAAAAATTTTCAACAAATAGGGGTCAAAATGTATATATGTGAAAAATAATAAATAGTAATAAAAATAATAAATGGGGAAAAAAAGAAAATTTTAGTTTTTTCTTCTATTTGATTCTTACTTCCCGTGATATACAATTCGCCCTCCAAGTTTTTTTTTTTTCTCTTTCTTTCAACATGTCGACACGTGAGTCCATAATGTGAATTGTTTTTTTACCTCCAAGTTTTATGGATTATTGGAATTGAGATATTAATAAATTGTGGATTGATATTTTTAGTGTAAATTCATTTTAGGATTTTATTATTAGTTATTTATTTGTGAATTTGAATTAAATTAAGTTGATTGAAATAATCATAAAAATGATAATTTATTATATATATATATATATATATATATATATATATATATAATTGTATATTTATATATATAACGTGTCTCAACCTGTTGAAATTCTTTATTTTTTGAGAAACGATATGTTAATGTGTGGCATCGCATGTCGTGTGTCGGTGTTGGTGCTACTTAAGTCCGCATAAGATGTCATTTTGAGTCAAGCTTTCCCTATCATTTATTATGTAGGATGCTCAAGGATGACTAGACATGACGTCAACAGTTTTTGGCGACAATTGATTGGAATAACTATTTCGAAATTTCACACAAAGGTTTAAAATTACATAAAATTTAAAACTTTAGAACTGAATTAGTATTATACAATATATTTAGCATTGATTTGACAATCATCTCTCCTACCGTGATATAGAAATAATGCTTTAAGATCAACTCCGTGTTCTAGGCATTTTCTTTTTCTTAGCATATAATATTTTGGCACAAATACCTTTTGTTCTTAACAAGAGATAACTTGAGAAGGTTCAATTGTCCAAAATGAATTTCTAGGTTTGCAGATTTCCAATATTAATTTAGTAAAAAGAATCGATTTATTGTTTTGACGATTCAATTATGTTATATAAGATAAATAATTATGAAAAGCTCATTGCTTGTATTCTATTTCGGATATTGATGTTGGAAATAACATGTCTCGCATTCTAGTCATAGTATGTGTATTTTAAATAATATTATTTGACTTTATTTATTTCTTTTTCAAGCCAATTCGAGTGGCATCACTATGTCCCTCTTGTGAGATTGAAATGTCATGTAATGGATCGATAGTTTTATATTTTAATCATGAATAACATCTAACAGATACTAAACATAAGATAAGTAAGTGGAAATTAGAAAGCAATGAATTGGTTATTCCTTATTTTCTTCTTAGTCTTTTCCCTCGCACAAGAAAGGGTTTCTCCTCATTTCTTTCTTGTGTTGACATAAAAGTGCTTTTATTATCCTGTTCATTAAAGATAACTACCAGTAGTATTATTCTTCCAAGTTTATGAAAACCTATTTTTATATTTATTTTATATATATATATATATACGCGCGCGCGTGTGTGTGTGTGTGTTTATAGAGTAGAATAAGAGTCTATTTTCGTGAACTTATGAAAAGAAAACAATTATGATGAGTTACTAAATAGAGTAAACTTGCTGAGCAAGTCCTTAAAAGGCTTAAGGGGAAGAAATAGGCGGGAGATTTGCCCTGAGATGAGAGACCCCACAATGTCACTCCTATAATCACTTCTCCTCAGAAAGAAAAAGATAGAGAGCTGTGGACACCTAAATTTTGGCTACCCGTTTAGTAATTTGTCGCATTAAGAAATTAGGGGTTAATTTAATTCCTAAAAAAATGTTAATTGCATAGCATATAGATTTAAGTTACATTTATTTTTTATTTGCATTTTTTGCATCGGTGGCGGATATATTCAAATTAGATGGATCAGGCCCACGAAGCGAGCAAGTTGGCCCAAGCCCGCGTTTTTAAAAATTATCTCATGGGAATATAATATTTTAAAATTTTTCCGAGATATGAATTTTTTTTTAGATAGGGCAGATGGGTAAAAAAATTGCGATTTGGTTTTGAAAGATTTGGATTTTAAAAAATCTCATCTTAATCTCGAATTCTTATCAGTATGGGATGAATTTTGTGAAAAAATATTGCAATATTGCAATTTATCTTTGTAAGATTTGGATTTCGAGAAAATATTTATCGTAATCTTAAATTTTTATCAATAGTGATCGGTTGATGAAAATGTATCGCGGATATAGATTTGAAGGGGAAATCGAAAGCTTATCTCTTACCTCCCGTAAAAGGCGCGCGTGATAAAATTTACATTTCTCAATTTCTTGTTTTTCGTTCCGTTAGGAACGAGGTTTGGAACAGAAATCCGTTTGGTAACGTAATTTGATTTCACATTTTGAAACAGATTTCTATTCCGAAATAGAGAAATCGAAGAAATCGAAATTTGAAATTTTTAGCTTCTCGGTTTTGAAATAGAAATAGAAATAGAAATTTTTTTTTTCTCAACTTTTCAATTTAGTCCAAAATATTTTAGATCAATAATATTGAAATAGAAATAGAAATAGTTAATTTAGTCCAAAATATTTTAATGATTTTTTTAATATAATCATTCTAATCAATATTGATTGAAAATCTTAATCATTGGGCTAGATGGTGAGAATTGAATGAACAATGCTTCATTTATTGCACGTAAGAGATTTTATGCATGGTAATAGTCAATTGGTCATATTCATATCTAATGAGTCTTTCTTCACCTACTCTTCCGTGTATGCCAGCCAACGACTCTATTTGGCTAACTATTTTTTTAATCATAAACTTCATATTAAGGCGGTAAAAATGGGTCAAATCATTAGGGTTTCATCCGATTTTTCTTTTATAAGGAAAAGAGATCTAATAAGAAATATGTTGTTCTTGTAAGAGTGTTGATGAAAATATAGATTTTGATAATAAATTTTTAAATAATCCTAGTGTTGATAATTTTGAAAAAAAATTGGTGACGATTTTTGAACACGGTGAGGATATTTTTAACAAAATTTAGAAAGAAATTGGAATTAGACTTGAAGTTAGGATTTTTTTAGGAGATTAGACTATTATAATCATGGCTATCATTAGACTTATTTGATTACTGTGAAATCAATTTCGGCAAAAACACAACGACATATTCACTACAATTGAATTTCAATTTTTTTTTGCCACGTTGTTTATTTTTCGAAAGAAAATATTACGTAATAGGAAACGTAAGCACATGTAATATAAATTCCATGAAATTGTATTTTCAACTTTTCTAATGTATTAGTATTATTTCGATTATTTTTTGTATTTGAGGATTTTCTATATTATTTTAGTATTATTTCGGCTATTATTTTATATTTGAGAATTTCATGTTGTTATCTAATCAATTTTATTCACAGAAATAGAAATTTTTTTTACGTTATCAAAGCAGTTTATTTCAGAAATAGAAATTTTGAGTCGTTATCAAACGGGTTTCTTTCTTCGAAAACTTGTCAGGGGAATAGAAATTGAGAAATTGATTTCGGACCGAAATCAATTTCTGTTTCAGTAAATTTTACCACGCGCGCCCAAAGCAACCGTGTACGAGGAGTTTCGGAGAGCTTCTTTTTGGAAAAAAATTGAGGAAAAAGTGAAAAAAGGGAGAAAAGCCATCCGTGGAGTTTGAAAGTAAAAAAAGAGAGAGAGTACGAAGGAAGAGGGAGAGTGACGTGAGAGAGAGAGAGGGAGAGGTGAAAAGTAAAGAGTGATTTGACCCCTACTATTCACCATCTTCCCCAAATTGCTGCCCCTCCTCTGCAACCTCCATACGCGAAGCTTCCGCCACCATCCTTCCTCGACGCTGCGCCGCGCCTCAACTCCCTGCCCCGACGCCTCGAAGCCTCGACGCTCCACTCTCCACGAGCAAGCTAGCCACGGCCGCCGCGCCTGAGCCCTGCTCCGACGGCTCGTTTCATCCGACGCCGCGCCTCCACCTCGGCGTCCCCGTAGCCGAAGTCTGCCTCGCCTGCCCACTGCGACACCAGCAACCCGCGAAGCCAAGCCCGAGCCGTGCTACAGCCGAGCCGCCTTGCCCGCAACACCGTCCGACGATGCCCGCGAAGCCTTCTAGCTGGTGCCCGAACGCCGGCAGCTTTGCCGCTCCAACCAGTGCCCTTGTCTCGCCTGAACCGCGACCCGCTGCTTGTGTCTCCGGTCCGCTCGCTTCCGAGTGACGCTCGCGCCCGTGCTGCTTCGACCAGCGTCCCTGCTCGCTGCTCCACTTGCCGCCGGAGCCCCCGCGCCGGAGATCCGACGACCGCGACCGGCGACCGACGGTGACCAGCCACCACGAGCACAAGCTTGCTTGGAAAGGAAAAAGAAAAAAAAGAAAAACAAAAGAAAAAAAGAAAAAGAAAATCTGATTAGGTATTTTTCTTTTCATTTATTTTTATTTTCATTTTTGTTTATATTCTTTATTTTAGTTATTTAATTGGATTTAAATGTTTATTTTATGAATCTTGTAGGCATTATTCGCAAGAGTTATCCCTAAGAGTATTGTAATTATTAATTTGACCCGTAAGATGTCGGGTCATTTTTTAATTATATTAATTCTTGGGTTTGTCGATAGTAATTTAAGTGTTGAATCAATATAACTATTAATTTGATCCGTAAGAATTCGGATCAGATTTTTAGTTATTTTGATCTCTTTGTCGTGATAATTAGGGTTAGAATAATCGTTAATTTGACCTGTGAGACAGCAGGTTAGTTTTTCGATTATTTTAATCCTTTATTTGATTGAATATCTTGGTTGTTTAGATTTAATGTTTAGTTGATAATTGGTTGTTTTTGAAATGCCACTAAAAAATCTAAAAAATATTTGAATTAGGATTCAATTTGTTTTGAAATATTTTTTTTATCTGGCATATTTAAGATAAGAGATTTCAGTTCAGAAAATATAAAAAAAAAAAAACTAAAAAACTAAAAAATGCATTCATTTAGGATTTTTAGTTTCTGTTTAATTTAAGTTGCATCACATGGCAATTTTAAATTTCGAATTTTTAATAAAAACAAAAAACTATCATGCATATATCATATTGAATTAGGACATTCTTGCACGTCATTGCATATTAGATAAATTGCATGGTTTAAATTAGGATTTAATGTGATTTAATCCTTAGTTTGAATTAGATAGAATTTTAATCTAACTAGATCATTTTTGCATTTTTAAAAAATATAAATATCAAATGCACGTTATTTAGTTTTTATTAAGTTCATTTAATTAGAACTTCCATGTCATTAGACTAAGTCATTTAATAAATGTCGCATGACATATAGCTCACATATTAAATTGCAATGTTGCATATCATTTTAGTTGAAATAATTTTGCATGTCATTGCATCACATTGCGTGTCATTAAAATTAAGTCATTTTTTAATTTACATTTGCATGTTCATTAAGCAGATTTTTTCTTCATATGGTTTAGGACATGTTGCCATGCCATATCATTTCAGATTAAAATTAGTATGCATCGCATATGGATTTTCATTAAATAAAGTGAAAACAAAAATAAAAGAAATTGCGTGTTAATTAGAAACCATATCTAGGATTGTTGATATGGATTTTAATTTGATACTGCAGATGCTTTCGTTACTTCGAAGTATGTTTTGCATTATTTAATTGCTTTCTTGAGTGTTAAATTGGTGATATGTGCACATGTATGATCACCTCACATATTAGGAAGTTAAATTAAAATCAATTCAATTGCCAAGCTTTTTTTTTAAAAATGAATTAAAAGGTACCGAAAGGGCACTAGGATAGTCTAGTGTAATCAAGTCCCCGAACTCATAAATCTCTGGTTCGTAGGAGTAAAATAATACTCCATTTATTTTACTTAGGTGTCTAATCGACCTACCAAAAATAGATTAGTAGCGACTCATTGAAAATCATTTGCATGTTAAGAATTCAGACCTAAGTCACGCATTGGTATGGGCTTGGGAGAGCCCGAGCTAAACTTAAAGACTTAGTAATCCATTAACCTAGTTTTAGGTGGAGAACCCCGAAAAAATTAGGTCGTGACAGCTTGGCGACTCCACTGGGGATTTGTGTTAAGACAATTAGTGGACTTAGACCAATTTTTCTTTTTAAAAAATATTTTTTTTTGGCAGCAAGGATCCCAGGTATGTCCCTAACATTTCTAAGGTGTTAAATGTTCTTGCAGATGGGAGGTATAAGGGGAGTAGTCTTTGCTAATCCTTCTCTTGCAGAGAGGTGTTGAGATTAATGATTTATTTTTCTTAATTAAAAGTGTTGTTTGCATTTAAACTATTGTGCATGCTTTATTGCTTTAGCACCACACTATTTGCACATACAATCTGCGGTCGAACCTGGGCTGCGATAGGATTTCTAGGATGGTGTTGAGAAGGATACTTCCTCCAAAGCGAGACGGCTATGTAGAGGTTAACCTTCTCTTCCCCCGTGGTGTCAAATGTTTTGTCCATATCCGCGAGACTGCGTGATTATTGGGTATTCCATTCGACTGAGCCGGAGTTAGGAGGACCTGACACGTTAATGCGAGACTGCAATGGTCATATCATCCTCTTAACTCCACCTTGTTAAACCATCTAGACAGAAATCGAACCTCACATCTCATGTGCATGTCTATGTGATTGCCATCGATTTTCCTTGGTGAAGTAAGTCTTCTATTCCCATATTAATGCAATTTACCTATGGTTGATCCATGACAATCTAGGTCAATCATTGATTTAATTCCTTTGTCAATTAGAAATGAAATGAATTGTCATATAATGAATCATTTGAAAAATAAAAAATTGGAAATTTGTTTTCAATTCAAGTCTTGATTTTTCCTAGTTCATGTTTAGGAAATTTCATCCCTACTGGGGCATCCCATATCTTTATTTTCTTAATTCAATTTTATGAAATCCTCTTCATATGTGGACTTTTCTTGACTAAAAATAAATTGTTGTCATAGACTAGCTCTTTATTTACACTCCATGCTTACATGTTCCTATTTATTGATTAGGTGATTATGAAGCGATCTCGCTCACCCATCCGTACACGGTCGAGAGCTAAAATGGCAGATCGAAACGAGGTGCTGGACCGTATCATCGACAATATAAACAAGCAAATTGCACACCACCAAAGTCAAGTCGATGAATTGTCTTCTACTATGGCTTTTCTCACTAAGCAAAAGGGCCGTGATGACATAGGTACTCTATCTTCAGTGAGAATCTGCGACTCGAAGAAGAGAGCCAAGAGAACTTTTGAATCGTCTCATTTTCCTGAAGTAGCGGAATTTGATGCCACCATGAAGAGATTAGTGACATATCTAGAAGGAAGAATCTCTGACCTAAAGGGTTCGCATGACACGATCAAGGAGGGTGAAGAACTCAAGCATACATGATTCATGGTTCTAAGTAGTTCACTTTCCTTGTTTAATTAGGGGCATGCTCGGTTGCACCTCCCCTGCGTGGGAATTTTTATTACTTTTTAGGAATTGTTTTCACTTTCTAGGAATCATTTCTTAGGTTTAGGAATCACAATTTTCATTCCAATAATATAATTCATTTGATTCTATTCAATGAAATTACAATTTTATTTCAAATTTTGAGGACATGATGGAGTATACCAAACTAGTCCAATGATGAAATCCGACCATGAAAAAGGAAAATATGATCTACGGAGAAATCCTGAGGGCTGGACTTTCTCATGTCTCCCAAAAACTTTTTCGAAAACAAAAGCATTTCACTATTTAAAAAGAACAAACAAAAAAACATTTTCCCAAAACTTGTAGCAGATTAAACCTGTTTGTTTGTCTGACTCATTTATTTCTTGTCTCAGAGCATAATTTCAATGATAGTGGGCCCATTGATTTGGGAACATACATCCGAGAAGAAAAATAGACGTGGGGGCAAAGGATCATTTCCTAGCTGATTGTGATGACATCTCCCAAGAGTGAAGAGGACTTTAAACACTACTTATCATTTTACTTGTGACTTGCACATCAATAGGAAATTGAGGACAAGTCAGAAGAAGATCATATAGATTCCAAAGTGTGAACATCTCAAATTTTGTGTGATGCCATTTCCATGAGAAAATGTTGGAACAAGTCAAAAGAAAATCATTCTTGGATGAAATGGATACAGTGTTTGACATAATCAATTTTGGAATTGACACTCAATTCTTTTCCTTGCAGATGATGAATTGGGACACTACAGATTTTAGTAGTGACATGACTAAGACAAAATCTCGATCCGAGCCAAAATGGTTGTACAATTTGAATTTACTTTGAGTTGCATAGTACCCTATTCATGCACGTTCTCTTGTGCAAGGGCAAAAGCAAGAATGGAGTATTCATCAAATCAAAAAGCGAATTTTCACCTTTGATTGATAAAGACAATCCAAGGACATCCATTGCTGAGACAATCCCTTTGTGGAGCAATCCCTTGAATGAATGCTTAAAACCATGTTTTGAGCATTTTTGTATATAAATTATTTGTTTTGAAGTCACAAACACTTTTCATGCTTAAAGTTGCTAGACTCTTTTGAAAGGAGAATTTCATATTGATTTAGCTCACCAATTTCATGTGGAGATTTGTCAAGATAGACAACTCAATGGAGTGACATCAATGTTTAAGAATGCTGAATGAGACGTATCAGGATGATGAAAGGCAAACCCTATCCTATACACAGTCCCATATTCATACACTTGTGAGATGAGTGTAGGAAGGTTCATATCCATAAGGTAAAGAGTTCTCTTGCAAGAGGTACGATAACTGAAATGATGAGAGGCAATTCATATCTCTATCCCAAACACTACAAGTGATCCATTGCTTAACCCCTTTGAGCCCATATACTTATGGATATTCTTTCAAATCACCCCTGTCAAGAATCACCCCACATTGGGGCAACTAAGAGATCAAATGGCATCATGAGGTGAGGAAAATGAATTGAAATTTTCTTGCTCTCACTTGCATCAATCTTCAAGTAGTGCTATTACATTGGAATCATGCGTTAATTTAAATGCCTTAGGATGACGAAGAGCATTTCTTTCTCTATCCCATACACTTATATCCTTTGCATAGCCCATTTGAGCCTGCAATTTCATTTCTTTAAACCCAGTTGGTGATCATCCCCCACACTGGGGCAAGGCAAAAGACAGATAAAGACTCTTGAAAAGTTCGAGTGTCATTCAAAGTGTAATTCATTTACGCATTGTGCGTAAGAATTGAAATCAAAACAGAACTAACGGGTATGAAAAAGCAGTGTGCCTGGTAAAAGTAAGGCCAATGCCCATGAAAAGAAGTGAAGAAAAGTGAATGAAAACTAGAGGCATAAAAAGTGGTGTGCCTGGTAAAAGCAAGGCCAATGCCCATAGATAAAAAAGAAAGTCAAGATAGGTGACTGTCAATTATAAGAATTGAATCCCAATGGAGCAATAGTCAAAGAACTCAAATGCTGAGTTTTCACAATCAATGGAGCACTTCATGAACACAATCCCCGATGGTGAAAAAGAAAATTGATGGCAATGCCAAGATGATCATCAACTCTCACCTTTTACACACAGTTTGAGCCTAATGATTCTTTCATTTCTCAACCCATGAACCCAACCTACGTTACGTCCCTTACAAAGTCTCTTCAGATTAGGGCATTTGAATTAACGTAAGAGTTTGTATGTTTATAAGCATCGCTCGAAGAAGTGCGAGCAAGATTATTTCTTTTTCATTTTGCAGGGTTCTTGACTTATAAACCTGGAGATGGTTACAAGACAGTTCATTCAATAGTTTTGACTCAAAGAGTCTTTTTGTTAAGCCATTGACCAAGCCCTCATTATGGTCCCTATTAAAGACCTCTCAGATTGGTAAGATCGTACCACTTGTGAGAATACTCGGACCCATGTCGATATAATGAAATTGAGTGATTTGCATAAAATAGACATTCTAAATGAGAGTGAGTGAAAGTCCTTTCTAACCGAAAGTCTCTCATTTAGTATTCTTAAGAAATCCATGTCATGAGTGAAGATTGTCTTGAATGATAATTTTCTCCAGTGGAAATTTGGGTGATGCAAATGTCATTATGTATAAACCCTGATTGAGTTGATGAAAACCTCACTGAATTTTGAAATGTGCATTCTAGAGTAGCTTAGATTGTCTATCTCTTTGATGAATGCATATCATTTTTTGCTCTAAATCATATCTGATAGGTAATTCAAGTTCCTTTCAGAATGTTTCATGATGTTAGAAGATGAGAAACCTCCACTAGAAGGTGAAAGACCTCCACAGGATATATAAATTCCAAAAGACATATCCCCAAGAATTAGAGATATCACCAGGTAAGTATATCTCTACCATACCTTAAATACTTGTCATTGTGCAGGTATTCCCTTTTGAAAACACCGACACTCGACTGAGTTGTCCCCTAAAGATTTTCCTCCAGATTCAATCTGATTAAGGCGACCGAAGAACGGTTCGGGTCCTGATCAGTTTGATCTCTGCTACAAGGCTGGGCGACCGAAGAATGGTTCGGGTCCTAGCCAAGCAAAACACAAAACCTATTTCCCTATTTAGGCGACCGTAGAATGGTACGGGTCCTGGAAGGTAAATCCCTGTTTAGGCGACCGTAGAATGGTACGGGTCCTAGACAAAAAATTTCCCTATTAAGCGACCGTAGAATGGTACGGGTCCTAGACACAACCAAACACTGCCTTACTACCGTAGAAAGGTACGGGTCCTAGGAAGGTAGGTACAAAACTTTGTTGCCCTACTAGGCGACCGGAAAGGTACGGGTCCTACAAAGCCATGTTACTATTTTAGGCGACCGTAGAAATGGTACGGGTCCCTGGACATGTAACACCATCTATCTTGAATTACTCTACCCTCTTGAAGGTAAGATATTCAGGTAGGTTCCTTTACCATTTACATAAAATTGCATTCCAAAATTTCGACATCTCGTTTGGATCTGGATGTCTCAATTCTCTTCGTTAAACATTTCACTCTGGATGTGAATGTTTTTTTTTTCGATGTTTCTCGTTATACTTAGTCTGGATCTAGGTATCTCGAGTACAAAAATCTTGACATCTCAGTTTGGACCCGGATGTCTTGATTATTTTCATTCAAACATTTCACTCTGGATGTTGTCAATCCTTCTCATTATACCTTAGTTTGGATCTAGGTATTTTGAGTTTTTCAAAAATTTTGACATCTCAGTCTAGATCTAGATGTCTCAATTTCTTTCGTTGAACATTTCACTTTGGATGTGAATGTTCTTACCTGTTACGCTTTTCAAGGAACCTGAGTGAGAGTTGGGTACTTATAGAGTAAACAGGGACTTATCATGTACCTCAGGATACTCTACCACATTGACTGGTAAGTAATTGCAGGTACGTTCTTTCCTTTCACATCATGCATTTTGCATTAGCATTTCCATGCACCATATAAATTTCATTTTAAAATGGAATTCATTTTCTAAAAAAAAAAAAAACAAAAAATCAAAAAAATCAAAAATCAAATCAAATCAAGTAATCATTTAATACATGTGCATAGTCAAAATTTAGGTTTCAATTTGTCTTTGAAGGCAACCTCTTCGAGCTCACCTTCAAAGAAGGGCATTGTGGACACCTAAATTTTGGCTACTCGTTTAGTAATTTGTCGCCATTAAGAAATTAGGGTTAATTTAATTCCTAAAAAAAAAAAAATGTTAATTGCATGGCATATAGATTTAAGTTGCATTTATTTTTTATTTGCATTTTTGCATCGATGGTGGATATATTCAAATTAGATGGATCGGGCTCACGAGCGCGAGGTTGGCCCAAGCCCGCGTTTTTTTTTAAAAATTATCTCATGGGAATATAATATTTTAAAATTTTTCCGAGATATGAATTTTTTTTTTAGATAGGGCAGATGGGTAAAAAATTACGATTTGGTTTTGAAAGATTTGGATTTTAAAAAAATCTCATCTTAATCTCAAATCCTTATCGGTATGGGATGAATTTTGTGAAAAAATATTGCAATCTTATCTTTAGTCTTTTGGTGGTAAAATCATTTGGAGAATATTATTTATAAGAAATAATCTAAAATATTTTTTCGGATAGAAATCGAAAGATTTTGAGTTGATAAAATTTATCTTGAGTGAATATGAAAAATTTCACAAAAATTTTTGGAAATTATCTTCAATCTCTTAGTCAAAACTTGAAATCCCTGTAGAAAGATCAACCGTGTACGAGGCCTTCTCTTTCGGGGAAGCTTCTTTTGGAAAAAAATTGAGGAAAAAGTGAAAAAAGGAGCTTTTGCCAAAAAAGAAATCAAAAGGAATTTCTGAAAGTTAAAAAAAGAAGTAAAAATCAGAAGTGACGTGAGAGAGAGAGAGGAGAAAAGTAAAAAGGATAGGTGATTTGACCCCTACTATTCACCATCTTCCCCAAATGCTGCCCCTTTCCTCTGCAACCTCCATGAACCGTCACTTCACGCTCGCCGGCTCCTTTTGCCCTCCACGCCGCAGCCACAACGCACCGCTTCACCGCACGCCGAAGCCTCGATGCTCCACCAGTCCCGACGCCGGAGCAAGCTCCGCGTGCCTCCGCGCTTCGGTCAGCGCCCTGCCTCCGACCCGGCTCGACGCTCCATCCGAGCCCCCGCGCCTCCAGGCCGCCGCGTTCCCCCGTACAGCCGGAGTTTTGCCATGAGCATCCCGCCATCCCACTGCGACACCAGCCACCCGCGAAGTAGGCCCGAGCCGTGCCACAGCCGAGCCGCCTTGCCCGCAACACCGTTCGACGACGCCCGCAAAGTCTAGCTGGTGCCCGAACGCCCACTTTGCCGCTCCAACCAGTGCCCTTGTCTCGCCTGAACCGCGACCGTGCTGCGTTGAGTCTGCCCCGGTTCGCCAGCTTCGGAGTGACGCTTGCGCCCGCCAGTCCGACCAGCGTCCGCCGATTCCCTGCTCCAGACCTTGCCGCCGGAGCTCGCGCCGGAGATCCGACGACCGCGACCGGCGACCGACGGAGACCAGCCACCACGAGCAGGCCGTGTTTGGGAAGGAAAGAAGAAAAAAGAAAAACAAAGGCAAAAAAAAAAAAAAATCTGATTAGGTATTTTTCTTTTCATTTATTTACTTTATTTTATTTATTTCTTTAGTTTAGTTATTTAATTGGTAAATTTAAATGATTTCATTTTATGAATTTCGTAGGCATCATCCGCAAGGGTTATCCCTAAGAGTATTGTAATTTTTAATTTGACCCGTAAGATGTCGGGTCATTCTTTTAATTATATTAATTCTTGGGTTTGTCGATAGTAATTTAAGTGTTTGAATCAATATAACTATTAATTTGATCCGTAAAAATTCGGATCAGATTTTTAGTTATTTTGATCTCTTTGTCGTGATAATTAGGGGTTAGAATAATCGTTAATTTGCCCTGTGAGACAACGGGTTATTTTTTCGATTATTTTAATCCTTTATTTGATTGGAATATCTTGATTGTTTAGATTTGATGTTTAGTTGATAATTGGTTGTTTTAAAAAAAATGCCACTAAAAAATCTAAAAATATTTGAATTAGGATTCAGTTTGTTTTGAAATATTTTTTTTATCTGGCATATTTAAGGATAAGGATTTCAGTTCGGAAAATATAAAAAAAAAAAAAAAAAAAAAAAAACTAAAAAATGCATTCATTTAGGATTTTTAGTTTCTGTTTAATTTAAATTGCATTTTTAATTACATGGCAATTTTAAATTTCGAATCTTTAATAAACACAAAAAATCATCATGCATATATCATATTGAATTAGGACATTCTTGCACGTCATTGCATATTAGATAAATTGATAAAATCTTGGTTTAAATTAGGATTTAATGTGATTTAATCCTTAGTTTAAATTAAATAGAATTTTAATCTAACTAGATCATTTTTGCATTTTTAAAAATATAAATATCAAATGCACGTCATTTAGTTTTTATTAAGTTCATTTAATTAGAACTTCCATGTCATTAGACTAGGTCATTTAATAAATGTCGCATGACATATAAGCTCGCATATTAAATTCCATGTTGATATCATTTTAGTTGAAATAATTTTGCATGTCATTGCATCACATTGCGTGTCATTAAAATTAAGTTAATTTAAATTGCATATAACAATTGCATGTTCATTAAGAGATCATAAAAAATTTTATTCATATGGTTTAGGACATGTTGCCATGCCATATCATTTCATAGATTAAAATTATTGCATTGCATATGGATTATTTCGTTAAATAAAGTGAAAACAAAAACAAAAATTAAAATTGCGTGTTAATTAGAAATCATATCTAGGATTGTTGATATGGATTTTAATTTGATACTGCAGATGCTTTCGTTACTTCGAAGTATGTTTTGCATTATTTAATTGCTTTCTTGAGTGTTAAATTGGTGGTATGTGCACATGTATGATCACATCACATGTTAGGAAATTAAATTAAAATCAATTCAATTGCCAAACATTTTTTTAAAAATGAAATAGAAAGGTACCGAAAGGGCACTAGGATAGTATGGTGTAACCAAGTCCCCGAACTCATAAATCTCTGGTTCGTAGGAGTAAAGTAAATCTCCATTTATTTTACTTGGGTTTCTAATCGACCCACCAAAAATAGATTAGTGGCGACTCTCGATTGAAAATCATTTGCATGTTAAGAATTCAAACCTAAGTCGCGCATTGGTATGGGCTTGGGAGAGCCCGAGCTAAACTTAAAGACTTAGTAATCCATTAGCCTAGTTTTAGGTAGTCCAACCCCGAAAAAATTAGGTCGCGACAAGAGCAGAACTAGGAGGTTCTTCGGTGGTAAAGGTAGATACCGCATCAAGGTGAAAACACTTTGGCCATTCGCATCTAGGATGATAAGGGAAGAGTGAAATGCCCTCTATTGGACTAGTTGCCTTATAGCAAAGTCTAAATAACCGACTGCCAACTCCAATACCCTCGGTTATCTAGACCTTGCCTGGAGTCTACATGAAAAGGATTTGATTTACATAATGTTTGATCAACGATAAAAGAATTAACAGTGTCCTTCAGGAAAATAAAGCCGAGCGATTCTTTTTTTTCTTCTCACTCCGAAAGATTAATAAGATACTAAATGAACTTGTGAAAAAAATCATCAATAGCAAATGAGTAAAATTACCCAAAAAGTCATAAACCTATTGTACGAATGTCAATTTAGTTTTAAGCTTTTTAATTCTGTAAATTGAATTCTAAAACTCTTGACGATTTATTAATATAGTTAGTCTGGCCAATTTTAATAGAAAATTATTGATGTAGATGCTATGATGTGGACAATTTTTATAATTTATTTTTTTATTTTTCTTTCTTTCTTTTCCATTTTTTTTTTACCAAGTTTGATGAGGGCCAATCGACCCTTGTCAACCACAAGTGAGGGCCGGTGACCCTTGCTCACGATCGGTGGGGGCTTTGTAGCCATCACCGGATCTATGGCAGTGAGGGTCGACGGCCCTCGTCGGACTTAGAAGAAAAAAAGAAGGAGGAAAAGTAAGAAAGAAAAAGAATATATAAAATACAAAACTTCAAAAAGTCTAACAAAATTATAAAAATTATCTATATTAGCGACGGTCATGTCACATAAGATAATTGACATCCATGTCAGCAATTTTGGTCAAAATTGACTAAAAGTACTATATTGATAAGATTTATGACTCAATTGACAAAAATAAAAGATTTAGGATTGAATTGGCATCCATATAATAGGACTAAAGGCTATGGGAATCCTTATGGCTTAGTGGGTTAATATCTTATTACTCAAGCCACCGAGTGATTTGGTTATGTATATGTGTTTTTTTCTTTTTATAATTATGATGAAAAGTAAATAGGACAATTCTATTGTTCCACTAAAAAAGTGATTTTTGTTCCTTGCTTGTATATTTCTGATAGGGTTTATAAATATAAAAATACAATTAGAAAAAAGTTACCAATCCCTTATTATTCCGTAACTTACTGATTATTTAGCGACAATTTTATGAAATTACCAACTCTTTTTACAATTTACAAAATTTAATAGCTTTTATTATCTTCGACTAACTTTTTGTTCGAATCATTAATATTTACCAACAAATATATCAATTTTTTAATATTTATTTGAGTGACTTACCAACTTTTTTTCTGATCAAATTACCAACTAGTTTTGGTTTTCCAGCTTTCATTTGAATTACTTACTGAAATTTATTTGATTTTACTTTAATTTATCAAATTTTCTTATTATTACCAACTTTAATTTGTCTCTTTTATAGATGACTTAAATTTATCGACTCTTATATGACTTCACCAACCTTTAATTGTGTGAGTTAGCCTACCAATATTTATTTTTCTAAAAATTTTATCCACTTTTTCAATGAGTTACCGACTTTAAATTGCCTCCTTTACCAGCTTGTTAAATTTACCAACTCCTTTTTAGAAATTGCTATTGCTAATTGGAATTGGAGTGATTCTCAACATTATCCGATCAAGTCATTAACAAAATTTGCGTTACATATACTTAATTGAGTTAGTTATTAATGTTTGTTTATTTTTAGTTACAAGTTTTTCCTTGTGTTTGACCCAAAATAATAATAATAATAATAATAATAATAATAATAATAATAATAATAATAATAATAATAATAATAACACTTCTCCTATTTACCACCAATGTTTTAAATTTATCAACTATTATATAAAATTACTTATCATTTCAGTTACTAATCATATTACTCAAATTAAGTAACCCAGTGGTTATGTGTTACCGACTCTCATTTGAGTTGCTTATATCAAGTTCATTTTTTTTTTTTTAATTACCAAATTTTTGTTATGTTACTTCTTTCATTTGCCTTCATAGCAAATTTTATAAATCTACTGGTTGTTTGTAGAAACTATTAACGTCAATTAAAGTGATTGCCTACTTTTCACTAATTAAGTTTCCAACTTATTTTGCATACCAACTCCTACTTGAGTTAGCTACCAATGTTTATTTGGGATTTTCTTTTAAAGCACCAACTTACCAACTTTTATTTACCTTTCTTACTAAATGTTTAAATTTACCAACTATTATATGAAATTATCAATCTTTATTCGTGTGACCTTACAAAGTTATTGGGCTCAAATTACCAACTAGTTTTGAGTTACTACTCTTATTTGAGTTGCTTATCAATAGTTAATTATTTTTTACTTACATTGACTAACTTTTCTATTGAGTTACCACATATATTTGCCTCACTTACTAACTTTTGCAATTTACTAACTCTTTTTTTTTTTTTTTTTTTGAAATTACCAACTTCATTAGAGTGATTACTAGTATATTTCCAATCAAGTTACCAACTTGTTTGTGTTACCACCTCTTATTTGAGGTAGTTGCTAATATTTATATTGTTTTTGTTTTTAAATTACCAACTTCCTCTATCTTCGACAAAAATAAACCTTTATTTATCTTTTACGAATTTTTATTTTTTTTATTTTTCTTGGCAACGCCTTGAGTTTGCTACTATTATTTGAAAATTTTAACTTTTTTTGTGGGCAAAAGTACATCACAAGTGCCACAACTTGCCACAGGTGGACACTCAAGTGCCGAAACATCTAAAACGTTTTTTTTTTTTTTTTTTTTTTTTTTTTGGTAAAGTCTAAAACATACACTTAAGTGCCACTATTTTTGAAAGTTGGGCACTTAAATGCAACTCTAGTGAAGGTAGCTAGAAATCCGACGTGGCATTATTTTAAGAATAAATATGGTTTACATAGCTCGGTGGAGTTGTCTACTCAGCAATGAATGTACAAAACGACATTATTTTGCCCCCAAATTTGATTTTTAATATAATTATTATTATATTAAATTAAAAGAAAAGGAGGGAGGCGAGGGTTGGCTGAGGTCGCTCGCCCTCGCCCAAAGGGGCTAAGGGCAATAGCTAGTTGTGGTGGGGTAGCCTATGACCTCTTGCCTTAGATTTGGGCCCTCGTTAGTGGTCAACTAGGGTAGCTGGCCAGTGGCCAAGGTTTGGCGACCCAGCTGACCTTCACCTCACGGTCATTGGCCCTTTTCGATGATGGTGGGTTGGCAGTGACAAGGGCTATGGAGGCCATTGCTAAATGAGGCCTCCCTTTTTTTTTTTTTTTTTTAATTTAGTTTAATTAATATTTATTAAAAATCAATTTTGAAGTCAACACGATGTCATTTTGGGCTTATATAGCCAAGTTAGCACCAAGTGGATAAGTTTTTTTTTAAAAGAATTGCCACGATAGTAGAAAATCTTGTTGGAAAAGTCAAGTCAGCAATTTGGTTGGAAATTCTCGCAATTGGCATTTAAATGTTTTTTTCTTCTTTGATTTTGGTACTTAAGTGTATCTTTTAGAAGTTTTGATACTTAAGTATACACCTATGCCAAGTTTTGGCACTTGGAGTGTCTGACACTCCTTTCTTGTATGACTTTATTGTATGACTCGCCAACCTTGCTCCAATTATCTCACAAACTAGTTGTTTTATATAGCTTAACAATATTTATTTGGTCACGTAGGCCTTCACCAATGACAATTGGTGGCTTGGCCCTAATGTCATGTCTGAAGAACAATATGCATATGCTCAATCCCCTAAAGGTTTAGATCATAGTTTATGAACATAAAACAACTAACTCATTATCCAACCATCTACAAAACCAATTATGAATCTGTCATGCCCTGATCCCCAAATGCGTGCCCATCCCTCACCTAGTTGATTTATAGCGACGTTCTAGGATGCATCGCCGACCATTTTCATTTTAATATGCAAGCGGAAGCATATAATAAAATCCCCGGACAATAAAACAATGGGATAGAAAAGTAGGGCTATATTTTTCACAACTGAAAAATCCATAACCACACTTTTATACAAAGCAAACCACATAGTATATAATACAATACTATTCACAAGTCTAATATACTATACATCTGATCATAACTCGTAGTTTGCAAAACAAGAGTGGGGTTTTAGTCTTCATCTGGATTCTCCTCCTGCTCAACGATCCTTTCTCCTTCCACATTTCCGCTGGAACCTACCGTAGGATAGTTAGATGATCCTGGGCCTTCAAGGACGAAAACCACTAGATCAATCACTTCTCCACCTCTAGGTTCTGCAATGCCTTCCCTATACACTACTTCCAAAGCATACACAAGCACCTCAAAGTCTGGTATCGGGCCCACTCTTTTCCCATCGCTATAATAACGATACCATGCCCGGTATTGATAGGGCACCCTTTTGGGTTCTACCCACATCCACCTAGATGATGGATTTCACCATTACGTACTCCTTCAGCGTGCCCAGGCATTGGCACGTGGAACTTCTCCTTGGTGATTTCCTTCGGTAACCCAGGACACATGGGAGGAGGTAGAGGTGCTGCCATCTACGGGCCTGAAATAGTTATTTAATAACTAGTGAGAACGTCTCAACGAGTTCTACCCCCTAAGACCCGATTAGTAAACTAATACACTATGCGCTGCCTATGCACGCATAGGTTAGAGGACTTACTTTGGCCTCAGATTCCACCCTGCAAGTTAGCATAGATCAAATAGGCACCCAATCATATCATCACGGATCGATATCTCGATCAATCGACCCAGTTAATTACATGTCAATCGGACCATTCCTCGGTCATTTCCATCCATACTATACAATTTCCAGTATAATATATTTAGTCACCAGGTTACGTGCATTCTCTAAAGTCACCTATTCGCCAAGGCGACATATTTAGTCACCAAGTCACGTGCATTCTCTTAGGCGTCTTCTATGCCAAGGCGATGTACCAATCACCGAGCCCCGTGCATTCTTTAAGGTGCCATATTCGCCAAGGTGACGTACTAATCACTGAGCCACGTGCATTCTCTAAGGCGATATACCAAATCACCAAGCTACATGCATTCTCTAAGGCGCCATATTCGCCAAGATGACATATTAATTGCCGAGCCACGTGCCTTTTCTAGGTGATGTATATAATCATCGATTCACGTGCATTCTCTAAGGCGACCTATCTGGTTACCGAGTCACATCATACAACATTTCTTCTCATCTTTTATCATATCCGATAAAATATGGTGTGTGGGCACATGGTTGGCCTTAGCCAAAATATAAGATTTTCCTTTCCATAACTCCCACAATTTTCTGTAGGCCATCAAAACATTTTTGGCATTATCAATTGATGCCCGGTTATTTTTCAATTAATATCCAAAGTTATTTAAATTTTAAAATAAATTCCAAATTCACAAATAATTCATTTCACCACAAAATAAAACTCAATTAAATAAATGGGCTGCACCATGACAATTAGTGTAAAATCCCAATCATTGGCTATCCCAACCTAATTTTTGGAAAATAAATAATTAATTTAATGATTTCGAAAATTAATTAAATAAATACTAAAAATCCAACTTAGGCCCGTAATGCCTAATTGGAAGCCGAGACGAGCCCGGAAAATTACCGAGACTCATTCAATAAATACACGAGCCTATCTACTCGCTAATCACACTAAACATTTGCCTAACATGCATAGGTAAATCCCTAATTTAATTATTCGAATCTAATGTAACCACCTAAATGCACTTAATTAAATCTAAACAAACCCCTAAGCATCATTAGCAAACTAAGTAGGGGTTAGTGAGTAAAACTCACTTGATTAAATGTGAAGGCCGGATCACCGCAACGACGGCGTGACGGCGGCCGAAATCCAAATTTTCGGCGGTGTCGGCGGACACTCGGGCCGGGCCCAAAAGCCTTGCCAGCCCACAGCAAAAGGCTAGGCTTGGGCCTGCTTCTTGGGCTGACTTCAAGACTGAAAATGGGTTGAAGATACGGGCTTCAAAGTTTGACTCAACGGGCTGCACACTTGGGCTTGCTGAAAACAGAAACTTGTTGGGCTTCGTGGACCAAATTCGCTGGGCTGAAGGCTGCTGGGAACACTGAACTGGGCTGGGCTTCAAGTGGCTGAACTGCTGGACTTTTGGGCTACTGGAAATTCACATGGGCTTCAAGTCTGGGCCGTAGCAGATTGCTGGACTGATGGACATGGGCCAAAGTTGCTGGAATCACGGGCTCGCTTCTTGCGACCTGGGCCACGAAGACACGTTCGCTGGAGAAGACCACGCTGGGGACGTGGGCTGACCGAGGAAACATGGACGCGCGGGCAGAGGAAAACACGAGCTACTGTCTTTGCTGGAGACGCGGATGGCTTGAAGACACATGGACGAAAGCAGCTGCTGGCGAAGACGTCCGTGGAGATGCAGCTGGTGTCGTTGCCGAGAGATGGAGCGGATGCCGATGCAGCTGTTGGGGGCTTCTTCAGTCAACAGCAGATTTCCTTTGTTGACTGGCAAGGTGGCGTCGAATCAGAAGGAGCAGAAACGATCTTCAAAGTGGAAGGTTGATCAGGGAACAAAAGTTGGTGGATGCAGCAGCAAGCTGGGGTTTCGATTGGGGAAAAGAAAAATTGAAGATGGAAAGAAGTGGCGTCGTGGGGCAAGCGGCAGATGCGGGCGGTAGTGAATCGAACAGAGAGAGGGAGAGATGATGTCGTTTATAGAAAAGAGAGAGACCGGCAGGGGATAAGTAGAAAAATTAAGAGAAATGGTCCAAATTCCATAAATGCTCGTCCCAAAAAGTCTTCAATATTATCTTTTATATGTTCCCTAATACTTTCCAACTTATAAATTCTCCAAATCAACAAATTTTGAAGCCCAAAATTGCTGACTCTTGTAAAGCTTCGAATTTCTATTTTTAGTCTTAAATTTCCTCACTCAATTCCCCAAATTGAGGTCCAATTTCGATAGAGAAAAATCCTAAGCAATTTTCTGTAAGTCCCTGACACTCAAAGGCTCGGCTTGGAAGTCCAAGTTTCCTTTAGTTTGGCCCATCCGAATTTCTGCTAATTTTCTGTAACGTCCGAAATAGTTTTCTATAAAAATCTCGAAATCTCCGAAAAATCTTCGGAGGATAAGTTGATGTTCCTAAAATAGATCGTGACACCACAGAACTTTGATCTTTGAAATCGGGTTCAAATTCGTGGTCAATTTCAATCCGGTGCGCTTTTGGCGTGACCTAGTCTACCGAGTAACTTTTAGGAATTTTTGGTGCAATTGATCCGTGATCGATTTATCTCGAGTCATATTGTACATCTTTCACACATTGACGACTCTCGGTTATCATGAAAATCTCGATGTTTCAAATACGGGCACTGGGTACCAAAACGATAGAAAAATCGGTCTAGTATCGATTGACGAGTATTTTGCAATCAGGTGGAATCACCCACACTCTGATCACATATCTCAGTCGAATTGACCTATCTCCGATTTTTGATTGATTTCTGACAGTGCTGTAATGACCCTTGTAAATTGACACGGTTGAGTAGTCGATTCCGGGTCGAATTCTCAAGTCCATTGCATTTAGATTTCTTTAATCGAAAGCAAAATCTGAAAATTCTGGCTGTCACAGAATCCATTTCATAAATTGGGTTCACAAATGATATAGCCTTTCATAATTTAACCCATCAAGCATAATACTTTTTACATAGCATATCTCAAACCTTATAACAAATAACCAACGCACAAACTATATGAAGAAATGATTTACTACGCAATTTCCAATGAATGAATGGGTAGTAGTTACTTGATCTAGCTTTATGCAACAGATATGCTCGGAACACCACTTTTCCTTTTTAATATGTATGATGCCATGCAATGTCTCTTTTGTTGCCTTAACATATTTGATTTCCATAAATTTCAATACATGGGTTTCCAAATCTTATAAGAGATAAGCATCACTCCCTTGACATTAGGAAACCAAAAATGAAAACTACTTTGAGTTGAAAAACTCAAAATCTTATCAATTGAGAAAGAAATGTATATCAAAAGCAAGTAGATAACTACCCAAAACAAGATTCGATTAAACTAAGTTTATTCATAAATAAAACTACTCTGACGTGCCAACAGGAAGCTTGCTTAAAGCTGGAATAACCGGAGAGGCAATAATAGGCCAAGAAATTCTAGAAATCAAAATAATTAGGGCTAACACTTGTGGAAAACATAACGCTTGTTTGTTACTGGAACACAAGGGCATACTTTCTATGTGGGAAAATGAGACATTTAGCACGAAATAGTTCTATAATGAGGATGCTCCAAATGATAGTAGATCATGCTTTTTATTTAGGCAATTTATAAATATAGCACACAATTGTTCCATGTAGAGGAATACCCCATTATTGGTAGGCCATTGAAAAACCTACAAAAGTAGAGGGCAATGGAAAAAGTTTTCATCCTACTTAATTAGGAGGCAACAACATCTAATGCATTCATAAAGTTTTCTATTGAATTATCACTTTTTATTTGGCTTATGTACCAACCTGTTCTCCATGATTGGATTACGAACTAACTTTGCATCACTAACTCTTTATTTGAGTTAGTTATTGAATATTTTTTTTAATTACCAATTTCTATACTTGCTTACAAAAAAAAATCGGGAAAATTCTAAATATGAGCTCGAAGTGCTATTATTTTATTAAATAAGAATCCGAAGTGGACCTTATTCCAGACAAGAGCCTAAAGTACCATCATTTTCTTAAATAAGAGCCTAAAGTAAATTTTGTTTCAAATAAAAGTTTGAAGTAACTATGTCAGATTGAAAGAAGAGACTAATTATCTAATTAGTCAAGGGTATTTTTGTCATTTACTCTTTTTCAACTCTTTTTTTTTTTCTGGTTTTCCCTTTCTTCTTCGCCGATGGCCAAGCTGGCCACCAATGATGCCAGGAGAGGGCTGGGCGAGAGTTGCCCTCCCCCAATCTGGCAAGGGCCACTTTCACCAGCCTTGGGTGAGGCTAGCCCTCGCCAACAGTTGGTGAGGGATGGCCTCACCTCGGCAATGTGACCCTCATTGGAAAGAAAAAATAATGAAAGGAAAAAAAGAGAAAAAAGAACAAATTAATTTAAAATTAAAATTGTATTTTGATGAAAATACCATTAATTAGCCGGTGATCAATGAAGTTAGGCCCTTATTTGAAATAGCCATGGCCACTTCAAATGCTTATTTGAGACGGATATGGCCACTTATTTGACACAAGATCCACTTCAGGCCGTTGACTCTTATTTGAGAAAATGAGGGCATTTCATGTTCTTATTTGGAAATCTCCCAAAAATATTCTCTCATTATTTCCAACTTTTATTTTTTACCAATACCATAAATTAGTGATTAAAGTCAATCATCGGATGAATAAGTTTATTTTGGAAATATGACTTCTCACCCGTACTTGATCATATGTATTCATTTAAGCTTTAGCAATAGCCTATTTAACTCTTCAAAGTGGCACCTCATTGTTAGGAATGTCTTAGTTATTGGGTTGAAATACACTTGGGGCATTATAATATACCTCTTTTATTAGATAACACTTAGGCTGTATTTGGCGAGTCACGATAAAATTCAGGATATAATAAAATTTATCTTATCTTGCGTTTAATGCTCAAGATAGGATAAAGTCGATATAAAGAAATATATATCAGATAAAATTATTATATATGAGAGATAAATGTGGATATGATTTTTAACATCCATAATAGGAAAGTTATTCTTTTGAATAACAAACTTCTTAACTTAACGAAATTAAAATTATATTTCATTAAAAATAACAGAAAATAACAATTTAGTTAATTTAAATTATCTTATTTTATTTATATATTCAATTTTAATTCTATTTTATAATAAAATGTCAATATATATTTATATATACATATTTTTAGGTATTTTAATATTTTAGTTATATCTATACTATTTACTATTTAATAAAATTTTATTAGAGAATGATGGAAGGGGAAGAAAGAAATAAAAAGGAAATTAATTTTAAAAAGAGAGGAAAGTAAATAAAAAAGCAAATAAAAATAAACTAGGCGAAGGTGTCCCAAGAGATTTGTACCATCTCCATCTGTAAATTTTTGGTTCATTTATACTAATATGACGTTTATACCAATCAATGTACATGTATGATATGAATGCATTTGACTTTATTACAGCAATTATCAAACGGTAGATAAGATATAGCAAAATCCTTGGATTTCATATCTTATCATATTCTGTCTCATCTTGATTAGAAATCCAAACGATCAAATGTAGCCTTAAAATGATGTTTGACCAGCAAAATAGGGTAGGAAATGGAATCATAGTGCTTGTACTACTTGTAAAGTTTTGTAGCTTAATCTTAATTGTTCCCAAAGTTTAAGTTCTTAGAAGAATTTGTGATTTAGCTTTTAATTTTATAATTCTTATTATTATACATGTTTATATATGCATGGATTGATTTTTATTTTTGGTTTTCTTAAATTTGTGGCTCATCTGTGTTGACCTTTGTAACTTGACGTGGTTATAATTGGAGTTATGCTTTAAAAAAAAAAAAAAGGAGGAGGCTGTGATTCAAGATTGTGCAATTACCAACTTAGGAATTCCAAATGTTAAAGGAGTGTTGTGCCATTTGAACAAATCAAATTGAACATGATTTGAAATGGTAGTTTAATGGTTTTAAATGCTCCATAAAGAATAAAAGATAATACAATTAACAAAATGCAAGTACCTATTTCTTTTCTTTCTTTTTTTTTTTTTTCCAACAAGTACCTATTCTAATGACCTATATTTAGATGTGTTCATTGATGAATACATAATCTTGTTTTGGGCTAAAGGTAAATATACAGATTTCTTTTACTTTTGAATAGCGGGCCGATTCACCTCAAAACTTCGAAATTAATTAAAAACTCCCCTAAGTGAAATAAAAATATTTAGGTACACTATGTCCACATGCCAATGATTATAACATATACCAATTCTTAATTGTTCACTTTACTGTTTTTATGTTTTGCCTCGCTAATGTGTCAACAGGTTTTAATATAATATGGTCATGAGGTTTTTTTCCAACTCAATTATAATAAAGACTCATGTAGAAAGATCAACTAGCTACATTTATGAATTATATTTTTATCGTGATATTAACTAAGTAAAAATATTAACTTAGAATGTGGGTGTGGATCGTCACAAATATTTTTTTTCTCAGTGTATATAAAGACTCATGTAGAAAGATCAACTAGTTATATTTATGAATTATATTTTTATCGTGATATTAACTAAGTAAAAATTTAACTTAGAATAGAGGAATGGAAATTGTTACCGTGAACTCACCATATATCTCGATTATGTACACTGAGAAAAAAAGTTGTGACGATCCCCACACACTCTCTGGATTATTCTATGTGGAAAGCCCAAAATGAGTATTCTAAGTAATAATACAAAATGGTGGTGACTACTTGATGGCGGAGCTTACGTTTAAATAACATTACCATACCTCCCATCCAATGTGGGACTGGGGATTTTACCAACTCATCAACTTAAATGGCTAATGTCTTCATCAGTGTTTATTGTACCCCTGGCAATACTTCCTCCATTCAATGTGTGGCCCAATTTATCACTGCTACTTTTGTTATCCTTAAAGTCCATTAGGATCCACAACTTGTTTGACTTTCTTACTGTGATAGCCTGAATTTTCATATTTCATTTTTGATTAAATAAATCGGGCCTTTTATCGACGCGTCTATAGTGCTATTCTCTAAACTGATCACTCATGAGATAACTAGACTATCTGAGGAAGCAATCAAGGAATCTAAATGCAATGGACTTGAGAATTCCACCAAAAATTGACTGCTCGACCGTGTTGATTTGCAAGGGTCATTATGGCACTGTTGAAATTGATCAGAGATTGGAGATAGGTCGATTCGACTGAAATATGTGATCAAAGTGTGGGTGATTCCACCTAATTGCAAAATACTCATCGATCAGCACTCGACCGATTTTTCTATTTGGTATCCGGTGCCCGTATTTGAAACCTTGATACTTTCACGATAATCGAGAGTCGCCAATGTGTTGAAGATATACCTTGTGACTCGAGATAAATTGATCACGGGTCAATTGCATCAAAAATTTCTAAAAGCTACCCGATAGAGTAAGTCACGCTAAAATCGCTTCGAAGTAATATTAAATATGAATTTGAATCCGATTTCAGAAATTGAAAGTTCTATGGTGTCATGATCTATTTTAGGAACGTCGACTCATCATTCGAAAAATTTTCAGAGATTTAGAGATTTTTACGGAAAATTGATTCGGACTTCGAGGAAAAATAATGGAAATTCGGTTTAGCTCATTTGAAGAGGATTTCGACTTCCAAGCCAAGTCTTTGAGTGTTAGGGATTTATAAAAAATTATATGGGATTTTCTTCATCAAAATTTAAAACCATCAAACATGTAAAATAAATACACCACAACATAGAGGATGGCCATACGAATTCAACACCATCAGCCACGCGTCGAACGGAGGCTCCACGCGCCCACATGCACGGCCTGAGTTCGCGGTGTGCGCAGGGCAAAGAGACGGTCAAAACCAGTCCGACCGGTCGCGGTCCGATCGATTCCCGACTCGACCGCCCGGTCCAACCTCTCGGTCTGACCGGTTGACTGGTCTGGTCGACAGTTGACCGGATCGGGTCCACAGATCGGTTCGGGTTGGGTCAGGCCCAGGTTGCTGACGTCATCGTGACATTAGCGCTCGTGTGCGTCGCACGCGCGAGTCGCACCCCGCGTGTGATGGCGTGTGAAGGCACATGAACGCGCGTTGGGCGCGTGTTCAACGCCCAGGTGCGCGTGGCTGTGCGTGGGGGTGTATGAAACTCTTTCGGCGATGCGCCGCCTACGGTTCTTCTCGTCTCGTTGAGCCCAGTCCGAATATATAATTTAATTTGATTTTTATTGAGTTAAAAATCACGAAAATCTCCAATTATGACAAAATCTTTGTGCGTTCAAGTTCTAGAGTTATGGAGACTCTGATACCACATGTTGGATGCAAATTGCGCAATCCTAAGATCTCCATAATCAGAACAAGAACACAAACAATTCAGTAGAAAAATTAACGCACTTGTATTGGGATCCATCATTCTTGAAGCGAAAGCGGAAAACTAATGTTCAACGTGCAAGTCCTTCTCCTTTATTGCTCTCCATATCACTGGCTCAATGAGGCGGCCCCCTCACCCTTTAGCGTTAGGTAAACGCTCCTTATGTGAGGATATATGTGAGAATTAGGGTTAGAGGAGAGACTTGAGCACTATTTATAAAGTTTCCAACTAGGCCCCTTCATTACGAGCCAGGCTCAACTCAGCCTACACTAACCAGCCCTATATTAGACTAATTAAGAAACATTCTATCTCACCTTAGACCAAACCCTATTTTATAGTAACTGTAAAATGGTAAATTACAATATCAATTAATTTAGTCCACATTATGAAAACTCTTACACACCGCCGACCTCTCTCCGACCGCTGATCGTCTATTCCGACCGACGTTGACTACCTCCGGCTGCCCACTCCATCTATCCGAAAACTTAACAAAAACCATCCTACCGAATCCACATTTTAACAGCAACAACCCCAGCAGATTAACAAGCAAACATACATCAGAATGAAGTGAGATGGGGTAACTAATATGTCCTTGAAACGCTGACTTCGTTGGTGCGATGGAATTCTTTGACGGAAAGCTTTCCGGCATTGGAGATATGCATGGACGTTGGACTTGAGCAAATATTTTTCATCAAATCGCATAGAAACACAAAGAAAATGCTAGTACTAGTCATGATTCAACAAATAACGCAGCAAGTACGAATCGATCTTGAGTTTAAACGTGATTGAATTTTCGGCCCTCTGTTAGGCATTTTATCAAACATGCAATATGCAGTTTGATGAGATTCTCAGCCTCACACGTTACGTACAGACTTAAAACACCATTTTTAGCAATAAAAAAACTTCATTTTATCAAGATTTCTTCAAGAAAATCCATCAAACCGAGTAAGTCTTTCTCGGCCGAAATAGAGACAGAGTAGAGCGTTCGGAGCGAGATTGTTCTTGGTTTGTTTGGCGGATCAAGGTCTCAATTGACGACGATGAGGAGCGTCTGGTTAGAGCAACTGTGAAGAATAACTTGCGGATTGGCCTTTGACAGGAGCTCTGAAAATTGACGGCGAGCTCTAGCGATGTGGTTTTCCGTAGCTCCAAAACGGAATGCACTCTCTCGTTCTCTCAGATTTCTCCTTTCTCCTTGGCTGCTTCCAGCGAGCTCTCCTCCGTCGAGCCAGCACACGTCTCTAGTGAACTTTCCCCTGGCTGTCCCTCCTTCCCTCTGGTTTTCACTTTTTTGCTTATTATTATATTTATTTTTATATCTTGTAAAATGAGCAAATACTTAAAACATCTATAAAAACTTGAGTGTCAACATAAACCTTTGTGCGAAATTTCAAAATAATCATTCTGGCCAATTGCTAACATTGTGGTCCACATAAGATGTTGCTTTGAGCAAAGCCATCACTATCATTTACTATATAGGATGACCGGAGATGACTAGGTGTGATGTTAACAGTTTTCAGCGGCAATTGGACAGAAGAACTATTTCGAAATTTTGCACACAGGTTTAAAATTACATTGGCAAAATTGAAAAATTTAGGACCGAATTAGTATTTATACAATATATTTAGCATTGATTTGATAATTATCTCTCCTTCCATGATATAGAAATAGTACTTTAAGATCAATTCCATGCTCTAGGCGTTTTTTTTTTTTTTTTTTTTTAAGCATATAATATTTTGGCACAAATACCTTTTGTTCTCAACAAGAGACAACTTGAGAAGTTCAATTGTCTGAAATTGATTTCTAGGTTTTATAGATTTCCAATATTAATTTAGTAAAAAGAATCAAATTATTGTTTTGACGATTCAATTATGTTATATATGATAAATAATTATTAAAAGCTTCTTGCTTGTATTCTATTTCAGATATCGATGTTAGAAATAACATGTCTCACATTCTAGTCATAGCATGTGTATTTGAAGAATATTACTTGACTTTATCCATTTCTTTTTCAAGCCAAATTCAAGTGGCATCACTATTCCCCCTTGCGAGATTGAAATATCATATAATGGATCGATGGTTTTATATTCTAATAATGAATAACATCTAAAATTCAACGGATACTAAACATAAGATAAGTAAGTGGAAAATAGAAAGCAATGGATTGATTATTTCTTATCTTCTTCTTCGTCTTTTCCTTTGCACAAGAAAGGGTTTCTCCTCATTTCTTTCTTGTGTTGACATTAAAGCGTTTTTCTTATCCTGTTCATTAAAGATGATCACCGTTAGTATAAAATTCTTCCAGGCTTATGAAAACCTATTTTTATATATATTACGTGTGTATACATACATACATACATACATACATACATACATACATACATACATACATACATATATGTTTATATATATTCTATTCTCGTGAACTTATGAAAAGAAAAGAACTATGATGAGATACTAAATAGAGTAGACTTGGACCTAAGCAGGTCCTTTAAATACTTAAGGGGAAGAAATAGGTGAGAGATTCACCCTAAGATGAAAGACCCTGAATGTCACTCCCATATTCCCTTCTCTTCGGGAAGAAAAAGATAGAGAGGAGAATTATGAGGCCCTTTAATTGTGAAAATAGACATCACGTCAAGGTGGAAACACGCTGGCTACTGTTGGATAGGCAGGTATAATCGCCTTTCATGTCTAAGGTGAAAATGGGAGGGTGAAATGCACTCTGTTGGACTGGCTGCCTTACAACAAGGTCTAGATAATCAATTGCCAACTCTAGTATCCCTAGTTATCTAAACCTTGATAGGAGTCTACATGAAAAGGATTAGATTTACATAATGTTTGATTGACCAAAAAAAAAAAAAATTAACTGTCCTTAAGGAAAATAAAACCAATCGATTCTTTTTTTTTCCCTTCTCATTCTGAAAGATTAATAAGATATTAAATGAACTTTTCAAAGCATTATCAATACCAAATGAGTAAAATTACCCAAAAAGTCATAAATCTATTGTATGGATGTCAATTTAGTTTTAAGCTTTTGAATTTTGTAAATCGAATCCTAAAACTTTTGATGATTTAATAATGTAGTTATTTTGGCCAATTTTAATTGAAAATTGTTGATGTTGACTCTATGATGTGGACAATTTTTATAATTTATTATTATTATTATTTTCTTTCTTTCTTTTCCTTTTTTTTTTTTTTTAACCAAGTTCGATGAGGGCCACTCGACCCTCGTCAACCACAAGCTAGGGCCGACAACCCTTGACCATGACTGGGGAGGGCTTCGTAGCCCTCGCCAAATCTATGGCAAGTGAGAGTCGATGGCCTCATCGAACTTAGAAGAAAAAAAGAAGAAGGAAAAGTGAGAAAGAAAAAGCATATATAAAATAAAAAATTCAAAAAGTCTAAAAAAATTATAAAAATTATATACATCAGTGACAATCGTGTCACATAAGACAACCAACGTCTATGTCAGTAATTTCTAATTCAAATTGACTGAAAGTACAATATTGGCAAGATTCATGACTTAATTGACAAAAATAAAAGATTTATAATTGAATTGGTATCCATATATTAGGAATAAAAGTTATGAGAATACTCATGGCCTAATGGGTTAATCTCTTATTTCTCAAGCCACTAAGTGATTTGGTTATGTGTGTGTGTGTCTATATATATATATATATATTATAAAAAAATGATGAAAAGTAAATAGGACAATTCTATTATTCTGCTAAAAAAAATGATTTTATTGCTTGTAGATTTCTGATAGAGTTAATGAATATAAAAATACAAGTAGAAATAAGCTACCGGTCCCTTATTATTCCATAACTTATTGGTAATTTAGCAAGAGTTTCATGAAATTACCAACTCTTTTAACAGTTTACACTAACTTTTTGTTTGAATCGTTAATATTTACCAACAAATATATGAATCTTTTAATATTTATTTGAGTGACTTATCAACTTTTTTTTTTCCGATCATATTACCAACTAGTTTTGGTTTTCCAGCTTTCATTCGAATTACTTACCGATATTTATTTGATCTTACTTTAATTTATCAAATTTTCTTATTATTACCAACTTTTATTTGTCTCTCTTATAGACGACTTAAATTTATCAACTTTTATATGACTTCACCAACCTTTAATTGTGTGAGTTAACGGTTGTTCTCCCATTAGATTATTGGATAGCTTTGATTTACTAAGTTTCATTTGAATTGCCTACCAATGTTTAATTTTCTAAAAATTTTATCCACTTTTTCAATGAGTTACCAACTTTGATTTGCCTCCTTTATCCACTTGTTAAATCTACCGACTCCTTTTTAGAAATTGCTAATGGGAATTGGAATTGGAGTGATTCTCAACATTATCCAATCAAGTCATTAACACAATTTGCATTACATATACTTAGTTGAGTTAGCTATTGATGTTTGTTTATTTTCAATTAAAACTTCCCCTTGAGATTGACCAAAAAAAAAAAACTTCTCCTGTTTGCCACCAATGTTTTATCAACTACTATATATTTTTAGTTACTAACATGTCACTCCAATTAAGTAACCTAGTGGCTAGCGTTGCCAACTCTCATTTGAGTTGCTTATATCAAAGTTCATTTATTTTTTATTTATAAATTTTTTATTAAGTCACTTCTTTTGTTTGCCTTCTTAACAAACTTTATAAATCTACCGGTTGTTTTTAGAAACTTTTAGCGATTCCCTACTTTTAACTAATTAAGTTTCCAACTTATTTTGCATACCGACTCCTAGTTGAGTTAGCTACCAATGTTTATTTGGGATTTTCTTTTAAATTACCAACTTCTCTTATCTTTAACCAAAAAAAGCTTCTCTAATTACTTACCATCTTTTATTTACCTTTCTTACTAAAGGTTTAAATTTACCAACTACTATATGAAATTATTAATCTTTGTTTGCAAGACCTCACAAAGTTACAAGGGTCAAATTACCAACTAGATTTGAGTTACTAACTCTCGTTTGAGTTGCTTATCAATAGTTAATTATTTTTACTTACATGGACTAGCTTTTCTATTGAGTTACCACTTTTATGGGCCTCACTCACTAACATGTTCAATTTACCAACTCTTTTTTGGAAATTGCCAACTTCATTAGAGTGATTACTAGTATATTTCCAATCAAGTTACCACCTCTTATTTAAGATACTTGCCAATATTTAATTTGTTTTTGTTTTTAAATTGCCATCTTCTTCTATCTTTGACAAAAACCTTTGTTTATCTTTTACTAATTTTTATTTACCTTTCTTGGCAATGCCTTGAGTTTACTACTATTATTTGAAAATTTTAACCTTTTTTGTAGGCAAAAGTACACTACGAGTGCGAAAATTTAGCACAGGTGGACACTCAAGTACCAAGATATCTAAAATGTACACTTAAGTGCAACTATTTTTGAAAATTGGACAATTAAATGCCTCCTCTAGTGAAGATAGCCAGAAATCCAATGTGGCATTATTTTAATAATAAATATGGTCTATGTGGCTCGCTAGAGTTGTCTACTTAGCAATCAATGGGCAAAACGACATCTTTTTGCCCCCAAATTTGATTTTTAATATAATTATTAATTATATTAAATTAAAAAAATTAAAAAAAGGAGAGAGGTAGCATTCATCGAGGGCCTCCATAGCCCTTGCCATGGTTGCCCCATCATCGTCGGAAAGGGTCGACAATGGTGGGGCAAAGGTCAGTTGGGGTCACTAGCCCTCGCCCAAAAGGGCTAAGGACCACCGTTAGCTGTGATGGGGTCACCCACGACCTCTCACCCTAGATTTGGATGAGGGCCTATAGGCCCTCACTAGCCGTCAACTAAGGTCATTAGCCACTTGTTGGAGTCTCACAACCTCGGCTAACCCTCATCCCACCATTGTTGGCCCTTTTCTGCAATGGTGGGGTGGCAGCGACGGTGATGGCAAGGGCTAAGGAGGCCTTCGCTGAATGTTGGCTCCTTCTTTTTTTTTTTGTATTTTAGTTTTTTAATTTAAAAATCAAATTTGGAGTCAAAATGACATCGTTTTGGGCATATCTAGCCACATTAGCATCACGTGGATAAGTTTTTTAAAAGAATTGCCACATCAATAAAAAAATCTCGCCGGAAAGAGCCACATCAACAGTTTAGTTGAAAATTCTCACCATTGGCACTTAAATGTTCTTTTCTTTTCTGATTTTGGTACTTAAGTGTACCTTTTAGAAATTCTGGTACTTAAGTATTTACCCAAGCCAAGTTTTGGCACTTAGGGTATCTGGCACTCCTTTTTTGTATGATTCACCAACCTTGCTCCAATTATCTAACAAAATAGTTGTTTTATGTAGCTTAACAATGTTTATTTGGTCACGTATGCCTTCACCAATGACAACTGGTGGCTTGGCCCTAATGGCATGTCTTAAGAACAATATGCATATGTTCAATTCCGTAAAGGTTTAGATCATAGTGATTATGATAAACAACTAACTCATTATCCAACCATCTACAAAACCAATTCTGAATCCATTTCATAAATTGGATTCACAAATCATATAGTTTAATCCATCAAGCACAACACTTTTTACATAGCATTTCCCAAACCTCATAACAAATAATTAACTCACAAACTATTTTAAGAAATGGTTTACTATGCAATATCCAATGAACAAATGGGTAGTAATTACTTGATCTAGCTTTATGCAACAAATATGCTCGAAACACCACTTTTCCTTTTTAATTGTTTCAATACATGGGTTTCCAAATCTTAGAAGAGATAAGCATCACTCAATTGACATTGGGAAACCAAACAATGAAAACTACTTTGAGCAGAAAAACTCAAAATCTTATATACTGAGTAAGAAATTTATATCAAAAGCAAGTAGATAACTATCCAAAACAAGATTTGATTAAACTAAGTTTATTCATAAATAAAACTACTCTAACATGCCAATGGGAAGTTTACTCAAAGCATGAATAACTAGAGAGGCAATAATAAGGGGACGCATACACTTGGAAAGTTTCGAAAGGTATACATAACTGCCAAAATAGGAGTAAAATGGATCAGCTAAGTACCAATGACGAGAAAATCCAGTCAAAATATTGACGTAACATTTTTCTGATGAGATAAGTGTATAACGATATCATTTTGCACTCTGACGTGGAAAGAAAAGCCAAAAACGACGTTGTTTTATTTGGGATTTGAATTTTAATATAAATATTATTAAATAATCAATAAATATAATAAAAAAAAAAAAGGGAAGATGGGTTTGTAGAACAACGAGGGCGCAGCCTCTCACCGTTGTTGAGAAGGGCTAGCGATGGTGGAGGGAGGGTCGATTCGAGTCATTAGGCCTTAGCTAGGTGACCCAACCAGCAGTGGCCCTTGGCTCGATTGGGTGAGGGCTAACGACCTTTGCTGCATCTGAGGGAAGGTTGGGACCCTCGCCCTAGATTTGGGCAAGGGCTTGTAAGCCCTCGACGTCGGTTGGCCGGGGTCGCCACCGGTTGCATCCCCTAACCAAGGCCCGGCAACCCTAAACAACGCTCCTCCCACCATTGCCAACCCTTCCCAGCAACGATGGGGAGGCGGCGGTGAGGGCGGAGCTGCATACCCATTTAAAAAAAAAAAAAAAATTATTATTTTTAAATTTATTTTTAAATTTAATCTAATTAATATTCAAATTCAAATTCAAATGAGGAACAAAATGACATCATTTGGGCTCTACTTTGCCAACTTAGCTCTCTAGTGAGCCACGTAGGCTAGTTATATTATTAAAAAAAATGTCATATAGGATTTTTGGCATCTTCAATTGGAATTGGCACTTAAATGTCAAACTTTTCAAAAAAGTGGCACTCATGTGTACCTTGCGTAACTTTTGATACTTAAATGTCCCTACATACCAAATTTTTACATTTATACTATACTTCTGCCCAATAATAGACCAAGGAAGTCTAGAAATCAAAATAATCAGGGCCAACACTTGTGGAAAACATAACACTTGTTGGTGTTACTGGAACATAAGGGCATACTTTTTATGTTGGAAAATGAGATGTGTCATACAAGATTGTTCTATATTGAGGACGCTCCAAATGATAGTAGATCATCCTTTTTATATGGGTAACTTAGATATATAGCACATAATTGTTCCATGCAAAGGAATACCCCTATCGTTGGTAGACCACAGAAAAACCTTCAAAAGTAGAGGGCAACGGAAAAAGCTTTTGTCGTGCTTGATTAGGAGGCAACAACATCTAATGCATTCATGAAGTTTTCTATTGAATTATCACTTTTTATTTGCCTTATGTACCAACCTGTTTCACTAACTAACTTTGCGTCACTCACTCTTTATTTGAGTTAGTTACCAAATATTTTTTTTTTAATTGCCAATTTCTCTTATTGCTTACGAAAATAGTGGGAAAATTCTAAATAAGAACCTAAAGTACTCTCATTTTTTCAAATAAGGACTTGAAGTGGATATTATCCCAAATAAGAGCCCAAAGTGCCGTCAATTTCTTAAATAAGAGCGTAAAATGGATTTTCTTTAATATAAAAGCTTGAAGTAGCTATATTAGTTTCACAAAAGAGCTTAACTATCCAATTGGTCAAGGGTATTTTTGTCATTTATCATTTTTAATTCTTTTTTTCTTTTTTCCTTTTATTCTTTTCCTTCTTTCCTTTTTTTGGTTTTCCCTTTTTTCTTCGCCAATGGCCGGCCTAGCCATCGATGATGCTTGGAAAGGGCTGGGTGAGGGTCCCCCCCCAAATTTGGTGAGAGCCACCCTCACCATCCATAAGCGAGGGACAGCCTCACCTTGGGTGAGGTCGGCCATCGCCAGCAGTTGGTGAGGGATGGCCTCGCCTCGGTAAGGTGACCCTCATTGCAAAGAAAAAAAAAAGAAAAGAGAGAAAGGAAAAAATAATTTAAAATTAAAATTGTCTTTTGATGAAAATACCCATAATCTCCCGATGACCGACGAAATTAGGCCCTTATTTGAAATAACCATGATTACTTTAGGCTCTTAGTTAAGACGGACATGGCCACTTTAGCCCCTTATTTGACATAAGATCCACTTCAGGCCCTTATTCAACACAAGGTCCGTTTCAGGCCCTTGACTCTCATTTGAGAAAATGAGGGCATTTCATGTTATTATTTGGAAACTTCCCAAAAATATTCTCTCATTATTTCCAACTTTTATTTAGCTTTCTTACCAATACCATAAATTTGTGATTAAAGTCACATCATCAGATGAATAAGTTTATTTTGGAAATATGTCTTCTCAATTGTACTTGATCATATGTATATGATTCAAGCTTTAGCAATAGCCTATTTGACTCTTCAAAGTGGCATCTCATTTTTAGGGATGTCTTGGTTATTGGGTTGAAATACACTTGAGGCATTATAAATGGCTTCTTATTATACCTCTTTTATTAGATAACACTTAGGTTGCATTTTGCAGTCAGGACAAAATTTAGAATATAATAGAATTCATCATATCCTGTGTTTAATGCCTACTTAAGATAAGATAAAATAGATATAAGAGATATGGACTGGAAAAATTATTCCATGAGAGAGGCTAGATGAAGGCGTATAGGATTTTTAATATCCATAGTAGGAAAGTTATTATTTTTTTTCAAATAAAAAACTTCCGAACTTAACGAAATTAAAATTATATTTCATTACAAATAATATTTGAGTTATAGTATAAGAAATTCAAAAAAAAAAACTTAGTTAATTTAATTTATCTTATTTTTATTTATATATTCAAATTTAATTCTATTTTATAATATAATTTAAATATATAAATATATATTTTAGGAATTTAAATATTTTAGGTATATCTGTGGTGTTTACTATTTAATAAAATTTTATTAGAGAATGAGGGGAAGAAAGAAATAAAAAGGAAATTAATTTAAAAAAAGAGAGGAAAGCAAAATGTGTTCCAAGAGATTTTTACCATCTCCATTTGTAAAATTTTTGGTTCATTTATACTAATATGATGTTTATATCAAACAATGTATATGATACGATATGTATATATCTAACTTTATTACTATAATTACAGAATGGTGGATTGGATATAGCAAAATCCTTGGATTTTATATCCTGATTAAAAATCTGGACGACCAAATGTAGCCTTAGAAGTATGTTTGGCTGGCGAAATAGAGTAGGAAATGGAATCATAGTGCCCTCTTAGATCACATAATGTAATAAAAATAATGAATAGAGGGACTCATAATTAATCTACCAAGCATATCAAAGCATAGACAAGATATTGCGTGATTGCACTAAAAGATTACTTCTTAAAACAGAATGAGCAAGACAAGATCAGCCACATTTTCCATCACTTGAAAAAAAATGCAGAGATGTGAACAGAGGAGCTCCATTCACTTCATCACAAAACACATAGTTTTGAGTGGCCAAAGCATCTAATAAACACCACAACCAATATTGAATGGTGGTAAACCTAGAGACGGAGTTCACAAATCACAACCATTGCTGCAATGTAGTAAACTTGAGAAGTTCAATTATGAAATGTAAGCCCAACCTTAAGAGCAAGAAGAAGAAAAAATGCATTGAGGGCTAAAAATAGAGCAATGTAAGGTAATTGGCATGTGGTATTAGGTAAAATCTAGAAAACCCATATATCAATAGAGACCATGTCCAAGCATTTGATTATGTCCATCAAGCACTCTCAAGTGCCAAAATTTTTCTTCAATATAAAAGATACTATAACACAAGATATATTTAGAGAAGGAAAAGAGAGCTCAACAGTGACTATCTGGAAACATGGAAAGAAAGAGCAACACTCGGCAGTGACTAATAAGGGCAATCGCTTATGTTCTACAAACTGAACAAAAAGGACAAGGCTTAATGCAAGAGAAGTAAACCCACAGCATGATTGGACATGGCAAAAAGAAAAAACATGGTTACACCATGCCACATTTTTATTCCACTTTCAAGCTCCATTGAACCGATCCTGATAAACTCATGTTTCAAGTCTATCCATCAATATCCCTTTAAAACCGCCTTAGTGTCCAATATCCAGGTCACTTAGTATTTAGTAAATAAAACAGCTTTCACTATTTTAAAAATGGATCCTCCAAACCAAGAAGTACAATGGGATTGAAGAGAAATATGCTGAGTTCATACTACATTCAAAGCGGTTATACGACTTCTTCGAGTTTTGGAAGTTCTTATCTCTCGATTTAGATCTAGATTTGAAAGCTCTCTTCTCTTTTAATCTATATTTATATTTGAGAGTTCCTTAAAAGCATTTCTGTGCTCGTTCAACATCTCTCAATCTAGATCTAGATTTGGGAGCCTATTTAACCTTTTTTTGGTGTCTTCGTACGGTGATGGCATTGAGAACACTAAACGTAAGCGTGTAACAACTAGCGGGAAAGCCACACCTATTGGAGAATGAGATTACGGTGTGTGCTCATTACTTATAATGATGTGAGATTGGTGATCGGCCACCGTTCATTTTATTTTGATGTTGAGATAGATATATTCTTGTGGGATGAAAGTGTGCTTACTTTATTATTCTACTTTGCAATTTTGAAATTTGCTTTGTTTTGGACCTCTCATACATCATCTTGAGATATGAATGAAATATTTACTTTCGGTCAAAAAAAAAAAAAAAACTCTCTCAAAGCAGTGCCTTGTTGTTAGGGATGTCTCGGTTATCGGGTTGAAATACAGTCACAGACTTTGGTCTTGCAATATATTATGTGATTGCTTGAGCTTCTATGGCGGTTGGGTGATTGATTTGGAGTGAGACAATTTCATGTCACATTTATATTTGTGTTCATGGCTTATCATGTTAAATCGCAAAGTTTCATTTAAGAAGGCACTTGATGTCCTATTCTAAGTCTTGAGAGTTCATTTGCTGAGGTAGCAATTGCTTGTTCCTTATTAACCTTTTTTTTCTCAGATTGATCTTGTCATGTCCCGATCCTCCAAGCACGTGTCCATCCCTCCTTGGTTGATTAATAGCGACGTCCCAGGATGCATCGCCGACCTTGTCTTTGAAATACGCATGCGGAAGTATATAAAATCCCCAGACAATAAATCAATGAGATAGAAAAGTATGACCAATTTTTCACAAAAGACCTTTTTTATAAACATACAGATTTATCCACAAAAGCCTACAAAAAGGAATCGACTAGGGCTAACTAGTCGGACATGCTCGCCGATTCTCTGGGCTTCACCTTTTAAACGTCAGGCCTCAGGTCCTCCACTGTTGTCAACTTATGGACCTAAAAATAGTTATACAATAACCAGTGAGACAATGTCTTAACAAGTTCTACCCCACTAATACCCAATTAGGAAGCCAATACTCGCTAAGGGCTGCCTAAGCACAATACGGTTAGATGGCTTACCTTGGCCTCCGTTCCACCCTGCAATTCAATATTATTTACAAATGTCTTATGTCACATCAATCAATCAATTCACAGCATCAAATTAAATCATTGATCAATCGACTTAATCGATTACATGTCATCACGACCCTTTCTTGGTCAGCTCATCTCATATTATCTATAAGTCCGATTATATTAGAACTGCTCACTGCTAAGTTAATATATAGATAGTATAGCTCGTTTCCGAGATGATCGGGTATACTACTCTCTATCTAAGCTGTCATATCGTTAGTAGGCTGATATAGTATACTGACATTTCTCTAACTAAGCTGATAAGGTATACTACTCTTTACTAAGCTACTATATCAAAGCCTATAGGTTGATATAGTATACCGACATTGCTCTTTACTAAGCTGACAATGTATACTGCTCTCTACTAAATTGTCATATTAGAGCCCGTAGGTTGATATAGTATACCGGTATATTGCTCTCTATCTAAACTGACATATTGCCCTTAGATTGATATAGTATACTATCCCAAACATACATCTCGATAAAATAGCTGTGTGTGGGTACATGGTTGGCCTTAGCCAAAATATTATATTTTTGCTTTAGAATATCCCACCATTTTCAACAGCCCATAAACATATTTTTGGCGTTGTAAACCGACGCTCGGTTATTTTCCAATCAATTATTGGAATTAAATCAGTTTAGAATTATATCCTAAAATCACGATTAAATCAATTCAGCACAATTTGGAGCTCAAATAAATAAACAAATTGCACCACAATAACCAGCATGAAATTCCGATCGTCGACTATTCTAGCCTAATTTTCGGAAAATAAATAAATAAATAAATACGGAAATTATTAAATAAATACCATAAATCCAATTTAGGCTCGTCATGCCTGACTAGATGCCGAAACGGACCCAGAAAAATTACAAGATTCGTTCAATAAATATTAGAACCTATCTACTTGCTAATTGCACTAACTGTTTGCCTAACATGCATCGATAAATCATTAATTTAATTACTCTAATCTAATAAATTCTTAAGCATCATTAGCATACTAAGCAAGAATTAGAAAGTTAAACTTACTTAATTATCAAACCGTTCAGTTCATTCGTCGAGAACGTCGCGAGGGTCACTTCTCTCTAAAGCGGGCCTAAGTTTCGAGGTTTGGAACCACCTCAAAACGGGCCAAACAGCCATTGTGATAACCACTAAATTTCTGTTTTGTTCTTTCTGAAATAGAAAGTAACAAAGATGGTTTAAGGTGGGGATTGATCGGGAAAGGTGGAAAGGGCTAAACCGGGTTCAATCGAAGACTCACAGAGGTCAAGGGGCGAGCCAAACAACTTCGGTAGGAGCTAAGGAACCTACTGGAATGGTAGAATAGAGCTTGGACGTGCACGGTTGGGCAGTGGTGCATGCGAGGGCAAGGACAGTGTGCAGCGGTGCAAACGGCGACGGTGGCTGCGTGCAACGGCTCCAAGCGGTCCGGCAGCATGGACGGCAGCTTCTCTTGGCCTATTGGTGTGCGAAATGGAGGGGAATGGAGAAGCAAAGCTAGCCGGTTGCTTAGTGAGGAAGAGAGGGAGGGAACAAGGGGGCCACAAGCTAAATTCTTCTCTTCTCTTGTCTCCCTTCACCAACCATAGCCACCAGCCCTTCCTTGGCCTCCATTAGGCCACCAATGCCCTAGGATGACTTTTTCCCAAAAAAGTCTCGGGTTGCAAAAAAATCTTCTAAGACTGAGTTGACGTTCCTAGAATTTATTGTGACATGATAGAATCTTCCATTTCTGAAATTGAACTCAAATTCGTGGTTAATTTCACTCAGGCATGTTTTTAGAGTGACCTAGGCTACTGGGTAGGTTTTAGAAATTTTTAGTGCAAATGACCCGTGGTCGATTTTTTTCAAACCACAATGAACCCACTCGACACATTGGCGACTCTCAGTTGTCGTGAAAATCTCGAGAATCCAAATATGGACATAGGGTACCAAAATGATAGAAAAATCAATCCAGTGCCGATCAACTAGAATTTTTTCAATTTAGTACTGTCACCCACGATTAGCCACACATGTCAGTCGAATCGACCTATCTCTGATCTTAAATCGATTTTATACTGTACTGTAATGGTCTCTAAAGATGAGCACGATCGAGAAGCTAATTCCTGATTGAATTATCAAGTCTATCGCATTAAAATTTCTTAATGGCTTCACTTTGGATAATCTAGTTTTCTCAAGTGTGATCAGCTCTAAGAACAACTCTATCGGCACGTCGATGAAATGTCCAATTTATTAAATAGAAAATATGATTGAAAACCTGGAATGTCACAACTCTTCCCATTTTATAAAAATTCCATCATCGAAATTTAAACCTTACACACTTTAACCAAAAATGTGGGGGTACAACTATCTCATCGACTCTTCAGTCTCCCATGTCGCTCCTTCAGTATCGTGGTGTTGTCAAACCACTGTGACCAACGGGATGGTCGTTGAACGCAGAACTTGCTCTTTTCTATCCATTATTTGAACCGGGGTTTTGAACGTATGACACACGGTGATCCACGTCCAATTCCTCGAAATTAAATACGTGAGTCGGGTCAAACTCATACTTCTTTAACATCGACACGTGAAAGATGTCGTGTACTTGCGCCAGTCTCAATGGCAGTGCAAGACGATACGCTATGGTCTCGATCCTCTCAAGAATCTTAAACGGATCTATGTACCTCGGACTTAGTTTTCCTTTCTTTCCAAAGCGCGAAGTTCCCCTCATTGGTGACACATTCAGAAAAACGTGATCACCAACTTGGAATTCCAAAGACCTCCGGCGATTATCTGCGTAACTTTTATGTCTGCTCTAAGCGGTCTTTAATCTGCTTTTGATCACTGCAACGGCATCCACTGATTGTTGAACGAACTCTGGACCTGTAATTTTTCTTTTCCCAACTTTATCCCAACACACTGGTGTTCTACACACTCTACCATACAACACTTCAAGTGGAGCCATCTGGATGCTCTATTGATAGCTATTGTTGTAGGCAAATTCCATCAAGTGAAGTTAATCCTCCCAACTTCCTTTGAAATCTAGTACACAAGCTCTTAGATTTTCTCAAGGGTCTAAATTGTCCTCTCAGACTGGCCATTCGTCTAAGGATGATATGTCATATTGTACTAAAGCTTTATACCTAGAGCACTTTGCAAGCTTTTTCAAAAGCGGCAGTAAATCTCGGGTCTCGTTCTGAGGTTATCATGAAGGTACTCCATGCATTTAAACCACTTGACGCACGTACATGTTTGCGTGTCTATCCAGACTGAGGTCCTTTTGAATTACAATGAAGTGAGCCGACATTGTCAGTCTATCGTCTACTACCCAAATCGAATTATTACCTCTTTGACTTCTCAGTAGTCCGATCACAAAATCCTTTGTGATATGCTCCCATTTCCACTTTAGGATCGCGAGAGGTTGCAGAAGTCCTCCCGATTTGCAATGCTGAGTTTTAATCTGCTGGCATGTCAAACACTTGGTGACATGCTTAGCGATATCCGCCTTCATACCTGACCACCAATAGTGTTGACGTAGATTCTGATACATCTTGGTACTACCAAGATGGATGCTGTAACTGCTATGATGTGCTTCTGATAAGATATATTCTCTAAGCTCTACATCGTCAGGCACAACTAATTGTCCTCGAAACCTCAACGTTCCGTCATCAGAAATCTGAAAGTCAGCCTTTCTTTTATTAATGTCCTCCTAAAGAATCTTTTATACATCTGGATATGTCGGTTAGAGTAACTTGATTCTGGTCTGGACATCCGATTCAATTCTAAGGGTGGCCATAAGACTTGAAAGGTGACCTACCTCAAATTTGAATACCAAATCTCGAGCTCTCTCGATTAGATTCCACTCCTTAATCAGTATATGAGCAACTGAAGACTTTCAACTTAAAGCATCGGCGATCTTATTCGCATTTCCTGGGTGATATAAGATATCACAGTCGTAGTCCTTTAGCAATTCCATTCATCGGCGCTGTCTTATGTTTAACTCATTCTGAGAGAACAAGTACTTGAGACTTTGATGGTTTGTGAAGATCTGGAATCTTTCTCCACACAGATAGTGTCTCCAAATCTTTAGGGCAAAGATAATTGCCGCGAGCTCTAAGTCATGCATCGAGTAGTTTAGTTCATAAGGTCTCAACTGACAGGAGGCGTATGCAACAACCCTGTCATGTTGTATCAACACGCAACCTAATCCTCTAAGTGATGCATCACTATAGATTTCGAATCCTCTAGGATCAGATGGAATCGTCAGTATAGGTGTGGTAGTTAGCTTTTCCTTAAGCTCTTAGAAATTACGTTCGCACTTGTTTGTCCACACAAATTTTTCTTCTTTCTTCAGGAGTCTTGTTAAAGGCGACACTAATGATGAGAACCCTTCCACAAACCGTCTGTAATAACCTACCAAACCTAGAAAACTTTTGATTTCTACTGTAGCCAGTCTTGGCCAGTTGATCACAACTTCTATCTTGCTCGTCCACGGAGATTCCTTCACCTGAAATCACGTTACCTAAGAAAGTAACACGAGTCAACCAAAACTCACACTTGTTAAACGTAGCGTACAGTTAATGGACTCTCAGTGTCTACAACACTAATCTCAAATGACTCTCATACTTTTTTTTCACTCCTCGAATATACCAGAATATCATCGATGAACATGATCACAAACTGATCTACGTATTCCTTGAATACTCAGTTCATCAAGTCCATGAAGGCAACTAGAGCATTTGTCAACCCGAATGGCATCACTGTGAACTCATAGCGACTATACCGAGTACAAAATGCTGACTTAGGAATGTCCTCCTTCCTAATTCTCAGCTGATGATATCCCATCCTTAAGTCGATCTTCGAAAATATTGGCACTCTTTGCAACTGATCAAACAAGTCATCAATCCTCGGAAGCAGATACTTGTTCTTGATTATTACTTGATTGAGTTGCTGATAGTCGATACATAGGTATAACAAACCATCTTTCTTCTTTACAGAGAGAATTGGTGCTCCCCAAGGTATGCACTATGACGAATAAATCCCTTATCCAAAAGCTCTTGCATCTGCACATTCATTTCTTTCAATTCTGATAACGTCATCCGGTAAGGAGCCCTAGAGATTGGCTCTGTCCCGAGAGCTAGTTTGATCACAAATTCAATTTCTTTCTCTGGTGGTAGTCATGGCAATTCCTTAGGGAAAACATCTGGAAATTCTTGTACCACGGTGATGTCTTCCATTTTCAACTCCTCAACTGTCGTATCTACGACAGTTGCTAGGTAACCTTGACAACTCTCGTTTAATAGACGAGTTGCCTCTGGTGACGAGATCAAGAAAATCAAGGGTTCTCCTCAACTTTCGACAAACTCGAAACTCTCACCCTTTAACAGGTCAAACTAAATCGCTTTGCGATAACAATCTATCTTAGCTTGTTGCTTGGTGAGCCAGTACATGCCAATAATTAAGTCAAAGTCATACATGGCTAGGACTAACAGATCTATTTTCCCCTCTCGCTCACCATTGTCTAAATTCCAACGAGAACAACCCAAAGTAGTAATAACTTTATCCTTCAATGGTGTAGATATGCAAACTGCCGACTCCAATAATATAGGACTTAATCTTAACAACTTAACATATTGCTCGTCAACAAAGGAATGGGTTGCTCCTAGGTCAAATAAAGCGTAAGCAGGATGGTCGTTCAGCGAAACCATACATATGATCACGTCAGGCGTAGCTTCTGCCTAACCTTGTGTGATGGCATACATCATGCCTTGGACTGGGGGTCTTAACTGTCCCCCTTGTGGCACATTCTGAGGTGCATACCCTCTGATTTGTCTTAACAGTGGTGGTGGTGGCAACTGCGGTTGTCCTCTTGGTCTATTGGGACAATCTCTGGCTTTGTGACCCTGTTGGCCACATTCAAAATAGGCGCCCGTCCTTCAGAGGCATTGATTCGCACCATGTCGTCTCCCATAAAGGGGACACAACTCAATCCTATTTGACCTAGACTTGCCAATCCCACCCTTCCTGTTTGGCGGTGTTAGAAACCTGCTTCCTGTCACGGGCTTCTTTCCCTGATGGATTCCTTCTCTAAAAGAACTAAACATCAGTCCAGACGATGCAGCTTGCTCATTCAATCCTCTCTCTATCATTTGTGCTCGACAATAGACCTCTCAATAATCAGTCAAATCCAACGGTAGCAGAGGTTGTTCAACTCCAAATGAAGACCACTTTTGAATTTTTGGGCTTTCTCTTCAGGGTCTTCTATTAGTCTCGGAGTATACTGTGAGAGTTCTGCAAATTTGACCCCATATTGGTCAATTATCATGCTCCCCTGATGGAGACATTGGAATTCCTCTATCTTTTGTTCTCGGGCAATACCTGAGAAGTACTGATCATTAAAAGCTCCGAGGAAGGTGTCCCACACTTGGACCACACCTTTTGAAAACACGGTATCCTTGGTAGCTCTCCACCAAATATTCGTATTGCCTTGAAGTTGGTACACAACCAGTACCACCTTCTCCTCTTTGTTGTACATCAAAAGTGCGAACGCCTTCTCAAGATCCTGAATCCAAAGTGATGTGACTTTAGGGTTTCCTCCACCAATGAACCTCGGCAGGTTCAACTTTAGAAACTGCTCAACTAGTTTGTGGATGGGCCTCCCAGTGGCCACGTTCCCTAGTGGAACTTTAGCAAGGGCAACGATAGGTACAGCGAAAGGTGCTGCAGCTGGAGCAGCCTTAATAGCGGCAGCAACAGTAGTAGTAGTGATAGCTTGAGCGGCCACTTGATTCTGAGCTTGTTGATCCATCTAATTACCCATGACTTCTAGCACCTGCATGATCCCTTTAATCCTGGGATCACCAGGGGCTGCTACCCCAGCATCAACTAGAGGTGGTGCTACTCCACTGGCACTGGCCTGTGCTTGTGCCCTACCTCTGCCTCCTCGGGTATCGACCCTCGTCGGCGTCCTAACCCGAGTTGTAGGCCTAACCGTTCTCTTACTCTAAGTCCTCTACTCCAGCTCGCTCATGGTGCAGTCTTTTATTGAAACTTGTCTTCCAAATCCACACTAGATTAGAAGATGAGCGATACACACGCGACAAACAATTTTACCACACAATTACCATCAACATGCACCGGTCATGTATTTAAAGGTCTTTTCTACTACTATCCCATAGGTCATTGCACCTTATCACTCAAATACCTAACAACCATGCTCTGATACCACTTAAACGAGGATATCACGCTCCGCCTCCGAGCACGTGCCCATCCCTCCTTGGTCGATTAATAGCGACGTCCCAAGACACATCACCGACCCTGTCTTTGAAATACGCATGCGGAAGCATATAAAATCCCCAAACAATAAAACAATGGGATATGAAAGTAGGACCAATCGACTTAGTCAATTACATGTCATCACGACTCTTTCTTGGTCGGCTCATCTCATACTATTTATAAGTCTGATTATATCAGGACTACTTACTGCTAAGCTGATATATAGATAGTATAGTTCACTTATGAGATAATTGGGTATACTGCTCTCTATCTAAGCTGTTATAACACCAGTAGGCTGATATAGTATACAGACATTTCTCAATCTAAGCTAATAAGGTATACTACTCTCTGCTAAGCTACCATATCAAAGCCCGTAGATTGATATAGTATACCGACATTGCTCTTTGCTAAGCTGACAAGGTATACTGCTCTCTGCTAAGCTGTCATATCAGAGTCCGTAGGTTGATATAGTATACTGGTATACTGCTCTCTATCTAAGCTGACATATCGCCCTTAGGTTGATATATAGTATACCATCTTAAATATACATCTAGATAAAATAACCGCGTGTGGGTACACTGTTGACCTTAGCCAAAATATCATATTTTTGCTTTAGAACATCCCACCATTTTCAACAGCCCATAAACATATTTTTGGCGTTGTAAACCGACGCTCAGTTATTTGAATTAAATCAATTTTAGGATTCTATCATAAAATCACAATTAAATCAATTCAGCATAATTTATAGCTCAAATAAATAAACAGATTGCACCACAATAACCAGCAAAAAATTGCGATCATCAACTATCCTAGCCTAATTTTCGGAAAATAAATAAATAAATAAATAATTATGAAAATTATTAAATAAATGCCATAAATCCAATTTAGTCCCGTAATGCCTGATTGGACACCGAAACAGACCGAAAAAATTTCAAGGTTCGTTCAATAAATATTAGAACCTATCTACTTGCTAATTGCACTAACCATTTGCCTAATATGCATTGATAAATCATTAATTTAATTACTCTCTAATCTATCTACCTAATCACACTTAATTAAATCTAATCAACCCCTAAATATCATTAGTATACTAAGCAAGGATTAGTGAGTTAAACTCACTTGACTATCGAACCGTTCGATTCAATTCGACGGGAATGTCACAGGGGTCACTTCTCTCCAAAGTGGGCCTAAGTTTCAAGGCTCGAAACCACCTCAAAATGGGCCAAACAGCCACTACAATACCCACTAAATTTATGTTATGTTCTTGCTGAAATAGAAAGTAACAAAGATGCTTTAAGGCAAGGATTGGTCGAGAAAAGTGGAAAGAGCTCAATCAGGTTCAATCGGAGACTCACGGAGGTCGGGGGCAGGCAAAACAACTTTGGCATGAGTTGAGGAAGCTGCTGGAATGGCGGAACAGAGCTGGGACATGCACGGTTGGGCGGTGGCACGCGCGAGAGCAAGGACGGCGTCTGGCGGTGCGAACGGTGGCGGTGGCTACATGTGATGGCTCCAGGCGGTCCGGTGGCGTGGATGGCAACTTCTCTTGGCCTGCTAGTGTGCGAAATGGAGGGGAATGGAGAAGCAAAGCTGGCCGGTTGCTTAGTGAGGAAGAGAGGGAGGGAACAAGGGGGCCACAAGCCAATTTCTTCTCTTCTCTTGTCTCCCTTGACCAACCACAGCCACCAGCCCTTCCTTGGCCTCCATTAGGCCACCAATGCCTCTCTTTGCAACCTTGAATTGGTTCATTTTGGCTAGGCCAAGGGGGAGCTACAAATTTCCTTTGGTTTCCTCTCAATTAGCCATCCAATCTTCATTGAGTCAACACAAACCGGTCTCAATAAATTCAATTGACACCTCACTTATCAAATTTGTATTTTTCTTCACCAATCCATCTATCGTGAATCCCAATTGTGCAATCAAAAACGATCCCGGCCTTTTTATGAACAAAAACGGCCATAGGACAACTTTTTCCCAAAAGAGTTTCGGGTTGCAAAAAAATCTTCTGAAACTGAGTCAACATTCCTAGAATTTATTATGACATGACAGAATCTTCAATTTCTGTAATCGGACTCAAATTCGCAGTTAATTTCACTCAAGCGCGTTTTTAGCGTGACCTAAGTTACTTGATAGGTTTCAGAAATTTTTAATGCAAATAACTCATGGTCGATTTTCTTAGAGCCATAATGAACCCACTCGACACATTTGCGACTCTCAGTTGTCGTGAAAATCTCGATGATCCAAATATGGACACAAGGTACCAAAACGATAGAAAAATTAGTTTAGTACCGGTCAACGAGAATTTTTCCAATTTAATGGTGTCACCCATGATTAACCACACATCTCAGTCGAATCGACCTATCTCTGATCTCAAATTGATTTTATACTGTACCGTAATGGCCTCTAAAGATGAGCACGGTCGAGAAGCTAATTCCTGATTGAATTCTCAAATCCATCGCATTAAAATTCCTTAATGGCTTCTCTGGATAGTCTTGTTATCTCGAGAGTGATCAGCTCTGAGAACAGCCCTATAGGTGCGTCGATGAAATACCTAATTTATTCAATAAAAAACAGGATTGAAAATCTGGGATGTCACAAATTAGGGCTAGGATCAAGGCATATTGTCTTTTTGGAGGCTTTTACGGATAAGATTTTAAAAAGTCTCAGTGCTCATTATAATTAGTTTTGTTAATGTATAGTAGGGGGTTTGTATGATGTTGTTTAATCACTGTACATGTTCCTATAAGTATGGAATGCCTTTTACTTTTTAATTTTACCTTTTGCCTCTCTTAAATCTTGTGCTCAAGTTTGTTGACCTTTCCGACTTTCGAAGATTCTTTCAATTGAATAGTATGTTTAATATTGGCAAGGTTGAAAAAAGGTACATTCTTTCCTTCAAAAATGCATAAAAAAAAAAAATACGCTTTTTGTATGATTCGGATGGTAACAGATGACTCATCTGTTCGTATGGTATCCACACCATTTTCATTTCCACTGTACTAAACTCAGCCTTAGAGCAATCCTTGAACACATAGCTGAAGCTTTGGTGGGGCGTATCTTATAATATAAGTGGTCTCTTATCATCATATTCTTTGAACGCAAAGCTAGGCATCAAGTGAGTAAAGGACATAAAAGTGAGAAGGAATTGTGATCCACTTTTCTTCGTCGTCTTACTTTTGTCGGCCATTTAGCCTGAGATTTTTTTTTCATTGCCTTCTGATCTAGGAGGGGCGGGCAATGGGTGAGTGTTACAAATATCAAACTGCATCGAAACCGGCAAGATTTGGTACGTCTCACGTCACCTCTCGTAGATCTCATGACCACAGATGATTCAAATATAATTTAGTATATATAATACACCTATCAAATAATCTCTCAATATATACGGCGTTTGGTTTTTTCCAAGTAACTTTCCTAGATATACGTAAGTAGCGTTGACACGTGAATTTTCCTAATTGGTATCTCAAAAAAAATTGTTAATTATGAAAGACTATAAAGACTTCAGTTGACCGAATTTAACCAAGATGGACCCAACTTATTAGGCTCAACCAGATAGAGCTCGGCCTAATTCAACCTCATACCACACCTTTCTTTCTATAGCTTGAAATTCTCACGCTACATGGCACCTTCTCATTGGCCCAAATCCCTATGTCACACAAGGATAACACACACTTTTATGGTGAGCTTGTCACCATGTAACAAATTGTCACCATGTCACAAAAACCTTAAATAGTAAAAGATTAATACCACGTAAAACTCCAAATTAATATATATGTGACAAATTTATCACAAACTAATTTTTTGACTACCAAAAACTCCAAACTTGTACATTTATTTGAAGGTAGATTAATGTAAAAGAGCATATAAAATTCCCAGCTCATTCTAGTTAGTCAAAAGGTGGATGAAAGGTTGGAATTGACAATGTTTAGGATAAGGAGGATTTTAATGTTATAAGAAACTTTCGAAATTGATAGCAAGGTGTACGAAGGTCAATGAGTGATAAGGTTAAGCTTGTCCCTGATGAATAAAGGAAGTGCACACCTTGTTTGAAATTGCCGACGTAGGGTAACTTTTAGGAAAAGTTGATTGAAATGACCATATGGAAAGTTCACACAAAAATTTATGACTAAATTTATAAAATTGAAAAGTTTATAACTGAATTATAATTTATATGATAATTTTACAACTAATTGGACAATTTTTTCAAAAGTAAGCCAAGTCACAAATTCCGATGACTTACGTGAACCTTGTTGAGAATTTTTTTTTTTTTTTTTTTGGTCATGAATTCCAAGTAACCTTGTAAATTCAAATTTCCAATGGTTGTATTCCAGGTGAGATGGATTTTCAAAAATAGTTATTTTGCTTTTGACATTCACCGTTGCCTTCCATACTTACCTTGAAAAGGGCAAAAGCCAATTGATTTTACTCTTACCATGCAAGTGAGTTGTAGCCTGCAATCCGAACTGAGGATGGGCTTTTGGAGTCAGCTCACCCTTGTGAGATCATGACACTTTGTCCTGGCCATTGTAGCATGTGTGTCGCCCCGGGCATAAGGGGTTTGATGACTTGATGTCATCTTCACCTTCCTCAGGCTCATAACTCGCAGTCTGTTCAAAGTTTCAAACTCATTGGTGGCAACTAAACATGAGGGTTGCACTCATTGGGTGCTTTTGATGGATTTCAAAGCCTTGATCCTACTTTCCATGGATTTTAAAGCCGAGTCTTCTCACTAAGCCTATAGATGCTCTTTTGCAAATTAGAGCCATCCAATATGTCTCGTAGATTGTTCACTTTCTGGCTACAAGACCATCCAATATCTTGACAATACCTTGCCCGATGATCTATTCATTACTTGCGCTTAGGTCCTTCAAATTGCAGTAAATACTGAATGCTCAAAGGAGCTGACTGGCCTTGCCAACCCCACTTGATGTTTGCCCTTCATGATTTACAATTATAGATTAACTGACCCCCGAATGTCTTACATCTTTTCACAGTGCCAAAAGAAAAAAAAATCTCGAAATCAATAAGATATAAATATTATCCACACTTAGTATGAAAACAATACTCATTTTTATTTTAATACATGCGTAACCCTACTGATTAAGGTCCCGACATGAGGCCATGCTGGGTAGGATGCTAACTCTATCGCGCCTTCTATTTGTCTGACATACGCTCCACCTATGGATGGTGTCTCAAATTTTGAACATGCTAAATTGAAGATCAACGTGATCTCCATGGGCTGAAAAAGGAAGAAATCATGTACATTTGGTGCAGTCCAAATAACGGTTGAAACCTAACAAAGTCCGGAGCATCTGGATAAGGATTACTTGCCCGGTTTACATTTTGGTCATCAATAAGCAAGGAGCTTCCGGGCTCATATTTGGACCCAGAAGTGATTTTAGAATTACAGGGGATTTTGAGGGTTTTCTTACCAAGAAGTGTATATACGGTCGTTTGTGCATGATATAATTACTATAACAAAACGTGAAAATTTTCAAGATTTTTCACTCGATTTATCTTCCCTTTAAAAAGGAAATTTTTTCTAGTTAGTCTTTTGATTAGGAGGTTACCAACATAAACATCACCGACATTTAATTTTTGTTAAGTTTGCATGGGAATGACGGCTTAACTTGTAACTCACCAAGCAAAATCCTAGTTGATGGATAAGAGTTTCATATCTTTGGTCTAGTTACTTTATCTGAACTTAGATCATCACTTGGGTTTATACATAATTCATCTTTTCTTTATTTGCACTTAGACTAAGTTGCAATCCGGTGTTATATGCAACTGTTAACAAGTGTCCATTTTAACCGTGTCATGCATGAATTCGACCAAGCTGGGTTGAATGAATTTACCAAACATGAGGACATAATAAGTTACCAAAAATGTGAAGTGCGCGAGCTAGAGAAAAATAAGATGGACTCAACCAATCTTGGACACTCACAAACAACACGAAGACTCGCGCTGAGTTTATGCTTTCAATTTCCTTGTATTTTCACTTTCATGCACTTCTACCTCTGTGTAATTTCCTTTCAGTGATGTCAATTTCCAATTCCGTGTGTTTCCTTTCAATACATATCAATTTCAAGGCAATTTACATTTTCTCCTGGGACACTTCTTGAAATTAAGATCTAATTCATTTTCTCTAGCCTACCCATTTTCCATATATTTCATTGCCTTGATCCAACTATAAAATACCAATTTGAATTCAAATCATATTTTGAAGACGAGTTTCTTCATCAAGCATGTGGACGCTCAAAATCTAGTTATAAAAATCCATCATGTCTTGTAGTTTGTCCACTTTTTGCCTATAGTTTTGCTCAGATATCTTGACAATATTTTGTCTTGTTGTCTGTTCACTACTTGTACCAAGGTCCTTCCAAATTGAACATCTACATTCGAAACTCTTTGACCGTGATACAATGTCATGTAGTTTGTTTACCTTCTTCAATTTTGAGGTTTATCAATACATTTGACGTTTCATCAACATACCGCTCCAAATGTACATACCGTTAGCCTTTTTGATTATCTGTCATCATTAAAATAGTTGCAAGGAAATTCATAATACAATCATGTTGAATAATTTTTAAAGAGTGATATTAGACAATTGACTCAGTTGCCCTTTTGGGGCTCTAGGACAAGTGGAATCAACTAGAAAATTCAAAAACATTGCTAGAGATGCGAAACATTCACATAAAACAACTCTTATGAAAAATCTAGATGGGTCACATACTATCTATTATTGTAGGTATGACTGATGACTTTTCATAATGTGGAGATAAATACATAATTACGGCAGTAAATTGTTGTACACTATTATTAAAACCATGTCATATGTCTATAGTTGGAAGAAACCATACCTCTGATTAGTGAGTTAAAAACATAGACATCACCTACATTCTTATTTGGTTAAGTTTCCATATGAGGGATATCCATGACTTATAACCTAATAATAAGAGGCAAGAGAATTTCCTTCAATTGCGAAGGAAAATATGACTCTTATCTTGTTATATTTTGAATCTTCTTTCAAGATATATAAATAGATGTTACTAGATCAAGTGAAAATCTAGCTTCCACCAATTAAATACTTTAAAGTTTATCTTGCAAATATATATAACCAAATAGAGTGGACTTAGGTCATGGTCGGTTGCAAAAGAGAATGCAAAATCATTGTGTTTACCTGCCCCCACAATTTCCTCTCATTTACTGCTTAACATCCAAGCAACTAAGAAGCCTCAAAAAGTTTCGACCCCATTGCAAGAGTCTCCTGCCCTCTTCATGTCTCTTTCCTTTCTTATTTTATATGTGTACTTCATCCACTTGCTCACAATTGAGTTGATCTTTCAAAAAGAAAGGTCATGAAAAAACACGAAAGATAAAGTCAGAAACCTGCCTCTCCTTTGCTTCTTCCAACATATAATGGAGTCGAGCCACCCATTTCACTTTCCCTACGTTTACATGGGGCTTTTGCGAGGAGTTGAGCAAAAGCTTCCAATGTTCATTACTTGGACATGGCTTGACTAAAGGGACCTATTATTACTTTTACAGCCAAAGAGATTGGCATTATTTTGTCCCTTGCATTTCAAGTCTTTTTGGAAGAATTCACTTCTCTGTTGGGATTCCACCTTAGCCTCACTCTTACGTTTTAATCACGTGTGTAAAAACTATGCTGGCTCTCGGATGGATCCAATTTGATCCTTTTTTGAGGGGGATAAAACTTTGATTTGGACTAATTGGCAGTCCCATTCGGCTGATGCTAACCTTGCACAATTTTAAATCGCCTTGTACTAATTTGAGCTTACGGGAAACTTATCTATCAACATAATAGGTTTAAACATGGACAATCATGGACAAGAGACATCTATGATACCCAATATCCTCCAAAAGCTAGCTTTGTGATCACAATTAAAACAAGACTGATCAAATATTAAACTAAATTGATTTTTATGTTCTCTCCTATATTTTTTTCCCCTAGCAACTATTATTTTTGCCGCAAATACTTTTTGTTCTCGAGAAGAAACAATTTGAGAAAATTCAATTGTCTAGAATGAAACACCGGAGGGCCCATGCACCATACATACAGCTGGAAGGCACTCTCAGATCGATTGGAAGACTTAAAAGTCTTCGAGCTTCCTTTCCTCGCACAGCCACCGACAAACTCTTCTTTGAGGGCTAGTTTTTCCGTGTGCAGAGCAGAGGAGGCCACGATCTTCTTCTCAAACCCAGCGATCAACGTCCCCGGTCGTCCCGAGCGACTCCGGCAACGAACCCCTCCGACGAATCGGCTAGCCAGGACCAGGAGCCATCGATATTCATCTTCACGAAGCCCTTTCCCGGCAGCAGTGACCACGAACACGGTACGATTCTCTTCTGACTTGTCTGGATTTGCCTTGAAGAGTTCGGTTTCATGAAAACCTTGCTCAGAATGAGTGCGGTGTCCACGATCGAGGACGGATCTGATCGTCGGGACTGATATACCAATTTGTATTTTTTTTGCGTTCCTTCCTGTATAATTGGACCAAAGTCTCCCTGATCAGCTTCTTAACAAGAATAGACAAGTGGATTTATGGGGAGATTGCAGGCTACTCTCAACCTTTCCAAAAATTCGACTTACAAATGATATGGATCATTCGGAGTTTGAATATAATACGGTCATTTGCATGTTTACTTCTTTTTTGTTATTCTGTAACTGAATTTATATAATAGTCTGCGATAGTACTTTTTATGCTTTTCTCTGATCATTGGTAACCTCACTCGTGATATATTTACGCGATATGTTTGTGGTTGAGACCTTCAATCAGCCAAGGGCGAAGGCCTATCTTGTTCACCCACGAGGGGGAGAGGAAGAGAGCTGCTAAAGCTAAAGTTCAAAATGGGGAGCTCAGAGGCAGGAGCATTGTCAGGAAGCGTCTATCAAGTGTTCTTAAGTTTCAGAGGACCTGACACTCGTCATGGATTTACCGACTGCCTCTATCATTACTTGACCGATGCTGGCATCTGTGTCTTTCGAGATGATGAAGAGCTCCGTGTCGGTGAAAGAATCGATGGAGCACTCCAGAGAGCAATTGACAACTCTAGGATCTACATCCCCATCTTCTCTCAAACCTATGCTTTGAGCCACTGGTGCCTCCGTGAGCTTGCGCAGATTGTGGATAACACCTCTAAGTCGAATGGGAATAAAGAGATCCTACCTATTTTCTTTGACGTGAAACCTGACGATGTTAAGCTGAAAACCCCATTGTATTGGGATGCTATTCTCAATTTGGAGCGCGAGAAGAAGTTGAGCACTGAACAAGTAGCTTCCTGGAGAGAGGCTTTGAAGGAGGTTGATGCAATAAAGGGGTGGGAAGTCAAGAAATACAAAGGGTGAGCTTGCTGCATTCTAAGATCCTTATTTTCCCTAATTTCTTTTTCCTGGTCGCAAAAACTAAGTAAATAATTCATAGAAAGAAGGAACATACTAAATGTAGGAGAAGAGAATCCAAAAACATAAGAATCATGCTAGAGCTATTAAAATTGTTAGTGTTCTTGATTTCACTAGAAGCGCTATCATATGTCTAATTTTAATGAAGAACTAAAAATAGAAAGCAAAGTTCAATTTTTTCCTTTCGTTGATGGTCTATATAAATTTTGTTCCATTGTTCACCTCTGTCATTTAGTAAGCTACTCTTAGTAAAATTCTAATGCTTCTAGAACTACTACTCAAAACTTAATAACATTGATGTATCACCATGATTGAGGGGACTTACGCTAGTAATACTAAATGGTATGCGTGTATAAAAAAAAAAAAAAAATTGAAAACGCTGGAAAAAGAAGCATTTTATATAATGGGCTAAAAGTGGAATTATTGAGTACCATGCACGTTCCTATCTAATAATTTGATCTTTCAATTAATGCATCAAACATTTGTCCTCCTGAACATATTATGTACCACTTCTAAGGTTGTCCCATGAATATAACTGATAAAATGCTAATTCGCGATGCATAAATAATTGTACATTCATCTTGCACAAAGAAGATTAACATAATTTGAGGATTGCTAATCACATGTTGGGATTGTCAATTTTCATCATGACACAATGCAACTCATGGCACCTAGCAATGTGAATGAAAAGTGCCTTTGAAAGTGATGTAGATTCATATTTTTATGGTTACATAGAATTAGCAAGAAAAATCAAATCTGAAATCCTTCAAGGTCAATTCCATCACTCTCGTCAAAATGTTTGTTTTATGCATGCTTGGTGTTATTTTGAAATTTTACAAGATCAAGTACACATAAGGTTTGCACGACACATCGAATTACAAATATTAAGTTATCAAAAGTAATAACTAAGAAAACCTTATATTCAATACAAAATTTGAGAAGAAACGTCTTGATTGTTGATGTCATATTAGTTATTGAATTATTGCGCAGTTAAGTAGATGTAATTGAATAACATCAATTGCTAGGAAACGAACAAAATAAAAAGGAGATTCTGTCAAAGTCTGATGGAATTGTTTCACGAATGAAATTTAGATTTTTTTTTTTTTAATTCCCTGTAATTTTCCCCTATTGAAATGGTTTTCCTTCATGACAGCCAAGGGAAACTCATTAAGTTGGTCGTTGAAGAGGTTGTGAAGAAGTTGAAGATAAAGCAAAAGTCTGTGACTGAACATTTAATTGGAATCAATGATCAAGTGGTAGCAATAAAAAATTTGTTAGACGTAGGCTCTAGAGGTGGACGACTCATTCAAATTCATGGCATGGGGGGTATTGGTAAAACAACTCTTGCCAAGGTCGTGTTTAATGAACTTTCTACCCACTTTGGAAAGCATTGCTACTTTCTTGAAGATGTTCGAGAAAAGTCGTCAAGATTGGATGGCTTAATTGGATTGCAAAAGAAGTTACTATCTGAAATAGAAAATGCCGCAGGAATAGGAAGCATTGATACAACTGACAATGGAATGGAGAGGATTGGAGAAACACTTCGCAATAAGAAGGTCTTAATTGTACCTTGGATGATGTTGATGAAAGCGAACAAGTGGAGAAATTAGTTGGAAAAGGTACTTTGTGTTCGGGGTCTAGAGTACGATTACTACTAGAAACAAGGATGTGTTGCAAATCACTAAACCAGAGTACAATATATTACCTTATGAAATGAAGTTGATGAGTAGTGATCATGCGCTTCAGCTTTTCAGCAGACATGCATTTAACAAGGACTCTCCTTCAGATGACCGCGATTATATTTCAAAGGAAATTGTATCTGCTAGTGGAAGCCTTCCTTTGACTATTGCAGTAATTGGTTCATTTCTGAACAATAAAAGACAAGACCTATGGAAAGAAACATTGGACAAGTTACACAAAGCACCTCCACAAGGTGTTTTTGAAAAGTTGAGGATTAGCTATGATGCATTGACTCTTGAGGTTCAACAAATTTTTCTGGATATTGCATGCTTTTTCATTGGTCAGGAAATGACAAACCCAATTTATATGTGGACAGATTGTGAATTTTTCCCAATTAGTGGAATTGAGGTCCTCAAAAGCAAGTCCTTGATAAAGATTGGAGTGAACAATGAGTTTTTTATGCACGATCAACTTAGAGATCTTGGAAGGGAAATTGTTTGTCAAGAAAATCGAACAATTCTTCAAGGGCGTAGTAGGTTATGGATTCGAGATGAAGTCCTCACTACAATGGAGACAAAGGAGGTGGGACACTTCATGAGAGAACTAATAGATTCTCTTTTTGCTTCTTGGTTTTAACACTTTTCCCTGATAAAATGGAATGCTGAATGCTACTCCTTTCTTGTTCTCATTTGCAGATGAAGAAAGTTCAAGCGATGGAAGTAACTCATGAACGCATATGTGTCAAAAGTGAAGAGATTGGAAGGTTTAAAGAACTAAGGTTCCTTAGATTAGATGATGGAACCTTTGTCGGCGATCTAATGGATTGTTTTCCCAAATTAAAATGGATTTATTGGAGTGATTCTCTGTTTTCACATTGTGAGCTGACCAATATGTGCTTAAAGAATGTGATTGTCCTTGATTTTTTAAGCATTCCCACTATAGACGATCAGAAATTATTGCAGTTAATAAAGGTGCGTCATATGCTTATTTCCTTTCTTTGTCCTTAAAATGAACGTTTGAACTGATCTTCCATTGGATAATGCATTCACTTTTTACAGGGGGCAAGAAAATTGAAAGTTTTTAGTCTTGCTAATTGTCATGGCATAACCAGAACACCAGACTTATCCGAATGCTCAACTTTAGAGAGGCTGACTTTTTTGGCTTGCAACGGCTTAACGAAGATTGATGGCTCTATTGGGAAGTTCAAGGATCTGAAAGATTTAAAGTTTGATCTTTGCGATCACCTTGAACGTTTGCCTGAAAAAATGGGGGACCTACGGAATCTAGAGCACTTCTCTTTACAATACTGTTATGCAGTGAAGGAATTACCGGATTTCATATTTAAGTGGAAATCATTGCGGAAGTTGCAGATTTCAATTGCACGTCCAGTGGAGTTATCAGGTGCCTTCGGAAAGTTTGAGAATCTGAAAGAGCTTCAGGTTGAAGGAAATTTGAAAAGTCAACTTCCTTCTGAAATTGGCTTGCTTCTGCGGCTTCAAATACTGGAGTTAAAAGGATTTGATGAAATACGAGAGTTGCCGGACCTCTCAAACTTGACTGATTTGGTTAGGTTGAAACTAGATGACGGCTCCAGAAAAATTGACAGACGAGATGGAACTTATATTGGTGATTTAAGGTGGATCGGGGTTATCCAAACTAAAAAAATTAAGCTTGTGTCTCCTCCATGTCCCTGCTCCCACCTGAGTTGGCTTCCCTTACTCAGCTTGACAAACTCCGTTTGTGTGGATTGAACTTGCAACCCCTCAAGCAACTTCCCTCTTCTCTATTAGAGCTAACCCTTGATAATTTCAATTCAACCACGTTTCTCTCCTCCCACTTAGAGAATTTGTCAAATTTAAGGCTCCGTCACTCTCAAATGCAAGAGATAATACTCGATGGGCTTCAGCTTCCAAATTTAATGGAGCTTCTAATTTTTGGCTGTGGACCCCTCGAGAGATTCATGCTATCCAGCATGACAGAGCTAGAAGAGGTCAACGTGGCGTGCTGCCCAAAATTAGATGAGATCCACATCGCTGGGGTGCTGGAATCGTTGCGCAATTTGGATATCAATGGCTGTGAGTCCTTCAGAAGGTTCGTGTACGTTGACAGACATTGGAAATCTTCCCATGAATCTTCATTAGTCCTTGCATCGAGAGTCTTCAATAAGTTGTGGAGACTCCGCATAGAGTTTTGCGATAAGATACTCGGTATTCAAGTTGTTGGTACGTCAAAATCGTTGCAAGACTTGACAGTTTCTGATAATTATTTGCAAAGTCTTGGTGATTTGTCAAAATTAAAGAACCTCGAGCGCTTGTGCATACAGTCCAACCCTAAGCTACGAATTGTTGAGGGCCTCGACAAGTTGGAGTTTTTGAAGCTCTTATACCTTCGTGACTGCCCATTGTTGGAAAGTCCGATTGATGGATCGACCACTGAATTGCCAAATGATTGCTACTTCAGTATTACCCGTTGCCCGAAATTACTTGGGCTTAAGCAAAGATTCGAAGGCTCCGTCCAAGATTTCAAGCAATATAAGGTGAGTCAGCAAAACCATTCACAAACATAAATTCAACTATAAGGAGATTTATAATAATTGTGGAAAATAAAAAAGAAACAATCATACAATAAGTCTCGGTCTCACTTACTTTAAAAACCAGTAGACGCATGTGATGTTTTCTCTCTCTGCGTTTTTTTGGCTTTTCCTTTTTTCTGTATATGAGAAAGTTACATAGTTACAGTAAGAGGTTCAGATTTTATCACAAATATTTGGAAAAACTTCATTTTATAGGATATATATAGAATAGCTTATAGCATATTATTTAAAATTTTCTCTCCTTTGATAAGAAACAATTGGTTTTACTTAGCATTTTTTCTACGTAATATACTGCACTTTTTTTTCTCCATTTCTTCCTTAATACAAATCATCATGACAATGACTTTAATGATTTGCAATATTTACAGTGTAGATAGAACATTAAAGAGATAAATACATCAGAAGTCCTAAAATTTATAAAATTTACAATCGAGTAATAAAACTTGTTAATTTAGTATAATCAAGTCTTTTTTATTAACTTTGTTCAATTATTCAAATGAAAAATTTTGTTTATTCTTTTCACACTCCTACGTGGCATAGAGCTTCGAGCCTTCAAACACAATGTTTGTGTGCAAAAACTTCTGCCCTTTTAAGGTTTGCCCCAAATTTCCAAGCCCTGATTGAGTATTCTTCTCAGGTTCTCCTCACTTCTTCATCAGTCTTTCTCGTCCATAGTGTACTTCTTGTTCATGGAGTCCGCTTCTCATTCATCGATCCTCCTCTTCTTCATCTGAGTGTCCTTTTTCTTCTTCGCTGAATCCCCAAATTTCATCTTCGTTCAAGCGCGACGACATCGAGTCCTTGCGCAAGAGCTCGATGAGGCCAACGGCGATGTCGGGTCCTCTTCGTCCAAAGCCGGGCAGCGTGAATGAGGGTGTTATAAGCCACTACATCGAGCTTAATCTCCTTTCTTGTACTCTGCTTTCATTCTGAAGGAGGTATGGGAACTCATTTGAGTTGTTTTCTCTTGTGGATTGAATAGGTCTGAAGTTTGGGAATGATGTCAATGGGTATATGCCCGAACGCAGGATGCTGTTGCGATCTTACTAATCTTAGCAAAATAAGAGATAGGATCGTCCAAAACAAAACAGAAAAAGGACACAGATTGTTCGCATGATTTTGTTTCGGTTGATTAAGGCGGGAGCAACTATATTTAATGCTCAATTTCGCGGTTCTCTGCTTCAGAAACATGCTAGAAAGATAAGGGACTTGGCTTGAATATCATGCATAACACCCATGGAAATTTCCTGAAAATTCAATTTCAAATTATTATGAACCCATATTTTGGCCCGTGGAGTCAAAATAAAGCTGTCATCTTTATTTAAAGTGCTATTTGTTCACTTAGAATCTCTAGAATATCCAATGAATGTATGATTTCTTTAATATTGTATTTGGGACGATCCAATGTGCTATCTATTTTTGCAGCGGCAGCAGCAGGGGGAGCAGATGCGGGAGCAGGGGAAGCAGTGGCCGCCACAGCTGCAGCGGCGGCGGCGGCGGCAAGGGCAGCAGCTGCGGCGGCAGCAGCTGCGGCGAGAGCAGCGGCTGCTGGTGGCGCGAGAGCCGCGACTGCTGCCGCAGTGGCTGCTGTGGCGGCATCGGCTGTCTCAGCTGCCACAACAGCGGGAGCTGCGGCAACCAGCGGCTGGTCTTGCAGAACCCGACGACAGGCAGCAACTGGTCTTGCAGAACTCGTTGGGGAGCTTGAGCTTCAGCAGCAACTTGTCGCTCTCAAGGGAGGAATAGGATATGTCGAGGTCTGCTCTGTCCACTTTCAGGGTCAAGGAGGAGGAGATGGATAGGAAGAAGGTGGTCTGGGACTGCATCCTCTCCCACCAGGTTCGGATCAAGGAAGAGACCAAACGCTTGGCCACCATTCACAACGTATGCAACGTGAAGTCCACACATGAAATTGGTTTACTCGGGGGCCTTTTCTTTTCTATGTTCAAGTAATAGCAAATAAAAGGTGAGGGGTTTTTGTGGTTATATTCATGGAGAGATTTTTGTTACTTGTTTTGAGAATTGTCATGACCAATTTTTTGGGTGTGAACCACCTAAGGATTGGCTAATGGATTATTAAGTCTAGACTTAACTCGGGCTCTCCCAAGCTCATACCAATTCGTGAGTTAGGTTCAAATTTCTTAACATGCAAATGGATTTTATCTAGGAGTCGCCACTAATCTATTTTCGGTGGGTTGATTAGAAATCCAGGTAGTTTTACTTTACTCCTACGAACCAGAGATAACGGGTACGGGGACTTGGTTACACTACATTTTTCTAATGCCCTTTTGGTATCATTCTTTTTTATTTTGAAAAATGTTTGGCAGGCAACTTGAATTAATTTTAATTTACTTACATCTACAAACTAGAGATAATGGGTACGGAGACTTGGTTACACTAGATTTTTCTAACCTACGAACTAGAGATAATGGGTACGGGGACTTGGTTACACTAGATTTTTCTAATGCCATTTCGGTATCATTCTTTTTTATTTTGAAAAATGTTTGGCAGGCAACTTGAATTAATTTTAATTTACTTTCTTAACATATGAGGTGATCATATAGGTGCGCAAACCATTAATTTAATACCCAAGAAAACAAATAAATAAAATGGAGGATTTACCTTACAGTAACGAAAGCATTTGCAATGTTAGATTAGAATTCATATCAACAATTCTAGATATGATTTATAATTAACACGTAATCACCCAATTTTTATTTTCATTTATTTAATGAGAATCATGCTCTATGTAATACTACTAATCTAACATGGAATGATATAACATGGGAATATGACCTAAACTATTTGACATAAATAAAATGCAGTCTATTCTAAAGAATGAAATTGATTAATTCTAAGGTAATTTTTATTTTGTATTTTCCATGAAATTCGAAATTAGAAAAATGCAAAGATTATCTAGTTAGATTAAGATTCTATTCAATTTGTATTAAGAATTATGTTAAGCAAAATCCTAATTTAAACTAGAATCTTATCTTAACCAAGTAATCTCTAATCTAAAATGCAATCTATCTAAAAGGATCTATCTAAATAAAATTTAAACATGTAATCAACCTAATATGCAATGACGTGCTAAGGATACCCTAATTCTACATGATACATGCATGATGATTTTTTTTTGTATTTTTCTTTGTAAAATTCAAAATTTAAAATTGCCAAATAATTAAACGTGACATTTAAATTAAAGAAAACTAAATTAAACGTGACATTTAAATTAAGGAAAACTAACATCCTAAATGAACGCATTTTTTTTTTATTTTTTATTTAAAAATTCGAAATAAGATTGCAATTCTAAACATGCAAGATAAGGAATATTCTAAAATATTCCTAATCCTAATTCAAATTTTTTTGAATTTTTTTCTTTTACGAAAATAAAATTAACTCAAAACACCATGACAGCAAATCAAGCAAGATAAGATTGATATACAAAAATTGACGAACCATATCTCACGCATGAGATTGGGTTGGCCAATTTTAAAATTAAATCGTGAATCGATCGGATTGTCGATTTTTGCAAGGGATTATGAGTCAGATTTCGGGCGTAAAAATCGGACTATGAATCCCTTATTTGAGGGCTATTTCACATCGGAATCTCAATCATACATCTAGGAATAATTCTACTAAAACACAAAATAAATAAATGAAAATAACATTAAAAAAAGAATAAAGTAAAAAAGAAAAATTACCTAATTGTTTTCCTTTTGTTTTTTTTTTTGTTTTTTCCCTTCCAAACAAACTTGGCAAAGTGCACGGCCAAGGGTGGTGGAACGGTCACCGTCGGTCACCGGTCGTGGTCGTCGGAGTGGTGGTTCGTCGTCGGTCGGAGGTCCGGCGAAGGGCGGCAGCCAACGCACTGGGAGTCCGGCGTCACGGGCCACGGTGGCAGTCCCTCGGGTATTGAGCGAGTGGCTCGGACTAGGAGCAGCAGCTCGTCGCAAGGGGCAAACGGCGGTGGGCCGACGCAGAGGCGGACCACCGGCGAGGAGCGGCGTCGGGTGCTAGATCGCATGAAACCGGCGGCTTCGAGCGGGCGGAATAGAGCAACAGTAGCGTTGCCGGCGAGCGGCAAGTGACCAGCGACGAAAGGCAGCACTGGGCTAGTGGCGCTCGGCACGGGAGAACCCGAGATCAAGTACGGTGCTGGGCGTCGGTCGCGGCTAGAGCAGAGAACGCTGGATCTCGGTTAGAACAGGGGCGTAGCGGACGGAAAGTTGCAGGCGCGCGCATCGCAGTAGCAGAGGTTGCGTCGCGACTGGGGGCGGAGTGAGGGATCGGAACGACAGTAGATGAGCGAGCAGGGGCACGGGACTTGGGGCGTCGGCGGGGGTCGGCGAGAAGCTCGACCGCTGGCGGAACGGCGGAGGCGGGCGAGTGGGATCGGCGGCGGAACCCGGCCGAGGGCGCCGCGGCGTCGGCGACGGGGCTGGCGTTCGGATCTAGACTTGCTGTCGTCGGGGGAACAACGAGCTTGGCGGCGAGATCAGCGTTCGGGCGGATCGGATCGGCGGGCAGCGGCGATGCCGCGGCGACCGGTGCAGCGAGACCTCGAGCGGCGGTGGTGCGGCGCGGCGGCTGGTACAGCAGAAGCTTCGAGCGGTTGCGAGACGAAGGGGAGCAACGGAGAAGATGAACAGCAGCTTTTATTTTTTTCTTTTTTTTTTTACTCTCCATCTCTCTCTTCACGTCCGGTCACTTCCCTTTCTCTTTTACGTCTCTTTTCTTCTCCACTTTATGCTTCGGCAGACTTTGACTTTTCCTCCTTATTCTCTCTTCTTCGAACCCTAGAAAAGTTCCCCCCAATTGTGAAGCCGAGTATTCAACGTAACGTTGCCTCCCCTAAATCCTACGCGAAAACCTTTTTTTATAGGCCAAAGATTAGGATTTTAATTTCCTTTTCAAATCAACATCCGCGAAGATTTCTTTTTGCACGCAATATCACTTTTTTTTTATTTTCCATATATCCTGATTTTATCGCCTAAGGACAAGATTGCAACATGATTTTCTTAAATTTCAAAAATTCACTGTAATATCATTTTAAATCTCCATTTAGGTAATTTTTGTTATTAAAAGAAAACAAGCTCGGGCCAATTTGCTCGCTTTGTGGGCTAAGTCTAGCCTATTAATTTGAAGCTCAGAATCATTAATTCAAACTCATCCACCATCGGTCCAATAAACGCAAAAAATGCAAATGCACCTAAATCTATATACCATGCAATTCATTAATTAACTAATATATATATTAGGGATTAAAATTAATCCCTAATTTTTTAATGAATAAATGGGTCACCAAAATTTAGGTGTCAACAGGAATGAACATCAAAACAGCATTAAAGATGACGGTGGCAAGTATAAAGCTACTGAGGAACAAGAGACAGGCGATGGTGAAGCAAATGAGGCACGACATCATGTCTAGTCAGGACACTGCTGCTTGTGTCTGAGTATAGCTAGTTCTTTCACTTCGATTTGCGTTTGATTATTGCATTGGCAGTTGGTGTGGCTTTTTGTATTGGACGTAATTCATGTCTATGTTGAGAGAAATTGGTCTTGAGAAAAATGGTTACTCTCAAATTTCCGGTGATTTTTGTATATCTAATTTATAATTAGAATGCTTTGAGAGTGTTGAACTTGAAATAGTCATATCAGTTTTTGGTTGCATTTAGTCATTTGTATCATCCGGGGTGTGAAAAAATTCATATTTAAATGAATTTTTGAGATTTTGGATCCGCATCTCATTTTACTCAGGAAATGCTCTATACATATCTTGGACTTCTAGGAGACTTAATGTGACATCTTGAAATTTGACCCCGTCTCGATAATATGAAATGGGCATTTCGTCGACGCGCCTATAGTCATTTTTTCTAAGCTGGTCTCTTACGAGTTAACTAACCTATTAGGTGATACTGTTAAGGGATATAAATGTGACCGACTCGAGAATTCAATCGAAAATCAACTATCGATTGCTCGACCATAATAATTGGCAAGGATCGATACGATACTGTTATAATCGAATTATGATCGAATATAGGTCGATTTGACATAATCACATAATTGAATTGGGGGTGACTCCACGTTATTGCGAAATTCGCGTCGAACAGTATTGACCCAATTTTTTTTATCAATTTTATAATCGGTACACGTAATTGAAACCTTGCGATTTTTACGACAATTGAGAGTTGTCTATGAGTCGAAGATGCACAAATGTGAATTGAAAATTATCAACCATGGGTTAAACGCGCTAAAATTCCTAAAAGCTACCCGATAAGTTAGGTTGTACTAAAATCGAGTTCGGTCAATTTTAATCACAAAATTGAATTCGGTTTCGGGAATCGGACGTTTGAGCGTATCACGATTCATTTTTAGAACCTCGTCTCATTTTTCGGCGAATTTTCGTCGAGTTCGGAATTTTTGCAGAAAACTAATTTCGGCAAAAAGAAAATAAGAGAGGAAATTCGTATGGGCTGCCTTATTGGAGTATTTGGCCACCAAGAAGAGTTTGTTTAGGAAGAAATTGAAGGAAAATGACCATTGGAGGGATGCAAGACTTTGTGGGCTGAAGACTTTGAGGCACAAGCACTTGAGTGCTTGGATAGTTAGGCTTGGCTCTCATTGGATGCTGCTTAGACTTTCTTGGTCTCTCTCCCTCCTTCCAATTTCCCCTTCCTTTCCCATGTGTGCAGACCCTCTTCCCTTCTGCCTTCTTCCTCTTCTTCCCACCTTTACTTCCCCTCACGTTTCCTTCCTCACGTTGTTGCCGCCTCTGCTCCATCTTCATTTTCCCATTTCTAGCATCGACCACCCAACGCGTTCACCAGCTGATTGCTGCCCCTGTCCATCTGTGCCACTCAGTCCAGCGTCTAGCGCCACCGTCCCACCAGCCCCAACGCCTCCAGTGTCCGCCTCATGCCCTCAGCCGCACGTCTAGCTGGTCCGCCAGCCTCCAACCCGCCGAGTAGCCGCCTATAGCACCCTCACCGCTCTAGCTACGCTCGCCTGGCCATCCAACACCACCAGTCAAGCCCAACCAGCCCACCTCAACCCCAACTAGAATCGGATTCCAACCCTTGGCCGTGAGCCTTGTGGGCTGTTTTTAGCCTCGACTGAGCTTCCGTTGGTGATGTCATAATCCCAAGTCCTCACCACCATTGTGTTGCCGTCGCCGTGAACCGGTTGTTGCCCTAATCCGGTGAGGTAACGCCCTAATCTCGGATTAGGATGTTAATTGCACTTAGTAGGTTAGTTAGTTTTAATTAGGATTAGTGTTAAGTAGTTAGTTAGGTTAACTAGTTAGTTAGGCTAGTTTGGTTAGTGTAACTAGATTAGTTAGATGGTCAGTTAGTTAGGTTACTACCCTAGGTTAGGTTAGTTGAACTTGGGTTAGCTTAGTTAACCATGGTTAGTTAATCAAGGTTAGTTAATCGTGGCTAGTTTAATTTACCATTGTTAGTTTAATTAAATTATATTTATCTAATTAATTGCAATTTATTTAATTAACCATAATTAGTGTAATTTGTGATGGATTGGCCATTTTTTCAGAATTTTACGCTGATTCTCGTGGTTGAATTTATATGTAAAATTGATTTCTTATTTGTGCAATTGAGTGCTTGGTGCTGATTATGGATTATTATTGCAAAATTGGATTTTATGGTATTTAATTAGAAAAATACCAGGTGTCGGTTTTTGATGCCAAAATTTTTATATAGTATATAAAACCGTGGGATTTTGAAATGACAATGTACCATACTTATTGGTTTGATTTAAATGTATGACCACGCATGATTATTTCATTGGGATGATTTTTAATACGAAAAAAAGTGGCAAAGTGCATTATTTGAACACGAGGTATTTTGGGTACAAAGCACGGTGTTCTTGGATAAGTATGTGTGCATGTGATCACCTAAATAACCTTATGTGTTTACATGGGACAATGCCTGATTAAGTTTGGATGCCCCACGTCAACGAAGGCCGGTCGCGATGGAGGCCGGGCCAATGCTCTTTTATGGAATGCCGTCTTGATGCGTTTACGTGGGATGATACCGTGCCTGACGAAGCGGGACGACGCCCAATTATGCCAGATGACCGTCGACTGTTGAGGTGGTCATGGCCATTGGGTCATAATAATTAGAACACGCCTGAGTGGTTGTGATAGTTGTGTCTGATTATGGGGCAAAATTGTGTAGCATGGTATGTGACATGTCATAACAATTTTACCTTATAATCTGGACCCTTGTGATTGAAATGATGTGTTCCGGTTATTAAGTAATGCTTGTTGCATTGATAATGGTATATGTGATGTACTAATGTGTAAGGATGTGCCGAGGCGAGATAAGTCTTGTGTGATGTCTGTTTAGGCTGCCTTCAGGTGAATTTGTGTCTTAATTGGGGTTTAGGGTTTTAACTCACTGAGATTTTTATCTCACCTCATCGTGGGTTAATATTTTTAGGTCCTTAGTATGAAGAGGCGACCCGTTCGTTTTGGGGTACCGAAGGAAATAGACTACAAGTCCTCCCACTTCCCTATTCTAGGGACCACCTGGACCCGTGAGTTAGTTGTGACCACTATTTGGGTTGATGAGGGTCTCTATCACTGGGTACCCCATCGCTTCAAGGCATGGTTCATTGACTATCCTAACGGGGTTCGGGAAGGTCCTTTGTAGGGTTTTGACGGATCTCCCGTTGGAATCGAGGATGGGGAAGTAGCTCACCCGATGACATTGACATTCCTGATGGTGTCGTGGAGAACCCGAAGCTCAAGACGGAATGGTCCGGAGTGTAGGTGGCCCAATAGTTTCTTTTTGAGTTAGATTGTATATGGACTTGTAGGGCTAATCTAATTTGTTTTTAAAGCGTGGTTTGTGATAAGTGGCTGTCCTGCTTTTACTATCCCTGTGTTTATTTGTTGTCTGGGGTTTATTAGTTCGCTTCCACAAGTGCATAAAATGAATGGATCGGCGACGCGTCCTGGGACGGCGCATTTTTAGTCGACCATCGAGGGATGTGCACATACTCGGGATTCGGAGCGTAATACTTAACATTCAAGTAGGGATGCTTTTATATTTGAATCAATCACATATCACAGACTTATAAAAGACTTAACATTCAAGAAGGAATGCCTTTATAACTGAATCAATCACTCGAGACTTCGTATTCCGATCAACGATGCTGGTAAATAAATATTGTGGACCCACCTAAAAGCCTAAAGGTGGCTTGCATATGTGACTTCATTACATTGAATTGGACCTAACAAATGGCGTTGCATTGTGGAAATTGCTTTCTAATGTGGATGAGGGCCTGTGTCTAACACATGCGCGAAATTGACACGTGAAACCGATGACCGAAAATCCGAGCCAAGGGATCCAACAAAAGCAAAGCGGAATCCCAAGCTGTACATATGCGCCCGTTTGATGATTTCATTAAGAGTTGAAAAAAAACTAATATATTTAGCACAAGAATGAGTATTTCCGCAGGTCTGCAAATATGCAGAGATATGGAAGTTCTATTGATAATCACGGATTTTAGTGTCTTTAGTGTAGAAGTACACAAGTATTTAAACCTCGATAAATCACGGGCTGAGGAAAAGAAAACAATGAGACTTCATTTTATTCCTCCTGCTCTGACCATTCAGGGTCAAATTTTTAATCATTGTTTACGGCATAATGTTTCCTGCTCGAGGGGGTCGTCATTGTCTCGCTTCTAGGGCACCTCTGATAGAATAATTCCCAAAGTGATACATTCTCGAAGAGCTGTACATTCTTCTTGTTGACCAATGATAATTACAATATCAGGTAATCCTGTTATATATTTAATCCGCTCAGGTATGTTTGCAAGTGAAATGACTGTCTCTTCAACATAGCAGCAGCTCTTTTTGGAAGACGAATGAGTGTCTCCACCTTTTGTTCCGTTATCAAGTCCCTAGTCTCGTTTTTATTGTGGACCAGTTCGTTAACATACCATCGAGCCACTTTTAATTTAGCATAATAACATTGAGCCCTTATTGCAGCTTGTGCAACTAAATTTAACTGCTTTATTCTTGGTACCAATAACTAAAAAACTGTTTCCCCTACTTGCTACATCAAAAACTAAATCATAGGCTTTTGATGAAAAAAAGAAGCAATTTTAGTAAGATTTGTAATATGGATACCTTTACGCTTGGCAGAAATATAAGGTACTATCCTAGGATTCCATTTCCTAGCACCATGACGAAAATGAACTCTCGCTTCCATCATCTCTTCCAAATTGATATTCCAATACCTTCTCGTCATTTCTTCCCCCTCCCCCCTCTGCTTTTTTTTTTTTTTTAAAGCTACGAGGTTGCCCTAAAAACGAAATAATTGTTTCAATGGAACCTTTTCTTCTATCGAGATTGGCTATGTGGATGTCGATACACAATCCAAACCCCTACCCTCTATTCTCAATTATCTTTATTTCAATTATACCACAAAATAAAGAGTTCTTAATTAAAATTAAAAAGTATGGATCCATTTTTAGGAATCATTAAATCCTCTAAATGATTGTTTGATATATCATAAAACTTCTTCGAAATGGATAAATCAAATAATCTATGTGGTGGAACAAAATATCTCCGATTTCCCCCTCGAAAAAATTCTCTGCCGTTTACACCTAATAACGAGCAGGCAATTTAGGGATATATTAGACTACACATGGGGCCAAAGCTGTTAAAATGAGAATGAATCGAAGTTCTCCAATAAGAATGGTAAGAACAATGAAAGCTTTCTATCATATTGCCAAACAGCCAATAACTTTCCATTAGAATATCTAGTTTTCAGTAGTAAAGCAACTCTGAAGCATGAAGTGGGAACAAGTGTGCTGAAGATGAGGGAAGTAGGACTTTCAGTATTTCAACCTGAGACAAATGTACACACTCACCTCAATAAATTATGGAAAGCTTAGAAACTTGCCACTAGATCTTGCATTAGACATAACCAGCACAATGACCCAACAACTGCATAGAACAACTGACAATTAATATATCATATTTTCTTTCTTCACTCATGTGAGCTGCTCCTTTTAACATCTATATTTTTCCCTTTGAGCTTTGATTTCAACTAGAAGTTAGCTCTTCTCGACCTTGTGGCACATTGATTGGCTTGATCAACACAATGATTGATTCCTTTCAAGGAAGTCGGCTATCATGTCCCTAGCTCGATTTGGTGTGTTCTGATCAACCACAACTTACCATAATCGTAAAACCAATTCCTACACTTTTCATTGTCTTTGCCATAAGAATTGGTGATTGAAGACCACAAGAGTAGTTAGGCTCCGAGTCAACCTCACTAGCAGTTACACCATTTGAATTTAGATGTTGGTGCCTCTAATCTTCTCACCGCCATTCTTTGATTTGGCAACTGAAGGTTCTACTAAATGCAGCATAAGCAATGGAGGAATGCAACAGAAGAAACATGTGTTGACTATCAAGGTTATATCATGATTCTACCAGGAGCTTCTTCACTATAACATAGACAATGCAAAGCAAAAAGAAAAACATCTGTATAAAAAGAAGTAGAGTTTGATGTTGCAAGAAAAATAACGGATCACAGACATTACTATGTGTAGCCTGATCACAAGAGTGTCGAAGAAATTGGTGACATTTAAGCGTGAAGTTGGCAACGTTACAACTCAAGTCATGTGAAGGTGAAGTTTAACTCCCGTTTTGGACTATAAGAATGCTACGAAGAGAATATTCATCCCAGAACCTTCACATCCTGCGAACAATTTGAATTCTGTCTATTTTTTCCGTTTACATGCTTGGACTTCTATTCCTTAGTGGGCCACCATCATGCATGTGTGAAAGAACTGATGGATTCTCTTTTTTCTTCTTGGTTTTAATACTTTTCCTCGATAAAATAGAATGCTGAATAGTACTCATTTCTTGCTCTCACTTGTAGATGAAGAACGTTGAAGCAATGGAACTAAGATTGTATCATGAAGAAGTATCTATCAAAAGTGAGGAGATTGGAAGGTTTGACAAGATTAGGTTCCTTACATTTGGGGGAGGAACCTTTGTTGGCAATCTAATGGATTGTTTTCCCAAATTAAGATGGATTAATTGGAGTGCTCCTGGTTTAAAGAGTAAGCTGACCAATATGTGCTTAAAGAATGTAGTTGTCCTTCAATTTTCATTGATTGCCAATATAAACGATCTGAAATTATGGAGCCTAATAAAGGTGCATCATATGCTTATTTCTATTCTTTGTCCTTGAAAGCAACATTTCAACCATTCCTCCATTGGATAATGCATTCATTTTTTACAGGAGGCAAGAAAATTGAAAGTTCTTAGTCTTTGTGAGTGTCATCACAAAACCAAAACACCGGACTTGTTGGGATGCTCAACTTTAGAGAGACTTGCTTTTTGGACTTGCTAAGGTTTAAGGAAGATTGACAGCAAAGTTAAAGCATTTGATAGACTTAACGTTTGATCACTGCCCTTTACTTCAAGGTTTGCCTAAAGAAATTGGGGACCTACAGAATCCAGAGTGCTTCTCTTTTAATTGGTGTCATCAAATGGAAGAACTACTGGATTCCATCTATAATTGGAAATCATTACAGGAGTTGCAGCTTTCAAGCCTAGGAATGCTTGGGGAACATTTAGTGCTTTGGAATAAAGCCAATTTGTAAGGTCAACTTCCTTCTAAAATTGGCTTACTCCCGCAACTGCAAAGACTAGTGTTAAGAGAGTTTTATGAAATTCGAGAGTTGCCGCCACTTCCAATAAGTTTAACCCATCTTGAAGTGTCATCTATGTCATTGCAAGTTGTCCCAGACCTCTCAAACTTGACTAATTTGGTTGAGTTGGACCTAAGTGATGGCTCTAAAATTGGCAAACCAGATAGTTTTTATAGCAGTGAGTTGAGATGGATCGAGAGGTTATCCAAATTGAAACAGTTGAGATTGTGTAGCCTCCATGTCCCTGCTCCCACTAAGTTGGCTTCCCTTCCTCAACTTAACCAACTCCATTTGTCTGGATTGAACCTACAACCCTCAATGCAGGTTCCCTCTTCTCTGTTAGAATTAAGCCTTGATAATTTCAATTCAATCGTGCTACTCTCCTCCAACTCAAAGAATTTGTCAAATTTAAACATCTCTTGCTCTCAAATGCGAGACATTCAACTCGATGGGTTTCACCTTCCAAATTTAACGTATCCACATGTTGATGATGGTAGACTCCTCAAGAGATTCATAATATCCAGCATGAGGAAGCTAAAGTTGGTCAGCATGAAGAAGTACCTGGAACTAGATGAGATCCACACTGCTGGGGTGTTGGAATCATTGGAAATATTACAATTGGAAAGGTCTTGCCCTTAAGAAGCTTCAAGCACGTCGACATAAATTGGGAATATTCTCTTGAATCTTCACTAATCCTTGCATTGAGAGTCTTCAATAAGTTGTGGTATCTCTATCTAGGTTGCTGTGACATGCTCATATTCAAGTTGTTGGTATGTTTGAATCGTTGGAAGACTTTTTACTTGCTGGTCATCATTTGCAAAGTCTTGGTGGTTTGTCAAACTTAAAGGATCTCAAGTCCTTCAAAATATCTTCCAGCCTTAAGCTACGGATTGTCGAGGGCCTCGACAAGTTAAATTTTGAAAGAAATGGAACTTACTAACTATGGATCGTTGAAATATTGGCCACGAAATTGCCAAATGATTGCCACTCATACATCCACCAATTCAAGAAATTACTTGGGGTTAGTGGACACTTCAGAGGCACCGTCCAGAGTTTCAAGCGTCATAAGGTGACTAAGAACAACCAGCCACAAACATGAATTCAACTATAGACAGATTTATAATAGTTGTGGAAAATCAAAAAATAGTCATACAAACGTGAATTAAACGCGGTCTCGCTTACTTTAAGCACCAGTAGACGCACATGATGGTTTCTCTCTCTGTTTTTTTTTTTTTTTTTTTTTGCCTTTCCCTTTTTTCCGTTTACGAGAAAGTTATATAGTTGCAGTAAGAGAAGTTCAGTTATAAGAAATAAATGGTTTTACTTAGCATTTTTTCTACGTAATATACTGCACTTTTTTTTTTCCATCTCTTACTCCATACCAATCATTATGACAATGACTCTCATCATTTTGCGATACTTACGGTGAAGATAGAACATTAAAAGGATAAATGCAGTAGTTCTAAAAATTATAAAAATTATAATTGAGTCATAAAACTTGTTAATATAATACAATTGAGTCTCTTTGTTAATTTCATTTAATTTGATAAACGGAAGATGCTAGCTATGCATTTTTTATTCACTTCTCTATGACATAAAGCTTAAGCGAAAAGGTTTGTGTGCAAAAATGTCTTGTCCTTTTAAGGTTTGCCCCAAATTTCCAAGCCCTAATTGAGTTTTCTTCTCGAGTTTCCCTCAATTCTTCATCAGTCTTTCTGTCTATAGTGTACTTCTTGTTCGTGGAGTCCGCTTCTTATTCGTTGATCTTTCTATTCTTCATCTGAGTGTCCTTTTTCTTCTTCGTCGAATCCCCATATTTCCTCTTTGTTCGGGCACGACAACGTCGAGTCCTTGCGCAAGAGCTCGATGAGACTGACGGCGACGTCAGGTCCTCTTCGTCCAAAGCTAGGCAGCGTGAACGAGGGTGTTATAAGCCACTACATCGAGCTTAATCCCCTTTCTTGTACTTTGCTTTCATTCCGAAGGAGGTATGGGAACTCATTTGAGGTGTTTTCTCTTGTGGATTGATTAGGTCTGAAGTTTGGGAATGATGTCAATGAGTATCTACCCAAACGCAGGATGTTGTTGCGATCTTAATAGTCTCAGCAGAATAAGAGATAGGATCGTCCAAAACAAAACGGAAAAAAGGACACAGATTGTTTGCATGATTTTGTTTGGGCTAATTAAGGCAGGAGCAACTATGTTTGATGCTCAATTTTGCGGTTCTCTTGTTTGGAAGCATGCTAATGAGGATTTGGCTTGATTATCATGCGTTCTACCCCTTCCAAATTTTATGAAAAGTCAATTTCAAATTATTATGAATCCATCTTTTGGACTGGGGAGTCAAAAGAAAGGTGTAATCTTTACTTAAAGTGCCATTTGTTCACTTAGAATCTCCAGAATATCCAATGAATATATGATTTCTTTAATATTGTATTTGGGATATTTTCAATTTAGAGCTTGAACAGACCTACATAATTTGATGATCCAAAGTGCTATCTATTTTTTGCCAATTTTCAAGGATAATCTGGTCTGGGGTGCTGAAGCTTTTACTGGTACAGGTCGATTTGTGCTTTTGGGTAAAAAAAGCTTGTTTTCAGTGTTATGATCATCAGCATTAAATCATGACTTAGGGAAGCTGCTATTCCTTTTTCTTCTTTCATGTTGCTAAATTTGTTTCTCGGAGCCCTTCTGGCAATGAAACAAAACCTGGATGGAGTCTGTTTCTGCCACTCATTTATCTTTTGATGCTTGGGTTGAGTCTTGATTTTAGCTTCTACTATAATTTTGTTGATTATGTACATGAAAATTTCTTAATTCAGCTAGATTGTGAACAAAACCAATTTTCATAAAAATTGTGATAAACCTAACAAGATAGAGTGTATTTTTGCGTATGCGAATTCACATAGATGAAATTTCATCGACTCACTTCCATAAATGCACTAGATAGAAAGCGGGGAAAGAAGGAGGGGGGCCCTGTCTACTTGATTTATAAGTAACCTGGTTATTTTCTGGTAATCAGATAATGTTTCTGTTTCGAAGGAACTTATCTTGAGTAGATAAGGCGCCACGCCCATATCATATCTTACTAATCTCATGGACCAAGTATGGTGCAAGTCAAAATGGCTTAGTATAAAAATGTTTGTATTTGGTGGTGCAAGAAATTGAACTAATATGATGTACCGAATCCGCACACACAATCCCATTCCTTAATCACTATTTTATTTATCTTTTCACATGCTATTGTTTCCACCATATATAGACCATTTCTTATAATTCAATCACATGGATTGCAGTTAAACTATATATTTGACTTTTTTCAATATCCTTTTGAGGAATTTAGAACATCTTCGATCTATTCCTTTTATATAGTATACAATGACAATTAGATTGAACACAGTAAACATAAGTTGTTAGGCATTACTGGTTGATTTGATAGCATAATTTAATTATGCTATTCTTAATGTAAAACTTTCTCGAATGATTGATTGTGATTTTATTTTTCAGGAACCATAGGAACCAAGCTCTCACGGTACTTGTACATGTTCTGGAGGCTTGTTTTGTTTTAAAGACCCTAGCGTCATCCTTGTCGGCATGCAGGGAAGGAAGTAACATATTATTTAGTGGGCCAATGCACTAAAGAGTCTACACTAAGGTATTTCATTTTTTTCTTTTTTTTAAGGCATAAAGGCACAGTTGAGCTATAAATTGATTTGAAGTAGTTTGTGGATGCAAAGTTTAACCTGAAATTGACGATTTCTTAACTTGAAATTGATGATTTGATTTTGAACTATTGAGTATGATAAAATTCGAGTTCTCAACCCCATGCACGAGTTCAACTCTATAAAGTCTACATGCTTGAGATTAAACTCAATTTGTTTCAATTATTCAAAACTTAAAAGCTAAATCACAATGTGAAGCTTGAACACCATCTCTAGTTCTCATAAAAAAATAAAAATAGATTATACATAGTTGATGCGTGATACTAATTCATTTGACTACATAGTCTAATCATGTTTTTCTTTTTTTTTCTTGAAATTTTCTTGAAAGATTGATTGTAATTCTGTTTTTCAGGATTGAAGCTCTTGACTTGTCCATGTTTTAGAGGCCAGAGGCTTGTGAAGATTTGAAGACCACTAGCATCACACTTGTTGGCATGCGAAGAATGAAATAGCATATCATCTAGAGAGTCAATGTAGTAAAAGTGTCTAAGATAAGGTGTTAAATTGATTTGAAGTTGTTTGTTGATGCGAAGTTTAACTTAAAAACTAAATCACAATGTGAAGTTTGAACATGTGCATGTTTTAGATGTTGATTGTTTGATATTGAGCTGTGAGTACGGCGAAACTTAGTTTTTCAATTCCATGCTCGAGCTCAATTCTATATTAGCATATGCATTCAAGATTAAACTCAATTCAACTTGATTATTAACAAGTTAAAAACTAAATCATAATTTGAAACTTGAATTCTGTCTGTAATTCTCATAAAAAAATAAAATATGAAGTAATATTTTTCTTCCATTTTCCTAATATCCTTTAAATTATTAACATGGTTTGCAAGCCACATGAAATCTAGTATTGTGAAATTCGGCACCTTTGAGATCGAAATGAGTGAGTTAACCATAAGTAAATATTACAATATAAAGGTCGACTAATAAATGTACATGAAAACTCTTTCAGCTCTATTGCGTTTTATTTCTATGTAAATATATCTAGTTACTTCGCTGCTAGGGAGTGGCCTGAGTAGCCGACCTTCTTGATCGTCTGTCTCGGTTTCCTTCGCTTTGGTTGAGGTCTGCGTCGCGGGCTGCTGTTCCGAGAGATTGCCTCGGCTCTTCTTCAGGGGTTGGGGTGGGGATGCCATTGTTTGGCTGGCTGGTGGCCTTCCTTGTTAGTTGGTTCCTCTTTTGGTTGTAACCTTTGTCCTGGTGTTTGCCTTGTTGTTGTGCCGTCGTTGGCTTTTCCTTTTCTTTCCTTCAGCACCCTTCCACTCATTATGCCACTTTACATTTTGAGTGCAAGCTTTGGTGTTGTTTAGTTTGTACATTTGGTTAAAGCTCAATACAATTACCTTTCACCAAAAAAAAAAAAAGATTCCCAAAGAGGTCTTGGGAAGATTTGGAACTAGTCGGACCAACAAAATCCGTATTAAGGTCCCGAGGGGGTTGAGCTGGGCCCAAGCATAAGCTTTCCTGCCCATTGCAGGCCCAAAAATCCATTGAGCTCAAGTGAATATCAAGGCTTGTCCATGCAAGCCAATTTTCTTGGCTAAGTCCGCCCATTTAGGACGGGCCCCAAGAAACATATCCATTGTCAAGTCTATTAGTTATTTAACAAGCACTTTATGACACGTTGCGACTAGCAAAAAAATTTAAACCAATAAAGTATATAAAGGTCAATTAACTGAATGCATGCACATGCGCATGCAAATGCAATAAAAGCTACAATTGCTTTTCCAATGTTTAGGAAACCGTGCACGTGAAGGCAACGAGTGAACGGTGATGGGCCGGCTAGGGATGCCCGATCCAGGCAACCTCCACCAAAGATCGCACAACCTTGGGCAACCGCCACCTGGGTCTAGCGACCTTAGGCGAACCTTACGACCTAGGTGATGGTCACTTGGGTTGCATGCCGCCAAGTTGCCCAAGGTTCAGACATACAATTGCAGATCGCTAACATAAGGTTCAACAGCACATGAAAGAGGTTCTATCATCGATATAAAATCTTTTTAATGAGCATTCTTCAATAACAGCCACAAATAGTGAGAATGCTTACAATGAATAATATACCTTTGAAGATAACACTAACCTTATCCCCTAGCGTGTGGCTCATGACTCAATGATGGCAAGCTCAAAATGATGTTTGGAGATCTCTATTGTGTGTTATGATGGTCATCATCTTACATATCAAAAGGCGTAGGAAAGAAGACTAAGCATAATGGGTGCGAAACCAGCACAAGAAACCACGTTAGTGATCACTTAAACATCGCACAATTAAACCTTCAAAAATTTGGACTGAATAAGGATTTAGAGGAAGCTTAGATCACATAAAGTGACAAAATTAATGAAAAGAGGGGCTCATAATCAATCCGTAAAGCATATCAAAACATAGAGAAGATGTTACTTGATCGCACTAAAAGCTTATTAATCAAAACAAAATGATCAGCCACATTTTCCATCACTTAAAAAAAAAAAAAAAAGTGCAGAGATGTGAACAGGGGAGCTCCATTCACTTCATTGCAAAAAACAGGGTTATGAGTGGCCAAAGCATCTTACAAACACTACGACCAATATTGAATGGCTGCAAACCAAGAGGCAAAGTTCACAAGTCACAATCATTGCTGCAACCCAATAAACTTGAGAAATTCAATTATGAAAATAGAACCCTAACCTTAAAAGCAAGAAGAAGAAGAAATGCATTGAGGGCCAAAAGTAGAGCAATGTAAGATAATCAGCATAAGATAATGTAACACTCCAAGATCCATACAGAGATGGACAAGAGGGCTCAACAGTGACTATCTTGAAACCTCGAAAGAAAGAGCAACACCCAGTAGTGACTAACAGAGGCAATCACTTACGTATTTCAAATTGAACAAGAAGGACAAGGCATAATGAAAGAAAAGTAAACCCAAAACATGATTAGACACAGCAAATAGGAATCTCGATACCAAACTCATGTTCCAAGTCTATCCACCAATATTCCCTTTAAAACCACTTGGTGTCCAATATCCAGGACACTCAATATTTAGTAAATAAAACACCTTTCACTATTTTAACGTTCAATGAAATTAGTCACACCTCGTGGCTCATGACATAGTTCCTAGTCCAAATCTTGTGAGACCACTTCAAGTCTGCCACATGCTGACAATTCTGTATAATGGTAGACATCTCTTGAGCCTGTAACTCTTGTACATCTCCATTTGTCTCTTGTAATTGCTCTTTTGTTGCTTTTGGTATTTCCTTCCGCTTGTGAATCTCTTCATCTTTCTCATTCTCTGACCTTAAGTTCTCAGTTGGAAGACAACTAGATTCCTTCAACTAAATCTCTTCATTCTTCTCTTTCTTTGGCCTTAAGTTCTCGATTGGAAGACAAGAAAATTAGAGGCCCCAAATCATTGGGGCATGGGCTATGCCCTAGCATTGGACACGTCCAGGTTTCTCTTTTCCCAACATTAGAGAAACAGAATTTCAAGGGGGTATTGCTCTTTCCAAGTTCCAAATATACCTCCAAGAGATCATTCATGCTTCCCTGCAGTTAATAACTTAAAGAACTTATTAAACTAATGATGTTACAATGTATTGGTGAGCACTTAAGCTGAATTCATAAATACACACGATTGCCTTCGATTCCTAACTCTGCTTCATATCATGTGCCATAACTTGGTTAGTCAGCATAACTGAATGAACCATATCAATAAGACATTCAATATTTCACACTTTCCTATGAAACAGGGAAAGATGTCCATAGATATCAAATTGAAAAAGTAATCACATTCTTCCTTTCTATAGGTGTTCCTTGCTGATTGTTATATGACTTGTCATCCACCGAAACCATATGAAAACACACGCTGGGAAGTTAGACTTTTGGTTTTAATTTTAGACTATTTATTCCAACTTGCCCTCTTGTCTTGATCCATTCATCTTCTGCTCAGATATCTACATAAATTCCTGATACATTGTAGCAGCAATATTGTCATGGCCAAGACTGAATAACATTGTTAACACTAGATGAATTATATTGAATGGCTTTTCAACAATTGTGGGGACATATGCATGCATGTGAAACGCACAGCTAGTAATTGGGTAGTCTGGGGCTGTAGTACTTTTCTGTTTTTCGATCTCTCTCATTAAACCAAATTGTGGTCATGTTAGCAAATTAATAGAAAATTGTACAAGTTTCATCATCTCAATACTTCACAGCTCTAGTTGCTGCGTAACTCTTTTGTTAATGATAGTGGGCTATGTGCACTAGACAAACCTGAACCTAGTTGTGGATTATTGTGCTGTCACTAGCAAATCCAAATCACAGAGCTAAGGGAATAACAAGATATCAATGCAGGTACTAAGAACTTAGACATTCTTAAGGAGGCAATTCTAGAACACATCCTATGTTTTCTTCCACCGACAACTGCTATTAATACAAGCCTATTGTCGAGAAAGTGACAAATATCTATGGACATCTTTACCTTAGGTCCAAAGATGGATCACCTCAGCAGCATATTTTCTACAGTGAAATTATCTATTACGCTGGAAATATCACTTATGGGGAAACACAAAATTTAAGGGGAAACATGAGAGTACCTTTGTTGCTATTATTCTAGCAATATTTATGTTCCCTAAGGTGTGTCGTATCTTTTGCTTTGCTCTGTTAGCCTTATTTGCATCACTCAGCTTCTGCGATTAAAAAAAAAAACCAAGGTTATCACAAAATAGTCATTGATAGGTAATGAAAGTCAATTTAAGGTCGACAGGTCATATTAAAATGATGCTAGAACAAGAATCGTACCTTCCCTTCCTTTGAACTCCAAAAAGTGACGAGATTTTTCCATTGATCTCTTCTCACTCTCTCCGAAAGATTCTTCTAATGATACAATCATGATTTAGAGTTATCATAATGAGCAGCTTTTAGATCACTTTTCCAATATCTCCATTTAGAATTTGAGGAATTTAGAATCCATTTTTCCATAGCTGGTACAAAGATAATCAAACTTAGACTACAAGGAAGAAAAATCAATAATGATGTTAATTTTTTTAACAAAATGAATGGAAATTCATACAAGTACAAGCTAACTAGCTCTACAATCCTAATCTTAGCGTTTCTCATATCCTTGGTAATTTGCCTCAAAGTTGTGAGCAATGGCACCAACTCGCTAGCAATGGTTCCAAGAAACTCCCCAAACCTCCAATAGGCAGCATTTTCTTCTCTAACCTAACAATGATGCATTTCCCAAGACAAAATACGCCCAATAGACAAGAAAAGCTGCACTTCCATTTTATAGTGGCAGCTACTAGACAAGAAATTCTAAATATGGAAAGAAGGATCTAATATTATCAAACCAAATCAATACTCAGGCCATTTCAGTATAGTATGACGAAAAACTGTATGCTATGTGTAGGCATGCCTTAGATGATGCATTCACATTTGTAGTCTCTGCTTTAGATTGCTAAGTTTCAGTCTCTGAATTAGAACATAGCTTGTCACCATCGTGTAATTTTTCAACCTTCTCGTCTAACTCACAGCTTATTTGCACTGTGCGCAAGCCCACAAATTTGATCATGCATCCTGTGTTTTTGATGGATATAAATCACCTAGACAGAAAGTATTAACAATTCTTAGTAAGATATCAGCAACTTGATTAAAATGTTCATCTAATTATATATACTATCTTCATTCGCCGCAGGCAAAAGGGTTACTAGGATATCTGATAAGATCATGAATGTAGCAGAAAAGGGCCACGATAAGAAAGGCAAAGCCATGAATAAACAGATGTGAACTCCTCCAAGCGAAACCCAACATGGAATCCTAAAGACAAAGCTCTTAAAATTCAAACCCTCACCCAAAACGAATCCTTAGGACGATAAAATGCGACCAAGGCATACAGCAGTTGGAACTCAAATGACGTAAACTACACGAATTGGAAATAAGACAAGGCAAGGTAAAACCCCATAATTCAAGTAGGAAACGGGAATCTTTGAGGAAATAACAGAGGTTAAAACTTGCAAACCAAGACAAAGAAAAGAAAACAAGGCAGGAAAAAAAATGCAAGAATCAATGGAAAGCAAATCAAAACAAACGGGTTCACATCACAATCGACAATCAGCAAATACGTTTAAAGGATATCGAGTTGATTCACGAGTAATGAACCTGCATCACTCCAATTCCTAGTTATCGAAAAAGCCGAACCCAAAAGAATATAAGAACATAGAAAACCACATAAATGACACCACCGCTGAACAGAGACGAACCGGAGTCAGCAAGTCACTCACTAGACACTGGCATTGGTGAAAGCAAAGACGAACGGAGAGAGAGCTCTTGAGCTTGAGCTTGCAGCGAACGATGGGAGTGATGAAGAGAGAAAAAGTCAGAGAGAAGCTGAACGGTTTGTGGTGAAAAAGCTATTAGAGTTTTTTTTTTTTTTTTTAAAGTTAAGAATAATGATGCGAACGAGATTAATATATAATTTATGTATATTTTGATGTTCTAGAAAAGAGTAGTTGAATAATTAAGGAAATCAAAGAAAATCTAATTAGATATGCATAACCAAAATAAATACAGAAAATCAGAAAAACATAAATATCTCTATTATACCAATTATTAGAATTTCATGATTTGTGATATTTACAGTGAAGATAGAATATTTAAGGGATAGGTGCATTAGAAATCATAAATTTGTTGGAAAAGTGCAATCAAGTTCTAAAATTTATAAAAAATGTAAATTAGTCAAAAAAAAAAAAACTTTTCAATTTGATATAATTGAGCCCTTTCATTAACTATGTTCAATTTGAATAATAATAAATACCAAAATTTCATCTTCGTTTGAGCGCGACAACATTGAGTCCTCGCACAATAGCTTGACGAGGCCGATGACAACGTCAAGTTCTCTTTGTCCAAGCCCGATGGCAAATGGAGTCAATTATTGTACGATTTCTTTAATATTGTATTTGGGATATTGTCAATTTAGAGATTGAACTAGCCCACATAATTTTGATGACCCAAAGTGCTATTTATTTTTATGTGCCAGTTTTCAAGGAAAATTTGGTTTGAGGTGCTGAAGCTTTTACCGGTACAGGAACATTTGTGCTTTCGGTAAAAAAAAAAAGCATGTTTTCAGTGTTACAATCATCAGCATTAGATCACGACTTAGAGAAGACGGTATTCGTTTTTCTTCTTTCGCGTTGCCAAATTTGTTGCTTGGAGCCCTTCAAACAATGAAACAAGAACCTGGATGAAATGTGTTTGTTTATGAGTCTTAAAATCAGTCTAGCCTGTTCTTTGTCAAATTGAATTTCAGTAGGGCCAACATGTGGTAATTAGTTGTCCTTCCTCTGTTGAGGCCGCAAAAATGGGGATATACAATGCTTAGGGCTTGTTAATGTCACTGGTTTTTGCAGGCCAAGATGAATGCTACAGGAGAATTGTTGGAAATTATGATCCATTTTCTTTAAAAATATCTAGAAACTATTAACTTAATCATGAAGGTGAGAACCTTCTAGAATTGTTGAGAATGGAGATTGAATCCAGAAGATTCACATGGGAATGCAAGCAAGCAAAAGCCAAGCATCAAAGAAAATCCTAGAACAAGCAAGAGAAGTCTAGAGAAGTCCATGCTTCAAGAGAAGTCTAGAATTCTAGAATGCTTCAAGAGAAGTCTAAAATTCTCCATCTTATGTTAGTAGCTATTTGTAGAGAAGTCTAGAGACTTCATCCTCCTACTTTGGCAGCCTATATAAAGGAGCAAGTGCTCCATATTTTGTGATGGGAGCTAACCATAAAAACCACACATCATGATCCCTCACCAACACCTCAACTATTGTAAAATTATTTTTATAAACTAGTGAAACTATCATTGTCCCATGTCTATCCATTGCTATCTCATCCCTTGTTCATCATCTACAAAATATACCATACACTTGCACACATCACTAATCAAAAACTATCATCCATTAACTAAAACCATGCTTCCGCGCACATTTAAATTTTAACAAGAATCAAGCAAGTAGATGGTTGGGCGTGCAGAGGGCAGCGTACAAGAACGAATGTGCATACTAGGAAAGATGAAGACCTTTCGCTGCATTTAAGGTAACTTCCCGTTGGTGGACTAGCCATATGCCTGAAGTTTGAACCCTTAGTTTGGTTGCATTCGGTGGGGGACTGTAATGAAGTTTGAATACTTGGTTTAGTGTTAAACTAATGAGACCTCATTTTATTCCTCCTGCTCTAACTAGTCGGTCAAATTTTGTCACTTATACATGAGGCCAAAGCTGTTAAGTTCACTAGATTTTTCGTAACAGAATGAGAAGGAATCAGAAGTTCTCCAGTAAGAAAGGTAAGAACGATGAAAGCTTTCTGTGAGATTGCCAAACAGCCAACAACTTTCCATTAGGATATCTAGCTTTCAGTAGTAAAGCAACTCTGAAGCATGCAGCGGGAACCAGTACTGAAGATAAGGGAAGTAGGATTTTCAGTAGTTCAACCTGACAAATGGGCACACTCACCTCAATAACTATGGAAGACTTAGAAACTTCCGGCCAAATCTCGCATTACCACAACCAGCACAACGACACAACCCATGCATAGAACAACTGACACTTAATATATCATATTTTCTTTCTTCACTCGTGCGAGCTGCTCCTTTAAACGTCTATACTTTGCCCTTTCAGCCTTGATTTCGGCAAGAAGCTAGCTCACGCCGACCTCATCATGCCTTGATTAGCTTGATTCACACAATGCTTGATTCCTTTGAAGGAAGTTGGCTATCATGTCCCTAGCTCAGTCTGGTGTCTTCTGATCAACTCAAACTTACCCCAACCATAAAACCAATCCCTACATTTTTCGTTGTCCTCGCCATGAGAATCCATGATCAAAGACCACAAGAGTAGTTAAGCTCCGAGTCGACCTCTTTAGCAGCTACACCACTTGGATTTAGATGTTGGCGCCCTCAACCTTCTCGCTGTCATTCTTTGATTTGGCAATTAAAGGTTCTACCAAATGCAACAGAAGCAACAGATGAATGTGACAGAAGAAACACATGTTGACTATCAATGTTATACCATAATTCTACTAGGAGCTTCTTTGCTATAAATTAGAACAATGCAAAGCAAAAGGAAAAGCATCCATGTAAAGAGCAGTGAGACTTTGTTGTTGCAAGAAGAATACCTTGCTCACAGACATTACCAAGTTTAGCCTGATCACAAGAACATAGAAGAAATTGGTGACATTTAAGAGCAGTGTTAGCCACATTAAAGCTCAAGTCATGTGAAGGTATTGTAACTCCCGTTTTGGAATATAATTCTACATCAGTGACTCCCAAAAGACAAGTACATAAGAGGAACACAGACATATGCAAGCCTCGCCAAGGAACTGTCCATGAAAAACGGGTTTTCTGTTTTGTTTCCTAAGTGTAGTCTCAAGAGATATAAAGCAAATCAGAACTGGAGCTAAGAGTAGAGTGGATAACACAACGATGATGATTGCAATTAGAGATCATGGCGCCAAAAGAAGGGTACCCGTAGCACCAGATGCTCGCTGAGGACTGAGTCTTGTTATTCGAGACCAGGAATGATCGAACAACAGCAGCAGCTTACCAGTAGAATGAACAAAGAAGGAAAGGAGACATGGGCAGGTCAGAAAAGATTGTTACTTCTCCTTACACCAAGTCTCAATCACAGAATTGAGCACGCTTTTTGTGCTCTACCCTTCTTTTGCTTCTGCTTTGGCAGTTGAGCCACAAAAAAACTGCCTTCCATTTAGTATTTGACAAATAGAATAAACCATGAGAATATGTCTAAACACAATTTGCGGTAATTCAAATAGATACAGTCACCTGCTGTAACATTGACTTCATTATCAAACTTCAGACCTATCTAATCCACAAGAGATAACACCTCAAATGAGTTTCCATAGCTCCATTGGAACAAAAGCAAAATACAAGAATGGGGATTAAGCTCGATGTAGTGGCTCATAACACTATCATTCACGCCATCGGGCTTGGACGAAGAGGACTTGATTTTGTCATCGGCTCCCCAAGCTTTTGTCCGAGGAATCAATTTCGTCGCACACAAACAAAGAGGAAATTTGGAGACTTGACGAAGAACAAGAGGATTGACAAATAAGAAGTGTACTCCATGAATAAGAAGGACGCTCTGGACGAAAGATGGATGAAAAAGTAAAGAAAACTCAATTAGCGCTTGGAAATTTGGGCTAGATCTCAAACAACGTTTTTTCACATACAAACCTTTTCTTTTAAGCTCCATGCCAGTAATAGAGAGAAATGAATAAAAAATGCTACGTCAACATTTTCCGTCAACCAAATTAGACAAAGTTAATGTAAGGACTCGATTGTACCAAACTAACAAATTTTAGGACTCAACTACACTTTTTGTAAGTTTTAAGAGTGGATTACACTTTTACGACAAGTTTTACAACTTATAGTGCATTTTTCTCAATATTAAAATAATCAAATATTCAATACACGAATCAAGAAAATATTGCTAAGGTAGGTGCTTCGAGAACACAACTTACCTGGTCCACCTATCCACTAATCAATTGACCTACTAGTCAAGAACACTATGTCGCTATGTTTTCTTTCCTCGCATTTTAGAGCAATTTTAGCTGCAGCTTGGACACAGCTGCAGATCGCTAACTTAGGGTTTCACTGCACATGAAAGAGGTCCTATCATCACTATAAAATCTTTTCTACCTTCCTATCTTGAAGATGAAGAAATTCTAGTAGTTCTTTAATGAGCTTTCTTCAACAACATGCACAAGTAGCTGTTTCGTTCTTTTTTGCCAGACCGAAGACATTTACGACAAAAACAAATAGTGCTCTACTATGATCGCTGTACCTTCAGAGATAATACTAACCTTATCCCTTATAGTGTGGTGACCCGATGATGGAGAGCGCAGAATGATGTTTGGAGATCTCGATTGTGTGTTATGATGTCATCATCCTACAAATCAAATGAGTGTAGGAAAGAGGACTAATTATAATGGGCGCGCAACCAGCACAATAAATCATGTTAGCAATCACTTGAACATCACCCGATTAAACCTTCAATAATTTGAATTGGAGAAGGATTTAGAGGAAGCTTATATCACAGAAAGTTAAAAAAAAAAAAAAATGAACAGAGGGGGGCTCTTAATAAATCTGTAAAGTATATCAAATCATGACAAGATATTACGTAATTGCTTTAAAAGCTTATTTCTTGAGACAGAATGAGCAAGACATGATCAGTGACATTTTCCATCACTTGAAAAAAAAATGCAGAGACGTGAACAGAGGAGCTACATTCACTTCATTGCAAAACACATAGTTGTGAAATTTATAACACAAACTCAGGGCTGAGTGGCCAAAGCATCGTATAAACACTACAACCAAAAATGAATGGTTGTAAACCCAAAGGCAGAGTTCAAAAATCACCATCATTGCTGTAAGCCGGTAATCTTGAAAAGTTCTATTATGAAAATAGAAGTCTTAACTTTAAGAGCAGGAGCAAGAAGAAATGCATTGTGAGCCAAGGATATAGTAGTTTAAGGTAATCAGTATATGGTACTAGGTAATCTAGTAAACCCATTCATCGACAAAAACCATCTCCAATCAACTGTGTTCCTCAACCACTCTCAAGTGCCAAAACAGGCAACATTTCTACTTCTCTTCAATCTAAAAGATGCTATAACACTCCACGGTCTATACAGAGATGGACAAGAGAGCTCCACAGTGACTATTTGGAAACAAGGAAAGAAAGAGCAACACCCAGCAGTGACTGGTAAGGGCAATCACTTGTATACTTCAAAGTGAAGAACAAGGACAGGGCATAATGCAAGAGAAGTAAACCCAAAACATGATTTAGTCACAGCGAAAGGGAAGAAACATGGTTACATCATGCTACATTTGTATTCCACTTTAAAGCTCCATCGAAGCGGTCCTCATACCAAACTCATGTTTCAAGTCTATCCACCTATATTCCATTTAAAACCACCTTAGCATCCAATATCCAGGTCACTCAATATTTAGTGAATAAAACACCTTCACTATTTTAACATTCAATGAAATTAGTCACACCTCATGGCTCATGACATACCTACCTCATCCAGATCATGTGAGATCACTTCAAGTCCGCCACATGCTTAAATTCTGTATAATAGTAGACATCTATTTGAGCCTGTAATTCTTGTACATCTCCGTTTGTCTTTTGTAATTGCTCTTTTGTGGCTTTCAGTATTTCCTTTAACTTGTGAATCTTTTCATCTTTCTCATTCTCTGACCTTAAGTTTTGGGTTGGAAGACGACTAGATTCCTTCAACTTGTGAATCTCTTCATCTTTTGCTTTCTTTGACCTTAAGTTCTCAAAGACAACTAGAGAGGCCCCAAATCATTTAGGCATGGGTTATGCCCTAGCGTTGGACCATCCAGGTTTCTCTTTTCCCAACACTAGAGAAACACTATTTCAAGGGGGTATCACTCTTTCCAAGTTTCAAATATGCCTTCATGAGATCATTGTACTTCCCTGCAGTTTAGTAACATAAAAAACTTATAAACTAATGATGTTACTATCTATTGGCGAGCAATTTTAAGCTGAATTCATAAATACACCCATTTGCCTCTGATTCCTAACTTACTTCCTGTCAAGGGCCAGAACTTAGTCAGCATAACTAGATGAATCATATCAAGAAGACATTCAACATTTCACACTTTACTGTGAAACACGAAAAGATGTCCAGAGATATCAAATTGAAAAGGCACACTCTTCCTTTCTATAGTTGTTCCTTGCTGATTGTTGTACGACTTGTCATCCACCAAAACCCTATGGAAACACACACTAGAAAGTTAGACTTTTGGTTTTAATTTTAGACTGTTTATTCCAACTAGCCTCTTTTCTCAATCTGTTCATCTTCTACCCAGATAACTGTATAAATTCCTAACACATTGTAACAACAATATTGTCATTGCCAAGGCTGCATAACATTTGTTGACACTTGATGAACTCTATTGAATGGCTTTTCAACAATTGTGGGGACATGTGCATGCATGTCAAATGGCACAGCTAGCAATTGGGTATTCTAGGGCTACAGTACTTTTCTGTTTTTCAATCTCTTTCATTAAACCAAACTGCACCTAAGAAAATTAGTAGAAAATTGTACAAGTTTCATCAATACTTGGACCATTTCAGTATTCTACAATGAAAAATTGTACACCATATGAGTAGGCAGGTCTTAACAAATGCATTCACATTTGTAGTCTCGCCTTTAGACTGCTAAGTTTCAGTTGCTGAATTAGAACATAGCTCCTCACTATTGTGTAGTTTTTCAACCTTCTCTTCTAATTCACATCTTATTCGCACCATGTGCAAGCCCTCAAATTTGATCGTGCATCTTGTGTTTCCCAGGGATATAAATCACCTAGGCATAAAGATTAACAATTCTTAGTAAGAGTTCAGCAACTCCATTAAAATGTTCATCTAATTATATATATTATCTTCATTTGCCACAGGCGAATGGTTACAATTAAGATCATAAATGTAACAAAAAATGGCCACAATAAGAAAGGCAAAGCCATGAATAAACAGACGTAGACTCCTCCAAGCAAAACCCAACACGGAATCATAAAGACAAAGCTCTTACAGGTTCAAACCCTTACTCAGAACGAATCCTTAGGACGTTAAAAATGTGACTAAGGCATAATATGTCGATAATGGGAACTCGAATCACGTAAACTGCACGAATTAGAAAGAAGAAAAAAGAAGGGTAAAACCCCATAATTCAAGTAGGAATCTGGACTTTATCAGGAAACTAACCGAGGTTGAAACTTGCGAACTAAGAAAAAGGAAAAAAACCAAGGCATAAATAAAAATGCAGGAACCAATGGAAAGCAAGTCAGAACAAACGGGTTCACATTACAATCGACAATCAACAAATACATTCTAAGGATATCGAGTTGATTCATGAGTCATGAGCCTGCGTCACTCCAATTCCTATTTATCATGAAAGCCAAACCGAAAAGAAGAAAAGAACATTGAAAAAAACCACAGCAAATGACACCACCGATGAACAGAGACGAACCAGAGTCAGCGAATCACTCTCTAGCCACAGGCATTGGTGAAAGCAAAGACGAACGAAGAGAGAGAGCGCTTGAGCTTGAGCCAGCAGTGAACGATGGGAGTGATGAAGAGAGAAAAAGTTCAGAGAGAGAAGTTGAACAGTTTGTGGTGAAAAAATTTCAGAGTTTTTTTTTTTAATATAAGTTAAGTATAATGATGAAAGAGATTAATATGGAATTTGTGTATATCTCTAATTTTAAAGAGAATATGACAGCCTATTTATGAGCTTTATTAAATGACTAATTAACAAAATTAAAGAAAATTAAAGAAAATATGCATAACCCGAATAGATATATAAATTTGGAGAAAATATATAGGCATACTTTAATTGAAGCATGACTTGGTTTTAATCAACTTCTCACGGTCTTTGCATACCTGCTCGACGTGGGACTCTGGCTTGTCTCTCTTGCCTCTTGTATATCCAACCTTCTATAAAAAGTCTTTAATGTAGGACTCTTAGGTCAAGAGTCCGATATCGAATAAGCACATGAAGAATGTGAGAGAAGTTATGCATAAAACCCACCAAGCCTTGCTTCAATCAAGTTATGTCTCTCTTGCTTTTTGTCTAAATGTTTGCATGTTAATAGCATTTAGAATACTCTTAATAATTAAGAGTTAGAACTTTTTTTTAATAATCTTAAAGGAATAAAATTAAAGATGAAACGGGAGCCTGATTAATTTCACCGAGGGAATCGAAAAACCAATTTTAGAGAATCGGAAATCGGATCGGCTTCTCTTGGGACAGGACTGACCAGTCAATTCGATCCCGTTAGTGCAGTTACTTATACTCACCCCCTACGAAGAGAGCAAGGGAAGCCTGACCAGTCAATTCAATCCGGCTAGTGCAGTTACTTATACTCACCCCTACGAAGATAGGAGCTTGACTATGTCAAGATGGCCCCACCGAATTTCACAGTGTCATTCAGATTTAGCTTTGACTTGCGTGTTAAGTTTGTTTTTCTCCGAATTTCACAGTGTCCTTCAGATTTAGCTTTGACTTGTGTGTTAAGTTTGTTTTTCTCATTGTGTCTAGTGACTATAATCGTCGCGTTTGTGTCCATCTTCTATTCGACAGTTTCCACTTCCAATTCCAACTCAAGTGCCTTTTTTGTTTCAAGCACTTTAATGCGCTTTTATTATTATCTCACACTTTAATTTCCTTTGACCTTGCAGCCCAATATTTTGATTATTGCGGGGTATGTGTCTTGTACTTGTGAAACATCTTTGACGAGTGGAATTGAAAGGGGTTAGAAAAAAGACCGGATTAATTCACTAAATACTTTCAACTTTAAGTCCAATCTCAGTTTTACCAAAGAAAATCTCCCAACAATTTTCTTTTGGATTATTGACATTATAATGAATCTATAATTGGTCATGATGTTGATAATTATGAAATAACTAGTGCTTGCTTTACAGTAAAAGTTCAGGATGAACCGAATTAGAATTAAACCTAAAATTAACTATTTTTTTTATTCATTACCTTTACTAAAAAAAAAAAAGCTAATTTTTTTTATGGAATTAGGTCGGATAAGACCTAATTGTGAAAATCTCAACCCCTCTCGCGTGGACACGTGGGAACTTATTTGTGGCCCGTAATCATGTTCCTTTGAATTCTCAACTCCCTTGGGGCCTTCTGATATCAAACCAAATCTTTGAATCAACAGCGAAAGCAATGAGAAAACCCAAATATTATATGATATCCTTGCCCTTAATGCTGTGGAGAATTTATCACCGCACACGACAATGGAACGAGGGAAATGGAAATGGAAATGAAAATGAAAATGAAGATGAAAATGAAAAATTGGCCAATCGTTTTCGATCGCGGTGTGAAATATCTTACCGACGGTCCACCACGGATACATTTTCATCGAAATGTCACAAAAGATAGCGACGTTTGGAAGCAACGAGGAAGGTGCATGGGGACTGGTACGGGCGCCGGAACCGGACGCGGTATGCATACGGATTGGAAAAAGACGTGCAGATGGACTTCTAATTTCTGCATATCTTTTATAGAATAAAGAAAACTAGGAAAAACTCAAGGTGAATAGGTAAAAATCAAAGGCTGGATCTAGCTGTAGTATAAAATAAATTGAATCTTTCACATTTCATATAATTTTTTCCACATGCAAGAGAATGGCTCTTCTACTTGTATATGTTTGAAGGGTAAATTTGTTTGAGCACTGTACTTTGGAATTTTTTCTATTCTGTGATATATGTCCATGCCTTTGCATCGAGGTGAAAATAGTTCCATTTTATTTTCATTTTTTTGATACCTCATTTACGCAAGACTAATAAAGAACCGTGTAGTGCCTTGCCTTTCGACCTCGCAAGCCGGATTTTTCTTTTGAACTAACTTTTTGAACCGTCATACCCAAAACATGAAAAGAATGATACAATTCCGAAATCCGTCCTACTTGTCCATGGCCTAGAGTCTGCCCTTCCCTAGGTCGGGTGCACTTTCAATGATTTAATCTTAACTCGTTCTAAGATTTAAGATTAAAAGAATAATACGATGCCAATTAACGTGTTTATTCAAAGCTGTGCGCCATTTTATTCATTCGTCATGGTAATTCATTTAGCATAATAGTTTGAGAGACTTTAATCACAACGTAGACATTTAGCATGCTATCAATATTTAAGTCTAAATTTAATCAGGCTCAATCATAATGCAAATCATTCAACATGTTATTCAACATCATGCTATTTCAATTGGCATTTAGATCCAAACTCAATCAACTTAAAAACGTTCATTAGAATTAGGTCATGTCATGTTTAACCTTGATTAAAATTTCTTGAAGCTAGTTTACATAAACGAAAAGGAAACCCCGAAAAAGAGAATTAATGAGAATTGTCAATTAGTTAGTAGAATTATGGTTAGGCTAGGTATAGAATTTCGGTGCTTTATTTGTATATAGAAAAATCAATTCAATCGAATTGTTTGAATTTATACTTCTTTCTAGCAATTTATTTATTTCATGCTTTGTACTTTAACAATTGTGCACCCACATGAATATTCCCTCACATGTTAGTGGTTAGGTTTCAAATCCAATCCAAAAAAAGGCACCGAAAGGGCGTTTAAGTAATTTAGCATAATCAAGCTTTGAATTAATTGTAAGATATTCTACACACTTTATTTGAGTTTCTAATCGACCAAAAAAAAAAAAACTAATTAGTGGCGACTTTGGAATAAATTGATTTTTCATGTTAAAGAACTTGAATTAAAAATTGCGAATTAATAAGACTTGAGAGAGCTCAAACTAATATAAACTTAATAATTCATTAGCCAACTCTTAGATAGTTTACCCAAAAGGGCAATTGCAATAATCATCCATTTTAATCTCTCTAGGTTCTACAACTACTGATGAGTAGGACAAGAGTTGTATCGGCAAGGGGCTTTCCAAGAGTCGATTTTTGGTATAGTTTTGGGATATTTGTACATAAAACTGTACTGGTACTTTTGTTGAGTTTAGTTTGATTAGTCACTTGAGATCCTTTATCTTTTTGGTGGACTTCAAGACTCCGATCCTTATAATCAAGTTATTGTTATATCGAGTGTTTTTATATTTTGATAATAGGCTAATATTAGCTATATATGAAGCTACGTCCTTTAAATTGACCAAGTCAATTTCCTATCCACGAGTGGAGTCGGAACGTGCCGGCTAGAAAGTAGTAAAATCAAGATAACACGATACATTTGTACACATCAAGAATTTCCTCCACGATGTCTCCAGTGAGTAGAAAAATCACTGCGATTCTCTTTTTTGACTATGAAAATCCGTACTGTGTAAGACCGAAAGTACATGACATAATTATGATGCGGACGAGGAAAAACACGCCCAAGGAGTCCTACTAGCTCACGGAAATCGAAAGTCCAACAAAAACGTTGTTATCACTTTGGGATCGGGAGTCAAAATTAGAGGACCCCCAAAATCTTTCTCAATATTCTTTTTTTCTTTTTTTACATTTTGAATTCGATTTCAACACGACATCTATCTTCCAAGACGACAGCTTTTTATTTTTTTTTAATTTCTTTGTCTCCATTCATGGAGTGACGACCACCCTCATTCCTTGTGGGGTATCAGGTATTGAAATGGAGTTGTAATTGGGGGAAAAAAGAGTTTAATAAGAATATATAATCATGAGGTGCGCATGGCTTAGATACAGCAATTTCACCATCTACGCCATAAATGTCAATAGCTTGAAAGGTTTTTCAAAATGCTACTAAATGTGTTTTTGGACCTTCGTTCTTAAAGAAAATGAAAATAGAAATTTGCTAATTTTTGCTTGTTTGTTTGAGATGACATATGCCAAAAACTATTTTTTCCACCAAAATTTAAAATATCTATTAAACTTAAAAATCATAAAAATTATTTGTGAATCTAACATCGGCAATGCACCGCAATATTATCATTTTGTAATTAAGACAACCTATCGCATTATTTATAGAATGATTTTTTTTTTTTTTTGGTAGTTCTACCCCTTTTTGGGATTATTTACTTTTGTTGCCCTTTAAGAATCTGAAAGGCCAAACATTGAATTGTCTAATCGCATTATTTAAAAAATGAGTTTTTTTTTGTTTTTGGTAGCTCTACCCCTTTTTTGGGATTATTTACTTTTGTTGCCCTTTAAGAATCTGAAAGGCCAAAAATTGAATTGTCTAAACATTTAAACAAGCAACTAAGATGCTATCAAATGATTAGTTAATCTAATCAAGCAGATATTAGTTGATGAAAAGTTTCCAAAGAATGATTGATATCGGTGGCAATGTAAGGAGTACGTAAACAATGGCTTATGATCAAACCTATTCCTTCCATAGAATTATATAAGGGTCAAGTCACGCACTACTCACTCATGCACAAATAGATAATTATGCATAAGAAAAAAGATATGATTTGATTTACGAAATAGGAGGGGGACAATTTTAAAAATATAACAGTGAAAAGAGACATATAGTAGGGGGTGATTTGTGAAGGGGGTAGATGTGAGAGAGAAAGAAAAGAAAAACTAATTTAGGAAATCTAGAAGGCGATATAAATGAGTGTTTTTCATTATATATATACACAAACACAGACTGCCATAATTAAATGATGTTTGTTATATAAAACAAGTGTTCTATCAATTTTAACGTTGTGTCAAATATCATTTTTTTAGTTATGTATGCAATCAAGTGTCAATTTTAAGGTCGGATTCACCGATTTTAAGTTGCTATCTTTCTTTGGTGGGAGAAAGCGAGGAACAATGTCCCTACAATAACCGGCTCTGCTTCTTACCTTGCTTTCGCTTTATGTGGAGTGCTCGGTGATACAAATTAGGGGTGTGCATTGGACCCGGGAACCGCCCGGACCGCCCGGAACCGGACCGGAACCGCCCGGAACCGGCGGTTCTTGAGGGAACCGGTCCGGTTCCCGGGTCCAATTGTTGAGAACCGGTGGGAACCGGTCCGGTTCCCGGTTCCGTGGGCGGATCCGCCCGCCCGCCCACCCGGACCGGACCGGTACTATTTATAATTAAACAAAAAAACAAAAAAAAAACAAAAGTCGCGAACGATGCCCCCTGCCCCTAATTTGCGAAGCCCTAATTGCGTCTCTTCTTCTTCAACCTCCGACTCTCTCTGTTCCTTTCCTTCTCTTCGTCTTCGATTCCACGGTTCCACGGTCCACCCCGAGTATCCACGCCGCCGCCGCTGCTCCTCCTCCGCCACTGTCCGCCCCCTCGCGCCGGTCACCACTCGCCAGCGGCCAACCGCTGCTCCTCTGCCTTTGCAAGAACTCTTGACCGAGCCGGCGAGCCCCTTTTCCGTCACTCAACAAGATAAGAAGCCCTAATTTGCTTCTCATCTCTTGATTCTCTTCCGATTTCTTCCTCAGTTTTTGATTATCTCTCTGTTTCTTCCTCAATCTCTTCTCCTCGTCTTCGATTCCTCACCAAGCATTCACGCCGCCGCCACTGCTCCTCCTCCGCCACTGTCCGCTCCCTCGCGCCGGTCGCCACTCGCCATAGCCGCTGCTCCTCCACCTCTGCTGTCCGCCCCCCTCGCCATAAACCCTACAGAGCTCTTGCTTTCCTCACCACCAAACCAAAGGTACAAACGAGTTCGTGCGTGCGTGGAGATTGGAACTTGGAATTTTAGAGCTCAAAACTTCCGGACCGGCGGTCCGGGAAACCAAAATTGTTTCGCTCTTGAAAACCAGAATTTTTGGCGTTAAAATTGGTTCCATGGATCCACCCGGGAACCGGACCGGACCGGCGGTCCGGTTCCCGGGTGGATCCACCCAACAAACGGGTGGATCCCGGTTCCGATTTTTCGGAACCGGTCCTTAGCGGGCGGTTCCGGGTTCTAGGTCGGGAACCGCCCGCCCGGACCATGCACACCCCTAATACAAATAATTAGATTCGCCGCAACTTTCAGCACAATTTGACTTTTAGACGGGATAATTACCAAAAAAAAAAAAAAAAAAAAGGTTATGTATAAAAATCAATTCAATTTTAAAATTTTAATATAGCTAATTTAGTAATAAACTTCCTAACGATTTGTCAAGATAGTCTTTTCGACCAATTTTAGCTGGTTATCGTTGACGTGAACACCGTCCATTTTATATGACACTACTGATATAAACTTGGATAATTTTTGTAATTTTAAAGAAAAAATTGATTTTTATAATATTTTTATCTTCTTTTTTTCTTTGTGGGCAACAATGCCAGGTGTATGCTAAGGGGATCTTAGTTTTCCAGCTCTCTCATCTGCTTTATAACTGCTATGGCCCACCTCTCCTCTCAAGATGTCTTTTGAGGATGACACCCCCAGATTGACATCAAAGCTAGGTTAAGGTGGATCCGAGTGGATGCTAAGGAGATCTTAGCTATCTCACCTCACTTGAGAGAAGCCCTCTAATCTACTTTCTAATTGCTACAACCCATCTCTCCTCTCAAGACCTCTTTTGAGGATGAGACCACCAGATGGCTTGCAAGCCCTCACTAGCCATTGCTCGTCCTATCAACGGTTTCCCATCAAAATTGATCGGAATGATTATATTGGTAAATTTTTAAAAGGTATACGACTAAACTAAACTAGCCAAAACAAAGTGTTAAGGACTAAATAGATATCTATACAACCGACTTATGATATTATTGGTAATTTTTCCAAGTTTAGTATATTCTTCACATTTGCGAATAATCACGTCAACAGTTTTCAACTTTATGTCTGAATTTATCTCTAATAAAAAAAAAAAGCAGCTGCCAATTTATTCATTAAATAAAAGGAATGTACTTTTTAGTTGGGTCCACAAGCAGAGAAAAGGGAAGCAGTGCCTAGCTAGGAAACCTTCATATTATTTTCTTTCCAATAATTAGTCGGTGGATATATTTCTGTTTTTTTCTTTTTCTTTTTCACTTTAGCATAGCTGCCCAAAGTCAAGACTTCTACGAATATAGTTGCCGGCTGCTCCGTTTTGCTGCCCTTTTATAGCTAATTGCTTGTTTACAGTACTCTAGGTACTATATATTATTTTGTTTTATTTATTTATTTATTGTTGATCTTGCTGAGTCTTAGGTTACCCTTAGCTTGTAGGCAAGTGAAAACTAATTAAAACTATGAGTCCAGTCGTTTTAAATTCGGCATTGCTTTTGGATCTTCTCAATTTCTCAGAATATATAATAAATTTTCTTCTGCAAATTTGCAATTCATATTAGAGTTTTAAGTTCATTTATTTTACTTTTTTTTTTGGTAACCCAGGAAACCTCCCCACGCCGCTTCGCGGGGGAGAGTAAACCCTGGGGCGCCGGGGTCCCCACCGCTGACCCCTAGATACGCGGGTAAGTCGCGCGTTATGCATTGAAGCATCACGTCCACGAAGTTTCGAACTCCTCCCCTCCCGGATAGGGTACTAAGCTCAAACTAGCGTGGCCACCGCGGGCGGTGGTCATTTATTTTACTTTTTATCATTTAATACTAGCAAAAAAGCACGCGCTACGAGTGCGTAAAGAAAAATGTAGAACCAAATTCTTAAGGAATATATGAAAGATTTTGTTTCATTTTAAGATAAAAGTGATTCAACTTGCCTTTACCCAAAAAAAAAAAAAGTGATTCAACTTGCCCAATATCAGAAAGGTTCGCATTGAAGTTTGGAATGTGTTAGGCATTTTAAAAATCATGACCTAGCTTATTTTTGGATTAGAATTTTGCCCCCTCATTTAGTATTGTAAGACTACAATTTACCATGGGTAAATTATGTGATGTATAGGTAAAATTTTGAGGTTGAAATTCCCATCGAGTTATTTTTATTCAAGAATCCATGTTCAAAGCTCATGTGAGTATATATAACTCCCAACTAACATACATCATTAAATTAAACAAATCTCATGTGAAACTCACCTCAAGTAAACATGCAACGAAAGCAACTAAGAATATTTCGTGCTAAGAATGGCGAATAGGTATCTTTCCCAAATTAACGACATATGCCTAGCCCTTGTTATCATCTTTTTATATAAGATTTTTTTTTTGGGACAAATATAAGATTAAGTAAAAGACATGAGATAACTTTTGCCTTCTTCTCTCCTCCTTTCTAGGTTCTTCATTAGACCCAAATTACCTGTGTAAAAGTGGCACAAAGTGGGTGCGATATGATGGGAAAACCATTATTTAAGTAGATTATCACCATGGATGGAGTGTCGCTATATGGTTCGCACGAACAAAATCCAAGTGAATCAGGATCTACGTGCACCGTTGGATCAAGTGAGTTCCACTAATTGTGGATTTTGATTATCTCCACTAGGTTGAAGGAATCAAATGGCTGCTGATTGTGATATGATAGAATCCACCAGATTCACCCTTGCAGATAAAAAGCTGGTGCGCCATCTAATCCATGCAAATGCGAAAAGTAGCTGCCTGATCTAATGGTAAGAAGTAATTTGTCTTTCAAAAGGTCCCAAATTTAAATTATACTGAAAATAACAACAAAATCAATTTTTGTCATAGGCCTTTGCTATCTTATGTTGAAATGCTTCTTTGATTTTTTTTTTTTTGGATACGCCAAGACACTATGGTAATGGACTCATCAAATTGGCAAACTTCTCCCAATCAGAGCGAGCAGACATGAATCAAGTGGAACATTTCGAAAAGGATATAAGGTCCTTATGCACCTGTCCTTCCCACCTGCATCACTTTTTATGATATCGGCAGTCGCTTTTATGTCCCTCTTGCACGCCATGAACACGACTTACATAGAAAGTTGCATCATTCTCATCTTCTATTTTGTTCCGCTGTTCTCCTTTTAGACTCTTCTACAAAAGTGGCATTGTAAAGTTGCAATTTGCAGAGGAAGCATAAAATAAAATAACATATAATAAAAAGTAGTCAGGAAGAGCAGCTTCCATGCCCCAGCCTCCAGCTAAAAGGCATTAGCGAGATAAAACCCTAGCTTTTTTCTGCCTCCAGCCAAAGCCCATTTATGTTGGAGCTTTTCCGGTTTCACACTATGGCCATTTTCTTCCTTCCTTTTAAACTTCCCCAGGCTTTTCATTGATCCATCGAGAGGTGAATTCTTAAATAGTAAAAAACAGTAATTCCTTACTTTTTTTTTCATAACCCTTATACAAAATTGCGGGAAAAGTGCCAAAAAAGTCCTAAACCTTTTGGTTTTGTGCCGATTTAGTCCTAAACCTTTTTTTTGTGCCGATTTAGTCCTAAACATTTTTACGTTGTGCCGATTTAGTCTTTTCCGGCCAATTTTGGCCGGATTTTGCTGACTGGACACCGGCCGGCTGACGTGGCATGATCGGCGCGACGTGTACAATTTTTAATAGTATTTTAATATTTTTTCTTTTTATTTTTATTTTTTTCTCTTTTTATTTTTATTCTTTTCTTTATTCTCTTTCTTTTTTTTTTTTTTTTCTGCTCATCTTCTTCCTCTAGCCGGTCGCCGGAGCTCGGCGACCGCCGAGGCGACGGCCGGCGAGGTCGAGACCTTGCTGGCCACCTCGCCGTGGCCGCGAGGGCGGCATCGCGCCGGGCGGGCGAGGCCGCCCTCGAGGCTCGGGCGGCGAGGGCGAGCCCCGCCAGCTCCTCCTCGCGCCAGATCTGGCGA